>CAWUFW010008655.1:0-600000 GCA_963921515.1 Calotriton arnoldi | reverse complement strand
CACTTGGCCTAACATGTTCTCTGAACTATCTGCAAAGTACCGAAGCTCGAGGTCATGAATTTCTCCTTCAAGACGTTTCAGCTCTTCTTGTATCGAACACAAAATTCCAGCCTGTATGGCGATACACTCCCCCTTATTACTGTTTTAAAGGCTTCCCAGATTATTGAATATGAGTCTACCGTGCCCACATTGTGTGTGAAGTATTCCACCATAGCTACACGTATACTATCCCTGAATACCTGATCCCGTAAAGCTCCCTGCTGTAATCTCCACACGTGTGCCCGAGTAGGGATGTATGGAAGAAGAAACCTAAGGAGAACAGGGGAATGGTCCAAAAAGGTGTGAGGCCTCAGTGGTCCAAGCGTCCACATTTCAGATGCAACCCAATAGTCAATCCGCAACCACGATGAGGTGGCGGAGGTCACACAAGTATCTTCCTCCCTTTCCATATGTCTACCTCTCCAGACGTCCATCAGATCATTATATGTTATTATTGTCTGCAACTGTGCAACCGCACGAGGGTGGAGGCAGCGCAACTCACCACATCTGTCCCACAGTGGGTCAAGGAACACATTGAAATCCTCTCTCTATATAATCACACCAAGGTCCCAACGTATTCACAAGCCTCCAGATCTCTGCAAAGAAATTGGGGTCATCCACATTGGGGCCGGAAATGGAAACAAGCCTGATTGGAATTCCCTGCAAAGTGCCAGCAAGCATCATGCACCTTCCCAGTCGATCGCTTAAGGCTATGCGCGTGCACCAGGGTAAGTCCTTTTTTATGAGAATAGCGACACCGCTGGCATAATTAGAATAGCAAGCAACTGTTTTACACCAATCTAACCCGCTCACAAGCACGTGGTGGAATGATCAGTTAAGTGAATCTCCTGCAGAAAGAAGATTTCAGCACTGTGACATTGCAAATATGCCAGCACCAATCTCGCCTTGCACCGATCTTTTAATCCATGGACATTCCAGGTTATGCTCTTTACGTACTTCATAGTGAGATTTCAGGGAAATAACGTGGCGGCCTCAAGATACAACGCTCATCACATATCCATCTAAACACAGCAAGACAATGAGCGATAGTGTAGGGAAAAAAGGGAAAGAGATTAGGAAAAGAGGGAAGGGAAGGAATACACTGACATTCAGCCAACCCTAACAAAGTCCACCCCGCACCCACTACGGCCCCCCCAATCAAGCTGAATGAAGACATCCCAACCCCATACCAGCCTCAAGGGGGTCAACAACTGTAAACAAGAGGAGAATCATCCCAGAGGGGGCCACTAGCCACCTGGTAAAACCCCAGCAACAGAAGAGCTGGGTGTCCAGAGGGGGGATATAGCAGCAGCCAACAACCGCCAGCCAAGGAGAGATCCCCAATTGCAAGCAATAGTTTATCTATACTAGGGGACCACAGCAGGAGCATCATCGTAGCATTACCTTCTGTGAAGTGACAACTAATAACAGGCCCAACCCAAGTAACTATATACTCAATCATAATCACTTATATGACTAGATTTGGTAATCTCTTGGATAGGGCTAGACCTGGACCTAGCCAGCGGTAATCCCCTGACAAACCTGGCGGTCGCCTTAGGGTCGGTAAAGTATGTAGTTTTACCAGCATGGAAGATAATCAGCTTCGCGGGTAGAGCAGAGAGTACCTGCCATCAGTTTTTTGGAGAGAGCGCTTTACCGGCAGGAAATCTTGTTCGGGTAAAAGGACAAATTGTTTCCTTGCTAGGATATCGTTTGTTGGTCTTGGGCAAATCGGAGTACAGTGTCTCTATCCCTATATTTTAATAGCTGTGTAATAATGGGTCATGCTGCAGTTCCGGGGTGGGGGCGGGTCAATGGCCCAGAGATCTGTGAGCACGCTGCACTATGCAAACGGAGGACAGTATCTCCCCAAAAAGAGCATTTAACATGTCATCCACATAATCTTCCACACGATTCATCATGGTGGACTCCAGGACTCCCATGATTCTAAGGTTGTTCCATCTGGATCTGGCCCCCAAATCCTCATTCTTGTTATGGATTAACTCAAGTACTTTTCCCATTTGTAGCAATTTCTCTTTAGTGGTGTTACCCTCATCCTCTACTGTCAACGTACGTTGTTCTAGCTGCCCAAGGCATTTGTCGTGGCTAGCAACTTTCTCTTTTAAATGATCAAATCTAGCAGTCAATGAGTCTATTTTACCATCTTTGGCCGTAAAGCTCTGTTTAAGATCCAAAAACATTGCTCTTATATCAGGTTCCTGCTGGGCACTACCATTTCCCCCAGGATAAATAGTAGATTTCTCATGGTGGGCCATGGAACTTTGTGGCTTCCTGCGTTGTTCAAAAGTTAACTTCAGTTGCCTGGTGTCTCTCTTACCCATCGTGCCAGCAATAGCAGAGTGATGAACAATACCAGAACTAAAATTAGTTTGCTTGACGAGGCCACTCTCCGCTCAACACAATCCCGGGGGCATGAGCAGACTGCTTTCCCAGTAGTCAGCGCAGGTCGTTGTAGGAACGGGGTGGGTCTACCTCGATGCGGGTACCTGCATTAGTGGGTCACATGCAGGCCCCACACCATTGCAGGTTTCAGAGCGCAATACCTCTCAGCAGAGCTCCTCAATTATAAACCTCAGGCTCTACCAACCGGTCCCAGGTTTTCCACAAACTAGCGCGGCCCACGTCACTTTCAGCTCTGCTTTTGAGCACCTCTGCACTGGTCGACCGGCGGCTTCCCCAGTCTCCCCTGTCCTGTAGCAGGGTCCAGCACCTCCCTCCTTCCCACAGCAAGATGTCCCAGGGCCACCGCTTTCACCCCGTCCTGAGTTATGCAGCTCAACATGAGCCCTTCACCTTGATCCGCCCTCCGCTGCCTCCACAACACTGTATCTTCTGGTCCAGGCAAACTCCGCTCCGCTTGATATCGGCTGTCAGCCCGCTTGTAGCCCGCTGCGCTCCGCTGCTCACCTCCGGCCATGAAATGGCAACCGTCAATGCCGGGGTGTTCCAAGAGCGCGCCTCGTCTAAGAGCTCCGGGGGGGCACATACACGCTTGATCGCTCCCTCTGTGAGTCGCGGGGGGCCACCCCAGTTCTCCTATGCCTAAAGGGTAGGTCCTTGTCTCACCCCACATTTCCGAGCTGCAGCTCCCGGCCTTCACCGGCTGCCAGTATCCACAAGGTAGGCCGGAGAGCCTGCACCAGTCCCCACACTGCAGCAGTTCAGGCCTCGAACCCTGGGGAGATCCACCTTCTGTTCACCAAGTCTTCGAGACTCAGAGGCGCCGCTGCAGTCTCCTCACCGGCCAGTGGATAACTGCCGGATAAATACTCCAGCCCGCAGAGTCTCACAGAGTGAAAGCCATCTTGTGGTTGGGCTCTCTAGTGACCCCCGGGTATACCATAATATGTTAAGTGCCTATGGGGGTGGGTCACTCTGCAGCATTTCCTGTTCTTTTTTCTGTCTCTAGAGGTATAACATCTCATAAGTAATGAATGGGACAGGGACTAGAGGAAGTAGAGGTAATGGCAGTTGCTAGTGGGTGCATACATGACTCAATGGTACTTGTGAACTCAGTAGCTTGCTGCTGTAGTACATACTGTCGTAACTGTCTATATATGTTTATTATTCCTGTCAACATTTCTCTAGTTTCCACTATTGAAAGTATGTCCCTTTCTGGGTCTGGTGTTTATGTGGCTACTGTGGCTAGCTGCGTCTGAGGACTTAAGTGTACATTCTGCATCATATACAGTAATTTCCCCCCGAAATAGTCAGGTGCTGTACATAAGTTAAATGCACTTATAAAACATAGCAGTTTGGCAAATCTATTATTATATACTTTGTGAAAAGCTCTACTGCATCCACAGCCTCTCTTTCAATCAATGAATTGAATACTTCTTTAGTATGCATATAATGGGTCACCTCCGACCACTAGTGTTATTTTTCTCCCGTTAACAAGAATTCCCTTGCCATCAAATGGACCGTAAGGGCAATACACATATGTTCTGATATATCTAAAGTTTCCATCTTTATCTCCTCTGTTTCGCCAGCACTTGCTCACAAAGACTAAATTCTAGGTATAAATTCAGGCTTGTTTACAGGCAATCAGGCCTGTATTGCATGTAGCATGATTATTATTATTGTATGTAGGCCAGGACGCACGCAACAGTTTTTACTCTTTTTTTTAACATTACACAATTATGCATTTTTACATTACATATATTTACAATCGGAGGCACAAGAAGGTAAACGGAATTGCCCAGAATGACATGATTTTTATCAAGTGCTTTGGCTGAGATTGAAATTCTGTGTTCATTCTCAGGTGAACACTTTAACCTCATGATCAAGTTTCCTCCGCACATAATCACTCCTAGATCCCCACGGCTGGCATGACACAGTGTATTTTTCTTTCTTTTCTTCCCGTGCTATTACAGACACCAAACCCCTTCCTGCTGATCACCATAAACAAAATTCCCCTACTGCTTGTATGCTTCCCCCATCCTGCCAGGTCATGCAGAGGGCTTGGGAGGGGCGGATCGAGTTCTCGGCAGAGGAGGGGGAGGAGATTTCTCTGACGATGCTAAACAATTCCTTGGTGCGGTCGGCGCTTGCCTCGATGCAGGTGTTGAGGGCTTCTTTCTTTGTCTCTCTGAGACAGTGGTGGTAGTTGTGGAGGGCGGATCTGTAGGAGTCGAGGTTGGTGACAAATTAGTGTCTTGCTAATTTCTTCCAGTGTCTCTTGAGGGTCAGTGTAGGATCTGCTTTCATGGTTACCCCCATTTTTTGCTTGATGTCAGTATGTTTTTGATCTAGTCTGACTGGGATCCTGCTAATCAGGACCCCAGTCACTGTGCTGCCTCCCTATATTGACCATTGTAAGTACTTTTGTACATCTACAATTGGCTAATGGTGTACCCTTGTAAGTCCCCAGTATATGGTACTAAGGTGCCCAGGGCATATGTACACCATACGTACATGCTGCAGCCCAGGGCTCTCCCATGGACTGCAGCATGTATTATGCCACCCATGGGACACCACTTAAACTGTGACTACAGGCCTGCCATTGCAGCCTGTGTGAGTTGGTGCTTGCACCTCTCACAAGAGATATAAGTTCCTTAAATCTGAGGTCACTGCACTTAAAACCTATCAGTCACCCCTACAGCAGACTCTTCAGTCCTGAGGGCAGGGTACTTGGTTATAAGTGTGAAGGTGCCCCTACATGAGCACGATACCCCTACAAACCCGTAGTTGATTCTCCAGGCATTGTAAGTGTGGTCAGCCATTTTAAAACATATAGTAAACATCAGTCAATACGAGATGTCTAACTATATAGTGGCTGCACCGAAACTGGTCATGTTTGGCATAGACTCTGTCCCCTCTGCTTGCAGGTTCTTCACTTCCAGAATCCACCCTTGGATTCCACCGGACTTCTTCACCTTCTTTTCCAGATGTACTTTTCTTCAAGTCTTCCACTGTTTTCTAAGGAGTTTTCCGATGTCTCTTCACGCCTATGCACCTGGCTTCCCTAGTGTAGGTAACCTGGTCTCTGGGGCATCTATGGGTGGGGTGACTCTCCAACCTTCTGTCCTCCAAGTGAATTCTTCGGGGTCCTCTGGGAAGGGTCCTTCTGAAAAACTGCAACCGCGACTTCTCCATTGACTTCCATTGGGCATGCGGCTGTGCTCCCACTCTCCGTGTGGTGCCTGGGTACTTACATGGCGTTCCTGGGTACTTACCTTGGGTGGTTCCTTGTGCCATCGGCTCCTCTGGGTCTTCTGGTCCAAGTCCCGTCCTCCTTTGCAATTCGCATTCCACTTTCTTAATATATAGTGTGGTCTCAACCTGGAGACCACTGTATTTAGTGCTACTTACCTTATTGCATTTGATGCACTTGAAGTATTTTTGTGTATTGTTGATATCTCCAGGTTGGAGATATACCAATGTGTTGGTGAGTGTTGTGTAATAAATAGAAGTATTTTTATTTAAACACTGTGTGGTTCTTTTTCAATTAGCCTACACTACATTATTAAACTTGTAAAACAAGCTGCTTAACACTCCTTCAAGATAAGCCTGGAGGCTGCTCTCCAGAGCTACCACTTTGAGAACTTTCTATTGTTATCAAAGACCACTAAAATCACAATAAGGGTTGCCTGCAAGGTGCATCAATTAAATAAGTGTGCACCATATACTAAGCCAGCCTCCTACAGTCAGTAGCTCTGGGGTGAACTAGCTGGCCTGTTTGGTGCGTCTGTTGTTGATGTGTTCTTCAGGGGGGCGATGGGGTTGGCCGCTGAGGAGATCCAGCTGGAGAAATTCTGGACGTCGTGTTTGAGGTAGTTCAAAGGGGCGAATGGTACACTCCACCTTATTCCTAGTTCTTACTCTGCAGAAGCTCTGATAAATGTAAGAATCTGTAGTGAATTAATAGGTGCTTTTAGAATTTCCTGCTACCTACTTTTCTAATATTGTATTTTGCCTCCTGTTAGACCATGCAATCAGTGTAACCTGTTCTTCAAATAGTGGTTTTTACTCCTACCCAGTATGTTGTGTTGCTTTTTACAACCCACATCCTACAGAAAAACTGAAACTAACTTTGGTACTAGATCCAATGCATTGAGAGTAAGACTTATTCCATGACCAGTGTCCTTGGCAGCTGCAGACAAGCTGACACACTTGAAATATGTCATCTTTAAGTGCTGATCACTGACTTTGCCAAATGTCTTGAGGTGAGGGTGATAGGTCCCAGGATGCTTGTTTCTGGTCCAGGGAAGACCTGGCTTGGCAGTTCGGGCTGGACTGTTCCCATGAGGCTCAGGGTCAAGACTGATTTGCATATAGCTGAGTCTGAACTGGGGTGGCGTAGTGAGCTAAAGAACGATGATGGATTCAACCCAGATCTGTGACTGGGAGTGAGTGTCTGAAAAGTTTCAGCGCTCCGTCCATCATCTCCTTGTGTTTGCTTTGTTCACCCTAAGTTGGCAGGGTATGCCCAGACGTGGGTCCCTTGCTCACTTTGCCACTGGATTCAAGCTAGCCTGGCTGATGAGGGGTGTTACCTCGAAACCAGTCCCAGGATGCTTGTTTCCGGTCCAGGGAAGACCTTGCTTGGCAGTTCGGGCTGGACTGTTCCATAATGCCCAGCTTCAAGACTGATTTGCATATAGCAGGGTCTGAACTGGGGTGGCGAAGTGAGCTAAAGAACGATGATGGATTCAACCTAGATCTGTGACTGGGGGTGAGTGTCTAAAAAGTTTCAGCTCTCCGTCCATCATCTCCTTGTGTTTGCTTTGTTTGCCCTAGGTTGACACGGTATGCCAGGCGTGGGTCCCTAGCTCACTTTGCCACTGTATTCAAGCTAGCCTGGCTGATGAGGGGTGTTACCCCGAAACTGGTCCCAGGATGCTTGTTTCCGGTCCAGGGAAGACCTGGCTTGTCAGTTTGGGCTGTACTGTTCCCATGAGGCATAGGGTCAAGATTGATTTGCATATAGCTGGGTCTGAACTGGGGTGGCGAAGTGAGCTAAAGAACGATGATGGATTCAACCCAGATCTGTGACTGGGGGTGAGTGTCTAAAAAGTTTCAGCTCTCCGTCCATCATCTCCTTGTGTTTGCTTTGTTTGCCCTAGGTTGACAGGGTATGCCAGGCGTGGGTCCCTAGCTCACTTTGCCACTGTATTCAAGCTAGCCTCGCTGATGAGGGGTGTTACCCCGAAACTGGTCCCAGGATGCTTGTTTCCGGTCCAGGGAAGACCTGGCTTGTCAGTTTGGGCTGTACTGTTCCCATGAGGCATAGGGTCAAGACTGATTTGCATATAGCTGGGTCTGAACTGGGGTGGCGAAGTGAGCTAAAGAACGATGATGGATTCAATCCAGATCTGTGACTAGGGGTGAGTGTCTGAAAAGTTTCAGCGCTCCGTCCATCATCTCCTTGTGTTTGCTTTGTTCGCCCTAAGTTGACAGGGTATGCCCAGACGTGGGTCCCTTGCTCACTTTTCCAATGGATTGAAGCTAGCCTGGCTGATGAGGGGTGTTACCCCGAAACCGGTCCCAGGATGTGTGTTTCCGGTCCAGGGAAGACCTGGCTGGACTGTTCCCATGAGGCACAGGGTCAAGACTGATTTGCATATAGCTGGGTCTGAATTGGGGTGGCGAAGTGAGTTAAAGAACGATGATGGATTCAACCCAGATCTGTGACTGGGGGTGAGTGTCTGAAAAGTTTCAGCGCTCCGTCCATCATCTCCTTGTGTTTGCTTTGTTCGCCCTAAGTTGGCAGGGTATGCCCAGACGTGGGTCTCTTGCTCACTTTACCACTGGATTCAAGCTAGCCTGGCTGATGAGGGGTGTTACCTCGAAACCGGTCCCAGGATGCTTGTTTCCGGTCCAGGGAAGACCTGGCTTGGCAGTTTGGGCTGGACTGTTCACATGAGGCACAGGGTCAAGACTGATTTGCATATAGCTGGGTCCGAACTGGGGTGGCGAAGTGAGCTAAAGAATGATGATGGATTCAACCCAGATCTGTGACTGGGGGTGAGTGTCTGAAAAGTTTCAGCGCTCCGTCCATCATCTCCTTGTGTTTGTTTTGTTCGCCCTAAGTTGGATGGCATGCCCAGACGTGCGTCCCTTGCTCACTTTGCCACTGGATTCAAGCTAGCCTGGCTGATGAGGGGTGTTACCCCGAAACCAGTCCCAGGATGCTTGCTTCCGGTCCAGGGAAGACCTGGCTTGGGAGTTCGGGCTGGTCTGTTCGCATGCGGCACAGGGTCAAGACTGAATTGCATATAGCTGGGTCTGAACTGGGGTGGCGAAGTGAGCTAAAGAACGATAATGGATTCAAACCAAATCTGTGACTGGGGGTGAGTGTCTGAAAAGTTTCAGCACTCTGTCCATCATCTCCTTGTGTTTGCTCGGTGATAGGTTTACCTCAATTAATAACTTCTGAAGGAGATGTGATCTAGTAGCTAAACTACCAATTTGGAGGCCTAGTGACCTGGGTTTGAATCCAGGCCTCTGCACATGATCAAACTCATGTAAATCTGGGCAAATCGCCTTATCTCCCTGCTCCCACAAATGAACATATGTGAAATGTAACGTAATTGTGTAATCTAAATATTTAAATCCCCACTTGATATTCACCACTCTCCGTAATGGACAGTGCCCCATAGCTTTGTCTGCTCTACGTAAATATCAATGCATACACAGGCTGTGTAGTCTTTCCTGCATGCATTAGGTCCCATAAATAATTCAATTTCTGTCCAGTGTTAAAGTGACGATTTGATGAGCCACCTGCATGGCTGTGTGCAGGTCCTCGCAATACTGACTCAAAGACAAGTGGGTCCAGTCTTTGATCCAAAGACACAGTGGGGAGATCTTCGCAGAATGGAAGAACTTGAGAAATTCATTAAAGAAAGTATGGCATTGCATACACCAGGCACCAATAGAATTTTAATAGCCGTCCTAAAGCTATGACCTAGACTCCAGGGGTCTATATTAGCCCCACTACTTCAAGTTGCAGTGGAATATGTCATTCTTCCATGTTCTTGGAAGGGTAGCACATAATCATTCATAGAAAAGGGGACATTCCCAGACCAAACAATTGCAGATTGACTGCGCTGCTAAAAGCAAAGACTAAATTATTTGCTCAAGAAATGCTCTCTGCATTAACGGTATGTGGTGATATTTGCAGCCTGATATTGCGTACACAGGCGGGCTTTAACCAAGATACATCTACCATGGATAATGCAATAGCTTGCTATCTCAGGCCCAAAGCTGCACTGTCTGCCAAAAGCAGAAAGCCATACCACGTATTCGTTATAATATTGATTTTCTTTGTTTTAATGGCATAAGAGTATGTTTTATTGTGAGATGTTAATAAAGTTTAACTACTGGAGTATTAATTCCTCTCTTACACCCCCCCCCCATTGTACTCTTGCCTACATACCCTGTATCAGTAAAAGATATGTGAAAAGAACAACTAAGAGTGTTTGAAGCCACTGTTGACACTGTTTCACAATTGTTCCATGAGACCAAGTATCCACCAAAAATCAGCAGAAAGCATATCTGGGCAGTCCAGATGGTATAATGAAGCCAATTTTATGGGCTCTTCGGTACACCTGAATTTGAGATTTGCTTGTGTCTTCAGTGATTAAGGAAGTACCACTATATTCGGCTACATTGACCAGCCGGTGACTGTACTCATGAAGCACGGGAACCAGATTGATGGGACCAAGCAAGATGCTGAGTTCAAAGACTAAATTGTGATCCTGGCCTAAGAGATGTAGTCGCATGTGAAGCTGCCCTACCATTCTGGAAAGAAACAGATCCTTCTTCAAAAATCCACCTAGAACCATATCTTTGAAATATTTGAAGCCAAGGAAAACACAGAGGCATTGTGGCACAACAAAGGTCAAATTCTACCAGAAGAAACTCCCAGCGAAGAAGCTCCTCATTCAAAATAGTGTACAAAGGCCACTCATGGGCACAGCTTCTCAGACCTTCAGCAACATGACAACATGGGAAAACATTTCAGCAACAGGATACAGCAAGGAACCAATCACATATACTGCAAGGGCAAACTTAGACCAACAAGAAATGCTGAGGCATGTGGTTCCATCAAATTTTCTTTGTTTGGAAAATGGTTTGAGGGCCATGGATTTGTGACCTAAAGTAGAAAGTAGTTATAAATAAGAATGCATTGGCAAAAGTCTTAGCTCTCCTCCACAGAGCAGAAACAAGATGGGACAGTATAGGGGGTTCGCTTTATTAGATGTAGCAGCCTTTGACAATTGAGAAACATACTAGATAAAGGGTGGGTGGTGAATGTCCCCTGCTTTATTACTGAGCGCATAGAAGAGATATTTTCCAACCACACCACCAAATCGATGCTATAGTACCTATATATTCCATGTGTCTCCATATTGGAGCACAGGTTTTGATGGCACCTAGAAGAGGCTGATATTTTATGATCACAAAGTTTGTGGTAAATGAGCTACATGCGATGTAAGATAGCACTGTTTGCAAAACGGAGACTGTCTAGTCATGCCCTCCAGATATCGCCTTGATAAACAATGATAGCTAATCTGTGTTAACCATACCTGACGGTGTTAGAGAAGGTAAACAACTGATGTAATTTCATGACTACATTGACCAGAATGCATTTTGCCCTGCTCTTACAGCAGCTTCAGTCTTTCCGAATTCTAGCAGCACCTACAAGTCACTTCAATCACCACCTCACCCCCATTGCCCTGGAAGACATGGACACAATGCTTCCCAATCAGTTTCCTAAATCATTAACCAGATGTGTCTAAATGCACATGGGTTGCATAAATACCTCCAGAAATGTGTAAATGTAACCAAATGTAGAGCACTATCACCTACCAGATCTAGGCATTTCTATTATGATCAGTGCCCACCCCCAGAAAAACGTGCTGTAATTGTGCTGAGAACGAAACTAGAAACATACCAGACACTTGCATATACCGAAGTGAAGGTGAGTGGGCGGTATGCCAGACTGCATGTTCTGAAATGCTGCACTCGGCATACTGCTGAATGGCTGCACTGTCTGAATTGCCCTGGTGGGGTGGCAGGAGCGCAAACTGCACTTCCGATCAAGAGATGTGAACCTCAGGCAGCTTCTTCATCTACCTGCTGAATGTTGTGTGTTCCAGAAAGTGAGCATAGTCAAGCCATATAACCAGCACTCTGGGTGAATTTCCATAGAATGTTAATAGAGACTCCCTGTAGAAAAGTGGCCTTTTCAACATGGTTACCCCCCACGTTTTGCCTGATTTTTGATGTGATTTCGACTGGTAGTGCACTTGGTTCCTGCTAACCAGGTCCCCAGTGCCAGATCTCTTTCACAAAAACTATGCAAGTATACCCCAATTAGTAAATACCTTTAGCACTCCCTGTAAGTCCTTAGTAAGTGGTTCCCCTGGTACCTAGGTCAAGGAGGCTAAAGAGGGTCCTTAAGGGCTGCAGCACAAATTTTGCTACCCTAAAGGATCCCTCACCAAACACATACAGACTGCCACAACAGGCTTTGTGTCTTGGTGCAGGCAGACAAAAGTGAAAACACAACATGGCCCACAACCCTACGTGCCATGGCCACAGACACTGCATGCAGTCTAGGTAAGTCACCCCTACGGCAAGCCTTACA
This sequence comes from Calotriton arnoldi, assembly GCA_963921515.1. Taxonomy (NCBI): domain Eukaryota; kingdom Metazoa; phylum Chordata; class Amphibia; order Caudata; family Salamandridae; genus Calotriton; species Calotriton arnoldi. The sequence continues at coordinate 587,846 of CAWUFW010008655.1, read as the reverse complement.
GCCCTAAAGTAGGGTGCACTATCTTATATGTGAGGACCTATGTGCATGAGCAGATATGCCTCTGTGCTGGTCAGCTCTATTGAACAGGGAAGCCACTTGAGTACATGTGCTGGACACTGGTGAAAACAAGTTCCCCAGCTACATGATGGTTTCACTGAAAATAGGGATGTTTGGTATCAAACATCTCATATTAATAAACCCCCACTGATGCTAGTGTTGGATTTATTGATACCAGCACACAGAGGGCACGTTAGAGGTGCCCCCTAAAAACCTACCAGCTACTGGTGTGCTGACTGACTAGTTTTCACAAGCCTGCCACCAGAGACAAGATTCTGACCCTTAAGAGTGAGGTCCTCTGTTTTCAGGAGGTGAGAAATCAAGCTTGTTCAGGCAGAGGATGCTTACACCCCCACCCACAGGATGACCTGCAGAGTAGCATTCCAAGGCAGGGGAGCTTCAGAGAGCCCACCGCCTTTGGTATGCAAATCTAGCTTCTCTCACAGGAGAAGAAGCCAACCCCCTTTGTCCAGGGCTCTTCAGCACATGGACAGACGGGAAAATTAGCTAGTCAGATAGATGTGTCCACCTTCAGGCCAGTACCCGAAGGTGGGCTACCTGAAGTGGAGGCGACTTTTCAGAGTTAGCCATTTTGGTGATGCAAACTTAGGAACTCTGGGACAGGGTTATGCCCACTTCTCATAGGACGTGGTCATATAGGGGGCATAGTGACCCCAGGGGTAAGTAGCCCATTGGTTACTACCCTACACTCCCCTAACACACCTAAATTCGATATTTAAGGGAGCCCCTGCCACCAGAAAATCAGATCCTGATGACCTACGAAGAAGAAAGACACTGAAGAGCAGTGAAAGCAGAAGACTGAAGAAAAGCAACTGACTTGGCACCAGCCCTGCCGGCCTGTCTAAGTCAAAGTCAAGGAGTTTTATTGAGCGCACATATCACCCGGAGGTCTCATGGCGCTTGTGTACGACTCTCCTGGAGCTGGAGGTCAGATAAGGGACGTTGTCTGCTGTTCCTCGTCGAACCTGTGCCAAAGACGTCTCACCCTGCAGCTGTCATGCCTCCAAAGCCTGGGAGGATGTCCTGCTTTCAATAAAGACTCAATAACTCTTCTGGAGCGGTGGAACTGCTCCCCTGCATCCTGCTGGCACCCCAATAAGAACCGCTAAACCAGACGCCGGCAGGCACCACTGAACCCCAGCCCCCCAGCCTGTGTCGAAGTGGGCCAATGGTGTCAGTGTGGTCCCCAAGCCCTCAAAAGACCGAGTTTACTTTGGATTCACCCCTCGTGAGCTCCGAGATGTCGTGTACAGCCTCTGCTTGCAGGCCCCCTCAATGGCGAGTGCCCCCAGGCGAAGAAACCCAACATCTCAAATGACACTCTGCACCCGGCTGCCCGGCCCAAGGAGAAGAGGCTAACTGGTGTCCCCATGTACCCTAGCATCACAAGACTTGAACCCTCCTGTTGGTGCAGCCCGACTGCCCTCCCAGTCACAACCTGCAGCTTCTTTCCACACAGACCGATCCCCATTGACTAATATTGGACACCCAACACTGTATTGCACCACTGCACCCAGCCGACCTAGTGCCACTGGAGGTGACCTGCTGGTGTTGCTTGGACCTGGCCCTATACTCTACTTAAGTCCCGGAGATTGTTCTCATAAGTCACTGTACTCTACCTGAATGCCGTACTTGTTTTCCCTCACATAGGGTAACATTGCAGCTTCTGAAAAATACAATAAGTGTGGACTTTTTAAACGTAAAAGTATTTCTCTGGAAAAACGTAATTACCTGATCCTATTGATTCTGGAGTCTAAACATATATAAAGATATGTGTTATTTTTAGAAGTTGGTGTGAATCTCCTTATTAAGTTGTGCGCATCATTTATTGCCTATTGTGTGTATTAACGGATGTGTAACACTCCTCTCTGATAAGCCCAAGGCTGCTTAACCACACTACCCCCTAGAACAGCACCTTGGGATTGCCAGAGCAAGCCCCTGTCCCCTCATAAGGGAACCCCTGGACTCTTTGCACGATATTCCTCATTCTGGTATATCATATAAAGAGCCAGCTTCTTACATCTCAATCCAAGATTAATCAGATTTCTTTTCTGTGATGTCAGTTCCTATTAATACCATATAAAAGGGGGCATTTCTAAGTGCTGGATGCATCGTAATATGTAGTTCCTTTATTGTTCATTGTGTTCTTTGCCTCTTTCTACTATTTATGTCCCTGATTTTGTTTCTAGCTGTTTGACCTTCTTCGGCCCTGCTCACAATAAAACACACAACACATGCAGCAGCAGTGCAAACCGCCTGTGCAGAAGGATCTAGACCGGAAGCATCCATTGGAGTGTAACTGTGTATATATTTGTTTGCGTGTGAGGGTGTGATGGTGCGTGTAATAATGTACTAGTGTACACAATCCTGAAGGGGTGTGATGGCGAGTGTGTGTCAGAGTATTGTCTGTCCATGTAATGTATGTTGGTGTGGTGCTGTGTGTGATGCTGTGTGTAAATGTAACAGTGTGTGTGTTTTGGTGTGAAGGTTTGTAAGCATGTGATGTGCATATGCATCTATGTGGACCATTCGTTGGCAGGTAATGCATCAAAACGACTTGTTCTCTGTAAAGTATTCTGCTGTCCCCAGTAGTAGGTTTATACTTCTAAATACCCTCAAATGATTAGCTAAAAATTGTGACTACTGAATATGCATGAAAGACATCCATTGTCTTTTACAAAGCCATTTTCAAAGCGTACGTGATAATGTCATTCTCCACTTTTGCTTTGAAGGTGCATAGAGGAATCTCCACAGCTTGTGTCTGTGATTTGGTAGCGGTAAAATGTTTGATGCTGCAGGAGAGGCCTGTGAAAAACTGACAGTGCCAATGGGAACATTTCTTTTCATCTAAGCTGTCGCAATAAAGAAAGAGGAACAGTGATTAAACTTAAAACTCATCTTACATCACACGATGGAGTCGGTATGTGCTTTTCCTTTTAAATACAAACTCACACATCACCTGAGCTTGGTTATTCAAAAGTGTAACGTGCAAAAATTCAGTCAAGATCAAACAAAACAATGGCTTTTATTAACCCTGACAAAAACGTCTGCACACTCAGGACTCCTTCAAAAGGGTCCAAGACAATCACTGATGAGGAACCAATGCATGTGGCATTGTTGCTGACTCTCGTTGTTCCTGAAAGAAGGTCAGTATTGTATTGCAGAAGGACTTAACATCCCTGGCTGTAATAAGACATGGTTCAGCAGCCTTGGCCTCTGGCTGCATATGGCCTATGCTGATAAAATATGAGTCTTGGTCTCTGGCTGCATATTGCCTATGCTGATAAAATATGAGTCTTGGTCTCTGGCTGCATATTGCCTATGCTGATAAAATATGAGTCTTGGTCTCTGGCTGCATATTGCCTATGCTGATAAAATATGATTCTTGGTCTCTGGCTGCATATTGCCCATGCTGATAAAATATGAGTCTTGGTCTCTGGCTGCATGCCCATGCTGATAAAATATGAGTCTTGGTCTCTGGCTGCATATTGCCTATGCTGATAAAATATGAGTCTTGGTCTCTGGCTGCATATTGCCCATGCTGATAAAATATGAGTCTTGGTCTCTGGCTGCATATTGCCTATGCTGATAAAATATGATTCTTGGTCTCTGGCTGCATATTGCCCATGCTGATAAAATATGAGTCTTGGTCTCTGGCTGCATATTGCCTATGCTGATAAAATATGATTCTTGGTCTCTGGCTGCATATTGCCCATGCTGATAAAATATGAGTCTTGGTCTCTGGCTGCATGCCCATGCTGATAAAATATGAGTCTTGGTCTCTGGCTGCATATTGCCTATGCTGATAAAATATGATTCTTGGTCTCTGGCTGCATATTGCCCATGCTGATAAAATATGAGTCTTGGTCTCTGGCTGCATGCCCATGCTGATAAAATATGAGTCTTGGTCTCTGGCTGCATATTGCCTATGCTGATAAAATATGCATATATTTTCTATTTTAAGTATCACCCTTTTTGATTTATACATGCTTATTTATTTAGGTATATGTTTTAAACATAAATACAGTTATAAGTGTTGAGGCTTTCAACTCATTGTAACGTGATAATTTAGCTTGCTTGAATATATTCAGGTTCAATTTCACACGGTTTGAAATGCTTTTCTAGTTGTATTTTAAATAATCTGCAAGGAATGGGTCTCTTGATTTCACAGTTACTGTTTTCAAACAGCAAGCAATGCTTCACAGAATATAAGAAGGTGATTTTGTTCCAGAGCTTTTTGACTGAGTGTTCTTGCTGAAGGCCTCAGAAAAGGCACATTGAGTCCTCCAACAAACTTATCTACCTGTTGGAGGACAAGAAATCCGAGGGGACAAGGGCAGCAACTGCTGTCTCTTTATTGAACACAGCTTCTGTTGTTCAGAAAAACTGTGCAGGTGTTGAGCATTTATGAGACTTGAATAGGCCCATTTTGGTGTTGAATCAGCTTAGTTAGACAAGGGAAGTGCGGGGCGGGGTTATTAATGTAATGAAACCCTAAAATACTCTCATAATGTTACAATATTTTCTGCTATTCTGCCTTTTGACAAATATCGTTGCCACTATCTTGTTCATATTAGTTGCTATTCATATCGTGAGCACTAGGATAGAATGTTAATTTGATGAAAGCTTTGGAAGATATTCCTAGCCTGCTAGTGTTCTTGAGTGTGTCTATTAATGATCAAAATGGGTTTGGTTTCCCCTAACTAGTCCTGTGAATCTTACAGGACTGATTGTTACCTAATACGCACCTTACTCAAGTAATACTCTCTGTGCTACAAGAGGTTGCAGCCCACAGAACTTTCTGTCTCGCATTGGTACACTGAATACATCCTTAGTACCAGAGGGTCTATAAAACCCGTGCCAGAGCTATGTTCTGGAGAAGAAGTCAAGGTATCAATACATTTGTCTACCATACTAATTAAGATAATAAAATACACTTCAAAGAGGAGGTACTGGTACTAGTAGCACTGAGACTTTGGGGCCGATTCCGATGTCGGACGGACTCAGGTCCGTCCGACATCGGTCAGGAGCCGTAACCGACCGACCTGCTGTCGTCGGTTACGGCCCTGCAAGTACGATGCGACCGAACCCTGTTCGGTCGCACTCGTATACTACACATTGGGAGCATGCATTCCAAGCGGAATGCATGCTTTCATTGTGGAAAGCAGGGGTGCAGTTCATCCCTGCACCCTGTGGCCGGCACCCCAAGGTGCCTGCCACCGGGTGCAGGGATCAACAGAGGGGCACCATAGGTGCCCCAGGCCGCCATTCGGCGGCCTCGCACCCATGGGGGCCCTACTGGGGGCCCCCAAAGACAGTTACCGACTGCCTTTTCATGCCGGAAAGACCGGCACGAAAGGCAGTGAAATACTGCCATCGTACTCCCTCGGTCGTGAAGAGGCGGCCGGGGGAGTACTGAAGGATTTCCGGATGGCGGACGGGCTCTCCGAGCCCGTCGTAATCCATCCGGAAATCCGAGTCGGATTCCTTTCCAACCGAGCCCATCGGAATGGCTCGGTCGGAAAAGAATCCGGCCGGCACGTTCCGATTCGGTCGGAAGGGCTCCGACCATCGTTCGGTGCCCTTCCGGCCGAAATCGGAATCGGCCCCATAATCTAAAAAGAGAAGCGAGAGAGAGACCCAGAATCATTTTCACCGCCACACAAATTTCTCTGCAGAGCAAATGTAATAATAAAACACATAGGGCTAAGTGAACATTGGGAAAATGAGCAGGAATTGCTTGCAAGTTCACTGTGTTCAAGTCCTGCAAGTGAGCAAAAAAAAAAACTAAATGCGCACATCTGGCTGAAAGGTTGTGTACAGTGAATAATAACCACTATATTTCAAATTGTGCTGTAAAGTCTTTTAGTGTGGACATGGAACACTTGACGCTTACTGAACATCAGAGTTATTTGTAATTTTGAAATGTGCACTGAGAGATTTTTAGTCAAGACAACCACAGAGCAGTAGAAAAGACTGTGATGGAATGACTCAAAACATTAGAAAAATGCCTGCTGGAATGAAAATAACAGAACATGATTGTTTTATGTATCCAGAGAATGTATCAAAAAGAACTGAATTCATGATGGAGGAGGAGGTGGAATAATACACCAAACAGCCAACAGCATGCGTCGAGAAAGAGATAATCCTCTGGCCAACAGCCAAACCCCACTCTATGTATATATTAAAGAATTAGTAACAGGTCACTGAGACAGCTGTGCTGTCAAGTCAGATCTAAAAATGTATAAAATAGGTGCAAAAGTGCATTTTCAGTATGGAGGGACCCGTAGCAATGGGGAAGCAATTGATAAGTAGGAGGTCGGAGAGCCACATTGTGAGTGCAAGGGTGTGGCTAAGAAGGGGGAAGCAGCTCACAGTAGAGAGGAGGAGAAATCAAGAAAACACACACACTCCCATAGAATACTAAAAGTTTTTTTTTTAAAGTATTTCCCTGAATGTAAGCAGTGGAAGGATACAAGTCATCCAACCAAATGGGTTGTATAGAAGCTATGCTTCATGAGACAAGAAGAGGAAAGAAAGCCATCCATTAAGAAACAAGCAAAAGAGATTGCCAACTAATAGTAACAATGCGCTGACAGAGAGTCTGCAAAGTTTTGGTACAGTCCACAATAGGTGTTTTCAACATCAGTCAGCTACAAGCTGCCTGTAGGCGAGACTTAAAAGAGGTTTTTCCAGAGGAAGCAGCTGAAGCAGCGGAACATCAACCATAAGCGTTACTGAGCTGGTGCCTTTGACAGTCTGGGTTCAGAGAACCAGGACAGCAGTGAAAAGGAAGGCGCATTGTGGTAGCAGATTGACAGTTGGGTGGAAGGGTTTATTGCCATATATTCTCCAGAGATACTGAGGGTTGTTACACAACGGTACTTGACACTACTTCAGAAAAAGAAAAAAAGACTCCGAAAGTATGATGACAACATTGAAGAACCTTAAGTACTGAGCAATAAAGTACGATCAGCAGTGGAGGTGGCCCACTGAGGTAAAGGGCATTTAATAAGGAGGAATAATACCCTTTAGATTCTCAGAAGCAAAGAGTTGTAGAGGGCCCCCCATATAGTGGAAGTAAAACAAAAAGAGGTATAGTGGCCCCAACAAGTGAATGCCAACATGGGATAAATAACCAAGTTGTAGTCCTTTATTCAGCTATGTGGTAAAAAAATAAGAGTTAAGGGGAAGGTATAGAGGAGAATGTGTTTCACCCAGAGAACACAGAGGAGCAGGTACTAATCACTCATAACTTGAGGTTCGTGAAAGAAAAGGAATGCCCAAATCTAGAAAAATGAATGAGATATAGAACCATCATTGAGGCCACTGGCGTTACCACAATACCCAGCACCTAAGTATGATGTCGTGGCCAGAGGAAGGATGTCTTTTAAAAGAGAAGTTCTATAGGGGTTAAGTGAAGGAAATGACTTTGTGCAACAGTGAGTAACACAAAGAGGAATGAAGAATTAGAAACATGGAAGAAGAGTCAGAAACAGGGATGAAGGACTGACCAGAAGAAAATCCAGGGCGCTGCTTTGTAGTGAAGTGAGATCCGCACTCGACAATTGAGAAGGTATAAAGGAGGACAAGACATGGTAGCAACGACCTGAAGAGGTTTGTTAAAAGCTGTGGCTAGAATATTGTGTTTCGTTTTGATTTGATAAAGAGTCAGTTTACAGCATCGTGATGAAGCACGTCTTCATACTGTCTTTTGTCCTCCTCCCGTCAGTTTCTGCCAGGTGGGAAGAAAACACTGAGACAAAAGCGTAGAAAAATAGAGTTAAGATACATTTTAAAAATCAGGTGTTAAATTTCAGATCATTTTTGAGTGCCTAGTAAGGAAATCTTTTCTGTTAAGTTTTATATGTGCAATGTTAGAATTTTTGCTACCAACCATTTTAATGATCATCCAAGGAAAACCCAAAGGTTGTCGACCCAACTCCACACACAGAGAAATTTGGGCCATTCTGATGTGGTAAGTCTTATTTGTAGTATCAGAATTTCAACAAAATATTTGCATTGGGAGTGATCGCCAGACCCGAGCACTACTAATGAAGCAGACTAAACCCACTTGTCTTGAATGTAGAGCAGGGTACAGAAATGATTTCGCCACATCCTGAAACGTAAACATTACACAGCATTTAGTTTCAACACGGGCATGGAAAAGGACAATGCTCAGCACAGAATTTAGACATTCTCTTCAAGCACATATCACCCACAGGAGGACAGTCAGAATGGAGTTCTGCACTGATCAGCTCCTTATAAAAGACAGCTGTTGATCTTAAAAATATTAGCTCTGATGAAAAAGATTTGGAGTATTTGACATCTCGAAACGAGGCAGCGCACTTATCACTGTGGCTACAAAATGTGGACACGTTTATCCTCGAAATGTGCAATATATGCATTCATTATTATACTACATATGAAGCGATCACAATAAGGTAATTTATGATGGAGAAAATTCTGAAACTTTTATAACCAAAAGTTGGGAGAGAGAAGCTGAGACTCATTCGGCTTCCATCCGGTAAGTAAATAATCAAGAGAGAAAGAATCACTTGTCCTGTTATTTAACCAGGGTCTTAGGGTCTGTCCATCTTTAAAAACTCTCATTCACGTTGAAGCCGTTAGTGCGGTATATCTTGATTATCCGCAAGCATTATGACGTGAAAAGCATCATCATCGGGTTTTTTGTTATGCTTTCCTCCGCCTGGAGGGAGACCAACTGGTATTCACAGTAGTGATCAGTGATTGTGAAAGTGAGAGTAAAGTGAGTCTAAAATTACCTGCATCTTATCAAGATACCTTTTATTATGTTGATGATGGCGTAAGGTTAAAAGGTAAGGCGGTGCGTAAATAGAAGGGTCACTGTTCTATTGCACCTATTAAAAAGTGCGATTGGTCGACATGTTTCAGCCCTCTCGTGCCCTGTCGGGTTGTTGGGCTTTCTTCAGGACCGTGTGGTAGCACACTTCTTTGTAGTGTGCATAGGTAAGTGATTTACTTACCCTTCTTCGTGCGTGTGCTGAATAGCACTGTAACCTGTTATAGGTGATTTGTACCTGTAACTGGAGAAAAGACCATAAAAACAACAATATGCAGGAGTCAGTCTTATCCTTGCAGTATATGATGCTCAAACATTCTGTACTTCACAATGTTATGTGGTTTCGTACTCCTAGTATACATGCTGGAATAGTAGGTATACACATCTAGATTTATGAGAAATTTATACCTCATGCTTGTGCGTTGTCGCGCTTGTTTTAAATCCCTAGCGATGAATTAAGGGACCGCAATAGTAGCTGTAAGGTGGTTGGAAAATGCGGTGTTTCTCAAGCGCTTCTGTGTGGCCTCTGTTAGTGGCCTGGTTTGGGCGCTCGTAATTTGTGTTAGTGGTGAAGAGCATGGTATAAATCATATTTTTTAGTTCGCAAATAATGCAGTAGCTCGCTTCATGCTCGGTTGGAGGAATGTGGCTGTTACGCATTTTTGTTATTCGCACGTGCGGTGCTTCGTATGTTAAAGCAAAGTGCGTTTGATTGCTCTTATGTGCATGCGATCGTTACTTTGTAGTTAGGGCGAGAAGCATCGTCGCTCATAAATTGTGGTGAAGGGCGCGGCATTTGCGTTATGTTTTGGGCCGCACGTCTTTCGGGTGCTCGCTGCTTACTCTTATTGCGGGATGTGGCAGTAATGCATTGCAGCTATTCGCAAAAACAACAATTGATGGACAGAATGCAGAACAATGTCATACATTCACCCCAGTGCAGAGATCTGGGCCTAAATCCATCGTTTTTTTGCTCACCATGCCATTCCAGTTTGAACCCAGCCATATGCAAATCAGTCTTGACCCTGTGCCCAATGGGAACAGTCCAGCCCGAACTGCCAGGCCAGGTCCTACCTGGACTGGAAACAATTGTTTCTAGTGTAAGATAGCATGCATTCAATTGCTCTTATGTTCATTTAAATGTGACCTTATTTTTTTATGGCAAAAAGCTCAGTCGGGGGACGGGCGGAGTGAGACTGTCTCTACTAGAAAGGTAAAAATATAGTCAAAGAAACAGTCAAAGGAATTGCAGTTTCGGTAATCGAGCGCGCTACGTAGTGCGCGTTCTAACCGCTCGTTCGAGGACCTACCTTGAGACGTCTTGCTCGCAACTTGTGCTGGCTCCAACTACCGTGCCCCGGTGACGAGGGCCGGTAGAGGAGTCTTTTCATAGTGCTCACCACGGAGTCGGAATGGTAGAAAGACTCCGGATTGCTCCTGTATTTGTTTTGTGAGATATTAATCTCAGATAAGAATCAATTCATAGTATCATAAGGTTGGTGTTGGTAAGTGACATGTCATCATTACTGTGTGAGTTTTGCTAAAGAGAACCCTCGTTTCCAAACTTTTTGAACTTATTCTATATCGGATTGCATTTGGGGAGGAACTCCCTTTTTTTGTTCTCGTTATGACAACTAGTACGCTTTTGTATGAGTTGATATCATACTGATATTTTTATTCTGCGTTGATGACCATCATGAAATTGCGGTGACGTAATCCTGGTATGTAATATCAATTGGATAGGACGAGAGTGATGGGATTAGTAGAAAGACTTCCATATCATTTCAAGTAGGTATCATTTCAAAGTCTTGTGTATTCTCGTTGTGTCCTAAAGTAGGGAAGTTATTTAGTGTTGAATAATTCATGTGTTTTATGAAATGACATACATATTCAGTGAGGACATGTTGTTCCATGACGGGGTGGTGCATTGCTCAGGTACCAGAGTCTGAATGGCATCAGTGTGGAATTGCATGCCAAGGTATATTGTCATTTACCCCCACGTCATAGGTTTTCAGACGGTAAAACCATCTCTGTTCCTTTTCGAATAGGATGCGTTCCACATTCTCATTTCTTGTTGTTAGGGTTTCCAGTACCACCCAAGTTATTTCTTCAGTCGTTTGTTTTTGATTTATAAAATGGGTGCTCATTTTTGTTGTCATTTTGTTACATTTAATGTTGCTCCTGTGTTCCACGATTCTCTGCCTTTTCTTACGACAGGTCATGCCTATGTATTTAAGGCCGCAGGGATATGTGATCATATAGATCACATGGGTCGTGTTACAGTTCGTGTGGTTTCTTAATGTCCATTTTGTTCCAGTGGAGGTTAAAGTCCCCGAGGAAGAGGTTTTTAGACTTGGAGGTCGCTGATTGGATAAGAAGATCAGACAATTCTTCAACAAAGGAACGAGGGTCACCAGGGGGATGATAGATATTATGTAGGCGAATAGAGGGGGAGCCCTGAGCTGTGAGTTCAGCACCAAGGTATTCAAAAGTAGTAAAGTCAGGGTACTGGACAGGTGAGAGTTGAAGTTCTTCTTTATAAATAATAGCGATGCCCCCTCCAATTTTATCAAGCCTGTCTTTTCTGAGGATGGTGTAACCGGGGGGAGAGAGCAGATCAAGGATTGATGATGAGTGGGCATTGAGCCAGGTTTCCGTCAGAAAGGTGATGTCAATGTTTTCACTGAGGATGGTTTCAGCGATTTCTGTTGCATGACACGTTGCCGATCGGCAGTTGACCAGCATGCAGTTGAGGGGTTTAGGGTTGTTTGTTTCTGTGGAAGAACAGGAGTGGATAGTGGTGAGTTGTTGAGGGGGTCTGGGCGAGACTGGGGAGGACGGGGTCTTACTTGTTCCCAGGATCACAGGGATTGATGAATGAGGAGGAGGAGAGTTCGTAGGCGAGGTGGTGAGGGGGTAGGCTTTATTGAGATCAGGGAGGTCAGGGGAGGGAAGATGGCTCATGGAGAGGGGTTGGCTGAGTGAACAATTACTGCAAGATGGTCTAGGTGGTGAATTGTTGTTAGGGGAAATATTCCTTTGGTTATGGAGTGCGGGGTACGTTTGAGTGGAGTCCAAGGGATAGGTGTGAATGGGAAGGTTCCTTGTGGAGAGGGAGTTGACGTCATTTCTGAGAGAAGAGAGTTCTAACACGAGGGTTGAGAGTTGGAGTTCTATATTGAGGAGTGATTGGGTAAGAAGTGAGATAGGGAAGGGGGCTAGGAGATCAAGTGGGAGAGGGGAATGGTCCAAGTTGGTCGGGGGTGACGGTCTAGGGTGTGGATAAGGTGGGAAACCAGGCGGAGGGTGGAGAGTGGTGTTAAGGTTGCAGGGAAGAGGCGGAATTGAAGGGTATGAGAGGGCATTCCCGGGAGTCAACTGGGTGTCAAGAGAGGAAAAGGGGGCATGGTAGGGGTGTTGGGGGCTGTTAGTTAGATAAAGGGGGGATGGTTCACAGGAGAAGAGATAGGAGTTATTTGTGGAGTCGATAAGGGATCACGGGGAAGTGTTACATGAGGAGGGGGGAGGATTTGGGTGTCTGAGGGCGTAGTAGTGGGGTTACTAAGGGAGAAGGAGATAGTAGTTATTTGAGGAGCCGACAGGGGATCGGGGGGCGGGTGTGCAGGAGGAGGTGGGGTTTGGGAGGCTGAGGTAGTTGTAAGAAAGTCAGGAGGAGGGGGGGATGCTGATGAGGTTGTGGGAAAATGCATCTGAGAATCGGGGATTTCAATGGTAATCGGTGGGTCAGGGAACGGATGGGTAGGGGACAGGGATTGAGGGGACAAAAAGGCATCTTGCGTTTTTGAGGCTGGGAGGATAGAGGTAAGTGTAGGTAGTAAGTGTTGGGATAAGGAGCTGAAGTGGTGTTAAAAAATGGTGAGGTGGTTTTCAGAGGCTTGGAAAAAGGATATTTCCTGATTTGAAAATAGAGATGTCAATTTCGCCAGGAAATGTGGGGGAAGGAGTGGTGGAAAGTTTCAGACCATAGGGTATTTTGCAGGAATTCTTGATAGGAAGGTGGTGGAGAAAGATACTTTTCCATTTAGAGGGGCGTTTGGTGTAGAAGATATAGTTGGTTTTTATGATGGAGGTTAGGTTAAGGTAGTTGTCAACGAATAAGGTTTCTTGGTGGAGAATTAGAAGTTTGTGTTTAAAGTTTTTCTTGCCATTTTTGGAAAGGTTTGAGGGATAAAGGATGGACCAGGAGTTAGGGCCATGTCTAGTGATGGGAGAGTCCAGTGTCATGAGAGTATGGTTGAGGGGAGGCATGATGGATCCAAATAATGGTTAGGGGGTGAGGGGAAGATGAGCGGGAGGGAGATTGGGGTGGAATACAATGGGGATGGGGAATAGGAGGGGGGGGGCGATGGAACGTCAGTGAAGGTGAAGTATCCAAGTGATCGTGGGGGTTCTGTAGTGTGTTGTCTCGGGTCGGAGGCGTTAGGGGGGGAAGGGAGGTGGGAGAAGGAGGGGATTCCAGGAGTAGAGGCAGTAGACAGGTTCAATATTATGAGAACGGGGTGAAAAGGATGGTAGAACCAGCAGGGAAATAAAATAGTAGGGTGAAGTAGAGAGAAAGAGGAGGGGGAGAATGAGACAGAGGGGTATAATAATGATAAAGAAAATCCGTGAGACAATAGTAAAAAACAAGTCAGTGAAGAACAGGAGATGAGAGTATGGGAGCAGCTGCACGTTTTTTCAATGATATAAAATGTAAAATTATAACCAAAAAAGATAAGGTGAGGTAGACCAATTTGAGTGCACATAGTACTAAATAAAAGACAAAATGAGGTAAACCATAATGAATGCACATCGAGCAGAAATAGATAACAAATAGCACCATTCACGATAAATTACGAACAGCATAAACAATTCAAAAATAAAATAGCAGGATGGGGTGAGTCAAAAAGGAAGGGCATACTGTTATAAATAGCAAAAAATAAATAGATTAAAACATAAGAATAGATAAATTACGAACAGCATAGACAGTCCAAAAATAAATAGCAGGATGGGGTAAGTCAGAAGGAGGTCAAACTGTTATAAATAGCATTAAATATGTTTGGGTTGGGATAGCAAATAGGGTTCGTAGTATCCGGAAAATTTAACAGGTTGAAACAATTGTAGGATGGTTGTTCGGCCAAGGAAAAGGACTATTACTAAATAAGGAGGGTACGGATTAAGTCAGTAGGGTAGGGTAAGAATATCATGGAGAACAGAGGTTCATGCAACCAGGGGGGGAAGTGGGCTGGATTATGGCAGTTCCACAAGTATAGTTAGGGGTATAACTAAATAATAATGACTCAAAGAAGGGGGAACAGGTAGTTAACATAGAAGAGGGCGGGGTGAATATATAATTGAGGGACAGGAATAAAACGACTAAGACTAAAAATAAACATAATGAGGAGCAAATTCAATTTGTTAAATCTCAAGATTGAATCCCTATAAGCCTAACTCCCTTTCAAGATGGCCACCGTAGTAGTGGAGGGGGGAGAGTCCTTTTTCTCTTTCCACAATTAGGTTAGGCATCAGGATCATGGAGGGAGGACAAAATGGCGACTGATTCTTAACAGACCAGTCCAGATGGCGTCCAAACTACATGACCACCAGTTCAGTGTCCCAAAAATAAAAACAAAACCAGGTCATCAGATCGCCACAAAAGGGGCAGTCTCTGTGACAAACGAGCAGAAAGGGCTGAGAGGCAGGGAGACTTTCCTCCACGTAGAATCAGCCAATGACTCGAGTCGGTCTGTGGAGCAGCAGACAAGGGGTCCAAAGACACAAGCGTCCCGATGCCACCTATTACGCTCAATGAGGCAGCTTTGGACTGTCAGGCGCACACGCAAAAACACAGACTTATCGAGCCCTGGAAGTAATGGGTTATCGTGCGGGTATTGGCGGCGTCCATCTTCAAGCCCCATGCAGGCCCGTCAAGAACCAGCACATCAGCAGCAGGTCTGGTCTCCGCCAGGCCCCAGGCAGGCCCGCTCAGTACGAGAGCGCCAGCGGCAGGCGCCCAGAGACGAGGGACATACATATTCAGTGAGGACATGTTGTTCCATGACGGGGTGGTGCATTGCTCGGGTACCAGAGTCTGATTGGCATCAGTGTGGAATTGCATGCCCTGATGTGAAGATACGCCAGTTCTTGTTCACAATTCTTTTGACTGTATTGGATTCAGTGTTGTACTTCGTGACGCAGGTGAGTATGTCTTCATTTTGGCTTCTTGTTGTGGTTTCTAAGAGGTTGTCTTTGTTTTGGTTCCTGGCTCTCTTTTGGCATTTCTTGATTACTCTCTCTGGATAGTTTCGTGCTTTGAGTTGCAGTACAGTCAAAAAATTTGTGAACAAGAACTGGCGTATCCTCACATCAGGGACCCTAAAATGGCCTAAACCAAGATTTGCGAATAGAAGAACGAAAAATATCCGTGATCTGTTGGTCCACACAAGACCCCAGACTAATACTGTGAGAACAGAAACGCTAACATACACATGGAACCTGGCACACATTACTGGCCACTACCCCTGTGGATCCTCCTCCGTCTGCAAACTAACCAAAATAACCAAAACTCTACAACTCAAACCAGATTTCAAATGGACATTAAGAAACCACACGAACTGTAACACGACCCATGTGATCTATATGATCACATATCCCTGCGGCCTTAAATACATAGGCATGACCTGTCGTAAGAAAAGGCAGAGAATCGTGAAACACAGGAGCAACATTAAATGTAACAAAATGACAACAAAAATGAGCACCCATTTTATAAATCAAAAACAAACGACTGAAGAAATAACTTGGGTGGTACTGGAAACCCTAACAACAAGAAATGAGAATGTGGAACGCATCCTATTCGAAAAGGAACAGAGATGGTTTTACCGTCTGAAAACCTATGACGTGGGGGTAAATGACAATATACCTTGGCATGCAATTCCACACTGATGCCATTCAGACTCTGGTACCTGAGCACTGCACCACCCCGTCATGGAACAACATGTCCTCACTGAATATGTATGTCATTTCATAAAACACATGAATTATTCAACACTAAATAACTTCCCTACTTTAGGACACAACGAGAATACACAAGACTTTGAAATGATACCTACTTGAAATGATATGGAAGTCTTTCTACTAATCCCATCACTCTCGTCCTATCCAATTGATATTACATACCAGGATTACGTCACCGCAATTTCATGATGGTCATCAACGCAGAATAAAAATATCAGTATGATATCAACTCATACAAAAGCGTACTAGTTGTCATAACGAGAACAAAAAAGGGAGTTCCTCCCCAAATGCAATCCGATATAGAATAAGTTCAAAAAGTTTGGAAACGAGGGTCCTCTTTAGCAAAACTCACACAGTAATGAAGACATGTCACTTACCAACACCAACCCTATGATACTATGAATAGATTAATATCTCAAAAAACAAACACAGGAGCAATCGGAGTCTTTCTACCATTCCGACTCCGTGGTGAGCACTATGAAAAGACTTCTCTACTGGCCCGCGTCACCGGGGCACGGTAGTTGGAGCCAGCACAAGTTGCGAGCAAGACGTCTCAAGGTAGGTCCTCAAATGAGCGGTTAGAACGTGCACAGCGTAGTGCGCTCGATTTCCGAAACTGCCATTCCTTTGACTATATTTTTACCCTTCTAGTAGAGACAGTCTCACTCCACCCGTCCCCCGACGGAGCTTCTTGCCATAAAAAAATAAGGTAACGTTTAAATGAACATAAGAGCAATTGAATGCATGTTATCTTAAACTAGGCACAGCACGTACGAATAGCTGCAATGCGTTACTGCCACATCCCGCAATAAGAGTAAGCAGCGAGCAACCGAAAGACGTGCGGCCCAAAACATAACGCAAATGCTGTGCCCTTCACCACAAATTATGAGCGATGATGCTTCTCGCCCTAACTACAAAGTAATGATCGCATGCACATAAGAGCAATTGAACGCACTTTACCTTAACATATGAAGCACCGCACGTGCGAATAACAAAAATGCGTAACAGCCACATTCCTCCAACTGAGCATGAAGCGAGCTACTGCATTATTTGCGAACTAAAAAATAAGATTGATACTATGCTCTTCACCACTAACACAAATTATGAGCGCCCAAACCAGGCCACACAGAAGCGCTTGAGAAACACTGCATGTTCCAACCACCTTACAGCTACTATTGCGGTCCCTTAATTCATCACTAGGGATTTAAAACAAGCGCGACAACGCACAAGCATGAGATATACATTTCCTATATATCTAGATGTGTATACCTACTATTCCAGCATGTTTACTTGGAGTACAAAAGCACATAACATTGTGAACTACAGAATGTTTGGGGATCATATACTGCAAGTATAAGACTTACTCTTGCATATTGTTGTTTTTATGGTCTTTTCTCCAGTTACAGGTACAAATCACCTATTTATTTTTTTATTTTTTTTATAACAAATTTTATTAATTTTCCGTTCTATACAGTTTCTGTCATACAGGTATATATACATACAGGTCCAAGTTTGATTATTTAACATTAGCTATTAGTTTTCAGTACCTATTACAATAATTTTTATACAATAGTGCAGGGTTACACCTTTCCACATTACATTTGTGACCTGTTTGCTGATGTCCATGTTCATTTCTGGAATACAGCTATCTTGGTGCAACTTCACTGTATGGTACATTGATCCATTCTGTTTTAATATCAAACATTACAATAAACATAACTCCCCCTCCCTCCACCCTGCGCACTCAGACAAACTATGAGTCAATTATTATAACACCTTATTTGTGTGTCCTCCCTTCATCTGGTTATTTTACAACCATCACTTTGTCTACAGGTAGAGTTGACTGCTTTACATGTCTTCCACAACCTCTGGTGTTGTGCAACCTGCCCAATACATCTCCATGCCTCGCACTGGATTCTTCCAAGGTACAAATCACCTATAACAGGTTACAGTGCTATTCAGCACACGCAAGAAGAAGGGTAAGTGAATCACTTACCTATGCACACTACAAAGAAGTGTGCTACCACATGGTGCTGAAGAAAGCCCAAAGACCTGAAAGGGCACAAGAGGGCTGAAACATGTTGACCAATCGCACTTTTTAATAGGTGCAATAGAACAATGACCCTTCTATTTACGCACCGCCTTACCTTTTAACCTTACCCCATCATCAACATAATAAAAGGTATCTTGATAAGATGTAGGTAATTTTAGACTCACTTTACTCTCACTTTCACAATCACTGATCACTACTGCGAATACCAGTTGGTCTCCCTCCAGGCGGAGGAAAGCATAACAAAAGACCCGATGATGATGCTTTTCACGTCATAATGCTTGCGGATAATCAAGATATACCGCACCAACGGCTTCAACATGAATGAGGGTTTTTAAAGACGGACAGACCCTAAGACCCTGGTTAATAACAGGACAAGTGATTCATTCTCTCTTGATTATGAAAATTCGGAAACAAAATATTTTAAGAAGAGGGGTTAATCTGTAACTTATTTTTGGAAAGATTGCAAATAAACAAGAAAAATGTCTGGCAAGGTGATCGACAGGACTGACTCACACCATCTGCTCAGGGAACCCGAGAGCTTGCTCTATGTACATTACTAAGTCTGGCGTTAGCCAAGACCTTATAATATATATTCAAATATAGGGTCTTCCAGCCACCTCTCATCATCCATTGGTCTCACGTTATGTCATTTGCATTTTGCTTCCCCCCAATACAGCATATAGCAAGCCTACTTATGCCACTGGCTAACTGCAATCTGAGTGACTGCATTTTGCTCTCTCACAAGGAGCACAACCACACACAAGGTAGTTCCCTTAAGTGTCAGTTTTTTTGTTTTTACTTTATAATTACTTTAGCGTTGCCTTTGTGTTTAGAGACTGATGTGATCGCAGGACGCTTCTGATGCACATTCCATCTTTATCAGATCACATCTTCTGCCAATGCTGTTGTAAATTCCATTTGTTCTGCCAATGCCAGACCTATTGGCTTTGCCAATGCTTGTTTTTCAGAATGGAACAGAAGGTTTGCAGTCTCTGGCTCCATACAGCAGAAAAAACAATCATAAGAACTTCAACATTATTCCTTCGGGTACAGCGGCCAGGCGCAGATCCTGAATGTTCAAGAGAGGGATTCACTAAATGAAACTAACAGGCTACACAGCACTTTGCAGTTCATTACACAGGCCTGTAGCAGTCAATCAGTGATCTTATAAATCGCGACTACTCACTCATGATGGTCTCAAGGCTCTGAGTGGTGGAGGGGTCTGAGGTTCAGTCGAAGAGCTAGGTTTCCAGGTCCTTCCTGAATAGCAGCAGTGATGGTGCCTGAGGTGCAGAGGCAGGGAGTTCCAGGTCTTTGCAGTGAGGTAGGAGAAGGATCTTCCTCCAGCCATGGTCTTACGGATCCAAGGGATAGTGGCCAGGGCTAGTTGGTTGGAGCAGAGCTGTCTGGTGGGAGTGTAGAAGGAGAGGCGGTGGTTGAGCTATGCCGATCCGGCGTTGTGGAGGGCTTTGTAGGCATGCGTGAGAAGCTCGAAGGTGAACCTTTTGTTGACAGGTAGCCAGTGAAGGTCTCTCAGGTGGCTGGTGATGTGGTTACGGTGTGTAATGTTAAGGATGAGTCTGGCAGAGGCATTCTGGATGGTCTGCAGTTTTTTGGGAGTTTCTGGGTGGTGCCGGCGTAGATTGCGTTGCCGTAGTCGAGTCTGCTGCTGACGAGCGCATGGGTGACCGTTTTACTGGACTCTGTGGGGATTCACTTGAAGATCTTATGAAGGAGGTGGAGCGTGTGGAAGCAGGAGGACGAAAAAGCATTGATTTGGCGGTTCATTGAGAGAGAGGAGTCCAGGATGATGCTGAGGTTTCGTGTGGGGTCCGTGGGTGTGGGGGGATTCTGAGCTCTGTGGGCACCAAGAGTCGTCCCAGGCGGAGGGGGAGGAGCCTAGGGTAAGGACTGCAGTCTTGCCTGAGTTAAGCTTGAGGCAGCTGTCTGTCATCCAGGTGGCGACTGCCTTCATCCCATTGTGGAAGTTGCTCTTGGTGGCTGTGGGTTCGTCTGTAAGGGAGAGAATCAGCTGGGTGTCATCGGTAGGAGACGATGTTTAGTTCGTGGCTTCTGACGATGGCTGCAAGGGGGGCCATGTAGCTGTTGAAGTGGGTGGGGATCAGGGAGGATCCCTGAGACATTCCACAGCTTATCTCTGTGGGCTCTCAGTTGAACTGTGAAAGTCTGACTCTCTGCGTTCAGCCGTTGAGGAAGGAGCGGATCCATTCTAGGGCTTTGTTGTGGAAGGCGGCATTGGGGAGTCTTGTTGCGCAGAGGGTGTGGTGAGAGACGGTGTTGAAGGTGGCTGAGAGGTCCAGGAGGATGAGGGCAGCAGTCTCGCCAAGGTCGAGGAGTGTGCAGATGTCGTCTGTAGCGGCGAGGAGAGCTTTCTTGGTGCTGTCGTTGCTTCTGAAGCCTGATTGAGAGAGATCCAGGATGTTGTTCGTTTCAATGAACTCAAAGAGTTGGGCGTTGATGGCTTTCTCGATTACTTTTGCTGGGAAGGGGAGCAGAGAGATGGGTATGTAGTTCTTGAGGTCCGTTGGGTCGACAGAAGGTTTCTTCAGCAGGGGGTTGATCTCTGCATGCTTCCAGTCTTCTGGGAAGGTTGCGGACTTGATGGAGCAGTTGATGGTGCGGCAAAGTTCCGGTGCGATGAAGGTGCCGGCTCTGTTGAAAATGTGGTGAGGGCAGAGATCCGAGGGGGCTCCAGAGTGGATGCTCTTCATGATCCTGAGGGTGTTGTCAGAGGTGAGGGTAGTTCAGTTGGTCAAGGTCTGCTGGGGGCTGGAGCCATTGGGTGCGATGGTTGCGGGTGGGGTGGGTGAGTCTTGGGTTGCGAAGTTGTCGTAGATCTCCTTGATATTGTGGCGGAAGAAGGTTGCCATGTTGTTGCAGAGGTCTTGACATTGGGGATGTCTGCTGACTCTGTGCTGGGTTTAGTGAATTCTTTGACCATGGCGAAGAGTTCTTTGCTGTAGTGTGCTTTGGCGTTGATACGTTCCTCGATGGCTGCTTTCTTTGTTGTTGTGATGAGGTGGTGGTGTGCGATGACTGTGGATTTGAAGGCTGCATAGTCTGCTGTGATCTTACTGCTCTTCCATCTTTTCTCGAGCCATCTGTAGTTGCGCCTGGACCCTTGGAGGTTGGGGGAAGAACCTGCTGGCTTTCTTGGAGGGCTGCTTGCCTGAGGGTTTCCTGAGGGGGGCCAGTGTGTTGGTGCAGTTGGAGATCTAGCGGTGGAGGTTGCATGCTGAGATGTTGGCGTTCGTGGACGTCTGTGGTGGGGTCTTGCTGAGGGCAGTGGTGAGATGGTCTTCTGTGACCTTGTTCCAGCTTCTGCGAGGATTGTGGTGGGCATGGTGGCATACGGTGGGTTTGCTGAAGGAGAAGTGGACGCAGTGGTGGTCGGTCCAGTGTGGCCAGGAGGTGTGGCTGACTGAGATGTTGTTGCTTGCAGAGAAGTTGGGGTTGAGTGTGTGTCCTGCTGAGTGGGTTGGAATTGTGAATAGTTGTTTGAGTCTGATGGTGGCAAGGTTCTCCATTAGGGATGAGGTGTTGTGGTTTTTTAGGTTGTCCAGGTGGAAATTGAGGTCGCCGAGGAGGATGTAGTTCGTTGAGGGGAGAGGTGGTGAGCGATGAAGTTGGTTATGGCTTCGCTGAAGGGGGGGCGTGGTCCGGGATGTCTGTAGACAAGGGTGCCGCGGAGGGTGGTCTGGATCTGGAAGTGGAGGTGCTCCATGTTGGGTGAGTGGTCATCAAAGCTGGTTGTGAGACGAAGGGTGTCTTTGTGTACGATGGCGATGCCGCCTCCCGCTCGGTTGACGTGGTCCTTGTGGATGATTTTGTATCTGACAGGGATGCCAATTGTAATGTCCGGGGCTGAGCTGGAGTTCATCCAGGTTTCTGTGAAGAAGGCCACGTTGGGGGAGATGGAGTCAAGCAGGTCCCAGATCTCCACGGCATGACTTTTGAGGGAGCGGGTGTTGAGTAGGATGTGTCTGAGGTGGTCGGGTCCAGTTCTTAAACGTCGTGCGATCGGTGGGTCTGGTGTGCGGAGGCCGGTGAAGGTGCAGTTGCAGGTGCGGGTGGTGAACAGGCCTTGTGTGTTTTTTAGTGATGCGAGTTGGCAGGCGGAGTGGCGGCAGGTGTTGAGGGAGTGGAGGGTGCTGGCGTCATAGCGGTGGATGGTCAGAGGACCAGGGTCCGTAGCATTAGGCACAGATGGGTGCAGATGGGCTTGCCTTTGGCGCGAAAGAAAATGACAAAAAGCAGAAAAGATGAAAAGAACATAAATAATAGATCAGAGGAGAAAATGGCAGAAAGCAGAGAGACAAAGGGCAGAGCAGAGATGCTCCCCACTGGACCACCAGGGATGAGGTGCAGGTGGGTGCCTCCGGGTGGAGGAGGGCCTCGAACTCACAGACCTGCAAGGGTCATGGGCATCAGCTATCAGGTGGAGCTGTGCGGGAAGGGAAGCAGTTCACTGACAAGGTCAGTGCTATGTGTCTGACTGCAAACATGATGCCCTGGCAACCTCGCCAGATCAACATGCTTTGAACACAGTTAAAATAAACGTACATCGCTTTTGATCTTACTGCTTATTTTGAGGTTAAATTGTGTTTATTTCCTAATTGACAATGTTATGTCTATTTTTTGTTTAGCTTTGAAAGTAAAATAAAAATGGTCACACTTTAAAAAATCACTTCTAAATGGCTGTTTAAGTTTGCCTATGACCTGAAAAACGTCTCGACCTTTTTGAATATAAAGACTGCTGCCACCAAATCCTAGACTTCCCTATTCCAAAACGGACAATTCATAGCTTCAAAATGTCAATGTCCTTCATTTAGCTGCTCTTTCACTAAAGAGTTTTCTTTCGTCATCGCTTCTTTTGCCATGGTAGAAAAAGTTGTTCAAAAGTTAGTCATCATGTTCCCTCTCCTCTCAGATGTTTAGAAACTAGCACCCCACCATCAACTCTGGAGTTACATCGTTCTGCAGCATGAGCCCAACACAAGGTTTTTTTCAGGACCGTCTCAAACAAGCTGCAATCAACCCAGAGTAGAGAAATGCGCCCACCATCCCAAAGACTTTGCCAAGCCCTTAGGTTCATCGCGATTCTGCAGTCTGCTGTCTCTTCTCTGCTGCACACTTGGCTGATACAGTGCTTCATTTTTAAAAGAATAAGTGCCGGGCCAGTGCTTCATTTGGAAAAAAAAAAATAGGTGCCAGGATTCAACAATTTGCTTAGAAGTTCGCGTCTGAAGTTATTGAATGTCAGGGTGTAAATACCAAGGCGGTCTAGTCTTCATGCCTCTTTTACAGCGGCAGCTGGCACTGATTGGGGGTGGAGGGGCACAGGAGGGGGGGAGTAAGTGGGTGAGGGTGAGGGTGAGGTTAGATAAAAAAATTATTTAACTTACCTGATTGCCGCGTCCTCCTTGCTGCTCCTCCTGGTCGCGTCTCTCCTCCTCCTGCCCGCAGGAACAGGAAGCAGCCTGGAAGCACCCAGACTCCCCTGAGCCAATCACAGTGCTGTAATGCAGAGTTGTGATTGGTCTGAGCACTGTGGCTCGCCGCTCAGATGGGGCATGGGGGCCTTGAGCATGTTCTCCACCCAGACTGTAATGCAGCCAGGGTGAAGAAGAAGGAAAGTACGCATTACTGTTATGGTCGGCCCGAGAGTGCCGGCCAAACAGTCATGTGCACCTAGGAGTGGGGGCAAACCACCCCTCAGCTTCTCTGTCAGCCCCGCCCGCCTAGCAAAACTGCTGTGCACCTAAAAAGGGAAAAATAAAATGATAACTGAGCTAATATCATTTTATTTTTTCTTATACTGCTGAAAAAAACAGTGGGGCAACGCTTCTCCGCCTTAGCGGAGGAGCCACCACTGCTCTTTTATCTGCTACCTGACTCCCCCTGCCACTTTATCTCACTCTTGCTGGTTCCTTTTCATCCTAAATGTCTCTCTTTGTCACTGCTTTCCGTGTTTTTCTTCCTCCTTCTTCCCCCTTTTGTATTTTTCTCTGTCTTACTCTGGGTCAAAGTCTGATGAGGAACACTAAGTGCCAATCTCTAAAATTAGTGCCCATTGGCGCCACCCAAGTCAAATTAAGCACTGAACACTAATTTTATTGAGGGCTCCCTGTGGTAAAAACTGCAACGACAATGAGGGCAGTGGTGTCTCAAAAAGTGAGGTACACATTGGGCCACAGAATACACTTGCGGGACTACCTATAAAGATGCACTGAATGCTTCCCCCAGGCAGAAAGACAGATCTGAAGATCTAGAGACAAAGGGGCAGACAAAGTCTGGCAGGGCAGAGAATTTAAAGCCTCCCCCCCCCCCCGACCCCTGCAATAAAATAAAAAATATAAAAACAGAGGACAAAGGTTGGCTGCTCCAACAGGCAAAACCTCATGTGATTTTATCAGGTGGACTTATTGTTCAGTAAAATCAGGTAAAGTGTTCCAAAACCCAGGAAAACCAGGTGCAGGAACACAGGTCCACTCACAATAAAGCAGAGTGGAATTCCATACGGTAATTCCGTTCCACTGACTCATAATCTGGGTCCAGGTACATTTTAAAGCATGGTTAACAATAAGTACTACAACAGCTGTGCTGTTAAGCCTTAGCCAGACCTAAAAAGATCCGCACACAATGCAGCTGATGCCTGTGAGGCACATGCACAGGAAAATGAACTGATTAATGTAACACCATCTAAACAACTAGAAGAAAAGTGAGAAAAATAGAAGAATTCAATGAACGATGCAAAGCCAGAAAATAACAGTCAAAAGTAATGAATAAGCAATGCGGCCTGCGGCGAAGGAAATACATTGCTTTTTTATTAATAAAATATTAGTATATTATTTGGCATGCCAACTCCTAATCTTATACACTGACATCCACAACTCAGGCCATTAATTTTGTGTGTCCTCAGGTCTAGTTCCCTCAGTGTTTTAGTACAAGAGCAGTACGTCACACGTAGCACTGCCCCCGCGCGAGCTGCCAGCCATGATGTAGAACCTCGCTGGTGATTGAGCTAACGTTTCTCCCATTGGGACGCTAGCCGAGGCTTGTCATTGTGTACAACCCAGGGTAATACTTCTCTCGTGTGAGCTTCCCTTCCATATACTCATCGTCCACATTCAGAAACTGGAGGATGCTGGACCCAGTCAAACCTAATACCAAGACCGGACGAACACACAGAGCCTGCTACACAGGGCTAGATCCTTGTCTGTATGATTCAGGGGGTGAAAGTCAGATTTTCTCGACAAACAATGTGAGGTACCTGTAGTGTCCTTCAGAACACGGTCTAGTGTTTGGACATAAAGGGGCAGATTTACAAGCCCCTTGCGATGCATTTACGCCGCCGTTGCATCACTTCTGTGACGCAGCGGCGTCGTAAACAATGTGCCACGTTGCGACAAATTTACAATGTGACGCATCTAGGGAGATGGGTCACGTTGTAAAGCCCTGTGTCACATTATACCTGCGTCAGGTATAATGTATGCAGGGTGGGCGTTCCCACGCAGGAAAGCCTCGTAAAAGTGACGCAGTGAAATCTACAAGATTTCACTGAGTCACTTTTACGGCGCAGCTGAAATGCAGAGATGCGTCAGTTCTTGTAAATCTGCCCCTTAGTGTCTCCACCAGCCACTCCTTGAGGACTGGCTTCCACACTCACCCCACACCCATCCATCACAGGTGTCACTAGTCAGGTGACCCTGCTAGGGGCCAGTTCCAGACAGTAACACTATGTGTCTGTGTGATTATTCGCTCAGCATGAGGGTCTAGGGCCCTAACTATTACAATACCCAACAAACAAAAGATGATGCATCAGGTGGGGTGTAGGGTATCAGCAAGGTCGAAGGTTGGGGGTGTTATGACTGTTAGTGAGATGATAGTATTTTGAAAAGTACAAACAATTTGTGAATGTGATTAAATACTTCTGAACATTGAAGTTTGTGCAACATATATAAGAAAAAACATGAGAAAACCTATCATTAAATATGTTGCTATTACAAAACCATTGCTGATTTGAGCCCATTCCAATGCCCCATTCTCAGTGAAACAGCTCAGGGGGTTGGATGTTGCACTGCATGACCTGCAGATCACAGTCAGATAGCTTGGTGGGATAATGCACCAACTGCATAAGCGTGTCCTCTGTATCCTTAAGGTTATTTATATTTTATATTATATATCTGACACAGTTTGGGTTGTTCCCCAAAATGGTGCCTCACAGTCGATATTTATTGGAGGGAAGGAGTATGCAAAATTGAAGGTCTGTGCCTAGAACAGCGGTGTGTGTGATGGCTTCAGCTGAAATCATTTTACAAAAACAAATATATGTATATATATTAGAACATTACTACGCAGCACAATGTACAGATTAGCTGTCAAACCTGGCCTTCAACAAGGTCACTACCCCTTACGATTCCCTTAAACTTGAGAGCCAAAGCTACCCCACCTGCCACTACTCTCAGGCATGACCCTCATGCGTAGTAAAGAGTTTTCAGAACAGTTGGGACAGCCAGCAGTATACCCCTTATCTCTTGAACTCTCTTTTGATTCGATTTATGGTATGTTTTTTCTAGTTACTTTTCCTTACGACCTGAAGAGATGGACCTATAGTGAGTCCTAGCAATCTTGCGTGCTTAGCAGCCTTCGTTGGGGCTGGAGCGATCCTCCGATAGGAGCCTATGTGTGATCTGCACCTAACGCCATGACACGACGGCAGTCATATCAGGTTATCTCCTGGAATATCAGAGGGATGCACAAGCCGACTAAAAGACAAAAAACTCACTCTTTCCTCAAACATAACGGGGTCCACACAGCGCTGTTCCAGAAGTCCCCACATCATGTAAACTGAGAGTGAGAAACTCCATTAACGATGGAGGGGTCAGATCTTTGTCACTGATTACCAGGGCACGAGTCGGGGGTAAACGCAGGTGGACGGCGTCCACCCACTTTTTTCACAGGGTGGACACCGTCCACCCTACCAAGAAGTTTGGCCCCACTGAAAAAGAGGCTGAATTCGTCCCGGTCATTTTTAGGACTTAAGGTGCTAGGGGGCCAAGCTCCAAAGTACCACCAGCAGTTCATGTTTACCTGCCCTGGACTGTCCGGGTAAAGAGGTGCTGTTCGGGTTGGTGGCCTTCCACGCTACACCGTAAGCAAAGAGGGAGGGGGGCACCTGGAAACAGGCTGCCGAGGGGGACAAGTCTGGGAGCTCCCAATGGGGGGCTCGATTCATGGGGGTCCTGGGAGCAGGGGAGCACCGTTGGTTGTCATGGATCCGGGGCGCTCGTGTGCAGATGGTTTTGGTTGGCTGGTGCTCGCGCGTCAAAGGCACCCACGGGTCTCAGTTAGACCTGCAAAGGGGTGACAAAACAGGACAGCTGGGCCACTCTCTGTGCTGGCCTCTGCGGCGCTGATGTCCCTCATTGGCTGCTCGGTCTCTGTGGCGTTGGAGTCCGGACAAGACTCAAACAAGCTTTGGTTGCTGCAAGAGGTAAGGTACTCCGGGTATTAGTACAAGTCGGCTCCGGTTGGTCCTGACATCTTCTCACTTGGTAGGAGGATGAATCTGACCTCTAGGAGCATGGTGACCTCTTCCTGGGCGGCTGCTGCATCGGTAAACCTGGCGAACAGCAGAACGGCGAACCGGACATTGTGGTTATAGCCTGCAGGTAAATGGCTCCTCCACTTCAAGGGAGATGCTGATGACTTAGCAAAGTGCTGGAGGCCCTCTGAGGCTTTTGGACAAGTTAGGTTTTTGCAATTGTCGGGACAGGAGCAGGTAGGCAGGCAAGGTTTAGTGCCAAAGTCCACAAGCAGTTCGCAGCTCTTGCTTCTTTGGCTCTTCTTGGTCCTTCTTCTTTTGTCAGGGGAATCAGAGTTCCTGGTGTCGGAGGGGCACCTAAATACTGAATTTAAGGGGTGTTAAGGGGAGTTTAAGGTAGTAGCCAATGGCCTACCTACCCCTGGAGGGTCTACACTCCCTTTATGACCACTTCCTGTGGGAAGTGGGCATAACCTTAACCCAGAGTTCCTAGTTTCACCAAAACCTAGATGGTGAAACCCTTATTTCACTGTCCACTTCAGGCTGCCCACCTTAGGGGTGTGTTCAGCCTGCACGTGTGACACGCCTCCTAACTAACTAATTTTCCTGCCTTCTCTGGTGCCAAATAGGCCCCAGGGGGTGGAATCTCCCAGGTCTGGGGAAAGCCGAGGTTGCATATCTATGGCTGCAGAGGCTATGAAGCCTCTGGCCTTGGTATGCTAATTCACTAGCCATCCTGCTGGAGAAGGTGTGAACACCTTCCTCCGGAGCAGGCATTGTTCCTGTCCTCTGACAGCGCTGGCCTGGCTGGCACCTCCAGGGGGTCAGAAATGCATCTGTGGTGGCAGGATGGTCAACATCAGTCAGCCAGCACACTGGAGGACTGGCAGGTTTTCAGGGGCCACCCCTAAGGTGCCCTCTGAGTGCATGTCATAATAAATCCAACACCGGCATCAGTGTGGATTTATTAAGATGAGGTGTTTGATACCAAATACCATTATTTTCAGTGAAGCAATTATGTTGCTGGGGAACTCGTGATGACCAGTGCCCAGTACATACACTCAAGATGGCTTCCCTGTTCACTTGCAATATCTAATAATAGAACAAGACATCACGGAGGCATATCTGCTCATGCAAATATGTCCTCACATGTACTATGATACACCCTGCCTTCTGGCTCTTAGGGCCTGTTTGGGGTGACTTACATATATTACCAAAAAAGGGGTCTGATCCAGTCAGGCCCAACTGTGGGGAGGGATCTATACAAGATAACATCAAAACTATACACCCCACATGGCCATTAATATATTCACTTTTTTAACACAACAACCACATAAATCCAGTGTTTTGGAGAGTTAATCTCATCTTTTATTTTATCCAATTATTTTATCAAAAGTTTTTCATTCATTCTTGGTCTTTTCGTCTCCAATACCAGGCGCGGTGCGTCCATTCGGGCGTTGGGGCGTAGCCCCCCCGCCCGCAGCTCCCTCGGCGTCTTTGAACTTCAGTAAACTGAATCAGTTTACTGGAGTTCAAAGACGCCGAGGGAGAACTGACAATCATGTCAGTCAGCATGACGTCGGACCGCCCACCCCCTTCAGAGTCTGAACGGGGTGGGCGGTCCTGCGTCATGTTGACTGACATGATTGTCAGAGGGACCAGGGGCAGCAGGCAGCACTGCAGCACAAGTGCGCATGAGTGGGCAAGGGCACCGAATTTTCGCGCCGTGCCCAGTCATGCGCACTTGTGTGTGCACTGGCTAGCGCATGCCCATTAGGAGAGCGAGGGCTGAGCAAAGGCTCAAACCTCAGCCTCCTAATGGGCAGGCGGGCGAGTACTAACCGTGCCCTAACCCAATCCTGGCGCTGCTGGCAGCGCCAGGATTGGCTGAGAGGGGCTGTAGGCGCCAGTCGCGCCAACGGACCCGAGGCAGCGCGGACGGCAGACCTGCTGCTCAGGTAGGATTAAGGATTTCTTTTAAAATATTTTAAAACTTAACTCCCCCACCCGAGCCGCGACTGAGTCAGAATGAGTGTTGCAGTATGTGCATGAAGATATTTTATCTAAAAAAACGAATCTTGATAATTCCTGCCCGGATTTTGCATCGGAGCCGAGGATCGTCTTAAAATACGAAGGAAATATAACATTAAAAAGTATATGTAACAATTAAAGAGCATTGGTTGCAGCAGAACGACGACTTCACTTCGTAGGATTGCTTCTAACAAAGCTTCAAAAGAAAGAAATGTCCTTTTTGCTTTACATTCCTACATCCTATAAACATAATACTTTTACAAGAAACTATTCCCGGACGTTGAGTTTCCCATGGTGCTCACAGTGAGCGTCGGGCTCCGGGACGGTGCCTTCTGAGCGCACGCTCTCTGTGGAAAACCTTGTTCTCTTCGGCTCGCCACCTTGTAGGCTGTAAATAATGTTTTCTAACTGGACTGGATTTCCCAGAGTGCACTTCGGTGGGAGCACTATGCAAGCTTGCTTTGAAAGAATGCCTTGCACCTGGGGCAGCGCGTGGAGCCCCTATGTGCACCTGTGGTTTCTGCGCGAGAGTGGCTGACGTTCGTGAGGAAGCGGAGGATTTCGATTGGCGGATGGGCAGGCAGGTGAGGCTCGTCAGCTAATTGCGGGTTCTGATTGGGCGAGGGGTTGGCATTGAGAGCAATTATCGCGCAGGTGAGCACGCGGCTAAGGGTCATGCCGTGAGGGGTACGAGGACCTGTGGCGTCTCAGAAGCGCCGTCGGAGCCGAGTATAGAAAACGGTGTGAGTGCTGTCTCTTTCTGGTAAGCAATAGTTTGATATACAGAGAGGGTGCGTGGGGGCTTTATTTATTTTTTGTTCTGTAGAAACGTGGTAGTAGAAAGTGAGTAATACTGGTTTAACCTACTCCGGTAGGGTCAGAGAATACGCCATTCCTCCGCAATAGAGTCGTCACAACCAGCATTCCGGACTGCCCTCAGTACCAGCAGCGGAGCTATCACATCCTCGGAGGCTGCGCACGCTGAATTTCTCCTAAAGGTGAAAGCTGAGACATCCATGTTATGTTTCACCGTTCCCGCCGAGACAAATCCCTCTGATTTTCCCAGCTCCCCTCCCCCAGCCCGAAACCTATAATAAAGTGGGCCGTTCATAGAGCCAGCGGATTTCTGTAATTAATTAATTTAGGATTTGCAAGGAGTCGTAAGGTCAGCCCTGCGCCTTTGTGCCGCTTTGTCTCTGCATCTGTCTCTGCAGGTTTGGTTTATTTAGGGTCAGAGCTCGCGGCAGCAGGTGATTTTTAAGCAGCTGAACAAGGGGCCTGCCGTCCTGAAATAACGCTGAGAGTGGGAAGAAGAGACAGGAAGGATAGACCAGAGCGGCGGAGACAGGGGCGCAGCCATCCATAATGCAGCAGGGTCAGTGGCACCGAGGCCCAGAGGCGTGAGGGGGACACTTTAACTCAATTAGTGGCTGTTTTTCTATTATGCAAAACCAATGGATGGTGAGCCCAATTTCCTCCCTGCACCCTTGGTACGCTACTGGGCAGAGAGTGGGAACTTGATAGATGCAAGGAAAGGAAGAAGTGGAAGAAGCAGGTACCAGGCACAGTAAGTTAGAGAAAGTGAAACACTCATTTTTGTAAAGGAGAGGCCTGCTAAACAATACAGAGCAATACAGTTCGCCCTGTTGGCATGTCTACAGATGCAGTGCTGGTGAAACTGGTCTGTACCTTTAAATTCACACATACACTGTTTACATGCAGAGTCAGGGCAGTACCCGGTTGATATGCTCAATTATATATTCAGATTCAGGGCTGTGACAGTATAAGCACCGAGTTTGACTCACAATCTTTTGCTGAGACTGGTGTTTTCTAGGCTCAGCCTGCCTGACCTGTATCTGCTGGGCTGAAGTGCGTTCAGGCCCAGGGCACAATCAATAAATGTGTTCTTCATGTTTTGTGTAGAATGTTAATTAAGGAGCATCTGATTCACAATTGCTTTATTAACCTTCCTGCTATCTCAAATTTGCTTGAAAATGCACCATTTGCCCACTTTTTTCAACCCCCATAGGTGGTTCGGGTTCACTCGCTACGCTCGCTCGCAACATTGCAATACGGCTGTTATTTTACGCCCCACCACTTTAGAATGTCACCAGCCACCACTGTCCAATACATGTAACAATTAACACTATATACAACATTTAATTCAATTAACAAAAAACAATAAACTGTATTACATAGACACATTTACATTAAAGACAAACAAGCAAAAGAAAAACAATATTTTGAAACTATTCATGAAACAAGATCCAGAATCCCATGAAGATCGTGAGGGTATGCAGTGTCCAGGTTATTTACACCTCACAAACACCTAATGTACTCCCCCTTCTGGGGATGAAGACACGTCTTTGTGATTCCCTCTCTCTTTTTGCCTGACCTAAACGCGTTGGCAAAAATCCTAGGGAAGAAGTTTGAGATCCTTCTCTCCATACAAAACAATGTATATCACCTGTGGATAATGAATAGTGCCAATAGTGACTGTAAAAAGAAATGATAGGTCAGGCAAAAAGAGAGAGGGAATGACGTGCCTTCACTTTTGATAAAATAATTGCATAAAATAAAAGATGAGATTAACTCTCCAACACACTGGATTTATGTGGTTGTCGTGTTAAAAAAGTGAATATATTAATGGCCATGTGGGGTATATAGTTTTGATGTTACATATAGTACCTGCAGTGTACTTTGGTATGGCACACAGGCAGTGTGCAATGCTGTGTTTTCAGAAGGGCTTGCACCCTTTAACGCATTCTGCAATGGCAGTCTGCATGTGATATTTGTATGGGTCCCTTAGGGTGGCATAAGTCATGCTGAAGCCCTTAGGCGCCCTCTTTAGGTCCCAGACCCTCTTTAGGACCAGGGGTACCATTTACTAGGAACTTACAAGGGTGCCTAAGTCCTTGCCAATTGGGTTACAATTAGACATTTCAGGCCTCATTTACAAACGTTTGACAACCAGCAGCGCAACAGGCCTTCCTGCTGCGCTGCGTCAAAAGAAAAGGGCAGGAATGCGCAGTATCTACAAGATACAGTGCATTCTTGTCCTTCTCCTCTGTGCCGGTGCACAAACAGCAGCCAAGCGCCAACGCAGGCAACCTTATGTCATGTTGCAAGGGTGCCTGCATTGCAGGGTATGATTGTTTTTGTACAGGAAGGGACACCTTCCTGTACAAAAACAATCATTGATGGCATTTTCCTCTTTCTATGCGAGCTGCATAATGCAGCATGCATAGAAAGAGGAAAAAGGAGGAGAAATAAAAGTATTTCTCCCAGTTGAGCCACTCCTACGCCTTCCCTGGGGAGGTGTAGGAATCTGACGCATTCCCAGGTTTACGATTCCTCGTAAATCTGGGAATGCTTCAGATTTCATGGGTGTTGCGTGGCGATCACCCACAGCAACACCTATGGAACGTCCCTTTCATGCAGTGTTCTGCACAAAAGGGGCACATATTTACAAGGCCATGAAAAGCCAAGTAAAGTGGCTTTGCGTTGCCTTGTAAATATGCTGCGGCACACGGCACCACTGGAGCGTCCAAAAAGTGACGCTCCAGCAGCGGAAAAGTGCCGCTAGGGGCCTCGTAAATGAGGCTCTATGTTTTTTAGGGAAAGAACACTGGCACAGGAGGCTGGTTAGCAGGCTTCAGTGCATTGTCAGAGTCGAAAAACCAGCATGTAGTAGTTCAAAAAGGGGCAAAAATGGAGAAACATCTGCAAAGAAATCTAGCTTCCTATGCACTAGAATAGGTTTGTGATTTTAAATAAATATTGAAAATATATACCTGATTTCCTAATGTTCTTGGGGGTGCCTCTCCATGATGAAAGAGAGTTTGTGTTCCACTATCTCTGTGAAATCTCACATGATTGTTACCTAGAATGCATCTCATGTAAAGCTCAGTGGTTTGAGGGGTGGTTGAAGTCCATTGGGTTCTATGTCTCAGGACGGTCCATTGACACTGTCCTTAGTACCAAAGGGTCTATAAAAACACATTTCCGGGCCATATTCTGGAAAGAAATCCAGAAAATGTATCAGGAGGAGGATGGATGATGCCCACAGAAAATGAAAAGTTCACCTCCACTCCTACCACCTATTGCTCTTTCTCCTGCCGGCTTGATCTCTGTGTGGTATATAGTTTCCTGGCACAAAACTACCAGGCTGTGTAGTGTGTTGAGAGCAGGACAAGCCTACTGTTGCATCTAACCTCTGCATCTGCCACAACCTGACTGGATGGGACGTTAAATGTTTAGGGCCGCTGCCCAATGCCACGTACCACCTTCAGTATTGGAAAAACTCTACATACTCAACCTGACTTGTGATGACCATCCTGTAGTGGTTACTGGATGTTTGGAGCTACAATATGCATTCTCCTCTGGGCACTGATTGAGTTCCCTCCAGAGCCCTATAAAATTTGGGTGGTGTGGACTACTGCTGCCGTCTTTCCCGTGTGGAAGCATCAGTTTGCTAAAAGAATCCAAATAAAGCTGACCAGTGTGCCAGTAAGTTCTCTTGACAGATAGGAATAGGACTGTCCGCGAAATTATTCAAGTGAAAGTGAGTCCTCTTGGAGCGGTGACTGTCAAACACACCTTGCTGCATCACTAAACATTTTGTTAACATGTGTTTGATCCCCCCCTTACTATGCCATCTGTGGTACTCACAAGCCTATCTATAGCATAGCGTGAACATGGGTCCGTAGCTTGCCTCTTGGCTTGGGTGCTGCAAGAAGTGTCCTAGAGCCATATTTGGGTGTCTCCTAACACTATGAGGCTCAGCAGGGACCCAGCACACGATTAACTTGCCTACTAGATGCCATAGAACCTATGAGTTACTTTGTGTGCCCTGTCTTCCTTGTGGGATCACATACCATTTGCATCTGAGGTTCAGAACTCATTGTTATCCACAATATCTCTCCCTTTTAGCCTTGGAACTAATGAACAAATGTCGCTAATTAGAACCATTCAACTTATGAAACAGGAAATATATGTGAGATATCAGAACTATGGGCCTGGTTTAAAATTTGGCGACCAGCCCTTCCTCTGCCAGGGCTTTGGAGCAATTTACTCCATCGCCCTGGCAGATATGCTGATGGCCAAATTTTGAAATGTCCATCGGCCCAGCAGACATTTCAAGCATTGACAGGAACCGCAGTTAAGGCGGTTCCTGCCCGAGCATTATATATTTGCCAGATGGCTTGCTCCATCAAACACGACGAAGCCATACAGCAAACGTACAAATTATTTTTTATTTTCAAAAAGTAAATCCCAAAGCTGAATTTTCTTTTAGAAAATAAAAAAAACAATCCCCTCTTGCCATGGAAGTTTCCTTCCATGGCGAGGGGCGCATTGAGCACTTTTCAGTGCTCTTACTGCCAGGTTTTTCTTGGCGGTGAAGGCATTGAAAAACGGCTACATGTCAGCCCATCTAAATTAGTTGAACCGACATATAGCCAGTCGCAATGGATTTCTCTTTCTGCCAGCATTTAACTCAGACCTTAAGTCTTTACATTGCATAGCAGCCACACTGAAGCATAAAATAACATATTAAAACTAGTCAATCTATGAGATAAAGTATGTGATATAAAACATTTAAAATAGCAATAGCCACCACTGCGTGGTAGAAAATAAAATATCAGGACAATACTGTCTATATCTGAACTATTCAAGCTACCACGAGTAACTAAAAATATTTAATATATCCACTCATGGGCAGAACATATTAGAACTACTAGAGGACAGAACGTATCAGAACTATACAATTTATGAGATAAAAACGTTATGATCCACTAGGCAGATTATACTATAACCTTTGCATCTAAGAACTACAAAAAAAGTTCAATTACGAGGTGGGAAATGTCTGCCCTATCTACTCTCTGGAAGAAAATAAAACATCAAAACTATCCACGAGCTATCAGAACTATTCATGAGATATCAAGGGGATCTGAAAAAAATACCTGAAATATCCACTATAAAAGGGGGGGAGGGGGGGACTATATGTGAAGACAAAAAAATACGCATACTTGCACACAGTTTTGAAGTGCATAGGCATGTTTCAGCACGTTTATAAGCAAAACACAGATCAGAAGTTATTTTTGAAGAAGCCCCCTATTATTCTTTCAGGCTTTCTTGAGGTAGGAGGTTGGGGATTCCCAGTCTTCCTCCTGTATTCTCTTTCATTTCATGTGTGAGGGCTGTAGAAGGCTTAATGTAGTTCTGCTACCGGACTCATTATGCTGCTGAGAACCTTAAGCTTACTTTATATTTTGTCTCCACTCCCCTCTCATTGATACCCTGTACTGGCCTTGGGGTAGGTAAACGTCTGCTCTCAATTATATGAATATTTCAATTAGCTGGTATGACACAAAAGGCTGGTGCTGCAGACCAGCCAATTAGAAATCTACAAAAGGGAGTATACATGCTCTTTATCATGCTAGGCCTCTGCAGTGCGCATGCTGCAGTATAAAGATCCGGTGCTTCATCCAATCAGAGCGGCTTACACCCTGGCCATTCATTTTTTGGTCTTGTCTACAGACAGCTTTAGGTGTATATTTATGATGCAGAACTTTCTTAGCTATCTCAGTAACCTGCTCAAGATTCTGAGGTTGTATTCCCTATTGTTGTGTTTGCCTATCCCAGAGCAGCATTTCCGTCTCGCTGTGTTTTAATTGGATGAGTTGTATCCTTCTGATGCGGACATCAAGACCATGTGTTGCAGTTCATTCTCTCCCACTCTCTTCTCTCCCTGCAATTCCCTCTCCCTCTCCTGCTCCCATGCTCTGTTTATTTAAAATTCTTCTCTCTCCCAACACCCGCTCTCCCCTAAATACTCCGTCCACTGCCCACTGCTAATACAGTGGTGGGCAGCCATGTCAGAATGGTTTTTAACCATGTGCATCGACCATCTTGGAATGCTCTTTGTAATTGATTAAAAAAAAAGCATTCCAAGATGGCATCCTTTGTCTATTTGTTATGTTATTATAGATTTATAGCGCGCGCAGCTACCCAACAAGGTCTCCCGGCTATTCATGTGTGCACTTGCATATCTGCCATTCAGGAATGACTATGGCGTGGTAACAGCTGCAGTAAGGCCAGAGTTGCCAAAACCAAGAGCAAGAACTGACCTTCCACACATTCCTCCTCCACCCCTGCCAACCACCCACCATCTGTCTGGGGAGTTATCCGGTTATACCATCCTCAGTGGAAAGATATAACCACAGACCATTGGGTGTTCTGGATCATCGACCAAGGCTACTGTGTGTAGTTTCATGCCACATCACCCAATATACTACGCTGCTGGCACAGTATCAGTCAATACCACCAACAGCAGCTGCCTGAAGAAATGCAGGCACTACTCCGAAAAGGAGCTATAGAACCTGTTCCTCCACCCCGGGAGGACAAGGAATTTCTAATGCCCAAGAAGGATGGGATATTGCAACAGATACCCTACTTCTGACCACTTAATTAGTACATCACGTCCAGGAGCTTGAAGATAGCAACTCTCCAAGATGTCATTTCACTGCTCTGCGTCAGGGACCACAAGGCGCCATCAATCACAAGGACACCTATTTCCACATCCCCATCCAGCCAGATCATGGCCAGTTGCTTAGATTTGTGGTAGGTGGAATTCTTTATCAATTGATAGTCCTACTCTTTTGGGTCACAACAGCCCCTTGTCTGCAACAGTTTTTATGTCTTTCTGTACTTGGAAGACTGGCTGATAAAGAGCAGCAGCCAAGGACAGTGCCTTCCTGGGAGCCACTCTCAATACAGTGACAAGCCTACCCCAGCAAAGAGTGAGTGGTGGCATATCAGAAGATACTTGCCCTTTACCAGACACTGTGGCGTCTGATAGTGAAAATGATTATAAAATGTGAGAAGTTGGCCTGGTATATGCTGTCCACTAATTAAAGTGGGCACTTTGCACCAGTCCAAACAACCCTTATGGTGATTTAAGAGGTCAATGATAACCTCAGAAAGCTATCCAAGTGGTAGCTGTGGAGAGCAGCCTTCAGGCTTAGTCTTGAAGGAATGTTAAGCAGCTTGGTTTACCAGAATGCAACCTTATAGTATTGGTTAAATGAAAGGAGAACCACACAGTAGTTATAAAAATATGTATTTATTAATATAACACTCTCTACTACGACACAGTATCTCCTACACGGAGATAATCACAAAACACACAATACTTAAGCACAGAAATGACAGTAAATAGCACTAATACACAGTGGGCCCCAGGGGGGGACCAAACCATATACTAAAATAGTGGTATAAGAACCACAACTCGAGTCAAGACAGTGTCTAGAGGTTGTAGAATCGCTGGGACCCCAAGGAACCACCCAAGGTGAGTAAGTAGGGACCCCACGGAGGACGTGTGCAGTGTGGGAACACAACCGCGTGCTCCGTATAATTCTATGGGCAAGTTGCGGTTGAAGTTTTAGAGTTTAAGGACCCTTCCCAGTGGACTTCGAAGAAACCCCATGGAAGTTAGGAGGTTGGAGAGCCACCCCACCCGTGGATACAGAGGTACCCAAGTTACCTATCCCAGGGAAGCCGGTGCATAGGTATGAAGTGGCGTCGGAAACTGCCGTCGAACCTAATGGAGGACTTCGAAGAAGAGCCGCTGCTGGAAGGAAGAAAAGTGTCTGTTGGAATCCAAAGATGGATTCTTGTTGAAGAGTACCTGAAAGCAGAGGGGACAGAGTCTGGGTCACTGAGGAGTGACAAGGGGCTCGGTAGACGAGTGCCCACAGATGTCAGGTGCTTCAGGTGCGTTGATGGAGTTCTTGACTCTGCAGCTACGGGAACCTGGAGATGTTGAGGATGACCAGGAGCCAGATACGAGCTGTCCCACAAAGGATGTCGAGTACTGAGGGGTCAGTATCCAGCTGGAACACTTACAAGCCTTGGCAATGGCAACCCACGCAGAAGGTCAAGGATGTGTACGGTTCAGACCAGCAAGGTCCAGGAGACTCACCAAACATAGGGGAGTCAGGGCAAGCCTGGAGCAACCAGGGGAGCCCAAGAAAAGCAAAGTTGACCCTCAAATGGACCCACAGGCCGGAGGCACAGGAGTTGCAAGAGGACCTTGAGCGATTTCACCAAACAGCAGCCCACGGAGCACTCGGTGCGAGGAGGCCAGAGTTCTTGGTAGGAAATGGTGCCAGAGGTTGGGGCTATTCGGAGCCCAATGCACTTGTTCGGGAAATGCCAACAAGCATATGCACTTGCAAATGTACGCAGTGCACAGGGGTTTGGGTATTGCAGTCCCCACGAGGGATTCTGACCTCAAACTTAGTGAGAGGGCAGCTCGGACCAAGAGGGATATAGAAACCCACCTCCTGTGTTGCTGAATCCTTCAGAGTCTGTGGGAGCTCAGGGTAGGCAGACCGGACAGCAGTGTTGCGGTGCCTTCTAATGCAGGGGAGTGACTCCTTCACTCCAAGGGAAATATCTTTGGTTGTCCTTGATGCTCCACAGGTCCTGCACGGATCCTGTATGGTGCACGGAAACAGACGATGATTCAGACTGAGAGGGAGACGAAGTCAGGCCCAAACGAAGTCCAGCGAAGTCCAGTGTCCAGTGGGTCGAAGCTCAGTGGTTTCTGGTTCAGAATCTTGTCCACATCGAATCTAGGGTCCTATAGGCAGGTAAGCCCTTTTGTACCCACGGGAGAGGGTTGGACAGATTCAGGGGACCCTCTTAGGGGAGGGTCTGGACAGTGGGGTGGTTACTCCCATGTCCTTTGTCCAGTTTTGCGCCAGAGCAGGAGCCAACGGATCCCAGGACTGGTTTGAACTGGTCTATGCACAGGGACACCAAATGTGCCCCTCAGGCAGACTTTCGGTCGCTGGCAAGCGCACCCACCCAGCCCTAATACACTAAATCCTGTCTGGGAGCTGGTCACACCTCCCTGTGACAGGATGCCTATTGTTCTGCCTTCCCCTGCTCGAACTTGGCTCAGCAGCAGGAGGGCAGAAATGTGTCTCAGGTTGGCAGCAACCTTTTTGTGCTGCCCGGGACTAAAAGGCTGGTACCAGAAACACCAGGGACCCAACAAAGCTCGCTTCTGAGGGGTGGAATCATACCTCCCACACCGGTTACCGGTGTGGGGGTATGATTCCAACATGTTTGACACCAAACACGATAGGGTTTGTTTCAGCCGTTTTACAGTTGGTCATCACGCGGTCTCATAATGCCACTCTATATGTCGTAAATGTATGATGCACTGGCAACCCGGGAGAATGGACTCTGTAGGCTGCAGGGGTGTCCTGCTCATGCAGTGGCACCCTCTCACTTAGAACCAAGCAGCCTGCCCTCAGGATTGTAAAGGGGTGACTTATAGGTTTTAAGTGCAGTGACCCTTAGATATAGTAAACCTATATCTTAAGTAAGTGGTGCATGCACCAACTTACACAGGCTGCAATGGCAGGCCTGTAGTTCCATTTTGCATGGCCTCTCATGGGTGGCATAATACATGCTTCAGCCCATGGGAGGCCTCTGGGGTACCTATGCACTGGGTACATGGGTACCATATACTAGGGACTGACAAGGATACCCCAGTATCCAATCTGGAATGTACATAAGTACATGACATAACAGTTTAGGGAGAAAGCAGATAGACTGGGTTCCTGATTAGCAGGATCCCAGTCAGACTAGTCAAAAACAGTATCACATTTAGCAAAAAGTGGGGGTAACCATAAGAAGCAGATCCTAAGTCCTACATAAAACTTTGGGGAATGATGGTGTATTGCATTGCACTGGTCCCAAACACATGCTTGCTTATGCGCCCTCTGCAGCAGTGTCTGGCAAAATAATGGTCACAAGCGACTGGGCAGTTGGACAATCTAGTGTTGGTAGAGCTCAATGTTCGGCACAAACTACAATGGTAGAACAAGAAAAACTTGCTACTGGGCAGGTTGGTCCTCGATCCCCAGCCACAAGTGACTATCAGCATAAATGCCTCACTCACGTAGTAGGGAGCTCACATGGGCCAGCTCACAAACCAAGCCCGATGATCTCTGCAGCAGTATCTCCAGTGCTGCGAGCCTTTCATAATCTCATTCACAACAAGACAGTGCTTATTTGCATAGACAATGTGACAACTTGATATTATTTACAGAAACAAGGTGGCACACATTCATCACAATTATCCACGCAAGCGCAGACAATTTGGTGATTGACCTTGCATCACCAAGTCTTCCTTCCCGATGGAACATCACTGGGGAGTGGATAACGACTGCGGATCTGCTAAGCATGATGCACCAATAAACACATTAACCGGAAATCAATGCCTAGGTGCTACAACAGCAGTGGAAACCATAACGGGCATACAAAAGGCAATGCTCATGACCTCACTCCTAAAGAAACAGAAGCAATTACAAATGTTTTAAATCATCTAACGATTACCCTGTGCACCTTGGCATAGACTGCTATTTTGCATTTTGCTTTTAGGTGTTATTAAACATCGCATTCGGTGTGCGAGTTATGATTTGCATGGCTTTTCTGTGTGTTATTGATTATGGACCTACCATAATTTGCAAATTTCAGTGTTTTTTAGTTTTCATTCGTGACCATAACTAGACTTTAATTCATTTGTGAATTTCTGATGTGTTTTTTTAACATATGCTAAGATGCCTAGCTGTGCCAACCATAACTTCACTTTAACCTTTGTGTTTTTCTGTAAATTTTTGGGTTTTTTGATAGTATACTGCAACCAAGAGTGCCATGCACCTCACTCTCAACCCGCTGTCACCCCCACTTCACATGGCCTTTGGCTGTGCACAGCAGGGATTTGCTTAGGGCCTGGCCTGTGGCCAGCCTGCACTCGACCCACCGGTGACGGATAATCAAAAGCTGTGTTCAACATGAGTGGCCACAGACATATCCTCTGTCCAGGTCCTGCACCCATCCCTCCTCTGCTGGCCTAACCCACGCTATTCAGGATGTTGATGGAAAGTCCCTTTCTAAGGTGATATTAGATTAGCTGGAATTTTGGGCAAAAACCTTTGCCTCTGTAGCATACAGCTTTCCTGAAATACTATGGGAAAAAAGCCAACTGTATTGCCTTTGTCGTGCTTTTAGAATAAATTGTCCACACGCAAAAAGCTGACGACCTGGCTTTTCGAGTAGTCCCACCAGGCCTTAGGTGTGGCTAGACTCGCACCCTGCCGAGTGATAGTGTGCTCTACAAATATGCATACCATAACACAACATACTAAGTAGGCCTGGGCGGTGAACTTTGCTCCGTTCGCGGAGTTTGCGGAGTTTTCTGCACTCTGCACTCCGCGGAGCTCGCAGAGTGCAGAAAACTCCGCTTCGCGATGTGCAGCAGAGTTTTTTCCCCGCTCGCGATCGCGAACGGTAAGTTCGCGTTCGCGAGCGCGAGCTGCCGCTCGGGTAGAATTTCTACCCGAGCGGCAGGAATACCAGCACAAACTGCAGTTCGCACAGCACTCCGCCACTCGCGGAACTTCGTGGAGTTTTTTTGTAACTTCGCAGAGTTCCGTGCAGCAAAACTCCGCGAACTACGCACAGGCCTGATACTAAGGGGGCTTGCTGAACACTTCATTTATCAACTTTAGAGCAGCTTTTGAGTGCTCATACAGGAAAGAGTCTGTATAGATCAGTTGGCCGATTGGAGGAACCCTCAGCCACTATGTTGAGCAGTTACTGCTCTCTATTCTGAACATAGGTTAAAGTTATGGTTGGTGTATCCCTTGTCTCTGCAGAAAAGAGATATACAAACAGAGGATTAAAGCTGAGTTGTGTGTATGTGTGAACCCCTGCTTTTTAACCTATACATAGCGGACTTTGTGAACTTTTTGAGCGATGCAAGACTATTTGTGCCAAAGATCGGTTGTCATTTCCTGCCAGTTTTGCTAAATCTGGAAGACGACCGTCCTTTTGGACTAGATAACTATCTGTCCACAGCACGCCTTTGTGACACCTGGATTTTACAGTCTTTCCAATAGGCTCTAATCAATATAGATAAGACAAAAATCATTATCTTTGGCCGAAAGCTTGCAAAATCAGGGACATGGTACTCTGATAGCTCTGAGGAAGAGAGGGGTTTTTGTGTATAAATATCCGGGAGGATTGCTCGAAAGAGGGTTATTTTCACCATCATTTGACTGATCTCAAATCAGAGTCGACAGGCATGACTAATGCATCTTTGTGTTTAAGCAAAAACGTTTCTGGCCATCATTAGAGCCTGTTCTGCACATAGCGACAGCAAAGTTCACGCCCACATTAAATTATGGCCTTGTGACGTATATGGGCCAACGAATATTCTGGTCTGACACTGCAGTGGTATATATGCGGTGAAACGCACCTCTACACGCTCAAATCTGATTGGGATTGTAATTGGAATTTTTTCTCAAGGAAACAAGACATACTTTCAGTCTTCTTTGTTAACATCTGCTCAAAGATTCGACAGGTCCCATAAATTTACTTTGGCTTGAGTTTAGTAACCAAACCTTTCCACTGTCTATAGATTGATCCTTGCTCTTAGAGTCCGCTGTGAAGCATTTGCAACCAGATGATTTGTCGCCAAAGATGTTCCTACATTTTACATTTCAAAAGGCTGGATTCTGCTCATGAGACTATAACTAGCGGTCCCGCCATGCACAGTTTTCTAATCAATAATTTCACTGCAAATGTTGCAGTGATATTATCAATGAAGTCATAGAAGATGTTAGGAGTGATGTTATATGTGGGGTAATTAACGGTGCATGGCGAGGGCACAAGTTATAGTTACCTTAGGGCACTATAACTGCTTAATTTCTATGGTTTGGTGTGTGTAAATTCTGAAACTAACTATAATATCCCGGTAACCTTTGTTTTTTCAGTGAATTTCAAAGCTTTTTAATTTTTATTTACTAACTTTAACGTCCCTGTAACCTGGGTGTGTGAGTGAGTGTATGAGTGTGTGGAGGGTGTTTGAATGTGCGTGACTGGCTGAGTGAGTGGCTGTGTGGGTGTTTTGTGGGTGTATGAGTGTGTGAGTGGTGTGTGGTTGTGTAAGTGGTTGGGGTCTGTGAGTGGGTGAGTGGGTCTGTGAGTGGGTGTGTGAGTAACTGTAGGGTATTTGAGTGGGTGTGAGTGGTTGTGTGGGTCTATGAGTGAGTGTGTGAGTAACTGTAGGGTATTTGAGTGGGTGTGAGTGGATGTGTGGGTAGGTGTGTTGGTCTGAGTGTATGTGTTTTTTATTTGGGGTATGGATCAACGTGAATCCTCACGCTATAAACAAAAAAATTTATGACAATTTCTTAACCATAAGGGGTCCCTCGCAGACCCCTCCATCATTCCCATGGGGTCAGGGTACCTCTACCCTGACCTCTTCTATCACTTTTAAGTTTCATTTACCCCCCCCTGGGATCAGAGTCCCGATGAACAAAATGGTGAGCGCAACTTTCCCTTCAGGTTGCGGCCAGCCAATCACAGCATTGTTGTTGGAGCGTGGATCCACAAATCTAACCAGATCCACAGCGGATCTGCATCTCTAGATATACATACATCTTTTTACTTTAATAACTCCAAAACTACTGAACAGATTTACACCAAATTACAAAAAAACAGTCTTTTTGGACCAAGATCTAACCTTCTGCCACAATTGGTATAATTCCGGTCAGCGGTTCAAGCTGTAGTCGTTTCTTAAATCTATGGGAAATTGCATAGGAAAAATGTGTTTTGGGACCCCACTTTTTCTTGGCCGCCCACTTGACAGATCACCCCGAAACTTTACAGACAGCAGATGAAGTGACTGGCAAAGCAGTTTTGAAAAATTCAGGAAAATTCGTCAAATGGCGCTAAAGCTATTAGCAAGACAAAAACGCTTTTCCTATGGAAACTAGGTCTTAAATATAACTACCTACTGGCAACCACCAATAGGACATATATATATCTAGATAGATAGATAGATAGATAGATATTTTGTGTCATCCATTCTTCGTCGTTTTATGTTAGTCTGTTTGTGACAAATTTGATTTTACAAAATTATATATAAATAGCCCCTATTCACAGACCTAAACCTTCCTTTTAGATATTCATTGGTCACCCTAAGTAGGCCTTATTTCCCATAAGCCAGGGTGTATGGTATTCAAAAGTAGGACT
The DNA here is from genome assembly GCA_963921515.1 of Calotriton arnoldi. Lineage (NCBI taxonomy): Eukaryota > Metazoa > Chordata > Amphibia > Caudata > Salamandridae > Calotriton > Calotriton arnoldi. The sequence continues at coordinate 543,158 of CAWUFW010008655.1, read as the reverse complement.
TGTAAAAATATACTGTTACACATGTCCTGAAAGTGAAAAAGGCCAAAAAGCTATTTTCACTGTAGCAAGGCATGCAGTTTCATAGGAAAAACCCTGGGATAAAGTATTAAATATCAATACTGTATCTCTGGAATGGGACTCCCTAGAAAAATAATTAAACAACTATTCTTAACAGTTACTTAAAATCCAATTTATTAGTGAAGTTGGATTTTTAGTAAATATTTAGGAAAAGTAACTTTAAAAAGCTACCTTTTCACTGCCTGAAGTTCCTGGAAACTAATCTGCATTTTGCTCTTCCACTATTGTCAGTCAGTAATTAGCATTTGAATAGGTGTGAAATGCCTCCCATGATAAAACAATAGACTGACCCCTCTGAATCTAACAGAATATGCAGGGTAGAGAAGTGAGCATCCTTTTTCACATTAAAGTGCCAAATCCTGGTTCAGTGGCAAATCCTGTTTGACCGGTCTGCTGAGATTTTTCATAGAACACTTGGGGGCAATTCAAGGAGGCTTCCCCTGTCATAGGCAAATGTTAGCTGACACCTAGGAAGCACCCTTCCTTTGTCCCCCAAGCCAGGCAGACTACAATCACAGTGGGCCTCTTGTTGACATTACAGGATCCAAGCCTGCTTGACAGGTCTTTCCATTGTTCACATAGAGCAGTTGTGGCACACTTCAAAGGAGGGTAACCAGATTCCAAAACAGTTCCTTGTGTATCCACTGTCTGGTTGCTGAAAACCCTACTCTTTTGTTCTCCTAGATGTCAGTCTCTTGGCTAATTGGGAGTAACCTGGCTGCTTCAAACTGCAGTTTAGTGTTAGATGTGAGAGGACACTAGAATTACCATAGTACATTCCCCGCACACACCTCCAACACTAGGAGCCCAAGTTTAGTATAGCCGAAGACTTTCACCATCTTCAAAATGCCCAAAGTGGTAGAGTTAGCCCTGAGAACCTTTTCCCGGGTTGCTTAGTGAGTCCCCAGGGGTCATTCTATCACACTAGCTTGTGCCAGGCATAAATTTGGCACCTGCTTCAGAACACTCCTGGACCAATGGAAGATTAGAAGAGGACTGAACCTGCTGTCCGAGACGTAGGAAGAGTCCTAAAGGACTGGACATGCTCTCCATCGGGTACCCAGAACAAAGAAGTGGGGCCTTTTCCTACAACTGACCACCCTGCTGTTTGTCTCTGCCTGAAGACCCTGTGTGTTTCTAAGTGCCTCCCATGAGGACCTGGGGGCTATTGAGGTATACTCATGGGGTGGATTGGGGCCTAAAGGACTAAGTCAGAATGTCAGAAGGTAAAATGTTCCACTATGACAAACCTGGTTGGTGTATCCAACCTGTGCTCCATTGCAGTCAGCGGGGTCCTATTCTACCGGGACCATGTACTATCCTTGCCACTTTGTGCTTCTTCGCTCTAGTTCTACTTAAAACTTTAAAAATTCCTATCTCTGGTTCCCCTTATTGGATTTTTGTCATTTTGTTAATTATATTCTCCTCTATTTTTCTAATTCATTTTGGGATTTTTAAAGCAATACCCTATTACTTAATGGTAATCTTCATTACTCCTGGTCCTGTTGTCCTCATCCCATTCATTAACAAGTGAGATAATTCTATCTCACCAACAGAAAAACAGAAAGAAGGAATGCTGGCCCTACCCCACCCCCTCCCACCGGGAGTACATAAACATACCTTATCCAGCATTCCCTCTGTTCTTTTTTTCTGTATGCCGACAGAATGGGACGAGTCAGGAGCTGGTGGGCTTCTGATGTATTCACGTCTCTGCTGCCGGGCAGTGGAGACATTGCTGGGGCTCATGTCTCCCTCCCTGCCGAGCTTGGAGGGAGACATGCTGGGTTCCTCCTGGTCAGTGACTGTCAGTGTTGCTGCCGGTGCTGTCCAGGCCGTGCCTGGAGGGTTGCAGGGTACGTCGGGTGAAGCAACGTAACCTACTTTCGTCTGTGTTCCCCGGGCGGTGACCTGGCCGGGTGTTGTTCCCGGTGTGCGGTTACCTTCCTGGTTACGTTGCCTGATTTCTGGCGTCTGCGCAGTCCAGGAAGTCAGGCGTTTCGATGCCGGTCAACTGCGGGACGTTTTGGAGTTCCTTTATTTGCAGCCGCACTGGGTAAATCCTGCATAGCGGTTCTGCTGTTCTTTGTTTGGTGCTTGCGGCCTTACTCCCCTGATAATGCCTGGTATCGTCTGATCTCAGAGGTTGAGCAGAGTCAGGGATGGTTAGTGCACGGATGAGATTCCTTCAGTGAATGCCGGGTGCTGTCGGCTACCTTGGAAGCACCTGTTCTCTGAAGTTGAGCAGGATTGGGCTTGGCTTGTTCCTGTTTGGGACACTGCTTGACATCCGGGTGCTGTAAACTTTAGGAGCAGTGGCTGGTTCCTGGTGTGCCCCTGTTCCTGGTTCTATTTCTGTTTGAGCTCCTGTTGAAAATTGGTGTTTGCAAGAATGGGCAAACATTCCAGGAAGCACAAAAATGTGAAGCGCTCCTCCTTTTCGTCCTCTGAGTCTTCTTCTCCTTCTCCGGCACGGTCTAAACACCACAGGGAGGGGAATGATGCCAGAATTAAGGGAATGATTAAGGAGACATTGCAGGAGATTGGGGGGGGCATCTCAAGGGCTCTTTTCCAGTTCAACCCTCTCATTCTTCCGATTCCGAACTTTAACTGCCTTCCACACATTATAGATTCCACAAGATCACTTGGACTAACTCTTGACAAGAACTTGAACATGCAGGAGCACATCAGTTCTGTCACTAAAGGAACCAACTTCCAAATGAACATCCTAAGGAAAATTAAACCCTTCATCCTCCTCCGCCTCTTCAAATGAGTGGTTCTAGCCCTTGTGATTTGTAATGCAATGTAATGTAAAGGGAGCTTCTATATCACAACTGGTACTCCCTGGAGTGTCCTGGCGCTTAGCACTAACAGCTGTGGCACCGAGGGGCGGGAAGTGAACAAGTTCATTATTGAAGAAGAGCCAAGTTTTTAGCAACTTCCTAAACAAAGTGGTGGGTGTAAGACATCTTAGTTCCAGCTGAAGTTTATTCCATAGAGGTGGTCCCAAGAAAGAAAAAGACCTGCCCTCCGTTCCAGATTTACCGAACTGTGGAATGTTGACTAGAAAGAGGTTTGCTGAGCGCAGATTTCTAGGGGGATATATATTTCCAGGTTGGACTATGGAAGCTCAACCCTCTGTGGCCTACATTGATCAATGCTGGCCCCTTTAACAGCCTCTTTTAACTCTGCTGCAAGGCTCATCACAGGATCTAAAAGATACAACCACATCACTCCTGATCTACTGGCTCTAAATTGGCTCCCTTTTGAAGCAAGGAGTGAGTTAAAAATCGCATGCATGACCCATAAAGTCCTACATCTCAACACCCGGTTGTACCCCGTTGTACCTAGCACAAACTCTGGAGCTATCTGGTGGCTGTAGATCTTCTAGAAGCTCAAGCACTTTTCTGCTGAAACCACAGAAATTCTGTAAAAAGAAAACTTACAATCAAGCTTTCTCTGGTATTGCCCCAAGAATCTGGAACTGCCTGCCCCCTAAAGTCATTCTGAACCCCTCGCCTGTATCATTTAAAAAGGAAGCCAAAGTGCTACTAATGAATAAGTTCTTGCTCTAAGGTTCATGCACCTTAGTAGCCTTCCACATTTGCCTACATTTGCTATACTCGTGTATAGTTCTAGACTCCTATGATCTTGTATATTTTGTGGCGACTTGGTCCCGCTTGTGGCCTCTGGACTCTTTTTGAAACTCCCACCATATATTGTTTAGCTCTTAATTTTGTTGTTTGTTTTACTGTTTCTTCCTTCTTGACATCTTGTAAAGCACTCTGACACCCTCTTGGGTCATGTTTGCGCTATATAAAATTTAATAAATAAAAGCATTCAAAGATGGATGAAGTGCGTGCATATATAAGCATGTACAAGATGGCCAACACGGAATACTTTTAACTATGCTTTATGTAAGATGGTCATTTATGCATGTGCCTGCACAATCAGCCAGCTTACAGTGGTCTGTGCTATACATGATGGCAAAAACAAAGCATGTATTGCCACATCCAAAAAAAGGTCCATGCCCCAGTATCCTAGGCAAGACCTTTGATACTGGGGCGCACACCTATTGGTTTATGTAAGCTCAAACTAAACTATATATTTATCAGGACTACTGCTTCACCAGAAGTTCCGCAATTACTTGCGTCAGAGAATCAGTCCCAAAATACATCCCTGAAAAAATGGTAAGGGCATCAGAGGGTACCACAGAGGAAGTCGAGTGGAATCAGGCCGAAGCAGGTGTAAGCACCAGCATGCTTTATTTAGCTACACTTTTCCACACTCTTATCCTCTATTCTTCCGGTCTTCACTGTTCTCCCAGTTTGTTTTCGTTTTCTTACCCTTTCTGCATTTTCAGGCCCAATTTGGAGACGAGCATGGCACAATGCAGGAGACTCGTGGAGAGTCAGATGGGCAATATAAGTTCAAGGCCCGCGACCAGCAGCCAATGGCATCCACTCTTTCACTTTCTTCTGCTAAGGCCCCTTAATGCTCGGGTCCAGTGTTGAATTCCCGGGTTTGCTAGCAGGGACATGCAGTTTGAGTGCTTACGCAAACGGCATTAGAGGTCCAGCATTGGTACTGGCTAATGCAGAAATTCCGAGAAAACCGCTTGCAATTAAGTTGTAAAATAAGAATTATGAAGTTAATGGTGTGGAGTCAATTGCTGTCCAAAAATGTAAACATTGCACCTCTTGCTCCCCCTTTCCCTACATTATACAGTGTACACCAAAATTGTGTTCTTCCTGCACATTACATTTTGTTTTCTTTATCTAAAAATGTTTCGTCATGTTTTTATTTATCCCCTCTGTACGCGAAGGCCTGTTTGACGAATTCTGAATAAAATGAAAAGGTCTGGTACACCTTTAGATTCTATAAACTATCTGCCCTTCTTCCGCCTAAGCACCAAATATCAGACACCGCTGTCGTGTTACACTTTGCATAACTCATGAGAATCTGTGTGTTATGGCCATGGCAGCCTGTTTACACTCCGTGTGCACTACCCGACATCGCTTTACATTGTACGGTCAATATCTGCCTGCGCAGTTCACTTGTGATTTATACCCTTTCTATTCTATGCTATACGGTATCTGCCACATTACATTCTGCTCGCGCTCTGCCCAAATTCAATTTCGTTAGTTTGCGGGCTTTATTCTCATATCAGACCCGCCGCATGTTCCATTGTCAGCGATGCTTTTTGTGGGTCTTGGGCTGGTTGAAATCGCTTCCCCAGGGATTTATTATCCGCTTTCTAACCAGAAAAGGACTTTGCGTTCCTACCTGTAATAAGGGATTTGCTGTCTGGCAGGTTTGTACCGAAGTGGAACAAAGAAGTGACGCAAGCTCTTCGTGCCCAGAGGGGGAAGCTCACTTCCGGGAGGTATTTGGGGTTTAAATTGTGTCACTATTTCTATTCGGATCCTTCCAAGCTGCCTGAACACGCTCCACACCCAGACACCTCTGCCATGTTAAGGCTTGAGCATTGAACTGTGCCGTATATACAGTCTGCCCGGTGACCGGCGCCAGAACACGTGCACCGAGGGATTCTAGCGTTCACGCGCTGCAGTTACTAGTTAGCGCACACATAATGCACAGCGAGTGAAGCGCACACACAGCGCCAAGCATGGAGCCCTCATTGTCCCTCGGTTAAAGGGCTGCCCAGTAATCGGAATGTGCAGTCACTGCCAGTGAGTTCAGTAATAGACGCTTACGTGCATTGTCCAGTGACGGCAGTGGACGCCCACTGCTTTGTGAGTAGAGTACACGCGCGTTGCCCAGTAACTAAAGTGTACCCCCAAGCCCCAGTGCCAGAGGTGTGCATGAATTGTCAATGATTGTAGTGTACGTGCAGCGCTCCGTGGATGTAGCATTCGCTCACTGCCCAGTGCTAATTTATCGAGTTAATTAAAGCCATTCAAATATTACATCCTTGCCTATTGAACGGCATATGTTAGAAAATCAATTTCATTCTGCAGGGTATAATCGGTCCGTGCATTTTGAAACCATATTAATGTGTTTAACAAATCTGCTGATTAAAATGCCGTCTGAGCTACTAAAATACATAACAAGCATTGGCAAAGCCAGTAGATCTCGCCTATGTGAGAGCTTTGTCGTAGCAAGGGGGTTGTAGCCGGCACCATGACTAGGCTTCATGGTGCGAGGAGGATTCCCGATGATGAAGCATGCCACCTCTGGTGGGTGAGGGTAACCGTCCTTTAAAGGGACGGCTTCTTCTTAGTCAGCCCTCCTTGTTTCTCTCCTTTCCCCCTATTTTTGTTAGACCCGAGGGCTCCTGTGTGATTGATTATATGAATTGGGGAGTTCGCCCTCGCTGGTCTTTAAAATCTCCTCAGGCCCCCCTTTTTTTGTGTGTCTATGTAAATAAATAAAACAATTTATTGAACTGTTGTGTGAAGGTGATTTTAATTTCTGCCGATGGTTGGTAACAAATTCTATACCTCGTAGGCTGAGAAGCTATGGAAAATATTTGCTTTTCATTTTGCATTTTAAAAGCTTTGTAGCGTTTTCCCCAACCCTAGAGCATGCTGATAAATGGTACCACATGGGAGCTGCGGTTAGGCATTACTTTATTCCTCAACATACACTCAAACATTGCGCATTACATCATACTTCCCATTAACCACACCCTAGCACATCCCCACATATTACGTAGTTCCTATTCAGAGAACGCTCATAACCACGTGTGTCCTCGTGCGCATAAAATCAATATGTTACCTCGCCCCCTTTGTTAAATACAAAGTTGACAGACATAATTAAAAATCACATCTTAATTAGCCTCCTTGGCATCGCGATCTGCATACATTTTCATTTTCCTTTTCCAAATCGTGTCGGTGTCTCGGACTTTGTCAGCATTCTCTGATCGATCCAGGTTATGTTGAGGAAGTTTTGTTCTGATGGCTTCCCAAATAGCAAGGTGGCAGGACTCTCACTAGCAGTGGAGAGAGGAGTTGATTGATAGGCCCCGGAGGGCCTGGCACATGGCTTGGTTCAGGTTGATTCCCTCCATGGATGCTCACTGAATGACTCTCTCGAGGGTGCCTATAAATTGTTTAACTACACAATTGGCTTGGGGCCAGAGGGGTGTACTCTTTTGGTGGTTGACTGAGTAGGACAAGAAATTCTTTGAACTCTTTGCTGTTAATGGGTGGCCCATTCTCAGATTTGTAAAGATGTCATTAAGTCGTCCTAATACTTTGTCATGAGTTGTCGAAGATAAATCTTCCCCCAAAGGAAAATGCGAATGTTCGTCAATGACTACCATAAGATGGTGTCTATTTCCTAAAGGCCACACTGGCGTAACAAAACTTGAGGGGCCCCCCTGCAAGGTACATGGAGGGCCCCCTCTGGACTCAATCAGGAGCTCTCTGGTCAGAGTACTGTGCTGAGGGGCCCCCTGGAGCTTGGGGCCCCACCCGCACCGCAGGGGCTGTGGGAGGCCAGTGTTACGCCAGTGAAAGGCCCAAAAAAGTCAACTGCAACTCTCTCCCATGCATGGGCAGGAAGGTTAGACATTGTCAGTGGGCACTGCGTCACCTTAGGGGACAAACAATTGTAAATGTGGCATGGCCTCAGCTCCTTCTCGACTCACTCATCTAGCTAAGGGAACCACACTCGATCTTGTAGGGCTCTTTTGGTGGCTACGATGCCACGGTGTCCTTCATGGGCCGGCTGAATGACCCACTGTCTCAGGCTTTCAGGTATGAAGATTCTCAAGCCTCTCAGTATTACACCCTCTTGGATGACTGCCAAATCACCCTGTAAATTTTTTAACTTTTGGAATTCAACATCATCAGCAAGGGGCCGAGAACTTCTTCTCTATGATTGCATTTAATGATGATCATGTCTTTGTCTGCATTGGTGGCCGCAGTGATTTGTTCCACAGACAGAGCCGCTGGTGTGCTGGATCTCATGATAAAGTTGAGATACACTTCAGCTGTCTTGGATGTTTAACTGTGACAATGTAAAAAGTAACCTGCTGGATTTTGATCGTTCTCAGTTTTGTGAACAACCTCATATTCAAACTCTTGCAGTCTTAACCCCCACCTCTCAACGCTAGGGTGCATCTTAGCCTTCGGGTTTCCAAAAATTGTGAGCAACGTTTGGTGGTCTGTGATGAAAGTAAACTGTTTTCCGCAGAGGAATACATGAAAATGTTCGCAGGCCCACACCACAGCCAGGCTCTCCTTCTCTGACTCCCAGTTGGTACGTTCTGTTTCAGACAAGCTTCGACTGGCACAGGACACAATGTGTCTCCAAGCATTTGGATGCCCATTCTGTTGAGCAAGGATTGCCACTAGCCATACCCGGTTCACATCAACTGTTATCTCGGTATGCAACTTGGGGTCAAAGTAGACCATTTTAGTTGCATTCTCAATCACACGTTTAATTTCATTGAAACTCTGGTCGCATTCCTGGGACCACTGAAATGGGGCATTTCGTTTTGTCAGGTCTCTCAATGGGGCACTCACTGTAGCAAAGTTGTGAATGTATCTTGAGCAAAAACTAGCCATGTCTAAAAAGAATCGCAGTATGGTAACATCCTGGGGGGGGGGAGGGCGGACAAGTGGATGATAGTGCTTGCACCTTGTCTGGGTCTGGAGTTATTCCCCCATCAGAGAATATGAGCCCAAAAAACTAGAGTTTGGTTTTATGAAACTCACACTTTGCGGCAATCAGAGTGAGACCTGGATCACCAAGTAACTGACACACTTGGATAAGGGCTTTGTCGTGTTCTTTCTGTGTCCGCTAAGAAATCAGTATGTCATCACTGTAATTGAAAGCATGTGTAACAGGTTGGGTAACTGGGAGAATAACATCCTGAAATATCTCAGCAGTTGAAGATACTCCAAAATTCAGTCTTTTATATCTAAACAAATCAACGAGTCGAGAAGGTAGTAATGTACCTGAAGTTCTCCCCCAGTTGGAGTTGATGGTGTCCTTTGTTCAGGTCAAGAGTGGAAAACATTTTGGCTCTGTTCAATTGCATGATCATGTCTGCTATTTGTGGACCAGGGTGCCTCTCCCTCTAAATGGCTAAGTTTGCCCGGCACATATCAATGCAAATGCGCCTCACTCAACTGGTGTCATATTTTGGAACTACTATGGGCGAAACCCATGGCGTGGTGCCTGTGAAGTTTTTAATGATGACATGTTTTAAAAGAGCTTTCAACTCTTTCTCTACAGCTTCTTGTATTTTTTTTTTTTCCCCTCATCTCACCGACAAGCGTCTGCAAGCAATGAAAAGACCGCATTGTCTAACTGTCCACCCAGCGGTCACTGCACTCGCCCTGGTCCATACCATCTGGACCCTCACCTTTTGTCAGTGAGTCGGTGTAATCATAGGGACAGGCGACCAAGACCCAAGGATCGAGACCAAATCAAACAAGCATTGGCATAGCCAATAGGTCTCGCCTTTGGGACCTTACAAGTGTTTAACCATGCAGCACATTATACTGGGTGCTGTGCCGCCATGTATTGAAGAGCTATACAATTACTATACACTGAGTCATGCAGTCTGATTCGGGAATACATGCTTGCCTGTGCCCGCACCTCTTTCTGGACGGCATTATGATAACAAACACTGGGAAGGCTCGTGTGACGTCAGATGCAATGGGCACCAGAAGCCAGTCTATACAGCAACTTTTCTGCTTTACAAAGAAAGTAATAAAATGGAAGCATTACCAAACTAGTGTTACCCGCTGGCTGCCTTTTCCCTGGGAAGAGATCTTATCTTGTGACAGTCCCCTGAAGTCAGGGTAGTGAATGGGTCTTAAGCAGCATAAATTACCCAAAATCACCATATGTTAGGGTGACACTAGGTCTGTAATGCGATTTTATCCTTTGGAATACCCCAGCTGTAACCCTAAGTGCCCATTGCGTAAAAGTTGTATTCAATATGAGCTATACAGTTAACACGATTATAACAGCTGCTGCCAGCAATGATATTATGGTTTGAGGTGTGCGGTTGTGTTTTAAAGTAAGGACAAGGAGAGAAAAAAAATACAGGAGAAGAAGATAGCAAACAAGGAAACGCACGCAGCAACAGTGAAATAAAGCAGGGCTGAAGAGGGCAGTTAAACTAAGAAAAGATAGGAGCGTGGGGTTCTAGAAAGGAAGCAAACATAGATGAAGGTTAGAGAAAGCAAATAAGGATAAGAGAAAAAGCTAAGTTTGTGGAAGGAATATGGGGCAATGCTTAGCAGCTGCCAGCAATAATATTACGGTGTGAGGTGTGCGAGTCGGTTTTAAAGTAAGAACAAAAATAAAGACAGGAGCAGAAGATACCCTAGCAGGGACATGCAGGCAACAATGTATTTATGCATTAATTCTATCAACTAACCTTCCCTGCCCCTCCATTCGCGGTCAGAACTGCAAGAAACATAGTAAAGGAACTTTGCGCTTTTAGAGCTTCACAATAGATCGTAAATTAGCAATGCATCTAAAGGCTGTTGAAAGCGTTCCAGGGACGCGTTCTTAGAGAATCGAGTGGAGTCGGAGTGCACATTCCCTGTAATAAAGTGCAATCTCCCAATGGATTTAGGGCGGCTACTGGCAAGTAAAGCCAGCATCCTGAGAGTGGTGTAACCCCACTTTTGGCAATTCTGGGTAGCTCTTTATGTATAGAGAGCAGGTTAAAGGCAGCATTACTCAGATTGAAGTGGTATGGTGTGGAGACGAATATACACCAAAAATATTATATATATGCATTGCAGTGTGCTTATTTCTCAAAATACACTAGTATATGTAGTAGACCTTTGTACTTACTGCCATTCCTATGTGACTTTAGAGTTTATCTGTTTGTATCTCTTCCTCGAGTGACTTTACAACTTGTACATGTGCATTTTTTTCCTGTTCGTATCTCTTCCTTGAGTGACTTTACACCTTGTACATTTGCAATTTTTTTCTTTTTCTGTTTGTATCTCTTATGTAACTCATGTAATCCAAAGTCCTTATGTAACGCAACTGGTTCTTTTGTAAAGCGCTCTGACACCTTCGGGTAATGTTCGCGCTATATAAAATCGCATTAAAAAATACAGGCGTGGAGGATGGGGCGTGATGTCCACGAGTAGCCTCACACACGGAAAGAGGTGTTGTGTGTGAATAAATAAAAATAAAAAAGAGGAAGCCGCTTGCAGAGGAAGCTTTGTGCCCAAAATAAGCAGGGGGGAGGGTGACGGCACTGCCGGGTCAAGCTGCAAATCGGGAGGCAGGTGGGCGACAGCACGCAACACCAGAAAGCACAGAAATGTAAATATGAAAGAGAATCGAGTGGAGTTGGAGAGCACATTCCCTGTAATAAAGTGCAATCCCCCGATGGATTTGGGGCGGCTACTGGCAAGTAAAGTAAAGTGGGGTATTAGGCTCAACATCCATGACAGAATGTAAATATAACTTCTCAGTAGTAATTAGCCTTGTTAAGGCTTACTCACGGTTGTGCTGGGTAAGCACTGCAATCAAAATCGGGCCTGGTAAAGTTTATATTACTTGAAGAATAAATGCGGGTTGTAGCGTGAGAGAAAATCCAGCAGATGGCGATCTTCTGTATGTTATAATAATTTGGCAAGGGAAACTAAGCAAAAGGACTCCGACTCCGTTTCGGTCACCGTTACGTGCTCGAGAGAAGCGTAACTATGGTGATCTGACGTGGAGCCGGAGGGAATGAAACTGACTTCATGCTTTCACGTGTATTGTCGCGTCCCTTAGCAGGTTGCTAGGGAACGCGTAACTCAAGGGACGCAAGCTCATGTCCCGTTTCCTCAAGTATTTATAGAAAAAAATATTGCGTCTACGGTCACGATTACAAACCGCTTAAGGTGGGCCAAATTAAGCAATTATTTCCATGTAAAAAAATACCAGTGGCAACAAAGGGAATCAAGAGTGCACGCGTTTGTGATTTAAATACTTACCGAGCCATAAACGATCGCGAAGCGATCGCAAGGCGAAAGAAAGCCATTCCCCGCCGTAAATTGGACAGGGGAGATGGCCACCAAATAAAAAGGAAAGACCAAATTAAATGTAGAGGAAAGGCATGTGTTTTAAAATGCCAAACAATTCGTCAAAATAATTCAAAAGACGTAGTAGAGTATCATTACATGTTATAAGATCTAATATACAATATATAAGCGAATTATACAAATATTGTTATAAATAACGCTTATAATAGAGGAGTAACAAAAGCTGTGTCAGAGCAGCGAACAAAAGAGGAAGATGGGAGCCTACACAGTCTACTTGCCATGTTACCAATGTTCTACTTATTATGATGTAGTTACATTCTTTAAAGGGCTGCATGTTTGGGCAGCAAATAAAAGTATTTGCATAATGTTAGCCTCCGTTTGTCTTGTAATGAAATCGAGTGGAGTTGGAGAGCACATTCCCTGTAATAAAGTGCAATCCCCGATGGATTTGGGGCGGCTACTGGCAAGTAAAGCCAGCATCCTGTGAGGGGTGTAACCCCACTCTTGGCAATTCTGGGTAGCTCTTTATGTATAGAGAGCATGTTAAAGGCAGCGCTACTCGTGTTAAAGTGGTACGGTGCAGAGACGAATATAAACCAAACATATTATGTATATGCATTGCAGATTATTTCAGAAATTTACCGTATTTTTTTTTCTCACAAAGTGAAGCACATGGCGCCTATAAAGGTCGACATGAAAGTAAGCCATAAAATCATAGTTGCCACAGCGCATCGTCCTCAGGCAGGTTCATACAGGTGTGGAGGACGGGGTGTGATGTCCACGAGTAGCCTCACGCACGGACATAGGTGCTGTGTGTGAATAAATAAATCAAATAAAAATGTCCTCGCTTGAGGTATTTATGTGCTATGAACGGCAGATAACATGAAAAGGTGCTTTCTCACGGTACATTTTTCCTCGTGCCCTGCGTCAGAGTGCTTCCTTCCCCGTCTTCATAAATAAAGTGAGCCCTCTATCGCGTGCCCATCACGTGACTGACTTGGCGTGTTAATAGTTAATTCTGGGTGGAAATTGCTATCTTTTTCTAGGAGTGTCAAACAAAAATTAAGGGTGAAAGCGAGTCAGTAACACGATTAATAAAAAAAAAAACGTACACACGGAAGGCAGAGACTGTGCTGCTGAAGAATGTTGCGAGCCAGCACATTTTTGCCAAAAGAGGTTAAATCAGGGAACTGAGCGCGAGATAAGAACTCATTGCAAAGCACGCATGGGGTGATATTGAAAGGCTATTTTTAGTGCGTACAAAGTCCAGACACTTGCTGTCGTTCATTGTATTTCTTTAAATACTTTTTGAATGTATTTAGATAGTACAGACCCAGCTACATGGGCAGAAGAGCGCTTTACAAGAAATGGGGCATAGAGAGTACAACGCATAACACAGGACACAGATCAGGAGATGAACCGCAGTATCAACAGAGGGGAGAGGAGACTGTGTGTAGAATATGTTAAGTGAAACCGGCATGAGAAACGAAAGTTTCTGTCCTGGGAAGCGCTTGCTGAAAATACACAGCCCGCGAGTGGTCCGCGTGTGAGAGAGAGGGGGAGCAGGAGGTGAGCCCGCGAGTGGCGCGCGCACGCGCGCTTGGGAGAGCAGTCTGCTCATTTTCAAGCACTGCACTCGTGCTTGTGGCGCGCCGCTGCTCGCTCCCGCAAGGTGGATGCCGCCACAAGCACGAGTGTGTGCTTGAAAATGAGCAGAGCGATGGCTAAAGGCCCTCCTATGCAGCGCATGCGCGCTGCGAAGGCGAGACCTAAAAAGGAGACCAGCTAGATAGTCCGGGATTCTTATTTGTTCTCTGGTCGAGGCCACAAACTCTAACCGCAGCCCTGACCCAGTCCTCTGCTGACAGAGGCAGAGGATCCTTCCATTTCAAACAAATTTCCCTCCTAGCAACAAGAATTAAATAAAAATGCAACCCTCTGCAGGGCCTCCTTAACACCAAAGTTGATGCGCCATCAACCCCCAAAAGAATCTACAGCTTCTTGCATGTAAGTAAGTAGTGATTTATTGTTCAGTTAATTAAAACTCACAATATAAAAACATAGCCATCACATTTAAAAACCACTTAAAAACCATCCTTTCTCTCTATTTCTGCAGCAAATTATAAATTATCTCAGTGTCTTTTATGTTGGGCTTACTGATAATGCAATGTAAGTGGGGGCCATGCCCAGTTCTCCGTCCTGATATCAAACCTGAAAGTCATATCAAGTTTAAAGTGCCAGTGCTTCAGGAAGTAAACATGGGACTGCGCAGTCTGACCAACCAATGGCGTGGCCAGATTGAATTTGGCTATTTAAAGTGCCCGTGCATTTGAATAAACATAATTAATGCTGTTTTGCTATTCACTGTTCGCTTTGTTGCTTGCATTTAAGTCTCTCTTCCATTGTGTCAAAGAACTTTGTAAGTCAGCAGTTTAACTGGGTTTTAGCTGGGTTGAAGCATAACATTACTGCTTGCCTACAGGTCCTAATGCCACTCTTTTTGAATGTTGGGCGGAGTAAAGTGCATCTAATGTCCATTAGGCTAGGGCAGATACAGATGACATGCACAAGGTCCTCGTTTCCTGTTCCACAGAAGCGGCAACTCTGCTCTCCTGATCTCCTTTTCCAAGGTGGCAGGTGCGGAAGGATTGGTAAAATGCCAAAACGTAGCCTTAGGAATTTTTCTTTTATCTTCATTTTGACTCCTGTCCTTAAATAAATGTGAGGTTTAAGAACTTTATAGTCGTTAAGGACTGGCCAATCATGTGCCCTTTTAGCCAACGTTTCCTTGTCTTCTGGTATAGAGGTTGTTCTTGTTGCTTTTGTCACGACCTTTTTGAAACTCTGATGAGCTATAGAAGTGGCCCAGAGCTCGGTTAGTTCCAATCTTTTTAGTGAGTCAAGGAAGTACTCTCTGGCAGGTGAAATTTCACGGGATGTCAGTTCACTCCAAATGTGCGAGTTTACAGATCCTGGCTCGGCGCCTCTGATCTTGTGGCAGCTTTTTATATATGCCCCCCTCCTTTCCACTGATTGTTTCTGCAAACCAAATTCTAAGCGTATTTGGGTAAAGGACACGTAGTTTGGAAGATAAAAAATTGCTCTGTAGGCGCTTGTGATTATTTTGTCCAAGGTCATCGCATTCCTCTCTCGCATTGATTCGCTCCCATATGTTAGCATTGGTTGTAGTTTTGCTCAGATAACCTGTAGTAAGGGGTCTAGGGTTAAATCTGGCAGGAATTTTCTCAGAGGCTTCTTTGCTAGGGAGCTCATGGTGCCCTTCCGGCGCCGTGCCTCCAGTTGGGGTTTGTACAAGCTTCTGGTGTCCAATAGGACTCCGAGGTATTTATAGTCGGTTACCTGATCTAGGCGGTGACCACCCAAATACCAACTCGTCTTTTTCTTCTTGAAATTGTTCACTGTCATGATTTTTGTTTTCTTTAAATTAATGTTTAGTGCATTGTGTTGTGAAAAGTTGCTAGTGGTATTCAGGAGGTGTTGCAGGCCAATTGGTGTACGGCTTATTAGCACCAGGTCGTCTGCATATAGAAGGTTGGACAGAGGTGTTTTTCCTAGTCTTGGGGCATGCGATATGCTCTTGTCCAGTTCCCCAAGGAGGTCAGCCATAAAGAGGTTGAAAAGCAGGGGTGCTAGAATGCACGCTTGCTTTAACCCTTTGGAGGTGTTTATTCACCTTGAGAGGTGCGTCCCAGCTTGATCTTAACCCAGGTGTCAGTGTGTAGCAGTATCAGCTGGTTTAGGAGAGCTTTAGGTATCCCACACTTTTCCAATTTCTGCCATAGTTTGGCGCGATCTACGTGATCGAATGCTGCGCTATAGTCTATGAAACATGAAAATAGCTGATATTTTGCCATTTTAGCCGCATCCATCAGCAGAGCTAGTGCCATAATGTTTGTAGAAGTTCCCAGTCCTTTACAGAACCCTGTCTGGTTTATGGGGATGATGGAGTTTGACGATGCCCAGGTTGTTAATTCTTCCAGGATCGCTGCCGCGTAATACTTGGCTTCAATGTCGATTAAGGCAACAATTCGGTAATTGTTGGGATTGCTCTTGTCACTGCTTGTAGATAGGACAGATCGTCGATCCTTTCCATAATTCCAGGATTGTTTGTGTTTCATATATGTCATTGAAGACTGGGAGTAGTGCGTTGCTCCAATAATCAGGGTCATTTTTGTATAGTATTGGTGGTATTCCATTAGGTCCTGCAGCTCCTTCTAGCTTTCCTTTGGCTATTTGTGTCTTGATCTGTGATGCTGTTATATCGTAGTGTTCTTCTTTGCGGTTTAGTGATGATTCTAGACTTGCTGCCACTTCGACCCTGTGGTATTTTTGTCTATTTGGAGTAGCGTCGTTGCTTAGGCCCTCAATGGACTTATGTCTAATTTTTTTCCCTGGGTGTTCCTCCTCTGTCTCTTTTCGGTTGTTCCGAATTTCTTATCCGTCCGAATTCTCCTCTTGTACATTATTATTAAAATGATTATATAAATATTTTGCCCAGTTGTCCTCTGTTATATGGGAATTTATTCCTTGATGAGCTGGTCGTTGTAGGCTGTTGATCGTCCACCAGAACCTGGCACTATTCTTGAGTTTAGAATCATGCAATATCCTTGCCCAGAGTTTGCGGTTCTCTTGCCTTTTCTTTGTCCCATTTCTTTCTTTTTAGTGATGCTTTCAGTTTCCGCAGGTTGCTTTGCAAGGCTAAATTTGGAGGGATTTCGCGTAGCTGCCTTAACATTTGATTTATTATGTGTTTTAGATTTTTAGTCTCAGGGGTATTTGCCTTTTTAGGTAGGAGAGCCGCTGTTTTTACAGTTTTTGTTTCTGTCCTGGTGGCAAATTTCATCCTGAGGGCCGTTGTGAAATTCTCCCAAGCTATTGGTTGAGTTGTCATATCGTTTTCTTGGCAGAGGAGTGTCTTTGCTGTTTTGGATAGCTCTTCAATCTTGGTAGAATTGCACCTTATTCGTTTGAAGTCCGAGGTGTATTCTGTGCCAATGATTTTGCTCGCTTCCATATGGTTTCCTCTGTTTGCTTTTAATGTCACCTCTTGCAGCAAGTGATCACTTTGTTCGCTATCTCCCACTCTAAAGGAATGGATGGTGTGGAACAAAGGGAGAGTTACGAAGGTGTAGTCTAGGTAAGAGGAAGCGGTTGTGGAGTGGAATGTTGGAGCCGGTGGATTATCCTCGTTAAATCGACCGTTTAAAGCTCTCATATTTAGTTGTTCGAGCTCTTGAAGTAAATAGGTTGAGTATCTTGTTTGCTTGTTTGAGCGTACTGGATCCTGGTTTGGTATTCCCCACACTGCTGTTAATTCCTGTGCTAGTTCGTCCTCTAATGTAGTTCCAAAAAGGCCTACAGGGCACTCAACGATATTGGCCCTCAATATCTAAAGAAGAGAGTCCGCAAATACCATCAGTCAAGGACCCTAAGATCAAATCATCTTGAGCGCCTTGTCACCCCCCGTTTTTCAAAGTCCAGAATAGGAGGACGGTCCTTCTCCGTCAAAACCGCGACCTTGTGGAGCTCCATGCCTGAACACATCAGAAAAGCCAAATCGGAATCAATCTTCCGGAAGACCTTGAAGACATGGCTCTTCAGCCTCCCTTAGCACACTGTGGCTCGACAACTCTAACTCGCCCTCACCTCTCTCTGTCTCCGCTAGTGCCGGGACACCTCCGTTGGGGGTAGCTGCGCGCTTTAAAGCTTAAATACATACATACATGAAGGTTAAAGTCTCCTGCCAGGATGATTGTTCTCTGCGTACTGCTCTTCTGTGATTCTTGTCAGTTCTTTGATTAGCTCTTCACTAGCTTTTAGTCTATGCTTCGGGTGTACGCACGTATTAATTATTATAATTGGCCTGTCTTCACCGTTAAGCTTGCTTGTTGTTGCAACCGTCTGTATGGCACTTGGGGCTGCAATTTGTGCCTCAACCGGTGAAATGGCTCCTATTGTAAGTGTTGAGACGTATATCATCAGTCCACCTGAGCGGTGGCCAAAATTAGATCCCTTTGTAGCTGGCACCAGTTGCGACGTGAACCCCTTGTAGTTCTATCGCTTGGTCCTCCCAAGTTTCTTGGAGTAATATCAGGTCGAATGACTTTCGGTCGTTTAGTACCTCTTGGTCCTCCATCTTGTTCGCCAGGCCATTGATATACCAGATACATATATGGATTGTACTTGACTCCACCATTGGTGGGGTTGAGCAGGGCTTCCCCTATCATTGGATACGATTGATCATTATTGTTCGTTGTATGTGGCTCCAACTAAGGTCTGTTGGTAGAATTGTTGGGCTCTTTGGCTCAAGACCTGTCCTTGGGCTGGTGGTCTTAGGGTGGGTGAGATGGAATCCGGGTGAGCTACTATGGGCTCCCATTAAGATTGATGTAACAGTGTGTGATGGTTCATTGCTGCATCCGTTTAGAAGAGGAGTTGGATAGCATAGTTTTTTTTCCAGGTTCTAGTCTTAATCACTACTGCAAAAACTTGTTTACTTCCTTCATAACTATATTCGAGGTCTCATTTGTTTTCCATATAGTTTTTGTTGCTTCTGGGCACAGTTGATTGTCAGTTGGTTGGAATTCTATTGAGAGCAAGTCTGTTGAGCTTACTTTTTTCAGGCTTTTAATTGAGTGCAGGAGTCGCAATATGTTCCTGCTGTTTAAAGTGTCCACTCTTCCCCTTGATTTATATTCTGGAAGGAATATGATGGTGTCTGTCTCCTTTGATTCCATAGCTAGATTGGCCTATTGGGAAATCACTTCAAGGTGTGGTAGTCATTGGAGGGGTAAGATTAACATTTCTAACTCCTTTATTGGCATTGCTGGCTCCTAGAGGTTCTATAGGTGTCTGGCCTTTTGTCTGTGCATTTCTGCTTTGTGTATTCTCCGGTGATGGGCTTTGTGCCAAACCCCTAGGGCTGTTAACTAACCCTCCAGACTGTTTGGTTCTTGGGTTTTGTGGGGTGCTAGTAACCGTGCTAAATTCTTGTAATGGCAGCTCTGTCTGATTGCTGGACTGACTGTACCCCGTTGAGTAGACCATTTTAAGGTAGTTTGAGCCCTAGATTTCGGAACTTGCTGCATGCTTGGGTCCAGAGTGGCTGTGAGACCCTTGATTAAATGATATGTCCCTTCGTCCAAGATAGGGGTCAAGGGATGCCTGTTGGCCTCTGTTTCCAGGGGGGTATTCGTAGGCTGATTCTCCCCAAAATGTCCTGAAGAGTCCATCTACCTGTTCCTGCCCTTCCTTCTTTGTTTACGGCGTGCTTGTGCGTTCTTGCATTTTTCCTTGCCAGTGCTCTCTTCAGTTGGATTCAATATTATAGGACCTTCTAGTAATTGATTTGGGCTAAGGGGTAGGTTCCCTCCATTTTGGTGCCAGTTCGTCGTTGTGTCCAGTCCAGTTGTTCTTTCATTTGGGCCCTTGCTTGCCTCAATGGATTCGATGGTGTTGTGTGATATAGTGTTTGTTTTTAGGTCTGTTAGAGGAGGTTTCCTAACATTGTTGGCAGCGTGGATAGTTTGTCGACGATAGGGGCGCAAATGCACTCCGTTTGTGAAGTTTGAGTGGCTTGTGTGGCTTCTTGTCCCCGCTTAATAAGGCCATTAAGATCTGCAAGCTTCTTGTCTATCCCGGAGGTGCTAGAGTTTGGAGGACTGTGAGCTGCATGTCTAATTTGTCAGATTGATACTGGAGTGCTGTTGCTGAAAGCTGCATGGTGTTTAGTAAGATTGCCCAGATTACTTCTGAAGGGCGGCCACTCCCTGCACTTGTCTTTCTAGTTGGTTCCGCACTAGAACGATCTGAAGTGGGCTTTAAGTTGTATGAGGCGACGAGCTCCTCCCATTCTTGAGATGCGAGGAAGGTCATATCACAGTCTGTTGTTTGCGAATCTTCGTTTAACATAGGCAAAAAGTGGTCAGCGGGGGGATTAATCAGTGGTTGACTGTAGGCTGTTGAAGTATCATTTTGTATGCTCGATGTCTTTAGTGGATAACTGCCTTTTGGCTGTGGTGAAGTATGCTGAGCATTCTGCCTGGGCTGAAGGGCCTGCTCGAGGGAGAGGATTGGTGAGTCCCTGGGGGCCTTGGTGCCCCCTTTTTTTTGTTTAGTTGCAGGTTCTTTAAACAGCTGCCTATTAATTTGGCAGGGAAAGTTTTTATTTTCCGGGGAGCTTTTTGTTGGACTGCCTGTTAGGCTGCCAACAGCCTCAACAAGGGGTACGCCTTGAGTTCTATGCCCTTTTGGGTTCTTGGACTGGCTTTTTTTCTGGTCCCTTTATTCATCGTGTCCATTGTGTCTGTTGGGGGTTGAATTGGTTGGGCTGAGATTTCTGCGGGGTTTTCTGGTTCCCTGGTTGTAATGGGGTTTGAAGACCCTTAATATCGTCGTTGGTTGAATAGATAGCTTTACCAGGATCTTTCAAAAACGTGAATTTTTAAAACAATTTTGGCTGGTACATGCATGGGCTCTTTCTATGAGATCCCCCATCTATGTTGATGAGCTCCTTTGACTTATAGCTTTTTGTATCCATCTTCAACTGGTATGTGTTTTTAAGGTATTTTGTAGCTGCTGGGCTAACATTACTGATATCTGTGCTGCTGACAGTGGAGCAGATGCTGGTGTCTTTGCTCTCTTTAAGGCTTAATTTAAGGCTTCCGCTCTTGTACTGTTTTTAGGGATGGCCTCCCCTTTGCTTTTTTTTGGTTTTGGCTTTGTGAAAGACCTTCTTACTGTTCTTATCTATCAATGACTTGACTTGTTTCTTTTTCCCTTGCTTTGCTTGTTTACTGTAGTTGCTTGTTTTGCTTGTTTCCTAGTCAGTTTAGGTTACTGGTTGACGGTTAGTCTATGCTGCTTAATGCTTGATGCTGCTTGATGCTCCTTAGTGCTTTGATGCACAAAAGTGCAGAATGTGGTGTGCCCGATGTTTTTTTTTTTTTCCAGTTTATTTTGTTTTCCTGTGTCTCCCTGTGTTCAGGGCTGTGTTGGGTAAACCTCCTTAATGACCCTTAAATGACCCTTGGTTCTCTTTTGATGCTTTCCGAGCTTGAGGCTGAGTCTCTTTTCGGGAGTCTTTTCCCCATTTGAACCTTTTATTCCTCTTCCTCCTCCTCACCCTGCTTCTCAAAAGTGGGGAGGGGCTGTGCAATTGTTGTTGAGTGACTGCTCAGCGGCAAAGCCCCCCCTGGAAGAGCAAGCCGCACCAGCCTAGTGCTGGCCGCCTTCGTTCTTCCCGAGTGGACCTTGCGGCTCCTAGGCCTCTTCCAGTTGCTCCCTCCTTGCCCCCCATTGTCACCACTCCCTGTCTCTGCCTCTACCTCCGTGAGTTCTGAGAGGCACAAGCAGGACAAGCAGAAGAGCAGGGTGAGAGCTGAGAGCAGCGTAGATTTGACAGACGGCTGCGAGCAAATGAGCCGACGTGGGACAGCACTTGGACCGCACTCGGGGGGGCTCCTGCTTTTCCACTGCTTTCCACGAACTCCGGCAGTACCCCCTCCACACCACCGCCTGCCCCCCTCACCGCCGTAACTCCTGCTTAAGTCTGCTTCCTCCCTCCTAAGGCACTGGAGTTGGGGCAGGAGAAGACAGGACTGGTACAGAGCGGTGCGGCTATGGAGGGCGGTGGTTGAGTGGCGGTGAGCGGGGAGTGGTTCTGTCTTGGGCCCCAGGCACACTGCACGTGCTGGTTAAAGCTTGCGATAACTTCGGCTTCTGATCACGGCACACAAACCGCCGGCTTGCTTGCAGCAACTCCACTCAGCTCAACCCGGAAGCGGAAACCACTGGAGGCAGAAAGATCCTGACAAATCTGTCCGCTCAAAAATCAGTATGTCATCACTGTAATTGAAAGCATGTGTAACAGGTTGGGTAACTGGGAGAATAACATCCTGAAATATCTCAGCAGCTGAAGATACTCCAAAATTCTGTCTTTTATATCTAAACAAATCAACATGAGTCGAGAAGGTAGTAATGTACCTGCAGTTCTCCCCCAGTTCGAGCTGATGGTGTCCTTTGTTCAGGTCAAGAGTGGAAAACACTTTGGCTCTGTTCAATTGCATGATCATATCCGCTATGTGTGGACCAGGGTGTCTCTCCCTCTCGATGGCTTTGTTTGCCCGGCACATATCAATGCAAATGCGCATCACTCCACTGCTGTCCTTTTTTGGTACTACTACTATGGGCGAAACCCATGGCGTGGTGCCTGTGAAGTGTTTAATGATGACATGTTTTAAAAGAGCTTTCAACTCTTTCTCTACAGCTTCTTGTATGTGAAAAGCAACACTACGGTGCCGCTGTGCAACAGGGCGAATGTCTTCATTGATATGAAGCTGTACTTTCATTTTCTTCAGTTTCCTAGGTCATGGAACAACAACGGGAATCAGCTTGTGATCGCAGACTGAGCACTGAGGTTGTAGTTGAGGGATATCAATCCCATATCAGCAGCAGTGGCAAAACTGAGCAAAAAAGCACTAAACAAAGCCTCTTGTAGGACATGAATGGTGGCTTACACTGATGTCTTTTCGTGTTGCATTGTTGCTGTGAACGACCCTTGGTGTTGCAATGGCTCAGACGTGGCCAGGTATATACCTTCATGCCTGACGGAGTGAGGCGAGGCACAGGGGATAGGCTGTTAAATGCATGATATTAATCAACGCACCACTGTCTATGATGAAAGTTATTGGCTGATCGTTCACTTTCAATGTGTTTTTAGGTCAATGTCCAAATTAAGTTGCTTGCTTTGTTTGGTGAGCTTTCTTTGAACTGTGATCTTCTTTACAAGCAGCTAACCCCACATGTGCACACTGTCCTTTGGTAGATATCATCAGCGCACACCCATCTTCTTTGCTGGTTCTCAATAGTGACGTTGAAGAACCTCTGTACGATGCGCTTGACGACGATTGATTTTGCCTGGTTTATACTTGCTGTAGCTGATGTTGCTTCTTGGTTTTAGGGGTGTGGCAAGAATGCTTCTGTAACGTTCTCACATTCATTTTATCTTGCCATCGTGAGGCACTTGATTTTTCTTTAGCTCGGCACATAGTTCTTTTTTTTTTTTTACACAATAGCTTGCCAAGCAACAGCGCATGCACGCTCCCTGCAGCCACGACCTAAAAATGGCCAGTAAAAAGTTCCTTATTTTAATTTCTAGAAATTTCAAAATTAAAAGGCTTTTTCTTTCGATTTTCAATTGTCAAGGCCGGGCAAGCGTGTAAAGGATGTGTGCAAATGATATGGTAAGATCAAAATAGGCACGATATAGTAGTTCTCTTAAACTTCCATTATTGCACTACCTCTCCTGTGAAGAGTTCAAAACGTAGTCTTAAGAACCGTACTTTTGTCTCCCATAATAATGCAAGGTCAAGATAAGTTTGTCGTGCTGGTTTTGGATACGTTTTTGAAACTATTAGAACGCTATATTGCTTTGTTTTAAAAGATTTCAACTCAGTATCTCTGGATTCCATAGTTGTCCTTTTTAGTATCAGCTTGAAGGATTTAAATGATAGATTGCAATTCTAGTCAAGTTTGACTTTGGCTCATTGAATTCAATAGCCTAAATACTAGTTTATATAGATTATTCTGTTCCTGGTTTAGCCAGGTATTTACTTTGCCAGGGAATACTTCTAGCCCGTAGGTTAAAGTTGGTAAAAACTTCGCAACTGATATTCTTAACAGTGGTTTTAGAGATGATCCCAACAAATGTGCTATGTTAACAAGTGTGAACCTTAATCCCGCTGGTTTGCTTTACAGCTCCTGCATTTGCAGTTTGAAATGACCTTAGGTATGGCGTTCCAACCCTAGATTTGTATGACGTGGTGCTGCAGCTTGAGCAGGGACTAGCTTCTATGTTCAGACAGTGTATGTGTTTTGTAAAAAGTGAGCACTTTGGTCTTTTATTGATTTATTTCAAGTTTACTGACTTTACAATAGTGATAAAGGTTGAGTGAATGCTGGAATGCTATGGTGGTATAATCTAGGTTGACAGTATTATTGGCAAATTGAAGGACATGGAACTTATGACCATTTATACTGTGTGAGCAAGTGCCTGGGTTTGCAACCATCAGCTTTAAATGGTTGACAACCATTTCTGGATTAATTCCTTCATCAGTAGAGAGCACCAAGTCAATTTGGGGGTGCTGGAAATGCTGCCCAAAGTCTTCTCAGATCTCTGTACCACACACCAGGACGCAAGTGCATCAGCGTGCTCCCCCTTTCCTTCTGCATTTCCAGCACCCCCAAATTGACTTGTTGCTCTCCACTGATGAAGGAATTAATCCAGAAGCACATGTCTAGAGTTACACAGCACAGGCTGCACAAACAAGGGTGAAAAATTAAAGACTACTACTGAAGTAAGTGTTATCATGCACTGCATTTACCATGATGCACTGGGGCAAATTGAGTGCTGGGATGTGAGGCAGTGTGCTCCCACCCTCCTTCAGCTTTATCTATTAGTTAGTTTACTTTTAGTGACAAAACAGGTGTTGGGGGGCAGGAAAGCACCTTCTGGTTTTCCTGTTTGGCGGGTCAGCAGGATCAATTGTTGGTATGGGGAGAATCGTACAGAGGAAGAGCACTGAACAGTGAGGTTAGGGCTATCGGCAGGAGGCAAGGTGGATGGATTGGGGGAAGGTGACATTGGAGCGAGTGATAACGTCAGTGGAGCATGAATAGTAGGCTAGGTGCAGGAGTGTGAAGAGGAGGAGGTTATAAGGAGGGGGGCTCTTGGAATTTTAGTATGGGAGTGGGTTTTTGAGGATATATATTTTCTAGTGAAGTATTGGTTTTGTAAGGCAACGTTTTGCCTGTGATTTCATGGATGTTTTATTATTCCAGACCTGTGCTATTACAGCAGCATTTTACCCTTATATTGTGGTAGAGTGTATTATTTGAGCGTCGTCTTGCCCGATGGGGGCCCGGGAGGATTGGGGCATGCCGGAGAAGTCCGGTGACACTATGCCACAATTGGCTTGGTGACAAGGGGGAGGATCAAAAGTGTCAGTTATGTGAGTGCATTTGGTGTGGGATGGCCTCTTTGGCCATTGTCACACCTGGGGGTGGGTAGTGTCATGGGTTTTTTCTCCCTCCCGCCCAGAAAATGTTTGTCTATTAGATCATTCTGATAGGCAGTTCAGAATATCTTTTATCTTCTCTCCATATACCAGGATTTTTGCACATAGCGGCTTAGGGTATAGGATCGTTTTGATGGGACAGGTCTGTCTTTTGAGTTGTGCTTAATGTTTTGTGCTTTGGGTTGCTGCTGGTATGCAAATCTGGAGTTTTTGTTTATAGGCGGGGTCAGCAAGATCGATTGTTGGTACGGGGGGATCACACGGTGGAGGAGCACAAAACAGTGAGGTCAGGGCTATCGTCAGGGGAGCAAGATGGATGGATTGAGTGAAGGTGTCAGTGGAGCAAATGATGTCAGTGGGGCATGAATAGTAGACCAGGTGTAGGTGTGTGAAGGGGAGGAGGTTATAAGTAATGGGGCTATTAGAATTTTAGTTGGGGGTGAGATTTTGAGGTAATAATTGTATAGTGAAGTATTAGTTTAGTACGGCAAAGTTTTTCCCAGGGTTTTATGGATGTTTATTTTTCCAGACCTGTGCTATTAAAGCAGTCTTTTACCCTTATATTGTGGTACAGTGTATTATTAGAGCACCGTCTTGCCCAATTTCTGATGCTCCTATCATCACTCATTTTGGGGTTATCTGTTTTGATTGTGCTTTAAATTTGTGGTAGCGGTATGGTGGTGGAGCAGGTTTGATGCAGGAAGTAAATTTAGATTAAAGGTGACCACTTGGTTATAAGAAGTCTGTCGGAGCAGGCGCAAGGCTGGTGAGCAGAGAAATAATTACATATCTTGCTTGCAAGGAGCTTCACTGGTGTTTAATTTACCAGCTGCTAAAGTAAATAGTTGCTTGTCAGTTTACAAGGTTGCCGCCGATCTCAAACCGCTGGTTCCATTGTTCATTGGCTCAAGCGAGAGCCTATGGCAAATGGCCGCCGGTCTGGGCCTCAATTGAGGAAGCAGTGGGGACTGAGGGGCTCCAAGGCCCCTTCCAGCTCCTGTCAACCCTCCCTGCCACAAACTTCACCAGTGCTGCCTTTTCACAGCTGCAGCACAGCTCAGTTCTCCCTTACCACAGCAAACAGGTTGTCCTCCAGGTGGGCGGAAGTTCACTGATCATGTGGCGGCAAGCCCGCGGTGAGGGCATTGAGTACAACCGGTTGTTTTCGAAGCTAGGGGGAGGGAAGAGGTAGTCTACACCCACCAAAGCACCTATTGGAGTACTGTAGTGGTTCCTGGCTGCAGCAGCTTCCGATCCCTGGGTGTGCTTGGGCTGCACAGCAGCTCAGAGGTGCCCGGGAGCTGTTTGGCAATCATTCGGATGGTATCCACATATCTAGTTTTGTCTGCTCCTCCTAACACTCGTCTCTCTCCATAGCAGCTGGGCTTCTTTTCTGCACACTAGTTGGACATGTTTGCCTAGATTGACTAGATTTGGCCCTGCCTAGCACTGTAGTCCTTATCGTTATCATACCCAACTGCCCAGTGATTATAATGGATATCCAGAACCCTGTGATTAACAAGCATTGGCATAGCCAATAGGTCTCGCATTTGGGACCTTATAAGTTTAGCCATGCAGCAGATTATCCCCTATTAGCATGCCCACACACTCAACATTTTCGAATGATCGTATACTTTTTATTTAAAGTCGATATGAAATGAGCCAAGATGCGTTGGCGATGAATGGGCAGCATGCCTGGAGTATGGGTGCCAAAGCGGGACGTGGCAGGTGTAATGTTAACGAGCACGCACGTGTGACTATTGACCTTGACAGTATTATTTTTATATATTGAGTGGGTGGCTGTATAAAAGGCGGGCATGCTGTATTCATTCTGTTGCATGGTGCAGCACTGCTTACTATTTACTTATAGTTTATAGTTAGAGGCTTGCCTGGTCTTTCCCCAAACCCCTTCTGTTTTTTTCTGGATTTTAAGAATGAAAAGGAAGTATATGCGATGCGGAGCAGTTAGCGCCATGTGTGCAGTGGAGGTAATCAGTGCCCCAGTGTTATTCCTGGCTCAGAATACGGAGGGGAAGAGTGTCGAACAGTAGGAGGGGCTTAAGAGAGAGGAGTTGAGAACTGGTGGCAAAGTGAGGGGGCAAAATCTTCAAATCCACTGTAAAACGCAACTAACAACAGTGAAGTGCAGGGGGAGGGTAAGGAGCAAAAAATGTCAAACAGAATTACATGAAATTTGAGGGGGCAATGCAAGTAAAGGAGGAATCGCAGCGTTCGTGAAACTGGCACAGCGCTCAGAGTTAAAAGTATATTTAAAGTCTTTAAAAAATGGAGGTGGGCGAGCAGCGCCGTGCAGAACAAAAGACACAGCCACCATACTTAAAGATACAGCATGTGAAATGTAAGCAGGAACAACATGATAACCTTAACGCATTTACACTTATTATTTATAAATCACATGAGCATGAAGAGGAAGGAGCGGCCAGAGAGTGTTAAAGCTGAGCGTTGTTTTTTTATTTAGCTGGGGAGCAGTGTGGTGCGCCGGGTGAGAACAACATGATAACCTTAACGCATTTACACTTATTATTTATAAATCACATGAGCATGAAGAGGAAGGAGCGGCCAGACAGTGTTAACGGCTGAGCGTTGTTTTTTTATTTAGCTGGGGAGCAGTGTAGTGCGCCGGGTGAGGGGGCGGAAGACTGCTCCGAGCTCTTGCCATGACGTGCCAGGAGTGTAGCGCAAAAGAGAAAGCATGCGAGAAGACACAAAAGCGAAGATACCATACGCCAGTGTGTTGTAATCTTGTGCTTTAACTCTTTCATTTACGGTAAGATATCCGATGTCAACACAGTGGCAACAAGTGTTATCACATTCATTACACGGGGCCCCAGGGGTGGAGGAGGCAGGGGAGGCATGCAGATAAAAACTTGAAATAAATACGGCTAAAAAAAAACAAGAGCCCTGTGCTGTAAACAGACACCTTCAAAGCCCCAGCCCTCGCCCCCTGACCCGTCCCAGAAGCGCACATAATCGTAAACAGCCTTGTTAAAGGCACCCGCTGTGGAAGGAATGCAGCTGCCACCATGCGCGCCGCTGCTCGCTCCCGAGAGCAAAACGCTGTGGGAGTGACACATTGGAAAGGAGGTGGGACATGCACCCGCCTTTGGCCATTTGCGTGCTTTCATTATTGAAAGACACACGCAAAGGCCAATCCAATGTGTGGGAGGAGTCAGACCCACACGGAGAAGTTTAGAGTGCTTACAAGAAGCCTCCCATAGAGCAGCGCATGCGCGCTGCGCTGCGCTAGGCTCCACCTAAAAAGGACACATACAGCCCAGTGACCGACATATGCATGCACTGCTCAGTAACCGTAGTGCACACATAGTGCCCGATGATTGCGGTGTATGGGCACTGCCTAGTGATTGAGATTTATGCACACTAACCGGTGACTTCAATGCAAAGACAATGCACAAGGATTGTAGTGTATGCACAGCCCAGTGACTCTAGTTTAAACATACCGCCTACTGATTACAGTGTACTTTGATTGCCCAGTGATTGAAATGCAAACACATTACTCAGTGATTAAAGTGCACTGCCTGATGGTTGAAGTGTACTACAGTGCCCAGGGATTGAGGTAGACACCTAGGCCCTCATTTATGAGATCTGACGCATCCCTGCAGTGAGGTGTCAGAAAATGTTGCGCTACGGTACGACAGTTACAAACGCCATGGATGCGTCGTATTTACGGTACGGCGCACCATGTCGTAAGTTCCCAAGGTGCGTCAGAAAAATGACGCATCTGTGGGACAGATGCTGCAGAGAAAAGTGACTCATATGCAGCCAAAGTGACGCTAAGCTGCTTTGCTGGTCGTAGACTAACACTTACGTGCCGCAAACCAGCTTTGCGCCACATTGGGGAAAAACATCACAAAGGAGACATGGAGCAGGCAGCAGCAGTCAAGGCAACAACCCCAACACCAGCTAGGATGTCCAGACAGAGCCCCAGGGGAAGAGGAAGAGTAATTTTAGTGAGGAGGGGAATGAGATTCTAGTAACAGAGGTGACAAAGCATGAACATCAACTCTTTGTCACCTCTAAATTGCCATCAGGGAAGAAAGAAGCCATTTGGCAGTGCATAGTGGAGAAGATTAACAGTGTAGGGAAAACTAAAAGGACAGGGCCAGCATGCAAGAAGCACTGGTATGTCTATAAGCTCAGGACCAAGGAGAAAATGGCCAACAACCTGAAGGCAGACTGGAGGAGGAGGAGGACCTGAGGACCAGGAGGAGCTGGACCCCTTGGAGGAGCAGGTGGCATCAGTCATACCAGCAGAGTTGGTGGCAGGAGTTGCCGAACAGGACAGTGCTGGGTTAGCGACCAAGGAAGATCTACAGGGTAAGTGGCTACAAGGGACAATATGGTTACAATTATCATGCTGTGCAGCGCAGCTACCTATGTTCCTGTGATGGACTGTACTGTCTGCAAGGGAAAGGGAAGGAATCTCCCACTTGCTATTTCATACATCACAAAACTGTAAATCATAGTGACATATCACATATTATACAGCCCAGTCCACCTCCGTCAAGTATGTGATATACACCACCAGTCCAGGTTCACCTTTGTATCTTGGGAGTTGTAGTGGAGTGTAGAACATGAGGCCCACATTAATGTGGATTTGTCGTAATGCAGCGCACAGGCCTACCAGGGGCTGCAGCATGTATTATGCCACCCCTGGGAAGCAGACTAAATCTGACACCACAGGCCTGCTACTGCAGCCTGGGTGAGGTGGTGCTAGCACCCCTCACTGAGATATAGGTTTCCTATATCTCTCCTGCACACACATATAAACCTATCAGTCATCCCTAAGGCAGGCCCTATCAATCCTGAGGGCAGGGTGCTTGGCTTCTATGTGAGGGGGTGCCTCTGCCTGAGCAGGGCCCCTCTGCAGCTCTCAGAGTCTATTCTCTGGGGCTGTTTGTGGATGCGGTTAAACCATATACTCTTAAGTGCATTATATCCTCGCGGTAAAATGCTAACTTTGGAATGGCTGCATCAAAACATGTCGTGTTTGGTGTCAAACATCTTGGAATACTACCCCCCGCCAATCCTGGCGGCGGGGGTAGCATTCCCCCTTCTAGAGGGATAAGACATGTACCTGCTGTGGAAACGCGGTAGAATCCTGAAGAGCCCTGGCATCACAAAATGGATGCCACCAGTCACAGACACTGGGCTGCCCTCCTGCTGATGACCGAAACTCACAGTGGAGGAAGCCCAATAATAGGCATCCTGTCACAGGGAGGTGTAACCACCTCCCAGACAGGGTTTAGTGTATTGGGGCTGGGTGGGTGCACTCTTAGAGTGCTTTGAAGTCCTGCACTGGGGGAGCAGAAGGCTCCTCTGTGCATATGCCAGTTCAAACCGGCTCAGGGGCTACCTGCCCCTGCTCTGGCGCGAAACTGGACAAAGGGAAGTGGGTGTAGCCACCCCCTCCCTTGACCCTCCCATAGGTGGGATCATAGAGCTAGTCCATCCCCTCTTTTCAGTATAAGAAGGGGAACCCTTGAACTTGCTAGTTAGATAACCCCTGGACGACGCTCTACAGAAGAATCCTGGCCCTTCGACGTTCCACTACCTTTGGAAGACAGAAGAATCTCCCTTGGAGTCAAGGAGTGACTCCCCTGCTTGGCAGGCACCAAAAACGACAACGACGGTTGCAAACTACGCCGCTCCCGCCGGAGTCCGAAGTCCCTGCAGCCCAAGAAGTGGATTTCCTGACTTCTCCAAGGCCATCGTGAGTCCCCAGCGAAGCTGAGGCAAGTGGACCCCACGAGTGACGAGGAACCGCGACCCCTGGGTACCGTGCACTATTGTCGAGTGCAACCCCTTCACAACGTTCTACAAACTTGTGCTTTGGACCACGTGTGGTCCCGACCTCCAGCAGGAATCCCTCCGAAGATCAGAGGCCTACACCGTCCCGAGTGACCGCGGGCCCCTGTTGAGTGATTCCGCCCGAGGTGTCTTCGCGATCCCTTGCCAGCCGGCTCGTGGGTCCCCAGAAGACTTCTTAAAGAAACCAAAGGGCTCCCCTGGTTGCTCCAGGCCTGCCCTGACTTACCCTCGCTGGGTGAGTCCCTCAGACCTTGCTGGTCTGTGCCATCGACTTTTCTTCATCTCCCCGAGACTTGCTGTTGCCAAGGCTTGTTGGCTCCAATCGAGTTGCCGACACCGCAGTAAGCTGCAGACTTCGTGGGACACACAGAATCCAGCTCCTGGTCGTCGTCGACGCCTCCTGGACCTCGTGGCTGAAGAGTCAAGGCACCCGCAACCGACCTGAATCAACCGACGACGGTGGGCATCCATCTTCCTTGCCCCGAGTCACTGCCAAGTGACTTTGAACACTGTCCCCTCTGCTTTCAGGTCATCCTTCTTCAGAATCCAGGCTTGGATTCCACCGGACACTTCTTCAGCTCCCGCAAGCAGCAAGTCTTCTTTGTTCGCCATTGAAAACGACGCCGCGACCCGACACCAAAGGACACCTATGCACCCGGCTTCCCTGGGTGAGGTAACTCCAGCACTACGGTGCTCCTGTGGGTGTGGGCCCTAGAACTACTTACCCTGTAAGTGACTTGCTTGTAGGTTCTCCCGAAGTCTCCTAGAACTCTTAATTTCCAACCGCGACTTGCCCCATTGAAGTTAACGGCGATCCGCGCCTGTGTATCCACACTGCACGCGTCCCCCGTGGGTCCTTTACTTACCTGCCTTGGGTGGTTTCGTGAGGCCCCAGCACTTCTGAAGGCCCTAGGCCTTGTCTCCCTGCAAGTCGTTGTTGCTAAGTCCCTTTTTAGTATATGGTCTGGTACGCCCCTAGGGCCCCAGCCATATTTTGTGCTTAACTTATTGTGAAACGTTGATTTGTGCATATGTTTGTCTCTCTAATCTCATAAAGAGATTAGTAGAGAGTTATTTAGAAATAAATACATATATATTTGATATATATACCTGTGTGGTGTCTTTTCATTTGGTGATTCAAGAGATTATATGGTAAAACAAGCTGCTTTACATTCCTTCAAGACTTAGCCTGAAGGCTGCTCTCCACAGCTACCACTAGGATAGCTTTCTTTAAAAGGTTGTCTTAAACCTATCTACCATAAGAGTCGATTTGCCCTGGTGCAAGGTGCCCACTTTAATTAGTGAACAGCATATACCAGGCCAACTTCTCACAGTGCCCCAGTGTTATTCCTGGCTCAGAATACGGAGGGGAAGAGTGTCGAACAGTAGGAGGGGCTTAAGAGAGAGGAGTTGAGAACTGGTGGCAAAGTGAGGGGGGCAAAATCTTCAAATCCACTGTAAAACGCAACTAACAACAGTGAAGTGCAGGGGGAGGGTAAGGAGCAAAAAATGTCAAACAGAATTACATGAAATTTGAGGGGGCAATGCAAGTAAAGGAGGAATCGCAGCGTTCGTGAAACTGGCACAGCGCTCAGAGTTAAAAGTATATTTAAAGTCTTTAAAAAAATGGAGGTGGGCAAGCAGCGCCGTGCAGAACAAAAGACACAGCCACCATACTTAAAGATACAGCATGTGAAATGTAAGCAGGAACAACATGATAACCTTAATGCATTTACACTTATTATTTATAAATCACATGAGCATGAAGAGGAAGGAGCGGCCAGAGAGTGTTAAAGCTGAGCGTTGTTTTTTTATTTAGCTGGGGAGCAGTGTGGTGCGCCGGGTGAGAACAACATGATAACCTTAACGCATTTACACTTATTATTTATAAATCACATGAGCATGAAGAGGAAGGAGCGGCCAGACAGTGTTAACGGCTGAGCGTTGTTTTTTTATTTAGCTGGGGAGCAGTGTAGTGCGCCGGGTGAGGGGGCGGAAGACTGCTCCGAGCTCTTGCCGTGACGTGCCAGGAGTGTAGCGCAAAAGAGAAAGCATGCGAGAAGACACAAAAGCGAAGATACCATACGCCAGTGTGTTGTAATCTTGTGCTTTAACTCTTTCATTTACGGTAAGATATCCGATGTCAACACAGTGACAACAAGTGTTATCACATTCATTACACGGGGCCCCAGGGGTGGAGGAGGCAGGGGAGGCATGCAGATTAAAACTTGAAATAAATACGGCTATTTGTAACAGCTGAGTGGTAGAAGATAAAGCGCGGCGCACGTGAAACGGGCGCTGCGCTGAGTTAAAGTATATTTAAAGTCTTTGAAAACAAGAGCCCTGTGCTGTAAACAGACACCTTCAAAGCCCCAGCCCTCGCCCCCTGACCCGTCCCAGAAGCGCACATAATCGTAAACAGCCTTGTTAAAGGCACCCGCTGTGGAAGGAATGCAGCTGCCACCATGCGCGCCGCTGCTCGCTCCCGAGAGCAAAACGCTGTGGGAGTGACACATTGGAAAGGAGGTGGGACATGCACCCGCCTTTGGCCATTTGCGTGCTTTCATTATTGAAAGACACACGCAAAGGCCAATCCAATATGTGGGAGGAGTCAGACCCACACGGAGAAGTTTAGAGTGCTTACAAGAAGCCTCCCATAGAGCAGCGCATGCGCGCTGCGCTAGGCTCCACCTAAAAAGGACACATACAGCCCAGTGACCGACATATGCATGCACTGCTCAGTAACCGTAGTGCACACATAGTGCCCGATGATTGCGGTGTATGGGCACTGCCTAGTGATTGAGATTTATGCACACTAACTGGTGACTTCAATGCAAAGACAATGCACAAGGATTGTAGTGTATGCACAGCCCAGTGACTCTAGTTTAAACATACCGCCTACTGATTACAGTGTACTTTGATTGCCCAGTGATTGAAATGCAAACACATTACTCAGTGATTAAAGTGCACTGCCTGATGGTTGAAGTGTACTACAGTGCCCAGGGATTGAGGTAGACACCTAGGCCCTCATTTATGAGATCTGACGCATCCCTGCAGTGAGGTGTCAGAAAATGTTGCGCTACGGTACGACAGTTACAAACGCCATGGATGCGTCGTATTTACGGTACGGCGCACCATGTCGTAAGTTCCCAAGGTGCGTCAGAAAAAAATGACGCATCTGTGGGACAGATGCTGCAGAGAAAAGTGACTCATATGCAGCCAAAGTGACGCTAAGCTGCTTTGCTGGTCGTAGACTAACACTTACGTGCCGCAAACCAGCTTTGCGCCACATTGGGGAAAAAACATCACAAAGGAGACATGGAGCAGGCAGCAGCAGTCAAGGCAACAACCCCAACACCAGCTAGGATGTCCAGACAGAGCCCCAGGGGAAGAGGAAGAGTAATTTTAGTGAGGAGGGGAATGAGATTCTAGTAACAGAGGTGACAAAGCATGAACATCAACTCTTTGTCACCTCTAAATTGCCATCAGGGAAGAAAGAAGCCATTTGGCAGTGCATAGTGGAGAAGATTAACAGTGTAGGGAAAACTAAAAGGACAGGGCCAGCATGCAAGAAGCACTGGTATGTCTATAAGCTCAGGACCAAGGAGAAAATGGCCAACAACCTGAAGGCAGACTGGAGGAGGAGGAGGACCTGAGGACCAGGAGGAGCTGGACCCCTTGGAGGAGCAGGTGGCATCAGTCATACCAGCAGAGTTGGTGGCAGGAGTTGCCGAACAGGACAGTGCTGGGTTAGCGACCAAGGAAGATCTACAGGGTAAGTGGCTACAAGGGACAATATGGTTACAATTATCATGCTGTGCAGCGCAGCTACCTATGTTCCTGTGATGGACTGTACTGTCTGCAAGGGAAAGGGAAGGAATCTCCCACTTGCTATTTCATACATCACAAAACTGTAAATCATAGTGACATATCACATATTATACAGCCCAGTCCACCTCCGTCAAGTATGTGATATACACCACCAGTCCAGGTTTGTATCTTGGGAGTTGTAGTGGAGTGTAGAACATGAGGCCCACAGTAATGTGGATTTGTCGTAATGCAGCGCAGCAAGTCACCTTGCAGTGCTGCCCTGTGCCAAAGTGAAAGGGCATGAATGCCCTGTATTTCTGCAATACGGTGCATTCCTGTTCTTTCTCCCTGCCCTGGTGCCATTCTGGCTGCCTGTGCCAACGCAGGCACCCTTGCACCAAGGTGCAAGGGTGCCTGTGTTGTCGGCAGGATTGTTTTTGTGCAGGAAGGGGGACCTTCCTGCAAAAAATACAATCCTGAGAGGTGTTCTCCTCTTTCTATGTGTGCTTCAGAATGCAGCTCACATAGAACGAGGAAAAATGAGGAGAAATAGAGATCTTTCGTTATGCCTCACGTTAGTGCCGTAAGATTTGGACACATTTCGAGGGTTACAAGTCCTTGCAGAACTGGGAATGCGTAAAAAAACCAAGGGAGTTGTGGGGAATACCCAGCGTAATGCCCATGGAATGCATCCCTTGTGCAGAATAAGGCTATACAGTGATGTGTGATGCATTGCCTTACTCAAGATTTGCGTGCCTTCATAAATCTGAGTCACAGCCTTGCATCACGCATATACCACTTTGCGTGTTGCAAACAGGATGCAAGTCTCTCACAAATATGTCCCTGAGTGACCAGGATTACAAGAACCACAATACAGAGCAAAAAAACCTGGACTGCAGCAGCACATCATGTATGGACACTTGAACCCTGACCAACCTGACTGTGACAATGCAGACCCCCTTGCACCATGAGGCTAGTGTGTCCAACTTGGGCCTATGCAAGCAAATCTGGACTGTAAACCAATGGAATGGAATGGGGTTGCCAGAGGATCAACTCCTCATCTAAGAGGTTCAGGTTTGGAGTATGTAAAGTATCAATAAGTAGGATCTTGCAAACAGCCACGTGTATAGTCCCTAGTATGAAACTACTTTGCACATAGCTGTCCTGATGTGCGTGGTAAGAGCACACGGTGTGGAATGCCATGTCAGAGACCACTGTACCTCCTGTCATGTACAAATGTATACTGAGGGTGGGTGTGAATGTAAAGGATGCACAGCAGAAGACAATGATTGTAAGTGGGACGAATAGATGGTATGTGTGTCAGGTGGGCCCCTGGTAGTGTTGTGCAATTTAGGTGTGGCTCAGCACATTGAACTGCCACTGTGTCTGAAAGGGGAGCCATTGCATAGAAAGGAGGTAAGTTGTGACGTCTGTACTGCAAGGTAGCCAGAGTGCTAGTCACGCACTGCTGTGTCTGATAGTGTTACACTTGTCTCGCAGCTGTGAAGGGAATCCGTAGAAGAGGGCATTGGTGTACTACATCCTATATGTAATGTGGACTAGGGTGATGATGCAGTAGGTGTGAGGACGGGAGTCCTAAAAACAAATGTCAGTCTATGTCACATATCTCAAAGCAGGAGGATGTCAAACAGATAAAAGTGAAGTGACCGGATGAGAGAGGTTTCCACGGTGATGGGCAGGTTTTAGGGATCGTTGGAGGGTGAGGTCCATGGGCCTAGTTGTGTGGCCAACCTTGGTAGGAAAATGTCACAGAATATCATTACTACTACCATGTGGGCCATAGCCCTCAAATACAAGCAGCCATGTCGGTCAATTGCATATGGTGACTTACATTGGTGGTGTTGGTGTCACATGAGAGTCAATGTATGATCTGTGTGCCATCAGTGTGTGACAATTAGTTGAATTCCTGGGTCGAAATGAGGATTGCCAGAGGAGTCATGTACAGGTACGAGTGAGCAGGGCTGAGTTAAGCGACGTGGCAGGCAGACTGCAGGATCAAATCAAATACATTGGCCAAACCCACATCATTTTCCCAGGAGCTGTGGGCTGAGTTGTGGCCAGAGGGAATGCAGGCACCCTGGTGACTTGGTGCAATGTGCACAGTAGGGGTATCAATAAGTGAAACTCCATTCAGTATGGTCGTGTAGTTCCTATAAAAAGTATGCAGGATCTGCACGTTTAGACAACATACACTGTAGGATTGGTGTCAGACTGACTCTGAACACCCCCACTGGGTATGTTGGCCCTTTTGTACCAACTAGCTTACAGTGCCACTAGAATCTCCTCTTACCAAGTAGAGAATAGTTCCTGGCAACCATCGAACATGACAACCCTGATCCCTCAGGACCGTGGAAACAATATACTACCTTTCGCTCAGTCACTCGTGCTTACTTAGTCTGTCTCAGAGAGATACACCGAATAAAACAGGCTGGGCGTTTTTCAAGAAGCATTTATTGAACAGTTGTTATTCTGGTGTAAAATAAATGAGCTGCAACAACCGTTAGACAGTATAAGATATAAATGATTGGCAGTACTAAAAAGGTGAATGGATGGTATAGCTCTACCATCTTTCAATAATCATGAATACATTAGAGTATATAAAACACATGATAAAAGATGCGTACTCCTACGATGCCTCCCTAACTAGATGTACCTAAGTGTACCTAGCATGTATGTAGGTGTTAAGCCAAGAATACCTCTAGGATTTAGTCAACCCCATTACCTGAAGTGAGAGACTGTGGGACCCCGTCCTGGTCTTGAGTTGGACACACCGCGAGGGATGTTAGACCACTGCGAGCTGGAGTGTCTGCATGCAGGAACCTCAGCGTCTCTGGTCAGTGTGTCGGCCGGGAAGTCTCGATCTCCTCTGTCTATCTTAGCAAGGTGTGATGTATATATAACCATAGGTCTCCCCAGGGGTCCTACCTCACTGTATTACTGTGTCGGCCTAAGGATTACGTCGGGCATGAACTTTGTACATAGATTTTATACAGGAGATGGTAGTCCCGCTGTGCTTCCAAGAATCTTCATGCATAATGTATGAGATTTCGAACTAGGGAAAACCTGCGTTCTGAATGCAGTGTCGAATCTAAACATGCTGATATCCTTAAAGAGAAATTGCTGAATCGTGGATATCCACATAAACTGATTAAAAATTCCCTAAAGAGGGACAGGTACTACAATCGCGATGCTATGTTCCAACACAAAAAAACTGATCCCTCGGATAAATTGGTATGTGTGACTAAGCACTCTAACATCAACCACAAAATAAGACAGACCATCAATTCCCTTTGGTATCTTCTAAACATGGATGAATGCGAACATAAACTACCTAAACCGTTATTCGCCTTCAGAAGGAACAAAAACCTTAAGAACCATCTGGTGAGAGGAAAAATTTTGGAATGTCCTCCCATTTACCAAAAATCCATCACTGGCAATCATCCGATTGTGGGGAACCACCGTAGTGGTACCTGTCAGGCATGTCCCAATGCTATCGTTGGTGATACTATCCACATCAACGAGCGCACCATATCCCTGCATGGAATGACTAACTGCCGTACATCGAATATCGTTTACGTCATTTTCTGCCCGTGCAATCTGGCTTATGTCGGAGAGACTGGCAGAGAATGCAGATTGAGAATAGGGGAACATAAATCCAACATCAGGACCAAGAAATCCTCCGCTCCCCGTGTGAACCACTGGTTGGAATGTGGCCATACTGATAATGACCTTAAATGGTCTATCTTAGAAAGCGTACAATTCCAAACTGGTAAAGACTCCACCGCTGTGAGAAGAAAAAGAGAGGTATTTTGGATCTTCCGCTTGAACTCTGTAAAGAAAGGACTCAACGAACTTTGTCCCTGGGAAAATGCCATCTTGTAATTTCTGTTTTTTTATTTTTTTATTTTTTGCTATTCATTTTCTGCTCCTTGGTTTGAACAGATGGTACCTGATTCTCACTAGATGGTACTGACCAATTTGAAATGTAATCCTTCCTAGTTTAGTTTGTTTGTTGGATCCATTTATTGGTCCACTCCTTAGAAACTAAGTGATATATTCGTTCTATATCTATTCTTACCTTTATTTTTAATTTTTATTTTTATTTGTTTGTAGTTTTTGTAGGGTTCTTCTTTGGATCACTCAGTTTTATGTTATTAATGTTTGTTTCTTCGTGTCCATATGACTTCTTTTTTTGACTGGTGGTCCTTATTATTGCTCGTTTAACACGTTTTTTTTTCTTCAAATATGGCCGCCATGTATTATTTGCTTCAGTCCTATTTCTTTGATCATCTATCTTTGTTATGGACTTCCCTAGCCCCGCCCATTCCTTATCACGTGTCCCCACGTTATTTGGTCTTATAACGCGGAGCCTCTAACCCGTTTGCGTTACCGGAAGCAGGAGGTTATCTTCTCCGCTTGCCGCCCGAGGAACCTGAGCCACGGTACATCTAGTATTTTATTTTGGTGAGTTCTAAAACCCCAGCGTGTGTATTCATGGCTATATCGTGTTTTTACTTGTTCTTTGCGGGCTTAACAGTTTCCGCTAGTTCTTACTGTTTGTCTTTTGTTGGCTAACCGACATTCTGTCTGAGATTTTGTTTGGATAAATCTCGGTTCGTCTATTTTATGTATGCTCTGTTTATGGTTTGGGTTCTTCCTAACAAGTGAAATGCTGGAGTTTAAACGTCGACTTGCGTTCTCTGTATTGTACAATAGCCGTCTTTTTGCTTTTTTGTATGTTCCGATTATTGACCCAGTACTCTGTTTACGTAATCACGTTGTTGCTTATATTTTTTTATAAACATTTTTTACGTTGGATCCCTTTGGCCTTTATAATTATTGATTTGTAAACGGGGGCTCCCTGAATCGGTTTTTTGATGTGTACTCGTATGCATTTATACAGGCTCTCATCCTCTTGTTTTTTTACCTAGTTATGCCCTACTTTCTGATCTCCCTGTATTTATATTCCAGATCGTTATGGAACGCCCATAGTTTTCATTTGATGAATTCATCCATTTTATGGATCCCGGACTCTAACATCAACTTGTTGTGCTCTCTAAATTCTGCTATCTACATTCGGAGCCCTAGGAATTTTTGCCTTACATTTAGCACTGGTAAGACTCTTGAGTGCTATTTTCTGCCTCCCTGTAGGTATTGTTATATAGACTGTTTGATATCCTAGTTTATATTTACTCTTATTCCCACAGATATTATCTATTAAGCGTGGCTTAATCTTTCCCCTTTATGTGTCTCCTTATCGTTGGGACCACCCTGATTAAGGTATATATTGTCTGTTGTGTGTACTTTTTTGAGATGGGAACTTACGGCCTGCGTCTATGGAGGTCATTATATTTGTTTCACTGTGTATCACATAGTAACATGGGTGAGTTTTCCTTTGATTATGATTTTTATTTATTTTCACCAAGTGTCTTTTGGTTGTGGAATTTATTTTCTTTCTTACTTTCCCTAGTCTAGGTGCACGCTCTTCCCGTTCATTTAATGCGTCTTTATTTTGAACTTTATCTAATTTACCTTTGGGTTGTCCTGTGGCTAACATTTTTTATCAGTTTGTAAATATTATTTTGTGAAATATTTAATATTCCTTCTGATTCGTGATCTATCAGGAATTATGTATTTATATGTAATGAATTGTTATGTTAATTGCCTCGTATCCTTCCATTTTTCTATTTATTTATTTCCCTCCCCTCTATCAGGTTTCTTCTTCTGTGTCCCACACGATGTACTGTTGTTGCCCTGATGAAGGTGTAGCCCACATTGGGTGAAGCACCGAAACGCGCGTTGGCGCTGAATTATCTCGTGTGTTTGGATTCAACTATTGCCCTCATATAAGAACACACACGATAGTCCTTCATTTGTACATTGATTTGTTATCTAGGAACCTGTATTAACCCTCTATTTTATAGCCTTCTTATGGGTAGAATGTATTTGATTGATTTGTGTGAAGAATGTGTATGTATAGTTGAAGTGCTGGATGAATGCATGGTTTGAATGTGTGGTTGTGGGACCTGATGTATATTTTTATTGATATATTTGATGTCTTTCATACTTATGTTATCAATTCTATATGTATGTGCTTTTTGATTTATTTAATGAATGTCCATCATGAAAATGAAAATAAATATTAAGAAATTTTGTAAAAATGTTTCGTTGATGTGATGAGTATCTATTTTCGCTTTGTTAGCCCAGTGATGTTATATATTTAGTGACCCCGACTGGGCACAGTTTATTGCATATATAGGCAGGTTGATTTTTGTAGTAGTAATCTAGGAATCTAGATAAAAGGTCAGTCCCTGCAAACCGTGACAAGTGTAATGTAGGGAAGAATATAGGTGAAGGGTAATGAAGTTACCGGGGCCTATATTATGGTACCTATATGGAATATACCACCCACTCCTCTTCTGAATGGACGACATAGTTAAATTCTAACCGTACTACTACAGCATAATAGAAACGTTTATGACGTGGTTTCCTAGGACCTAATAAAAATCCCGTAGGTCCACATCCTCTGTAAGTATGGATAAGTGTTGTTTCACATGTGTGAGTGTTGAGGTTTTTAGCCAATCGAGGCATAACTTCCCAACACTGTATGATGTCACTACCCCTGGGTGTTGTCTCTGTACATAACGAAGGATCTGGCCTGTTGATACTAAACCCTTTGGTTTTACCCAAGAATCTATTTTGACACATATTAGTGTCTATGGGCCAAATCAACCATCCATTTCCAATCGGGCTCTGATCTATTGTATTGCATGATGGCATCTAGTGTAACCTCTCCCTGTGATGTTGTGTTACCCTCAATGTGTGATGGTGCTGGCACTCGAGGTGTATTCAAATCTTGGTTTTTGGCTAGTCCAAGACAGGTTGTTTGTTGCACTGTTTCATTCAAAAACATTATTTGCTGAGGAATAAGGCATGCTCTAAATAGTGCCTCTGTTCCCTGGACCTGCCAGTCTCTAGTACCCCAGACAGATTTTAAGTCTATGGTGTCTTTCCAAAAGTCAAAACCTTGTTCAGACAACTGGGCAATAAAGGAAGCAGAATAAATCTGTTTGGTGTTTGTCAACATATTTTTCTGTGCTGGTGTTGGTGCAACCTTATAATAATATGAGGCTGGGTCTGATATGTTAAACCCTGAAAAATACGAAAATTACTGTGCAAATGTTTTTGAACTGCTTTTCGGCAGTGTCGGGCAATGTTCCTATTGGTGGTATGTGAAAACATTTCTGGGATTAGCAGATTTATGCAGAAAGTGATGACCATAATGTTGATAGCAATACATTGTTTCAAAGTCTGATGTGTCTCCCAATATTTTATTATTAGAAAATGCAGCAGATTTTTCTAAATCAGACAACATATTATTTATAGTTTCATAATCCCAATCATCGGAAAATGTACTGGAGGTAATGATATCACTCAATGAAATTTTAAATAAATGTGGTATTTTTAAAAGTTCGGTCAGGCCAAATATATCGTAATCAACCTTGTCCACCATTATTCCATCAGGTATAGGAATTGCTGTAATGTTCACTGATGATAGGTCTCTTTTGTCACGATGTGAAGATAGATGTGGTTTCAGAATCACATTCCCTTTTTGTGCTGCAGAGCTTTCTTGAAGATAACTTCCGCTAATAAGCATACTAAAGACAGTTACTAGGTCTATCCAGAAAAGAAAGAAAAGTATCCCGGTAGTTACCCAGAGTTCCACCCAAGGTGATACCAGGTAAGTCTTTTTAAGAAGGTTCAGAAAATCTTTGAATCGCTGTAGACGAGATTTTTGGTCTGGCATCGTTTCAGGTTCACTTGGATCCAATGAAAAGGTATCGAAGTCAATGAAATAGCCAGATGCAGTTCGATCAATTTTCGGTAACTCCTCTGATTTTGTGGAAACTGTAGCTTGCTCTTGTTGGGGCATGTTGACGTAGATATCCGTGTTTGGTCGAATTGAATTTTGTCTTTCAGTGGAGTTCTCATTTTGAACTTCAGTGTCAAGAGGAACGAGTTCCATTGCATTGTTGCTTAGTCCCTCATTCCGTGCAGGTGACCCTTCAAACATGAGGAGTCTTTCCCTTTGAACTTCTTGTATAGTTGTGAGAGGAGGGTGTCTGTTACTTCGGAGTCCACGCGGCCTACTACTCAGTATCGGCCACATAGTGTGGTTTGATCAGGTCTATTGAGACAAATCTTTTCTCCTTTTTACCGGCAAGAGGTGGCAGAAGTACTGTTCTTGTTCCTTCAACTGCCAGGACAGGTACAGGCTTTCTGTATGTTGGCCCAAATTCTTTTTTGTCTGTTATTTTCTCTCTGACCAGATCCCCAACTTTAGGGATCAAGACAGGTCTTGCGTGACAATTTTTGCTTCCCCAGTGGCGGTCCTTTTCACCTGGACATGACTCTGTAGTGCCCTGGATTCATTCAGGTCCTGTAAAACAGCCAAACGTTTATGGATGTCAAAAGGTTTTTCATCCGCCACTGTGCCTTCACAATCTAGATCAATTAGCCACATTCTCGTCCCAAATAGGACCTCATAAGGAGTGACACCCCCTAGAGAGCTTCTTGGCTGATTATTCAATGCCCTTTGAACTCCATACAGACGTTTTACCCAATTTCCACCCGAGCCTAATACTCTAGCTGTTAAAGGCTGCTTTAAGTCCCGGTTTTTACTCTCCACAACCGAATTTCCCTCTGGATGGTACGGAGAGAAGTACCGCAATGCTACACCCAAACTTCCCTTGGCTTCCTTGTAAGCCCTAGAGCTAAACACATGGCCACGGTCAGAATGTAATGTGCCAATTGCGTATGTCCCTATAAAGACTCGCAAATCTTTTATAACAGTTCGAGCGTCAGCCGAGCGCTGAGGCCACACCCATAAGAACCTATAGCAGGAATTCACTGCAACCATGATATACTTGTAAGCCCCATCAGCTTGTAAGGGGCCGCAGTGGTCCAAATAGACACACGCCAGTGGTTTGTCTGATATTAGTAATGGTGTCTGCGCTGGACATGTTACTGTGGAGCCTTTCATCTGCGGACAGATGTCCCATTTCAAGACGTAGTCCTTAGTTTGCTTTCTTAGTCCTGGCCACCAATAGCGCTGTTTCAATAGAGAGACAGTTGCTGTAACTCCTGCATGTGCAGACCCTATACCCTCGTGTGCTGCTAGAATTAATCCTAACCTACGATCCATATTTGGTATTACTCTATCCCCCACTCCAGGAATTTGAGCAAATGGAACATTGTTTGCATCCAACTTGTTGGAGTATTTGAGTGGAAACCTTTTCGGTACTGCTGAGTTATTGTGTGTAGCAATAATCGCAACCATTATCTCAACGTCTATTCTCGTTTTTGAATGAGTGATTGCAGCTACAGAAGCCGTGCGTTCAGCCCCCTTTGCGGCTTCATCAGCCAATTAATTCCCTTCAACGTGAACGCCATCACGTTGATGACTCAGTTGATGTATCACGTGAGCCCTTGGTAGTTCGTTTTTCAACTCCACTACCTGTTCCCATAGCATTTTGTGCTTAACTGTGTCACCTTTTGCACCTTTAAACCCGTTTTGTCCCCAGTGATGTAAATATTCATTATATGACTGTACACAGTAAAAGGAATCACACACGATTAGTGTGGGGAGTTCTCGATCCGTATTTACCAGGGCCAGTATTAGTGCTTTTATTTCTGCTAGCTGTGCCGTGCAGTCTTCTTGAGACTGTGTTTTTGTACAACTCGGATGAAACTTTCCATCCTGCACGCGACCTTTAACGATAGCACACGCTGCGCTGTATTGCTGTTTACTCCCTATGGCCAATTGAGCAGAACCATCAGTGTAAATTATATATTCATACTGATCTAGTTCGTATTGCAGAAATGCTTGTGTTTTTAAATTTGGGTCGTACCTGTATTCTACATCTGAGAGAATTAGCCCATTGTATCCATCTTGGATATAAGGCTTTAGCATTGGGAACTCTTGCCTTTGTCGCAGCCTCTAAGGCTGGAACTGGGGTCACGACTATTATACGCTTCCCTTGAGCCAGAGCTCTTTCTCTTACTACA
This sequence comes from Calotriton arnoldi, assembly GCA_963921515.1. NCBI lineage: Eukaryota > Metazoa > Chordata > Amphibia > Caudata > Salamandridae > Calotriton > Calotriton arnoldi. The sequence continues at coordinate 498,256 of CAWUFW010008655.1, read as the reverse complement.
GCAGTCTGTACTGCTGTCAGAATTTTTCTGTTGATGCAAAGTGCATCTCAGCATTTGTGTACAAATGTGATTTGTACGCTATTGGTACTGTCTCACCTTCATTATATGTTAGATATGTGTACCCAGATTGACCCGCAACTATACGAATCACCAGGTTGCGTACATTTATACGTGTCTGTAAGTGTTTTGAAGCTATCATGTCAGCTTGTAAAGAACGAAGGATATCAGTGTGTTCCTGTGTCCGTTGTCTGATTGAGAAATCAGGTTTTATTAAATCGTAGAAAGGTTTTACTCTTTCTGCGTAATCCAAAATGTATGTTCTGCCAAAGTTCAGGAATCCCAGGATTGATTGTAAATTTTTAAATGTTTTTGGAGGTTGGAGCAGCGCTCATTTTCCCAAAAAGTTAGCTGCTAGGCTTTTCCCTTCACTTGAAAGCTCATATCCTAGAAAAAGGACATTAAGGTGGGCAATCTTTGATTTTTTTAAAGTTGAATTTGTAACCCTCAGAGGCAAATCCCAAAATTATGGTATTTACTCTGTTCAAGTGTTCCGCCAGGTCATCATCCGTCAAATAGATATCAGCTACGTAGGACAATGCCTCCTCATCCAAATTTTGAAGTAATTCAGTTACCCTAGCCGAAAACAACCCCGGGCTGTTCTTATACCCCTGGGGAAGTCGACAAAATTGACGCTGTGACCCTAGCGCTGAGAATGCTGTCAAATATCTGCTCTCAGGCGCTATATTTTGGCAAAAAAATCCATTTGAGATATCTAGTGTCGTTTTTTATTTTTTCCGCACAATGTTATTCATTAATGCGGCACTGTGTGCATTCTGTACTGCAAATGTTTTAGTGCAACTGTTTAAATGTCTGTAATCCAACACTAGACGGTATGTGTTGTCGGGTTTCGATACGGGAAACAAAGGGTTATTCATTTGAGAGGTGCAAGTTTCAATCACCCTTTGGTATTCAAGTTGATCTAAGATCTCCCTGATCTGTTTTTTTTAGCTTCTTGCTTTATTGGATACTGCCTTTGTGCAGTTGGGAGTATTTTTCAATGGAATTATGTGGTGGGTTTAATCCTCATCCCATCCAACATGGTTTTTGTATAACGCCGGAGCTTGGGCTACCGCCCACTCCTGTGCATATGTATATTTTAAATGTTTGAGAACATGGTCAGGGAATGCTGGTAAAATTACTGTTTCTCCCCTAGGGCAATCCATGACGAATGCTGGCGGCCAATCTTGTTCAGCTAACAAAATGTCATAGCCAAACGTTAGGTTCTCCCAAAAGAGACCTCTAACTGTCCTGCATTTGTCCCCCTCCATTTGGAGTGTTATTTCATACAATTTATGTGGGGGGAGAGGAGTTGGCCTAACGGCAAGGGCCGTCGACCTCCAATCTGGGGAACCGGGTTCGAGTCTCGGCAAGGAAGCGCAACATCCTATGATTCTGGGCAAATCATTTAATCTCCCCGTGCCTAACTAAAAAAAAAAAATATGAATGTGTCCTCATGTAACGCAACTGGTGCTCGTGTAAAGCGCTCTGATACCCGATACCTTCAAATCAAGTTTACGTTATATAAAACTCTGTAAAAAAAAAAAGTACCCTAGTATCAGGTGTTTCCACCGTGAGATAATCATTCAAGTCCGCTGTCACCAGAAATTCCATCAGATTCTGGCGAGCTATTGTTACTTCTGCCGCACTGTCTAGCATCGTCAGAGCCCATTCCCCGTTCAGTAGTCGAGTCCTCAGAATTCTGGGCATGTCTGATCTTTAGACCTGCAACCTTCTTTTTCTTGAACTGTTGCTCTTGTTTTTGTTTATCTTCTTTTTTGGAAGTATATTCTTGAGCGTGCTGCTTGTCTCTGGACCTTGTACGCTCTTCTTGTCTGTCTGACCGTCCTTCCCTCTCAGAGTTTTTCATTGAACCCTGAAAGGAACGAGAGGAACGTGTATCAGTATCCTGATACCTGTCAGGTTTCCTAATATTGTCCCTATTCCTAAGGTTATACCTCTTTTTGGAGGGCTCCTGTGGAGGAGATATACCTCTGGATTGAGATCTGTTTTCTTTAACTTTTTGTTTTTTGTTATTGTCCCACATCTTTTTTGATGAAGCAGGTGTCTGCTTGATGGTCTCCTTTTCGGTATTACCCATCAGTTGTGGTTTTAATGCTTTTCCACCCAAACTGTCCCTGCCTAATTCTGCATATGCAGTTTCAATTATTTTAGATAGTTTGTGCTCCTGTTCTAAAGGACTGAACTCCCTTAGGCGTTGGCGGATAGCCACTGATGCTGCCTCCCCTTTAATATTTGCTAATAATATAGCTGATACCTGGGCATAATTACCTAGTAATTTCACCCCTAAGTTCAGAGCAGGCTCTGCTCCGTACTCATTTTGTATTTGTTTTAATACCTCTCGTATTACTGCTAAGGACAGTATACCATGAGTTGTGGTATATATGGCAGCAAAAACTGTACCCCAAGAGTTACAATCCTCTATCTATGGTGTTGTCCCCATGGGCAAGCAGATTGTCAGCATTCTGTATTTCTCATAAGGGCTAGTATTCGGAAATACTGCTTCTAACTGTGTTATTTTCTGAGCTACCCAGAATGGCATTTGTTCATGTTTTGCGGGCATTTTACCCATTACTGCATGTAATGTTTGTGGTGTAATCTTAGTTGCTGTGTTTTGACCTTGAGCTGCATTTGTTGTTGCCATCGCTGGCTGGACTGTAAGTGTCCTCATGACGAATTGCGTCATATTCCTGTAAAGTTTTATTAATTCTTTGTGTAGTACGAGTAAGTCTGGTCCTGGCATTGTTTCGATGACATGATGTTGTGTGTAGGCTGCTAATATTGGCCATGTAGTTCCCTCTCTTCCGAGCGGGCTGAGTCCTACTCTACTTCTTGTATGGGGTAGGGTGCCTTTAAACCAGTATAAATGTTCCTGGTACGTGAGCGGAACCTCAATGTCCTCATATGGACAATATTCCGCTGGTGGTTCATCTTCTGTATAGTAATGAAATGTTTTTGTTCTTGCATTTGCTGCTGGGAATGTAACCCACAAATAAAATAGCTACTATGCCACCCCTAGGTATTAAACCATGCGCAAGCAGTTTCAGGGTGACTGCGTTTCTAATGTTTGCCGCAATATTGCGTCTGCATCTTCCTCGTCTTCCGAGAGAGGCAATGGCATGTTTAGTGGGTCTAAGACCTGATTAATCATTGTGTTTAGAGCACGAAATAACTTTTCAAGGGAACTAAGATAAGGCGTTTTGCACAATTTTTAGGAACACTGTATCCTTCAAGCTTGATTAACCAACAGCTAATAAATAGTATTTTTCGCCTACTCAGCTGTGGTGGAGTTTGTGCCCTCCCACTCCAGACATCTGTGGGGATTTGTGAGTAGGGGTCTCTGAGAATAGCACGACTGAACTACTCAGATTCTACTGTTAAATAAGTACCCAAACAACGTTGTCGGTGCCATGTTGTGTAGTTCCTATAAAAGTATACAGGATCTGCGCGTTTAGACAACATACACTGTAGGATTGGTGTCAGACTGACTCTGAACACCCCCACCGGGTATGTTGGCCCTTTTGTACCAACTAGCTCACAGTGCTACTAGAATCTCCCCTTACCAAGGAGAGAATAGTTCCTGGCAACCATCGAACATGACAACCCTGATCCCTCAGGACCGTGAAAACAATATACTACCTTTCGCTCAGTCACTGTGCTTACTTAGTCTGTCTCAGAGAGATACACCGAATAAAACAGACTGGGCGTTTTTCAATAAGCATTTATTGAACAGTTGTTATTCTGGTGTAAAATAAATGAGCTGTAACAACCGTTAGACAGTATAAGATATAAATGATTAGCAGTACTAAAAAGGTGAATGGATGGTATAGCTCTACCATTAGAGTATATAAAACACATGATAAAAGATGCGTACTCCTACGATGCCTCTCTAACTAGATGTACCTAAGTGTACCTAGCATGTATGTAGGTGTTAAGCCAAGAATCCCTCTAGGATTTAGTCAACCCCATTACCTGAAGTGAGAGACTGTGGGACCCCGTCCTGGTCTTGAGTTGGACACCCCGCGAGGGATGTTAGACCACTGCGAGCTGGAGTGTCTGCATGCAGGAACCTCAGCGTCTCTGGTCAGTGTGTCGGCCGGAAAGTCTCGGTCTCCTCTGTCTATCTTAGCAAGATGTGATGTATATATACCCATAGGTATCCACAGGGGTCCTACCTCCCTGTATTACTGTGTCGGCCTATGGATGACGTTGGGCATGAACTTTGTACATAGATTTTATACAGGCGATGGTAGCCCCGCTGTGCTTCCAAGAATCCTCATGCATAATGTGTGAGATTTTGAACTAGGGAAAACCCGTGTTCTGAATGCGGTGTCGAATCTAGGTAAAAGGTCAGTCCCTGTAAACCGTGACAAGTGTAATGTAGGGAAGAATATAGGTGAAGGGTAATGAAGTTACCGGGGCCTATATTATGGTACCTATATGGAATATAACAGTATAGCCATCATGAAAAAGAAAGCCAATCACCAAGACAGCTGTGGAATTTACCTCAACTTACACTCACATGCAGGGCAGGGCAGGCCAGCAAGCTGTGTAACGTTGTTGCAAAGTGTGGTATGACACGAAAAGTCACCCTTGTCACTCATTGGCCTTGTGAACAATTTAGGGATATTGCCATTTGAAAGGCTACTACAGTGCAACTTGGTCTCAGTTCCTATGAGTAACATATGTCATACACATCAATGTTGAACAGAAAGTGAATGATAGTAAAGTCTGTATGTCAGCCAAAATTACTCATGTCAACATGTAGCATATATCGCCATTAACATATTACATTTTCATTGCAGAGGGAAAAACGACACCTCCTGACCACCAGCCTGTCCTGGATGACCAACCTGTTTGCGATGACAACCTACCCCCTATGGATGATGACACCTTCCAGCAACTCCTGGACTCCATTGGAACACCTTCTCCGGTCACAACAAGGGACGACGGCATCGCTGGGTCTCTAGAGGAACCACCTACAACAGGACATGCCCCATCTGCCTGCCCAAGCCCAGCTCTGGACTCCGAGGACCCCCAAGTTGACTTTCAATGGTGAGTGGTAGGAGTCCAGCAGCAGCTGGTACATGAGGTGCAGGGATAGAGACCATTGCTGGCATCGTAGAGGAAGTCGGTAGGTGCCTCAGTCCCAATGAGGACACCTCCGAGGCAATCAAAGGCACCTACCCTTTGCTCCATAACATGGAACAGTCCCTGGCTGACATCGCTTGTGTCACGAGGCAGAGGCAACAACAACAGCCCTGCCAACGTGACACCAACGAGGTAACCACCCAGCTGAGGGCCATCCGCACCATCCTCCAACCTATGGAGCGCAAGCAGGACTCCTATATTGCAACAATTGTGCCTGCCCCTCATGTGTATGTGCCTCAGATGCCTCCCACACAAACACCACCACCCATAGGCGAGGCACAACACACATCAGAGGAGGAAGATGTGGACCTCACCAATTTCCGGCAGAAAAGTGCCCAGTAACATTTGTCTGTGCCTCTTGGCTGGTTTCTCATTGGACCTGGGTTTATCATCTTGCCACCGCCCTTGTCACCTGATACTGTCCCCTTTTTGTATGCCCACCTGTTAATCTGATCCATCTGTGGACTGTTGATGAGGCCTACCTTCTACCTCTTTTAAAAAAGCCATCACTAGATCCCTTGAGCCCTGGTAGCTACCGTCCCATCTCCCTTTTGCCTAGCATTGCAAAAGTTTGTGAAAAAGTTATTACCAAACAGCTGACGGAGTTCATTGAAAGCAGGGGCATATTACATCCGGCCCAGTCGGGGTTTAGGGCCTCATATAGTACAGAGGCAGCGTTGGTAGAAGTCTCCGAGGCCATCCGAGACTGCTTGGATGCTGGCGGGAGGGCAGCCTTGATTTTGCTTGACCTCTCGGCGGCATTCAACACTGTCCCCCACTCGTTGCTGCTCACTCGACTTGCCGAGATTGGCATATCTGGCACTGCTTTGGGCTGGCTTAATTCCTTCCTGGATGGCAGGATGCAACAGGTTTGGCTCCCCCCTTCATCGTCCTCACCCCAGAGGGTGCTTACAGGGGTCCCACAGGGGTCCTCTCTGAGCCCCCTTCTTTTTAACATTTTTGTCACTCCCATGGTGCAACTGGCAGAAGATTTGGGGGCCAAAATCATTGCCTACGGGGACGATACCCAGCTTTTGTTCACATGGGAAAAAAATTAGAGTTCCACTTCCTCTGCAAAAAACTGCCTTTCCAAGGTTTTTCAGTGGCTGGCCTCTGCGCAACTAAAATGTAATGAGGAAAAATCGGAGATTCTCTTGTATGGTAAATTACCTCCTCATTTCAGAGAATCACTCTGGCCGTCCGATTCTACGATGCCAGCCTCAACAGGGCAACCCGCCAAGAATATGGGGGTCTGGTTCGAGGAGAATCTCATGTTTGCGACCCAGATCAAGAAGTTAGCGGGGAGCTGCTTTGGGATACTTAAGAGCCTTCGGAAATTCCTCCCATTGCTCCCTAGGGCCGCTAAGGAAACGGTCACGCGAGCCCTGATTTTATCCCGGTTGGACTACGCTAATGCCTTGTATGCTGGCATCCCGGGATATCTGATCAACAAACTCCAGGTTGTTCAGAATGCTGCGGCCAGGCTTCTCCTCAATGTTCCTGCGAGAAGCAGCGTGCGACAACATCTGCGCGCCTTGCACTGGTTGCCTGTAGGCGAAAGGATTAAATTCAAGTCCTTAGTTATAGCACACCGTGCTCTTCACGCCTCTGGTCCTATCTATCTATGAAAGCACTTCTCTTTCTATACGCCTGCAAGACATCTTCGCTCTTCCAGTCAACTTCTGGCGCATGTTCTGCGTTTTCGGCTGCAAAGGTTGGGTGGCAGCTCCCTTGCTCTGAAAGCCGCCCTAGCCTGGAACTCGCTGCCGTTCGCTCTTCGATGTATTCAGGATCCCATTCTGTTTAAAAAAGACCTGAAAACATTTCTCTTCATTTAATCTGGTGCTCACTCTCTCTTAGGTTTGCGCCGGGACACTCCTCGGAGTAGCCATGGCCGTTATAAATAGAAATAACATAACATGGCAATTCGGACCTCTTCCTCACTGAAATACTCCTCGATATGTCACATGACATGTATCCCCTATGGACTCTGTCTGGACATCCTTTGGTCTCGAACAATGCTGGGGTTGTTTTCGCGAGAAATGCTACTTAGAAATTGCCTATGTACACTCCTACAAATAAATGCACTACCGTGAACCAGTGTGTTGTACGTCTGTTGCAGATAGGTCTAACTAGACCATGGTGGATGTGTATATACAAAAGACACTTCTTAGCATCTCAAGGTAATTGCGCTACAGTCCCCTTCACATGCTCTGGTTGGACATATCCAACCATCAGGTACACCCACTGTCATGGCATTATGTGGAAAGTCTCATTGAACTATTTAACGTCATGGTGTGACAATAAGCATCAGTAACTTGACTGGCCCACAGTGAAAAAGCCCAATCACACCAATATTTACCTGCACAAAATGGGCCCTGTGAGGCATGTCAGCCACTAACACATTTTCACACATCCACAGATATCTAGCTCAGTTATCACGACGTCGTGATCATGCACATATGTCAGCCTCAACACTTACATTGAAGATATCTTACAAGTACTATCATAATGCATGCACTGACAATATGCAGATACTAATGGCCAGACACCTTCTGATTTAGCATCATACCTATGGCACTCAAGTATGTAGAAGCTCAATGCTACACCTTGGATGTCAGTAAGCATGTACTGCAACTACTACATATTTGGGTTCCTGTGTCAACTGATAAATGGTGTTGTAAGGGACACTGGGATATGAGGGTTGATATATTCCTCTGCCCCTGAGAGCCCTCACATGCATTGAGTGTGAGTGTAACTACACATGACATCAGTTGTACAATATACACACATAACAATAATTAGGAGCCATAGCACAGACCCAGGAACAAAGCTACACATCCCTAGTGTAAGAGGAAAAGTGAGCCTTATGGTTTTCTAACTTTGCAAGTAAATGCACAAAGTTACATGCATGGAGTGCGTCACTTAGCAAGTACTCAATGATAAGGATGATTGAGGTTATCCAGAGAGGTGAGGTTCCCAATCATGATTACGAACCAGCTAGCAACAATGACCTACCAGTACAATGGTGCAAGGGAAAGTGCATAAGTGACAGGCACCAGTGTGTGTCCCAGCATAGCCAGGAATGGGTACTGTGGAGTGACAGAACCATCCCTACTATACATGTAGCATCCCTGACACACACAGTGCTACAGTAGGTGACTATCTGTGTTGGGCTGTGCGTCAATTCACACAAAGAGGACCAATGACAGTGCCTAAAGAATGGTGAGGAGTCCTTAAGTGACTCAATTGTGAGGTAGACTGACTCTTATCCGTAGGCCTCTCATTAAGTAACATATATCTACAAACACTGCAGGTAATTGCAACCTCATGTACTCAACTAACTCCATTCTAGCAAATCATAATTAAGAAATTATGAAGAAGTAGTGAAAGTAGAAAAATTGTTTATATATATATCACAAATCTAGTCTAACTACACCTTTCTACCCTAAACTAACTATACTTAACAATACATTACACTATACTAATTAAAAACTACCTACACCTACTTAGCCTATCCTAACTAACCATACCTCTACCCTACACTATCCTAACTTAACCTAAACTATCTTACATATTAAACACAGATGAAAGGTTAAACATCTACCCCCAAACCCCTTTAATACACATACATCAGCACAATACAGAAGACAATCACATCCTAAACATAAGCTACCTATACATTTAAATCTAAACAAATATATATTTTAAAATTATTCCTCCCCTAAACCACACTCTAAAAACATACCCATCTAAAAACACATCTAAAAACGACTATCTAGAGACATATTTAACAAACTTACACTAACCTACGCTATACCTATCCTAAACCTATTCTACACTATGCTTAAATTACTATCCCTAATAAACAACATGCAAACAAATGGGGAAAGGGAAAAGCCTGAGGGAGAGTCGGGTCTGGGCACTGATGCGCTCCATTGCCACCTGCAACATGAGCATGATGGCCCACAGGTTTGAGTGTTCACCCTCAATGGCTGACATCCTAATTTCAGCTCCTGTAGGTCCTTTAGTGCCTGTGCCTCAAATATTGAGCCTACGGCAGGACCTGTGTCCATGGCCTGTGTTGCTTGCACTGGATGGGCAGCCGCTGGTCCTGGAATGGCCCGAGGGACTACAGCCACCTGTTTTGCACCCGCCTGATGTGGTTTGTCCTTGGAATGTCCTTGTTGATCCCGCCTGCCTGCGTTCCAGGTTCCAGCCGCCTTTCCTTGTGCATACAACTTGGCCATTTTGTTGAATGTATTTGTGACGTGCCGAATGTGGCGGTACCGCTCCAATTGTATGTGGTGCTGCTTTGCCTCTTCTGCTGTCATGTTGTCTGGGGAGGTAAAGGACATATATATCAGCTAAAGGTGAAATTGTACATGATGTCTGCAATAATAGACTCACATTTTCTGACCATTACATGTGGCAGATTAACCCAAAACCACATATTGGGAAAGAGATATGAACAATATATCTTCTAAACATATACTATTCCTAATAAAAGAACGCAAACGTATTCAAGTGATGGCAGTGTAGGTATACGATATGGCAGTGTCAGCACTAATTTACTTATAACCATATCATTCCTGAAACTGAGTTGCAATCATGATGTTGTGTCCACATTGAATTGACATGGTCCACATATGGACACTCCGTGTTGGTTCTGCAGCATGTAACTGGGTATTTTTTAGGTCATTGACCTATGTGAAATTAGTTATGTCAAGCTAGTACAGGTAGTGTGCCTAGCATTGGTTAACTCATCTGGCAAATACACAAGGTAACACACATTGCTGTAATGACTGACTCTGTGCCAGGTAGTCAAAATATAGATGGAGGGTGGGCAGCTACCTCCCGTAAAACAGACCTGTTGGACACTTCACCAATATTGACTCAGGCAAACACCAGTAACCCTAACATATAGCTTATTGTATACAGTTGTAGCAATACCATGGTGACCTTAACATATCCTAGTGTCTTACACGCATATCAGCAAGACTGCTTTCCTTGATGCACATTAACAAAAAGGCTATCCATGTCAGGAGTGTGTGTATGCATGCTGCAATTCTCCTGTGTACAAGTACTTAGCACTGTATCTAGCGGGTAACCTTCCACCATAAGTCAAGGGTGACAGCCTTGGTGCTAGCCAGTAGAGGTAATGCCACCAGTATGTGAGCAGTGTAATGGGCTGTATGCTGCTGATACAGTGCAGACCTGCATATGGTCCTTTCCACACTGCATCAAAATCAACAACTCCCTGCCAATGTGTGAATGTCAGAAACAGGACATTGTGTATATGCGGCCATGAGTAAGGAATTTAACTGCATTTCCATGAGCAGACTGGTGACATGTACTGAATGTACTCCAAACCAAATCTGTCTGCACTGAGGTAGGATTCCTTACATCATGTCATGACCTGCCAAGCCATATGTCCATACCCTGCCATGTGGACATCTGCACTCTCAATGTGCATCAGACAGGCAGTATGATGATGAATCGTCCAACGCCATGGTAAAATGTAGTTAAGTGTCTACATCATTACATCCCCAATGGCATCTGTGTAATCGTTCCTCTGTCAGCCCATTTCACAAATGTATGATATGGACTACTCTGAGGGATGCTCAGGTACCCCTGAGGCAGGATTGCAGCTGCCATACCTCAGGTTAATTGTGGCAAAAGTTGTGAAACAAAGTAAACGATTGCCAGTGATAATGTACTAACACCCTTACAACAACACACGTTGAGGTACCATATGTCCACTGTGATGACTCTAAATGAATGATGAGGAATAACTTTGCCCACCTCACAACAACATTTGCAGCATCTATCATAAGAAGCATTGTTGGTTTGTGATGGGTAGCTTGATGACACATAAGTTTGTCTGAATATGAATTTTGACTTCACACATAGCTACTGATACAGGTATGGATCACAACACATTTTAGTTGTTGATCAGCATGAATGTCTGATCATACCTATAGTCTTTCACACTGAGCTCATTTTGGTAGCGAGGTTAAATGTATGCAGCATGTAGGAGCATAGTATTATGCTAAACAACAATAGTATAACACTGTAACTATAGATGACACTGTAATGTTGACTATTGTTAATGCTGTCTGGGTTATGTGTTACACCTCACCAGCACCTGTCTCATGCTCCAATATGGACATAGATAAGCATACTGTGTCCATACAAGCCCAGCCTAGCTCATTCAACTCTGTTGAACTTTTGTTGAACGTAGTTTGCTACGTTTGTGCCACGTTATGGGTGTAAGAAAATAGAACTTCAGACCATCTGTAGATTTAGTGCCAGGTCATGGTACATGTGCCATAAGCATCCAAACAGTAGTTGGGCAAACATCACCACAGCAGGTAAAGAAGTATGATTCATGTGGGCCTGCAAACATTGCCTCTACATGCACATTGACATACATCCTTGTCCATTTCAAATTTAACTGTGTACAACTTCAGTTGTGATTTTACATTTACTGTAAATTGGTTACAGGTGAATGATGCTACCCCATACACATCACAAAGTTACGACTATCATAGGTCACACACAATCCTTACAGAGATACAGTCATATACTATTTACACTTACTGGTAGCATTGGGATCCTTGAAGGTATCCACTTCGCCCGGGTGTATGGTGCAGGTCCACCTACAAGACAAAAAATTGTACATTGCTTTGTGAATAGCGCAAATACACACTGTCTACATATGATGCACAGTACTATGGGCCCGATTCACAAAAGCAATCTGAGACAAAATACTAACTTTACGACTTTCGGTATTCACAAAAGGCATTTAGGAGTAGTAAAGTTAGGATTTTGTCTTAAGTTTTGGTCTTAAGACAAAATCTTAAGTTAAACTTAAGTTAGGATCTTGTCTTAAGTTTGTCTTAAGTTTTGGTCTTAAGACAAAATTCTAACTTAAGTTTAACCTAAGTTTAACCTAAGTTTAACCTAAGTTTAACCTAAGTTTAACTTAAGTTTAACCTAAGTTTAACTTAAGTTTAACTTAAGTTCAACTTAAGTTAGGATTTTGTCTTAAGACCAAAACTTAAGACAAGCTTAAGACAAAATCCTAAGTTAAGTTTAACTTGAGTTTAACTTGAGTTTAACTTAAGTTAGGATTTTGTCTTAAGACCAAAACTTAAGACAAGCTTATAGCAAAATCCTAACATTACTACTCCTAAATGCCTTTTGTGAATACAGAGAGCCGTAAAGTTAGGATTTTGTCTCGATTACTTTTGTGAATAGGGCCCTATGACATCATAATGATTTCAGTACACTGGACACGAAGTACATGGCAAAGTAGATATGGAATAGTAAAGGACAGATATACGCCATATGTAATATTGTAAGGACAATTTCATACTATTCATGTCACTGGTGTGCAGAGTAGGCGCAAAGCATGCTTCCTTGCAACATGGTGCAAGGGTGTATGCCTTTGATGGAGGAATCAAATTCCTATCCTGAAAGGGTCACCCTCTGGAAGCGATTACATTGCCCAGGGCATGTCCAACTCTCTACGTGTGCCAAACATTGCAGCACGCATTAGAAGGTTAGCATGATAGGAGATTGAGAATTACTTTGTTCCTTACACGTCACCTGTGCAGGGTATTTCAACATCAACCGTTCATGCTCTTAACAAGCACATATCTCAAATTAGGTCATGTTAACAAATACATGCATATGAATCAATTTAAAAACATCACAACAGCTTGACCAGCCCCCTGGGCCAGGGGTGCGCTATTTGACAGATGTATACTTGATTTTTGTATCCTGCCCCTTACATGTAAAAATGCAGTATGAATTTATTGTGATAGGCACACATCTACATGCAGATGGTACATACATGCATACCTACGGGGCCAGCAACTTCCAAGCCAAGGGGGGTGTAGGAGATCCGCCTCTTGTGACACCAAATCCACCCATCAGTGCTTCAGCTGGTGGAGGGTGTGGTCGACCCCAAACACATTATACATGTGCCACCGCACCCTCTCCCACTACTTTCATTCCTTAGCAGGACAGCCCTCACTGACCCGCCCCCTGATGCGATCATGTTTGGCACATAATGTTCCAGCAGCCATAGCAGGCCCCCAAACTCTCCCTCCAAAAGGTTCTTCACCCTACCCTTCCCCGATATGGCCCAACCCACTCTATAGTCCATAAATCCAATACACCCCTTAAACTAACCCCTATCACTAAAATAGTAAATCCCTAAATAGACAAACACCCAACAATACAATGACAAAAACAATACAAATTACAACTACAAAACACAATAAACACAATTGCACAGGGCAGAGACAGAGCAGACACTGACAAGACCAAAATTCACCAAAAACCACAAGCCACTCTACAAAACACCTCCAGCAACCAGCACAACTAACAGACTTTAAGTGAAAGTGATAGAAACTTTCACACTTCCTTGTTTGCAGCCTGAACACCCATTGTGTCATTTCTTAGGTGTATGTCGCCTGTTTTCTGCATTTGTGTTGTTTTTTTATGACGTATCAGTACTTAAACGGCAATGCGTCATTTCTACACTGCGCATTGGCACTTCTGCTGTCATTTCCACTCATTGGCTTGGATGCGTAAGTGTTGCAATGCGCCACGCAACAGGCACAATGCGCGGGTTGTGACCCACGCACCTGGCCTAATGTGTTGTTTCTACTGTAGACATCTGTGTGATATTGGATCACACACCTTGGGCACCCTGTAATTGAGCCAGAAGTGGGGTGGCAGCAGTTGGCAGCTCTGTGTGACAGTGCACAGTGTCCATGTGGTTAATCGGGGTGGTTGTAAGTCCGTCTTGTGCCAGTCACTTCATGACAGGTGAGGCAGCATTTACAGGTGGGGTAACAGATTGGCTACGGATTCAGAATGGGAGGAAGAAATGCATGTGCTGTTCCTATCATCATGCGACTGGAAACAGTAGGCAGCATGGCAGCACAGAAAGACATACATTATGAGCTGTAGGATCACACATCAGCTGTCACAGCCATTACCAGGGCACGCACCTGGATGTCCAACACACTCATATGTGCATATGGTTATGGCTCCTGGGGCCTATATGCAATGCAATGCAATGCAATTTCCGAATCTGGCTAGGCTTTCTATTCGTGCCATGTGTGATTAATCTGTCATTTTCATGTGTCACAGAGGCAACACACACATAGGTTACACAAAGACAGGCTGGTTTAACCATACTACAGTGTATGTCCCACCCAGATTGCTGGATTTATGGACACAATCATGTGTAATTCAAAATTGCTGCATGGTTCTGTGAGTCACCCATGTCTTACACACAGAGCTACGCAAGGCCCTCCATGTTATGAAGATGTGCAGGCACTTCAGCACTCGGGATATGTATGGCTTGAGTTATGTGGCTGTTTCACAATGCAACATGGTACATCTGCAAGGCACATCTATTATGATATCATGTCTCCAACCCAAGTGCACATTGCATGGCTCTGTAAGGGCTCATTCATCTTGTGTGATGTAATGCAGTACAAAAACACTGCATTGCCTCACTCTGAACCAGAAAGAGGTTCCATGACCGTTGCATGGGTGAACCCATGCAACATCCATGGTAAGAGACTCATTCCCAGACGTACCAAACTAGGGGAACCTGGGAATGCCCCAATAAGTACAATCTTCCAAGGAGTGGGGTAACAAGGTGTACTACCTTAGGGTCTCCTTGTAACATCAGCTTTAAAATATGTGCTACCTTCTGCAGTATGCTTACATTGTGGGCTATTCCTCGCTGGTTATTTTGCTTATCCAGAAGGCACACCTTCATGAACAAATACATGTCTGCATACAAATGAAGCAGCCTTGTGCCATAGTGCACGAATGGCTGAGTTGGGCCTACTCTGCCAAAATAGCAGGGGTGGATCCTCCACGAGGTTATTATCCTTTTACTTTTCCTTGCTGAGCCAGTTTTGCGGGGCGGGGCTAGGCAGCGCAGGAGGGGGGGGAGTGGTGGCACTCTCTAAGTGCGCAATGACTGTTTGACCGTCTCTCTCGCACTTCATGCACTTCATGCGCACTTTGCATGTTCTCCACCCAGGCTGCACTACAGCCTGGGTGGAGAACATGCCCAGGCTCCCATTCCCTGGCTGAGTGCCGAACCACGGCACTCAGACCAATCAACGCAGCATTGCAGCGTTGCGATTGCCTTAGGGAGCCTGGGTGCTTCCTGTTGGCAGAGGAGCCAGGAAAAGGGCGGAGAGGACTGAGGCGGCCGGCCGGCAAGTCATCTTATTTTTTTTTACACCCCCTTTCCCCTTGCCCCCTCCCCCGCTCCCTGCCCCACTACCGAAGCCGCCACTGCAAAACAGAACGGGGAAAGGGAGAAATGCATTGTACATCTATTGCATGCTGCCCATTCCTGCACTTTTGCTTTCACACATAACATTGCAGTAGGGGGACGTACTGACATTGCACGGCATGGCCATGCTCATATGCTACCCCTCTGTTTACGGTCACAGGACAATTGTGCCGCTATGCTGTGATGCACATGTGTTTTGATTCCACCTGCATGAAAACATGCAGCACACACACTCAGTTGCCACACACTGATTGGTACTACACTCCTTTTTTCACTGCACTTGAGTGTGTGAGGGTGGACACACACTACTAGCACACACACATTCACCTTGTGCACACTGTTCAATAATCGAACCCATATGTTGTGTATCTCTTGCACAGTCACCTGCATTTTGAACATGGGTTTATCATGTACACATATTTTCAACAACATCATATTGGTATGGGGTGTGACACACATCAACAGTCCTTTATGAGAGGTGAGCGTTCCAGTAGGCCTCACTGCAGTGAACCAAACCAGAGTCACATTATCATGTTCCCTACTTCTGTTCAGTAAACCTCATACTGCCAAAACAACTTTCGGTCTGTCTCAGTCCTGTGAAAGGCAGTAGCAGTGCATCTACTCTGAAAACAAGTCTTTGTGTGGGCCTCCTGGTCCGTGAAGACAGCATTCCCATGTAATGCCACACACTCGAATGTCATTTCACCATTGGTATGATGCAAGATTAGCTAATCCATCAAATATGCACTTGTACGCTCAGGGCAGGGGTAAAGTATTCTAGTCATGCAAAGGTAAGTGTTTATCTGAATTCCTCCATCACACCATGTTCAATGAATGTGTGTGTGTAACCATATGGTTTTGCCAGACCTCTCACATGTACATATCACACTCTTGAGATCTCTGTATTCTTCAGGTGTAGTGATGTTTGCTAAACACATCTCCATTGTCATACTTCTTTGGGTAATTTTACACAATGCAAAGCCTTCTGCTCATATTGCTGTGTTACAGGACTTTGACTCTCATCACATGACTGTGCAATGCCTGTGAGTTGTGTATACTGACAACTGTGTCCTGAAGTGATATATAAGATAACTAGGCCAGAAACTGAGTCACATGTGTAGTGTTTTGAGGTTCCCCAGACATGCATGTATGCATTCTGTAACAAAACAGTTTCATCTTGTACACATCATTCTTGGCCTTTGTCCATGACAACTGTCACTCATGATATGTGAAGGTATGTGCTACAACGTTGGCTCCTGCACAGTGCTGCCATTGTGCATGCTGCCACATTGGCGAGACACACTACACTGATTTGAGTGTCTAAGGTATGGACATATTTGGTGGTTTGTGTTCCAACACTCACTAAGTGCCATCTGAAACACACTTTGCTGCTGCAGAATAGAGCAAGTCTGCTAGCTGTACAGCACGGCACTGCACTGATAAAGTGCATGAAGACAGAATTGATCATTTTGGATGTGGATATGTGGCATGCCTGGCCTTTTTATGCAGTGTACTGCATCACATCACATTTCTGTGTCGGTGGTTTGAATAAGGGGAAACATAGCCCCATGTTGCTAAAAGGGTCTGACAACATGATTGTTACATGTTGCGGCCTATTTCAAGTTGAGATGTGAGTGAGTTGATGTTTACAGTGACTGTGACATAAAATTACTAACACAAAGAATGTATACATACATCTATTTACATTGTGCACAAATCAGTTAGAGATTTTGTCCGTCCAGTAAACGGAAATTTAAGCAAAGAAATTCTGCACAATGTGGTCGCATTGCTGTTTACCATCCATTGTGTGTTGGACCTCTCCTCCATTGGTTCCTGCTCCTCATGGTCCACGTCCCAGGAGACATATGTCTGTACCATATGTTGTGTAGGATAGCCCATACAAGGATGATCTTGCACATCATAGGAGGCTAGAATAGCGAGATCCCCCCTGACATGTCCAGGCATCAGAAGCGGGACTTCAGCATACTAAACGTTCTTTCCACAATGTTCCTGGTCTTGGACAGTGCCTGGTTGTACTGCCTTTCCGGCTCAGTGTGGGGATATGCAATTGGGGTCATGACCCATGGCTGCAGACCATATTCTTGGTCAGCTGAAAATAGAAAAAGATAATATGGTGAATGATTATGGGTATTGTTACAGCCAAATTACTGTCCATGTCTGTTTTGTGTACTGAATGACTCATACACGTTTTTTACAGTATTAGTAAATATATATATATATATATATATATATATATATATATATATATATATATATACCGTCGAAAAACTCTCCGCACTTCCACAGCAGCGCTGGCAGCAACAGCAGCGGCGAACAGAGGGAAACAGACCCAAATAGCTATGGCAGGTAAGATTTATTTCCTCACTTAGTGACGCGTTTCGAGCACAGCCGTGCCCTTGTTCACACACCAAGAACCATTCCGCCATGACATTTTTAAACTGCTGGGTGTGCACCTTCCCATGTCACATGACCATAGATATAGAAGAAACATTCATGAATACTCTTAACATTGTTTTCTCTTTGTTTGCTGGTTAAAAAATGTATATCATTCCTGCTTATAACCTGAGGATTACAGCCATTCCAGTTAAATAAAACTTAGCAGTGTCACTAAATTCTTTTCTATCTTGAAAAATGAATAAATAAATCGGGTTTAAAATATATATATATTACACATATACTTTTGCCCATTGTATTGCACATGCCTCTTCCAATTCTTTGTGTCAAAGCAAAAGATGTGCATGCCCTGATATTTTGGACACTTCTACATGGAGACATTAATATTTGGCCAATAGCTTACTGTGGTAGGTATTTTAAGAGGTTCATTACCAATCTAGGTTATGTGCACACACTGCATGTGCAAAGTGACTTATGTTGATCGGATTTTTGGCCTTTTGCTTAACTTGAGATAGACTGTGACAGTGTCAACATGTTTGACACTCACACATACATATGTCCGTTATCAACCCACAGATGATGTAGCTGTCCTACCTGACAATGACTCAGCCTTCTATTTGCTCACTTATTTTAGCATGTGATTTTGGTACGTGCATATGGTGCGTTACAAACAAGTTACAGGGATAGTTGTACAATTTATTGTCAGCCTGCAGCTGTTACTTTTGATCTAACATTTTGTCATGGTGCTCTGGGAGTGACACATAGGTATTGCAATATGGGACATCTCTATGTAGGGCACACTGATGTTTTTACAAGTATCTGTCTGTCACAGACCAGGACACAATACTTTGTTATTCACATGTTTGTGCATGACAGTGACTTGTAGGGGATTGCATACCTCTATGCCTTGCTTCTGTCATCATTGCTGTAGCAGATGAATGTTGAGATTGGTATCTAGAGTACAATGTGGTGCCTTGTCCAGATTGCACTTTATTCTCTGTTGATGACTGATGTATGACATTTTTGCCAGCATTGTGTTTGACTTTGTGAGTTTCGAATCACTGGATTCATATGCTTTTTATTTGGGCAACTTACACCACAGAACAAGTGAGCCATCACACTGGTTGCAACTGTCAATGCGGGTGTAAACCTATGTGTGTATGTAGACTGTCAGTATAGCGGAGACATATGTGCGTTTTGTACTGTTGGTGCCACAATGTTATCGAGTATTGACATTTACACATGTGTGGAGCCTACACTGACATTGCATGCCAAACATGCCCTTTCCAACTTCTTCTTCCTATGTTGCTCCAGAAAATGTGTTCAACATACAAGCATACTGCCATGTGTGACACACTTGCTCACTTCCACAGTACTTGTTCTTAACATACTAAATATTTTGATCCTTGACTAATACCAAGAGTAGGTACGCCATTGAGGAGACACTCATCTCACACTTATCTCTTGTGTTGCCTTTGTACTTATATTGGATTGTCTTGCATACCACATGGTTTTCATCGTGATTTGTTACACAGTGCAGATGATGTGGTTCCATCCATTCACACAGAGTAAAATGACACATTACTACTCACTGATGTTCTGAAGCTACTGCCATTGGCAGATGAGTGAGTGCATGTCAATGTGGGACATAATTGTTTATACATTGCAGTGCGTTGGGCCCACTATGTGGACATGACACAAGGGTCCAGATATTTCTGAATGTGGTGCTATGCAGTGCAGCAAGTCACCTATCAGCGCTGCACTGTGTCACTGAGAAGGAGCAGTAGTGCACAGTATTTAGGCCATACAGCATATTCCTAATCTTTCACCCTACACTGCCACACAATGGCCTGCCTAGCACAGACACAGCAAACACAAGGAGATGATGGGACGGGTATGCCCAGACGTGGGTCCCGTGCTCTCCATGCCACTGGAGTCAAGCTATCCTGGCTGATGAGGGCTGAAAGCCCGAAACCGGTCCTAGGATGCTTGTTTCCAGTCCAAGGAGGACCTGGCCCGGCAGTTTGGGATGGACTGTTCCCATTGGGCGCAGGGTCAAGACTGATTTGCATATGGCTGGGTCCAAACTGGAATGGCATGGTGAGCAAAAAACGATGGATTTAGGCCCAGATCTCTGTACTGGGGTGAATGTATGACATTGTTCTGCATTCTGTCCATCAATTGTTCTTTTTGCATTTGTCACCCCGAGTGGGACGGGTATGCCCAGACGTGGGTCCCGTGCTCTCCATGCCACTGGAGTCAAGCTATCCTGGCTGATGAGGGCTGAAAGCCCGAAACCGGCCCTAGGATGCTTGTTTCCAGTCCAAGGAGGACCTGGCCTGGCAGTTCGGGCTGGACTGTTCACATTGGGCGCAGGGTCGACTGATTTGCATATGGCTGGGTCCAAACTGGAATGGCATGGTGAGCAAAAAAACTATGGATTTAGGCCCAGATCTCTGTACTGGGTTGAATGTATGACATTGTTCTGCATTTTGTCCATCAATTGTTCTTTTTTGCATTTAGCACAGACACAGGCACACTTGCACCATGTTGCTTGGGTGCCTGTATTGCACGCAGGATTATCTTTGTGCAGGATGGGCACCTTCCTGCACCTGATGATCCCTCATAGGCCTGATCGTCTATGTATGTGTCTCACAGAATGCTGCACACATAGGAAACGGGAGAATCTTGGATCACATAAGTTATTTTTCCTTGCTACACATCACCTGGGGAGACCAATTGATTTGACACATTTCAAAGTTTACCTGGTGTGCATGGGAGTTGCATGGAGACACACACACCGCCCAGGGAACCCCTCACTTGCACACAGCGATGCTACACTGCATTTTGCGCAGCGTTGCATTGGTATGAATCTTTATGCCATTCAAAGTCATACAAAGTGGCTTTGCCCGTCTTAACATGTGCAACTTGGAGGTTTGCATTACACACGTACCATGAAGCATGGGCCAAGTAAGAGGCACACCTCTCATACGTATGGCCCCATCTCCACCGACACACACATTGACTGCTATTATGTCATACATTTCTTACTGTTAGTAGGTCTGTAATGTACTTTAGATTTGCTTACCAACAAGTAAGCCATTCTCATACTGCCCATTCTGGAAGAGCCCATTGATGATGCAGTGCCTGAATATGTAGAAATCATGCGTGCCCCCGGGCTTTTAGCCAGCACATTGGTTAACATCCCCAAATGGTGCACGATGGCCTGGATGTTGATAGAGTAGTTGTGCATCCGGTTTCTGTACAGGTGTGATGTTTCTGCAGGGGAAATCAGTTGCACATCTGTGCAATCGATGGCACCAAGCACATGTGGAAATCCTGCAATGACATAGAAACCTTGCTTGGCCTCCAGCTGTTGTTGTCGTGTCTTGGGGAAAAGGAGGTACTGGGGTGTAAGGTGGGTGATGGCGTCCAGAACAGTGGGTAGGAAGACAGAAAAAGATTAATTAATTTATTTATTTATATATAGTTTTATATAGCGCGGACATGACCCAGGCAGGTATCAGAGTGCTTTACAAATGATCAAGAACAAAAATGAGTTAGGCAAGTGGGTCAGTAACAACAGCAGTGATAAGCAAGATACTGGTGTATACAAGAGAAACAATATATCGTGACACCGCAAAAAGGATATAAATGAGCATATATGAGCAAAAACAAATAGGGATGTTGAGAACAGTCATAGGATCAGGTGCGAAACACATTGTAGCAGCGTCACTCTGGGCAAGGCAGTCCATACAGGAGGAGAAAAACTAGCTTGTTTGTAAGAATCCAGTTACGCAGTATTGAAGTAGAATTCAGGTTTATTCCAGAAAAGGATCCCATCCACAAACAGGCTGTTACACAGATCCAAGCCAGGCTCTAACTGGTCTCAGATCAGACTTTCATAACATTCTCTAGCACCTGGCAACAAGTGCAGAACCTTAGGATGCCACACATCTCCTTTCTTTACAAACAAAAAATAAAACATGCTCAAATAAGATTACAATACAATAAGAATGAAAAATACCAATAAAAACAGAGAAAGGTTGAAGTTGATGCATACATCTACTTAACGAAATCTTTTAAGTAACTTGGAGGAGATGACACTCTCGAGGACTTCCGAATGACATGTGGATCATTAGAGGTGTGACCCAACTCACCAGAAGACTCCTTAGAACCGCAAACAAAGTCTTTCCTAACCACCACCACCCGTTCAAATTCCAAATACGGTGGTCAGCAGTCTTGATGGCATTGTTGAAAATCTTAATGACCTGAATGGGTTTCAAAAATGCCTCAGACGACCTTTTCTTGCAGGGATTTTTTATCAAGACCCAATCTCCTACTTTCACAATTGTTTCCTTTACACATTTCTTAACATCATGAAGCTTTTTTCTAGTTTCAATTCTCTTGGACTCAGCCAACCTCCAATCACCCTTTTCATTTTCAACATGTCGATCTGGGTGCATGTCATTCACCCAAGTAGGCGTAACCAAAGTGTTGGCACACCTACCCCTGAACAACTCAAACGGGGTTCTTTTGGTGACAGCATGGGGAGACAACCTATAAATCTCAACTTTTTTTACAAACTTCTGTACGCCAATCCAATCCTGCAGACTTGGCCATTTCAATAGTTTCTTTGAGCACACGATTAAACCGCTCAACCATTCCATTGGTCTCTGGGTGATATAATGAAGATTTCTTGTGTTTAATACCATGTCTAGATAAGAACTCTTCCATTTCCCTGGAGACCAACTGTACCAAAAAGATGAAATGAATTGAGAACACAGTACCTTAAATTTGCAAGAAGTAGAAATCACTTTCCTTAAAAAATTGTTATTGTAGTAGTGTTGGGATCCTTCCTAGAAGAGTAGAGCCATCCTCTGTCGCCAAGTGTAAGAATCCAGTTATGCAGTATTGAAGTAGAATTCAGGTTTATTCCAGAAAAGGATCCCATCCACAAACAGGCTGTTACGCAGATCCAAGCCAGGCTCTAACTGGTCTCAGATCAGACTTACATCATAACATTCTCTAGCACCTGGCAACAAGTGCAGAACCTTAGGATGCCACATTGTTGAAGAACCAACATCAAATGGTACCGAGTGGGAGTAGGTACATTCAGATCAGAGGGTAATCATCAGTAGTGCTTTCACTTCTTTTTTGAAAGATGCCGTTGTGGGATTCAGTCTGATTTCCAGAGGCAAGGAGTTCCAGATTCTCGGGGCAATACCCAAGAAAGCTCGATTATAGGTTTTCTTTCTTTGGAATTTTTGAGGTTTTAGCAACAGGGTGCTGGAACTCCTAGAGGATCTGCTACCACCAGAGAGTTCCAGTTTTTGAGCTAGGTACAAAGGGGTTTTATGGTGAAGGGCCTTGTGTGTCATGCAAGCAATTTTAAGATGTATCCTAGCCTCAAAAAGCATCCAGTTTAGGGATTTCAGAGCCGGTGTGATGTGGTTATTTCTTCTGGATCCCGTGATAAGCCTGGCAGCCGAATTCAGGGAGGCCCTGAGCGGTGCCGACTTATAGCTGGGTATCCCACAGAGCGTTGCGCTACCATACTCTAACCTAGAAATTACTAGTGCTTGAACAGCAGACTTGAAGTCGCCCGGGGGAGGAAGGGTTTTATCTTTCTAAGGATACTCATTTGGAAGTTAGCTCCTTTGGTGGCTGAGCCGATGTACTCCTGCCTACTCAAGGTCTTATCAAGTATTATTACAAGAGACCTTGTGGATTCAATGATGTGTGGTGTACAGTTGAGAGCTGGTAGGTGTTTCATGTATTCAACAATGACGGGAGTCTGTTTAGTTGGCGCGATAAGGAGGAATTCCTTTTTGAAGGAGTTTAGCTTGAGGTGTTGTGAAGTCAGCCAGAGTTGTGTTTTGAGTAGGGTTGAGTTGAGTGACCTGATGTCTTCCGGGGAGGAGATTTTCAGGTACAGTTGGGTGCGTTGGCATACATGTGATAGTGAATGTTGGATGAATTGAGCATTTCCGTTAGAGGCTCCATGAACAAGTTGAAGAGCGTGGGTGAGAGTGCAGGTCTCTGAGGGACCCCAAGTGTGGACGGCGTAGAGTTGGAGAGGGTTTGATTGACTTTAAATCTTTGCGTTCTGTTGTTAAGAAAGGAGGCAAACCAGTTTAACACTGAACCTGATAGACCCATCCTGCGTTCCAGTAAGTCCAGTTGGTTGTCATGTCTGACCCTATCAAAAGCTGATGAGAGGCCAAGGAGGGTTAGAAGGCAGGCTTCGTTCCGATCCAGCATTCTTAGAGCATCATCCACTATGTGATTAAGGGCTGTTTCAGTACTATGGCCCTGACGAAAACCAGATTGCAATTGATATAAAAGCTGGAATTGATCAATGTGGTTACATAGTTGGACATGAACACATTTCTCTAGGAGCTTCGATAGAGTTGGAATGCTAGTGATAGGTCGGAAGTTATTAAGGTCATCTTGATGCGCGGTGGGTTTTTGAAGGATGGGTGTGACCTGCCCCGACTTTAGACAATCCGGGATCATACCTTGACGTAGGGAGGCATTTACTATTTTGGTCCAGAGTGGGACTAAGGACCACTTCATCTCATTGAAGAAACTTGAGGGTGAGGGGTCACTGAAGTGGTTTGAGGGTTTCAAAGTAGTAAGCAAGTTGAATATAGAGATTTCGTCAAAGGGTGGCAATTAGCTCCAGAATGTGTTATTTTTGGGGGTGAACCCTGGAGCAGGCAGAGGCTGAGGAGGAGGAGGGGATGTGGGGTTAGTAGGGAATGGGACAGTCAGTTGGTGCATTGCAGTCCGGAGATCAGTTTCATTCTTAATCGTCTTTTCAAGGAAGAAGGAGGCAAACACTTCACAATTTGGCCGTGTACTGGAAACCGTTGGCGGAAGAGTGGGAAGATAGTTGGAATTGAGTTTGTTAATTCAAAAAGTTTTTTTAGGTCTGTTTCTGGCATTATCTAGTTGGCTTCTGAAGAAGTTCGATTTCGCCCTCCTGATATGTTTGTTGTAGGTGCTTCTTCTAGATCTCAGGAGCATAAGGTGTTCAAGGGACGGGGCACCTCTCCAAGATTGTGTCTCTGTGTATTTAAACTATCTAGAATACTCAATATAGAATTGTTATAACGCTCCGTGAGGTGCTGTACCTCAGACATGTCAATATGTGAAAGCAAGGTATTATTGCTTAGGGATATCAATTCATTCATGTTTGAGTTTCGGAACGATCGTTTCCAGTGCCTGGGTTTCTTAGCTTGTGATCTTTTCTGAGACCAAGGTTCAATGATGCAGAAGGAGATATAATGATGATCAGACCAGTCACATGGGGCAATCGAATCCAGTTGAATAGAATTGGGTTTAGCTATAATTAGGTCCAGGATCGAGCCCAGAATGTGTGTGGGGCTATCACAGATTTGAATTAGTCTAAGGTCAGCTAGGAAGGTTTTTGAGAGTGTTCGCTGCCGGGTCTTTCACGTCGTTCCAGTGAAGGTTGAAGTCTCCGAGGAAGATTTGGGGACAATGTTGTCCCACATTGGAAGAAATGATTTTCATGATTTGTTCAACGAAGGGGAGGTTATCTTGCAGCGGATGGTAAAACATGTGCAATTTGCATAATGGCCTGTGGTTGCTAGTGATGTCAATGCACAGGTATTCACAAGAGGGGACAACATCTGTGTGTGACTGTTTCTCTATAAGGCTATTCTGGTATATACAGGCGATGCCTCCACCAGGTCTGTCAGACCTGTCCAGTCTGATGATGTTATGGCTCGGCAGGACTAGTATGTCAAGGACCGGACCAGAGGAATCCTTTAGCCAGGTTTCCGTAAGTATAAGGATGTCAAGATTCTGAGCAAGAATGAGGTCAACGATGTCCGTGGCATGTTTCACTGCTGATCTACAATTGATGAGCATGCACTTCAAGTGTGGAATAGCGTCAGTGGAAGTGGGCTGTGTGATGGGAACTTGTTTGAGGTTGGAGGTGTTTAAAGCATTATTGTTGTGTCTGGGTCTTCTGAGCGGGTTCGGGGGAATGGCTTGAATATGTTCATGGTAATCTAGCTTGTCCATGAGAGAGGCATTATAAGAATGCAGGAGGTAGTCAATATCCCTCACTGTGAAGGAATTCTTATATCTAGAGGTTCTAGAAGGCGCGTTCGGGTAGGGTATGGTTCTCCAACAGGGAGGACGCATAGTTCGGAGATAATCCCTTGACTGAAGGGGGAGATGACAGCTTACTGTAGAAGTTAATATCAGGTGTAGATTGTGTCTGTACTTCCCTGACGACTTATCAGGCCATCCGTCATTAGCCAGTTTTGATGTGATGACTATAAGCTTTTGTAAATCAGCCTTAAGTTGTTGAAGATCCTGGGAGATATTATCTAGGGTGGATGAAGGTAAAGGGTGGTGATGAGACTCCAAGGAGAGTGTCAGGGCTCCAGTAGGAGGTGAAGGAGTTATGTGGCTGCGATATTCCTGCTACTCTGACTGTTGAGATCTGGAATGAACCAGATGCCATCATGTGGAGGACTGCCATCAGCTTGGCCTGCAGAGAGATGTTGGTGGGCCTGGCAGCTGGTGGCTGGGGTCTTGGTGCTATCTGGTTCAGCAGTTCTATTATGGACTCCCTTCTGATTCTAAAGTATCTGATGACCTCCTCCTCCATCGGGTCAATGAGGGACAAAAAACACACTCACTTCTCCGGTGCTGCCTACATGGTGGTGGGGGTCTTGTTGCAACTCCCGCCTGCAGTGTCAGCACCTCCATGGTGTAGTTGACCTTGCCAAACTGCTGGATTGTCAGGGAAATTGCCTAAACCTTTGTGTTTGGTCTCTTGCAGAAGGGTAAGTAGTAAGATTTATTGACCAGTTGGAGTGCTTTAAGAGATATGGAGGAGGACAAAGACTATGTCAGAGTCTACTTTTATACTAATTTCCCAGAGCAAAAGATGTTGTGTGGTAGATTGTTTGAAGGAGTATGACAGC
The DNA here is from genome assembly GCA_963921515.1 of Calotriton arnoldi. NCBI lineage: Eukaryota > Metazoa > Chordata > Amphibia > Caudata > Salamandridae > Calotriton > Calotriton arnoldi. The sequence continues at coordinate 471,298 of CAWUFW010008655.1, read as the reverse complement.
AGAATGTTAAAGCATAGAATGAATGGTGAAGAACAATTATTGATTTCATATGTAAAACCTCACAAAGTGGTTAGTAGGGCAACTATTACCAGATGGGTAAGAGATGTAATGAAACAAGCAGATACTGATATAGAGAAATATAAACCACATTCTTTAAGAGGTGAAATGGCAAGCAAGATGTATATGTCAGGGGGGGATTAATTTGCAAAGCATTATTTTAGATCTATAAAGCATCTGTCAAATGTAGTGTTGAAGGGCTTTCAACATGCATAATGGTAGCCTACGGTCTTGAAATGAAATTGTGATTCTCTGATTGAAATGAATAGAGAATCAAGATTTCATTAAAGACACGGAGGCTAACATTATCCTGCCCTCCGCCATCCCTGAGGTTTGAAGTATAAAAAAAAAAAAGGGAAGAAAGTAAATAATTTTACTTTTATCCGTAAGAGAGAGGAACTAAGGAGGTAAGTAAGTTTTGTGTAAAGTTGGTTTGAACATTAAAGGATTCATAATTTAATGGTTTGTTATAGGTTTTGGATTTGATTAAGCACACAGTGGTGATGAGTCATTAAAAGATGTAATGCATAATGTTAGCTTTCGTGTCTTTAATGAAATCTTGATTTTCTATTCAATTCAATTGGAGAATCGACATTCCCTGTGAGGACCTCAGTGTTGCTGGCAGAGTTGCCTCCAGAGAATTCATGATCCATTGATCAACCAAAGGTTGATCTAGATCCACTGACTGTTCCAGATCAGGTACAGTGCAACACAGTTGTGCGTTCAAATCTGAGGTGTTTACACACTCCCAATTTCGAGATTTGCCCAGACCAGTGGTAGGTTTAACAAAAGGGATGGCCTGGTTCCTAAGGGAAAAAGGCACAGCCAGATGGTCTGACCAGAGTAACGGCAACGGGGGGTCTGCAGTGAGATCTTCAATATTAGAGAAGATGAGATCGAGGAGGTGACCTGCCTCATGGGTAGGTGCTAAGTGACCAGATCTAGATTCAACGCATTCAGATCATCTTTAAAAGCTGTCGCCAGATTACTCATGGAGGCTTTAAGGTGGATGTTCAAGTCACCTATAAGTGTACAATTCGCGCATTTCAAAATGTAGGGGGCAAGAAGGTCAGGAACCATCGAACACCAGTTCTTCGCATATCTCAGCGGCCGATAAATTAAGGCCCCGGATACTGTAAATTTATGAGTAAGACCTAATGAGAAAAGCAAAGTTTCGCAGTCAGGGATAGGTAGCTCCTGTGTGATCTTTATTAATATTTATCCTTAAAGATGATGGCAATCCCGCCTCCTGCCCTGCCCTGCCTTGCCGATCCCTTCTGGTAATGGCATAATTGGGTGGAAGTGCAGTGATAACATCAGGTAAGGATGCCTCATGAAGCCATGTTTGTTAGAAATATGGCGTCTGGATCTTTGTCCCACAGAAAATTATATAAGTGCTGCTGATGTTTGACAAGGGATAGGCAGTTAATATTGTAAAATTGAAATCCGCTCCCTGGAATACTTCTTGATGTGCTTACTTTGCTGCTAGCAAATTGTAAAAACAGCCGCTTACCATCAACGAAAGGCGTGGCATAAACTATGGTCTGCTAATGCCACAGCAACAAAGCTGTTTGTGACTTGAAATATATTGTGGTTGCTTCAACTTCTTGCACAGGAAGTTCAGACAACCTAACAAAATGGAGGTGAGGCTAGTGTGGAGGATGCGGACAATGAGATACCGGCGGGAGGAACAGCCATTAGGGGTGAAGATACAGGGCAGGCTGGGATTGTTCTATGATCATCCAACCCCTCAAGGTAAGTGGCAAGGTAAGCGGCAAATGCAGAGCAAAAACAGGCTCTGGTACCCTCCCCCAGGATGCTCATCCCATGACCGGTCCCAGAGGTCAGAAGTCAGTCGGAGGCAAAAGTGACTGAGAGCAACCGTGCCCCTTCCGCCTGACTGAGGGACGTTGTAACCTCAGGCTGGTGTGCCTCTTCATTTCTGGTGGGGAAGGCACATTGTGGTCTAAGATACCGGAACTGCAATGTGGGGGCAACAGTGGTTCTGCTCACACATACATACCTCCACGCACCGGGGACACCAGGTCTGGACTGAATAACAAATGCTCCACACACAGAAGTGATATTCTTGAACTACTAAATGTCAGAGGTATGATTGTCGAGTCCGCAATGCATCCTGCTCCCATGCCCTCCCAAAGAGCTTTATCCAGTGAGATACCCTGAAGAATCCAACATTCTGAAGAGACCCCGAGTACACATCTAACTCAGTATTTCAGCATGAACGCTCCCAACTATATGTATTATATATACACACACACACACAGGGCCGGCTCTAGGGCGGTGCGACCGCACCAGGCGCTGACTTCGGGTGGGGCGTCGTATTTGGAAGTATTGTGAGGTTTTAAAAGCACCTGCAGCCGCATTCCTGGCCTCCAGAAATTTACAGGCAACATTATAAATGTCAAGTTAACTCTGTTGATTGATGTTCTTAGAGAGAGATTGGAGGTTTGTCTAGTGGAAGTTTGACTCGTGGTAAGGAAGCGCAGAGGGTTAATGTGCCTGCTGCAAAGAACGTGTACCATTCAGATCACAAAGCGCATATAATACAAATAGGTCAGTGGGTTACTGTTTTTTCCAGAGAGATCCTTTTGTGACTTAAAATTTAAAAATTATAATCCTAACATAGAACAGTGAGCTATTAACTGTCGCCAAAGAGCTGCATAAAAAATGCAAAGCATAGATTAGAGTTATGATTTTATCCCGTCTTTCATTATCCTAATGTTGGAAAAAGGGTTCATTTGGATAGAAATCAATTCTGATTATTAAAAAGAACCCCCAACCATGGTGTTAAGTTTTAAATTCAGAGTTTGTGCTTCTCCAGACCAAGCACTATTAAAATATACTGTCTACAAGTATGGATGACATGTGACTCCTACACCTTGTAGTCCTTGGTCTTATGTAACATTTCCTATACACTAATCTACGCACCTATGATTTATTGTCTCTGTGTAGCGTGTATGATTTAAAGTGCTCTGACACCCTACACTAGTATGAGTGGCAACAGTACTATAAAACGAATTAAACGCATCTGAGAGAGTGTGGTTATGGAGACGTGAGGGGCACTGTTAAAGGGTGGTAGTGAGGGAATCCATGGCGGGGGTGGTTATTGGGGGGCGCCAACAAACATTGTCGCACAGGGAGCCACCAGCGCTAAAGCCGGCCCTGCACACAAACACACACACACACACAGACACACACACACTCTCTCTCTTGCTCCCCCCTAAACTAAATGAATTCCGAACTCGCCATTATTGTCTTTTACAGCGGAATTTGTGTTGCTGCTCGTTACTGTTTTTTTGCTTCACATAATTTCAAAAAGTGGCCACTTGAGGCAAAAGAACACGATAATAAAACAGAAATAATCTTGTGTCGCCCCGAGCCCTGGTAACGCGGGCTGTGCCTCTTCTGACAGCTTGGCATCGCTATCACGTACAGAAGGCTGACAGTGCGACAGCGGAATTTATTTACATTCACAGTCCATCAAGGTTCATCGCTGAACAGCTTTGTATCTATTCCAGTTAGAACTGGGTCCAACTGGTACAACCCACAAGGGCCACTGAAGACAATGCCCTATGGAAACGAACATATCACGCCATCCCTGTGTTATCTTGACTTAAAATTACATTTCAGAAAACAAACGCTGTAACAATGTGTTCAAATGAGAATTCCTGAAAGCTTCCACTTTAGAATGCGAGTCGGTGTCTGGAAACTTCCAACACAGAGGTACTATCAGGGGCACGCATCTTCGAATCCCCAGGGGGCTTTGAGGGATGGATGATTCTAATGGAAAAGGGGTAGGATGAGAATGTCTAATGGAGCGTGGATATTGGGGTTGAAGCTTCCAAACGTGAAGGGGTTCTGTGGAGCGGAAGCTTCCAATGGTGAGGGGACAGACTAGATGGGAGCTTCCAATGGCGAGGGGACAGACTAGATGGGAGCTTCCAATGGCGAGGGGACAGACTGGAAAGAAGCTTCCAATGGCGAGGGGACAGACTGGATAGTACCAGCATTGGCAACCTACCCCACCCCTCCAACGTAACATGCATGCTCATAAATAATCACACAACACATTTCTTGTTTGGGTAAAAATTGCTGCAGGTTTATTACATACACCGTTATGTAATATGGTGGGTTATCTTACGGGCGATCCAAGGGCAGGCAACCATCTAGGCCGCCTGCCCGCCTGATGAGCCAAGCAGCACTGGGGCGAACCCCATCTGTGCTGCCACTTCTGGTGATCCTCTTCCCGGATCACGTGACACATGGTTCCTTATTACTCACCCCCTTTCAGGGCGGAGCATAGCATAGCAAACCCCCGGTTGTTCAGGCCCACAACCGCCCGAAGGACTAACGGGGCGCCGACACGGTTTTCTAGGAACCTCCCATGAGGCTCCTAGGATTTGGCTCTGGCACCCACCATGGTGCCGCGCAGAGGTACCCTTCTGTACCCCTCTGCTTCCAGATCGCCCTGTAACTCCGCCTGCAACGAAAAAGACAACATTACAACATTCTCTGCCTCCTGCCTGCCACGAACCACGCCGGGTAAGCGGTAGGGTGGGAGACGGCGTGTCCGGGCGCGCGAAAGAGGACGACAAGATGGTGGGGGAGGCCTATATACCCCTCCCCCAGTCCTCGCGCCCCGGACGTGATTCTAGCCTATCGCGCTGCGACCAGGCTTGGGGGACTCCTCCCTGAGTCCCTGCCCCTACGGGGTGTGGGGTGCCCAGCTGGCACTAGAGGGCTGCCCTCTTTAGTGGCCCCCTGCGGGGGCCTCGGACAGCCGCATAGTACCAGCATTGGCAACCTACCCCACCCCTCCAACGTAACATGCATGCTCATAAATAATCACACAACACATTTCTTGTTTGGGTAAAAATTGCTGCAGGTTTATTACATACACCGTTATGTAATATGGTGGGTTATCTTACGGGCGATCCAAGGGCAGGCAACCATCTAGGCCGCCTGCCCGCCTGATGAGCCAAGCAGCACTGGGGCGAACCCCATCTGTGCTGCCACTTCTGGTGATCCTCTTCCCGGATCACGTGACACATGGTTCCTTATTACTCACGCCCCTTTCAGGGCGGAGCGTAGCATAGCAAACCCCCGGTTGTTCAGGCCCACAACCGCCCGAAGGACTAACGGGGCGCCGACACGGTTTTCTAGGAACCTCCCATGAGGCTCCTAGGATTTGGCTCTGGCACCCACCATGGTGCCGCGCAGAGGTACCCTTCTGTACCCCTCTGCTTCCAGATCGCCCCTGTAACTCCGCCACAGTTCTGGAGGTGGCCACCGTCGCCGCCAGAGCCCCCCACCAAAACAGCTCCTTTCTCACCTGCAACTTCTCATTTCCAGGCCTCCTGCAAAGCTAGGGAAGAGATCCCTCCCACTGGTGATAGATGAACCCCATCTATATCCCAATAGCCCTACTGCTAGCCTGGATCAGCTAGTGTCTAATGCAACACAAAGGCCCTTCTGCCCTGTGAAATTGTGTCAAGAACTATCCACCCTCCTGTGGGAAAGTTCCACTACTTCACATAACTCAGCCCTGTGTCAACTCTCGGCGGGGCAGATCCGATTCCCTGGTTCACATTGCCCCATGAATTTGCTGAGCTCACCTAGCTGCCGTCCATCTAGGACGGTGTGTCTAGCACACCTGTGTCCCCACTTAAGGGACAGCTGCCCGCTTGGTGGGAGACCGCTCCTACACCCACCTGCCTACTTTTGGCTATTCGGGCGAGAAGGATTATACTTTAACCTTTGCACCGTCCATTTGCTTTCTACTCATGACGCACAGGGCTGTCCATAACTAGACGTGTGTGACAATGAGCCCTTGTCATGCATCCCTTATTTCTTATGGGAATCTCGCCAGCTCAGCTCCCTTCGTGGTGAATCCCCCCAGGGATACCAGCTAGAGAATCCGTCTGATTAATGCAGTGCGCGCTGGCTGCCATATGGTGCCTAACCTTAAGGATTGACTAAGTCCTACTTTGCCCTTCATCCCAGAATATTCCCGAATAGGGGGGGGTTCACACTGCTCGCCTTGCCTTTTGTGCTTGGCACCTTGTCCCCCCTTTCTTGGGGACGCAGCACAATGTGTTAGCTGACAGCACCCCCGCCCAGTGGTCTAATATCGCTAACCTGCCAGGGCATTTGACCTTAACTGCAGGAAAAGTCGCCAGGCTGGAACCCTCCCTGCGAGAGCCCCCTGATAGGGGGGGCAGGGGCGTTCGCACTGCCCACCCCAGGGCAGCCCCAGCAGTGGAAAATTACCTGCTCAGTTAAATTTTACTTTTTGTTGATCACTGGACATGCCAAATGTTCTTTTACATAGTGGCCTTTTGTGCTTGACACCTTGTGTCCCCATTACTTGGGACGGCAGCCCACTGTTGGCTGACAGCGTCACCACCCAGCGTGGCATCTCTTACTGACCGGGCGGGCGTTTGCGCCTAACTGCAGGATCATAGTCAACTGCCCTTGGTTCTGGGGTGCACTTATTTCGCCCCGTCGCCCAAACGTATGCACAAACCCCTTTGCTTGCTACCCTGGTGAACACCTGAATGGTATCAAAGCTGGTTTGAACAATGTATGTCTTGCGCCCCCTACTGGAGACACCTCACCCTTTCGTGCAATTACCACTGACGCAGCGCACCCCGCTTGCCCAACTCCCGTCAGACCACAGATGCACAGTGTACCTACTGCGCATCTCCGACCCTGGATGCTTTAAACCTGCCACAGTGACGGAAACCAAGCTTCCCAGTTCCCTGTTTAGCTGCAGTACACCTTCAGTGGGTCCGCTAGGAGATACCACAAACAGACACACCTATATGTATTGTGCCCACTATTGGAGACAACTCACCCCTTCGTGGATTGACAACTACACAGGTGCCTACCCAAGTCACCCAACAGACAAGTTGGCCCTGACTAGCTTGTGTTCTGGTGCCAGGTTTGGGAAGAGCCTTGCCTTCACTAGCTGCCCCCTGTGAAACACAAAGACAGTGCTCTGGCCGCAGCGCAGCGATGCCCTCATGTAGCATTGGACCCCTGGTCAAATAAGAGTGACAACTCCAACTTACTTAAGACTACACCATGACCATGGGTGGAGTTAAGCTCTTCCCCAGACTTCTGCTAGCGTAACCCACGGTCACACCTCCTGTTCAGTTCACCTTAGTAATTCATGGCACTGGCCCCCAAGGGCCTGATACCTTAACCAATCGGCTAGGTGTGGATGGGTGCTAACATTACCTAGCTTACGTGCCATCCCTTTGACAGTCACTCCTGACAAGATGTGCCAATGCAGGTAGAAGCAGGAGTTATCCAGCCCGCCTTACTTCCTGTCCCAGAAGTCTGAGTAAATTAGTGAAAGATGCACGTTTGAACTGGCAGCTGATACTGTTACTTACGCCTGCAAATGCCCTGCTCAGAGCAGCCCGCTTGACAATGGCTTCCCTTGAAAGGCGGTGCCAACAGACCTCCAAGCACTTAAGGCGGTCCCTCTGAGTAGGGCTCTAATCTAACAGCTGCCCTTGCATCGGATACCGCCTCTGGCTGCAAGCCACTCAGTGCTAATGATGCCTGGCAGTCATATTCAACCTTGATATCCTTACAGCCTAGCCACCCTCACCGCTGCCAAATGCCTTGGTGTGAGAACGTCCACTGGTCGTACTAGTCAATACATCTATTATTTGACTTGATAATACTGTGCATATGAATAAAACTATGCACTAGCAGCTGAAAATTTCACACGTTAGTAAATGTGAAACCTTTGGATTTGCCCCTCGATTAAGCCAGTCACCACCCGAGGTGAAGTCTAGCCCTCCTGAACTTCTGCTAGTATGCCATGGAGCAGACAAGACCGTGGGAACAGGAGGGGACAATATGTATCAATCCCTGCCCTTTTATTGAATACTGGGAATGCCAAATGTTCCTTAATACATTGTAGCCTGTTTGTGCTTTGACTTTACTGCTCCAACCCAGTTTGACCTCAAAACTTTGGAACAACCTTCGCAGTGACCTGCCCTTTCGTGGAACATACCATTAATGGTACATGACCTTCCACAAACACCGCCCAGAATTCCCCCTCTGACCTGCCCGAGCCTGCGGCCATTCTGCTGACTGGGGGAGGGGAGTGCTACTAACCTTCAAGTCCTCAGGAAGCTCCCTCACTGCTGCAAGTGCCCCAAAGCATGTTTTAAAACATTTAATGGGTAACAACCCGCTTTGCGCCCACCTTACTGTGCCAGGCTGTGAGCAAATAGGTACCCCACATATCTCTTCCCTATGAAAAGATGGGGTGGAGAATGATGACCAACGCGTGGTCACCCGCGACACCAATTGTGTGATAGCCTGCCGACCCATCCGTCATCTGCACTGACAGGTGCTGTGCCGCCATGCTGGCGTCCCTCACCCAGCATATGTATCCCATACCGACTTTGCTAAGGTATCCCAGCGTGCCACTGGCACTTTCTTGCAAGCAAACCAAACACTGAAAGTGAACGAGACATATCGGTATCAGTAATAACCCCCATTAGACCAACGAGAAACTCTAAGACCACCAAGGTTTAAGGCTGCATTTGTGCGCATTACTGGGCCTAGAGGCGCCTTGAGCGATGTACACATGTTACATAGACCCGAGTGGCACAAGGACCTTATCGGCCACGCAGCGAAGTCTTCACTCAAGCAATAAAACGAAACCAATTGCACCAGCGCACGGCCCCCACAGCGCCCCCAGGCGCCAACGAGACAAGCCAAAGTTTGTACCGAGCATCCCCAGTCCAAGGAAAGGCACCACAACCAACACGCTGCGCAGGTCACTCACAAAAGGCACCACTGTAAGGATCCCACCTTAACGGCCCCTACATGAACCTGGAGTGCACCCTGTGAATGATGTAGGCTGAAAAGACTGCCCGTCGCTTAGACACTGTTATTACATAAAGAACGAACACTGGTAGGCCTGGAGCGATACCCCGAAGTTTACAGCTGCCAGTCCGCGGTGACCTCAAACACCTCACCTGTGTGTTATTAAAATTAAATCTTTTGCACAAACAGTGGTATAATCCTGTGACAACAAATGACTATAAACAGAACACTTTATCGCCCTTATGCAGGAACTAGGGCTGTTCCACCTGGCAAGGATGCTGCGCCCCTATAATCCGGCAGCCAAGGCGTGAACCACCAAACATATCCTGTGACGCTGCATGTTCTGCGCTATCCCGTACCTGAGAAACGCAAGTGCCCCAGTTAAATTCCATCCGTATGAGGGAAAACATACAATTGACACGTGAATCGCAGTTCAGCCACCAGAGCATATCGCGAACAGGCTGTTGGGAAAAGCAAAATGATGCTCGGAACCAGTTCGAGCCAGGCACCCGCAAGCAGCACGCTGGCCAGGGCTGTTTTATGGCAGCAGGCACAGATCCTCCGGGCCCGTGCCCAGGAGCCTGCTTCCGCCTTAAAGTTCAGGATCTTACCTTGGTCGTCAACTCTTGTTTACTACTGATGACCTTATGAGACTTAATTTATGTGCTGTATGACCGCACGGTGTGCCACGCACCCTCCTCTAATTCCGCAACCGACACAGAGATGCTTCCCCCTTCGAAGCAGCTCTGAACTCTGTCTCGGTGCTCCGTGCCGGGTCTCCCTATCTCTTTAACTCCAGACAGTGGCGCGACATGAGGAGCGCACGTGCCCGTTGGTGACTTGGCCCAACCTGACCAGTGGTTCTTGTACCCAAACTCAAAGGGACTCTTATTGCTGACCTCAGATGGAAGAAAGGCTGAGTGTATCCCCCAGGATTAAATCTGTGTCCGGGGGAGCGAGACTGATCCCTGCATCCCCTTCCCATTAGAGCGAGGATCAAAGAGCCAGCCCACTAGGCCAGAAGGGACTCTCACCGGGCCCAAAGGAACACACCCACCACACGCCAAAACGATAGAGAAGGAAGGCACCTCGCGAACGTCCCATAGGCCTGGCCAGGATCACAAAGTATAAGCAGGCACTGCTAAAACGCAGCACTGAGAAGAGCTACAGAAAAGCATATGCCCCCCAACATCGATCAGCAACAGACAATAGAGAATCATCGAGATCGAGCTGTACTGCATAAATGTCTTAGACTCTTGTCATCTCTTAGACAAATGGCAAAACGGGCTGGAGGAATCACACGGGGATAAGGTGTCTTCTCAAATCCCGCACAGCCAGGACTTCCCCGGAGGTGCTTTTCCTGCCCAGTGCACAACCACTGCCGGACACTGCTCCTTAACTCCTGCAGTTTCTTTGCATCGCACTCCAAGCATATTACTGCAAAGCTAGACACTTCCGCTAGAGCCCTGACCCTGGCCCCCAGCGCCACTGCTCTTCTCGAGCACGAAACGCACTACTCTGCGAGACACAGGAAGAAGTATTGGTTCCGGTCGGTTGGTTCCTGCGGCCGAATTCTTACACCGCTAGCGCTACTTAACATCTGGACTATGGGAACGCCAACCCTGAGGGCGGAGTCACGCGGCACTCACTGCCCTACCAGCAGAGAAACCGGTGTTAGTCCCAACACCAATGTGGAAGAGCACTAACGTAATGCCGGCACTACTGACAGAGCATCGGGAAAGCCCAAACCCCAGGCCCCGCAAAATAACATTTCAACGTTACAATTACCAGAGGACATGCACCTAGCAATGACCACAGATGGACTCTTCTCTCTCGGGTTTCCCCTGCGATCGAAGGTAGGAAAACCCAACTCTGCCTCCGTCACTACCTCCGATGCAACCAGAAAGAACTCGCCTTTCAGCGCTGTACAGCTGAACCTAGGAGCGAGTCCACCTGCAAGGCTCTAATTGTTACAGGCCACCCGCCGACTGCGGACACCCTCGACAAAGGCCCCCCGATCGTTGCTCCGATGGTGCCGGGCACCAAGGGGCCTGGGGACATGGTCGGCAGTCCCCGAAACGAGGGGGGGGGGTGAGCGGGCACCCGGAGGCCAAACGAGAGGCCACCCTCACAGGATGTAGAGCCCACGGGCAGGGCGTGAAGCGGGATATCACGCTCCACAGATGGCACATCCGACCGTTACGTCACATCCCCTCTTCTCCCGATAGTTACCCCCAAAGCACTGCAGGAGTACCCCTATCACAGTGCCTGTTGAGCTTACCGGTTTTGGCCAAATGCGTAGCAAGGGAGGCATAAGTTATAGCCCTTGCCACCTGTACGTTGTATGCTTACCTCCAGCTGGGGCCCTTCGTAGTGACATTAGTGGAGACGATATCGGCGAGCGAGCTTAAGCATGTCTGCCACCCCTTGAGCGTGCACTCCGCGAGCCCAGTCATTCTTATGCGAAAACGTGCCGCTCAATTCGCTCGCACGCCGGGTCTCGCCAGGTAAGACAGGGGCAGCCGCTCCTACCAGGAAATGCCGGGAGACCAGCGAAAGCCCCCCCCCAACATTTAAATGATTTGCCCAGAATCACAGGCTGTCCAGCGTCATTGCAGGCCTCAAAACCCAGGTCATCCCTGGCACTGCGGACCAGTTAGTGACATTCGCCTCGATATTTTTTTTTTTTTTTGCAGATTTATACATCGCGAGCTCGAACAGAAGGTATTCAAGCGCTTTACATGAGTCCGTAATACATTATACATTCCAGCAAGGGGGGATTGAGTAATATTGCACAGAATCCCAGATGTGTACACGACCCCGAGGCGCGAACCCTGGTTTCCTGCACCACAGTCGGCCGTCTAGCCGGTGGACCACACCCCCCTGGGGGGGGGTCACCCCGGGAGGGAGGAGAGCCTGAGCACCTAAGCTGGGACGCTACACGTACCCCCACACGAGCACCGCAACTTGGCACAGCCATATGGCCGGTGGTCAGCTTCCTGGTGGTATAACCCCCCCAGCCTCCCCGAAGGTGCGTTCTTGAAGGGGGGGGTGGGGGGGATCCTACTTGGGGGACGGCCGCTAGGAGCTGTACGGTGGGCCTTGCACGATGTTCTGGTTTGGACCAATAGGGGGGGCCTTGACCCAGGAGCCCCCGCGTAGTAGGGCCAGGTGCTCTGCCAGGTGACCTTCGAGGTGCTCCGTCGCCTCAAGGTCCCCCAACTGAATGCACACAGCGCCAACCCGGGGCCCGCGTGGCGCTGGTGCGAGCAAATTTCTCTGCAGATACGTCTCGGATGAGATTTACTCGAGGGAGGGGGGGCGAAAAGAACGGGTGCACCCACGTGGTCCTTTCATCGCCAGTCCCGGCACCGGAACCTCTTGGCATTTCGCCATGGCGGCATAGGAGCCCGGCCCCCACCTATTCAAGCTTCGCACGCCGGGCGGCGCAGCTTGCCTGGGGAGCTCCAAATCCTACTCCCCCCTCCCTGCTGCTTCTCTGCCCGATGCCGGGCAAACGCCGCCAGGCTGATAGGGCTCCCCCGCATTAACCACAGAGACCAACGGGCGCATGTCCCCGCAACGATAAGCATGGAGGGTGGGGGGAGCCCGAGGGGCGACAGCGCTCGCACTGGCACAGCCAGCTCTGCCCCCCATGCGGCGCTGGTAGGTCCGGATCGCCTGGTCCCTACCCGCTGACCCCCGCGCCATCCCGAATGCAGGCCTGGTCGCCCCAACCCCAAAGCTGAGCCACAACGTGGGCGCCTGCGAGGAACCTCAGCCCCCCGGCGCACCAAGGAGGCAATCGCTTCCTTGGCGCCAAAGTGCCCCGTGAGTGCAGCTAGGGAACTAGCACCCCCCCCCATGGCAGGCCGTGCCATGGCCCCTGTGCAACTTGGGACTGTCCCAGGGACGGGGGGGGGGGTGTCTGTGCAGCGCTCACCGTTGATGTCGCGTGCGAGCGCACGATGCCCGACCAGGCCCAAGGATGACCACGACGATGGCACTGGACCCCTCTCAACGGCGTGTCCGGCAGACGGCGTGTCCGGGCGCGCGAAAGAGGACGACAAGATGGTGGGGGGAGGCCTATATACCCCTCCCCCTGTCCTCGCGCCCTGGACGTGATTCTAGCCTATCGCGCTGCGACCAGGCTTGGGGGACTCCTCCCTGAGTCCCTGCCCCTACGGGGGTGTGGGGTGCCCAGCTGGCACTAGAGGGCTGCCCTCTTTAGTGGCCCCCTGCGGGGGCCGCGGACAGCCGCAAAGAAGCTTCCAATGGAGAAATGAAATGAGGGTATGGATACTTCGGATGGAAAGGAAGCTATTGGATGGAAATCTCCAATGGAGAAGGGTGAAAATGAGGGGTGGAGGTTGCCAATGGGCGGGGTAAGATGGTAAACAGTTTTCAACTGAGAGAGCAAAAAGGGATTGGAGGGTTTATAGTTCACACTGAACAGGCAAGATCAGGGTGAAGTGAAAGGCACCTCTCTTCTCAGCATTTGGGCTACTCTATGGCATAGAAGTAAAAGCAAGCTCTGTTGGAATGTCAGAGCTAAAGCTGAAGACCTCTGTTCAATCAGTACTGCCCTTAATCAGGCATTTCATCTGATGTCATTCCAGTCGGTGCTGGAGTCATCCAGAGGATGTCAACGATAACGGAGTTGGAAGCAGTTTTGACATCTAATACATCGCCTTCAACATTGAGTGCATGACCTTACCAGAGAAAGTATATGTAAACAGACAGGCCATTTGTCTATTTGGTGGCTATCGCCTTACTGCTCATCTCTAAATGAGGTCCTTATTCTCTGGTCACATCAGTTTCTCTTGAGACAATTCCTTCAAGAAGCTAAAAAGCTGTCCACTCTATGGCAATACAATCACCACTGGGTAAGGTTTTGTCAGTCAGTCTCTTCCCAAGAAATTTAACTCAAAGTTTCACCTGGACTGGTCTGGTACGCTACTGGAGTTAGACAGATTTTATTCTAGCAGTTTGTTATAGTAATTCTAAAACTAATACTGCTTACAAAATGCTGTGGTCAAGAGACACTTTTAGGGACTCTTCCATTAAATGCCTACATGTTGAGATATTTCCCTTTTAGAGGTATTTAAATATTGCTACCTCTGTAATAGCTCACAAGTGTTTATGGCTAATAGTCACTACCGACATGAAACTGATTAACTGGAAGAGTTTTTGCTTGCGCCCGTCACCTCTGCTAAGAGGATGACCTTGACAAGTTTAGGAAATACTTTCAGCGTAAGACTTTTGTGCATACAATAAAACCAATACCAGGAATGGAAGTTATTTGTAAACCCTCTCTTCTGGCAAGTCATATATCGTTTTTCATTAAGACAAGTTTGTCCTTGGTTTATTCTTCATATTTACAAATGTTTTTGCCCAATTTCCAGATCAATTGAGAGATTACCTTTCTTCTTTCTTTGTAAATCCCTCCTTAAATGTTCAAAGGCCGGCCTACAACCTTTATGTTTAAAGGGTTCATAGATCATATGTGGATCACATTATGGTCTTACGGATTCAAATCCTTTTCCATCACATTTGTTATTCTAGTTGAGACAAACACGTTTTTTTTTAACTTGTTTTTATTTTGGGACATGAATAGCAGCAATATACAGTATGATCACATGCAAGAAACACGTGGTGCACAGTGGGTGGCAAATCAAGTAACAGTGTGTGGGGTAAATACCTGCGATGGTATACAATGCGACTGAAGATGCTAAAAAACGCTGCGGTCCCTAATCAGGTAACAATGACATAGTCAAATAAGACATAACTGTTAAACAAGCATTTGCAATGCATTTCCGAGAGTTTGAGCTATTGGCATTGTAATGACAATCCCTTTTATTTATGTGTTGGTTTTAAAACAGATAAATAAATGGCATTGTCATTTACAATGCCAATAGCTTAAACTCTCGCAAATGAGAGAACTATTGCATTGCAAATACAAATACAGCCCTCCCAAGCTTTGTGTACACTCATGTGACGTGGATGCTAGCAACATGCAAGGTATTAGGGAATTTGGAATAGGTGAATAACACAATAATCGATTGCAAACTATTTCAGTTACTCTCCATGGATATATTTGATTCCCTTCTCTAAACAGCTTGTCACCAACGGTTTGGCTGCGATTCGCTCGTACTCAGCCCTATAGCAGCTTCTTGGTCCTACTTGGGTTTTCAAATAAAAATAAATCAGGTATGGAAGTAAGTCATTGTTTGCAGTCAGGGATAAAACATCCAAACACTCGTACTCTCTCTAAGCAAATTTAAACGCAAGCTAAAGCCTATTTGCATGCAGGCAATTTCGCTAGGATCAACATTTCTGGGGTGTCCTCGACCTGCCAACCATCACGCCGAACCCAGACCTCGAACGATTTATAAAGTAATTGCATTTCTAAAAAAAAATTAAAAAAATACACACATACCAGAGGGGAAAACGCATTTTTGCAAAAGAACTTAAAACACATACTGAAAACAATTACCACAAGTCCAAATGAGTGTATGTGTAGAGTGTTGTATTGCCTCCACGGTGTCAGAAACTCACTTGAACTACTTTTCACCTCATTACCCTGAGACTTCATGTCTCACACATCGGAGTTTAGTCTCGCTCTCTGCCAGAGTCATTTGACTTTTGGCAACGAGATTCATACCTTGGATCCACATGATTTCTAGCATGAGCTCTTGGTAGGAAGCCAAAGAATTCCAAACATATAAACTGCTGGCTATATACATCATCAATCAGCAGCTGGAAGCACCATCAAAACACTTTTCAGCCCTGTGATCGACCCAAAAGTGCTGCTCCCGTAACACAAGGGCTGCCACAGCTGTGCTTAGAGGCCTTTTACCGGCGGAAGTTCCGGATCCCTCTCTGGAGGATCATAGAGGAGTGGAGGGATCTGTAGGCATGCCCTGGCATTAGAACTGGATCACAGAGTAGATTAACAACACACCCCCACGTTCAAAGGAATTGACCCCGCTACCTCCAGTACACAGGGACTGCTGCTGGAGGAAGTGCGGGACGCGTTCAAACCGGCTCTCTGAGTGGGATTCCCTGGCCGCGTTCCCCGGGATGGGCATCCTACCTCTCTAGGCCACCCCAATGCTCTTCAACTCTGCTTCATCACCCGTACATGAGAAAAACAATACTGCCTGGGACTGTAAAAGATCATCATCTGTCGGCCCCAGTGTATACATACCTGCCGCAAGCCAGAAGAACCAAAGGAACAGCAGCGGCGGTGGGCGGAGTGGGCCGGGGCGCCGGTCAGCGCCGGGGGGGCAGGGGGCGGCCGCTCTCCCCATGCCGACTGTAACTGTGCCTTGCGCTCATTGCCCCAACTGCTTCCCTCCTCATGAAGAACACAGGAGCAGCCAGCGCTCCACCCAAGTCACAGATCCACTGACGTGAATGTCCCCGGTCCTTCCAGACCAGATGTCTTCAAGCTGCGCCATGCGTGTCTCGCTTTAAAATGCGACGGCAGCATGGCCAGTCCATACCTGAAGGAGGTTTTGGTGGGGGCGGCAAACATTAGCATGTTTTTGGAATGCAAAAGAGCGCTGTCGTAACATGCCCCCAGCATGCGAGCAGAAAAAACGGAGCCACTTGTGCCCGCTCCCATTTAAAACAAGCGGTCACGATTGTCCCGGCACCTTCGAAAGTGAAAGCGCACACAGCGCGCTGAAAGTTAACAAAGCACGTCCTCGTGACTCAAGCAGGACAAACTCAGTAAAGAATATAGTGCTTACGGTGTAAGAACCGAAGTAAAGGGGCCAGTAGCCATGGGAGGAGACAAATGACGACATGGCCGTCCTAAAGAGGGACTAACAAGCCTATTAAGCAATCAGAAGACAGCATTTACAAAGGAAAAAGACACAAGCCAATGAAAAATATGGGCGGGGGAGTGGGCGGGGCTGCTCTTCCGTACTGAACTACCACAGATCATCCCCTGAACAGCACTTGCGCGCTGGCTCAGGCTCGACCTAAAAAAAACCTCAACTACTGATTGGCTGAAGTAGATCCTCGCACCCACAGGTCCCGCTAGCACTGCACCCGCTGCACTATTGACAGCTACGCATTCCCTGTGTACACAATATATGCTGTAGTCAGCTGGTAGGAACTACTCATTAAGCGACGCGCAGTTCAGCCTAGAACTTATTGAACCCTAACTTACAAGTTCACTTCCGAGGAGTGAAGCGGTGTTGAGACACGTGAAGCATAAAGAGGGGCACCTGCTACCAATGTGTCAAATGTTCTTCCAAAGTAACTATTTTACTCTCCGTGATCAAATTCCTTGTGCACGAATGAAGCCATGAAGTTTGTATGCTGAAAGTCAGCACTGTTGCCAGCCTCCAGGTACAATTTGCCCGGTCTCCGGCTCAGTCCCTGTAGTACAGCACCAGATCTCCCCACAGCGGCTCTGCCTGGGAGGGAGTCCCGTGGAGAGCGTGCTCCAATGGTGCAGCAGCTGCTCCCCTGCGTGCCAGGTCTGGCTCTGATTTGCAGCAGCCACGCCAGGTTCACTTAGAGCCTCAAGATTTCCAGGTGAGTAACTCATCCAGGCCACAGTTTTCTGTGCATAACAGGGCTAGAAATCCTGTTTTCATAATGGGTTAAAGGGGGTGACAGGTCAAATTATATGAAAAAAACACGACTGGGTGAGCTACTCACAGATAGTATGGGCAGCCTGTCAACAGTGCCTCCAGTCATGAGAAGGACGTCTTGAGGACCAGTGAGGGGGTTCTGGTCGTGGGACCACCTCCTTTCGGGTCATTGTGGACAATTTCGAATCCTGAGGTGATCACATAATTTATTGTGGGGGGTGGCAGTCTTGCTTTGCTTCCTTTTAAGTCATTGTAATAACACAGCTTTAAGCTAATGAAAAGATTAGTACTGGGGACTGTTCCCGAGGCGCTAGAGTGAGTTGCCAACCCTACATCTTGTGTATAGTGCCCTACTGATTCCACTCATCGCCCGGACTCGCAGGGCTTCCCATGTGCACACACTTCTGATCTGCATGTGCACTTTACATGCACGGTTCTACCCTTTTGTCCCAATGATTTGCACATACTCCTGTGCACACAGGTCAGTCAGAGCACCACAGTCCTAAAACACATTTACAGTGAGCACACACAGGTCTGCCAGTGCGCCTTCTGAGTGATATACATTTACCCTGGGCACAGAAACTTGATCTGTACATCTCAATCTGCACATATCCACAGCTCTACCAGCGCACCTCAATTCTGAGCTGTTCTTAGCCTCCAATGTACACACAGCTGTCTGTGCAACTCATTCGTCGCTTTTATAATTGTGCATAATACCAGTACCTTAGCCTTCATCTGCATGTACACTATATACACACACACAACTCTGCCAGTGCATCTTAATCCAGAAATGTGCATAATCTGTGCACGAAGTGCACTCACTACTGCACCTCAATCCTGTCCTGCACATCAAATATGCAAAAATAGACCTCATAGAGCTGTTTCACATATACCTGTAGGATCTATGTGCACATATGACTCTGTCACTTGTATGAGCTGCATCTTTTGCGGCCATGCAGGTGAGTAGGAACATCAGTGACTTGAGAGTGAGCTCAAACTTCATGAAACTGAGGGCGAGCAGAGCCTGAGGGAAGTGTGGGTGAGCAGGGGCCACTGGGAACAGAAGGGCAGCAGGACTAGCAGAGAAGTGATGGCGACCAGGAGCCTTGTAACTTAAATTGAACAGGGCCAGTTCTGGCTTTTTAGCGAACAGCAAATTTCTCGCTGGGAGTTTAGAATCTATACATATATTGTAAAAATAGAAACTGCAGGGATCAGAAAGCAGTGTAATGTTGGCTAAGCCTGAACTTAGCTGAGGATGTCACACCTGGCATAGGCCGGTTGGTAGCTACGTCCTAAGTTTGTGTCGGCTGTGGGTAGGGCTTGTCTCCAGATCTGACATGATAGTGGGCTGTAGTCACGAAGGTGATGGGGTTGGGATTACACTCAGAGACTGGCCTTAAGCCCCGGAGTCTTTCATCAGCAGAGCGTCATAGCCACAAGCAGAGGCGAGTGCAGAAAGGATCTGAATCTGGAAAAGGGGGCACCGCATTTCAGATCCGGTGGAGTAGGATCCAGAGGGAGCAAAGACCCCGGAGTGTCCCCTGCCGGTACCGGGGGTCCTGAGCTGTCCAATACCACACAACAGAGACTCCAATGAGCCCAGCCCCGGGTACCAAGGACGCTGAACTCCAGGACCCCAAGGATGAAAAGACTCCGAGTAAGCAGGGACCCCAAGCTGCCTCACAACGATTACCAGGGACCCTGAGCTGCCCGAAACTAGATACCAGGGTCCCCGAGCGGCACCCGGGGACCCCTAGCTGCCGTCCCCAGAGCGAGCAATGACACTGAGGCTGCCCCCACCGGGTAAGAGGTACTCACAGCTAGGACACCAAGGAGGGACAGGGCTCCCCAGGCTGCCGCGGCGGCACCAGGGTCCCCGAGAAGCCCCACTCTGGGTACCAGGTTCCCTGATCTGTGGGACTCCTAGTGAACAGAGTCACATCTGGGAGACCCTGGAAAGGAGTGGAGGTCGGGGACACCGCTCCGCCGGCCCCAGACACCAAACAAGCATTTGCAATGCAATAGGTCTCGCTTTCACGCGAGTTTGAGCTATTGACATTGCAAATAGCAATGCCTTTTATTTTTGTTTTCGTTTTAAAAACATAAATAGAAGGCATTGTCATTTACAATGCCAATAGCTTAAACTCGCGTAAATGCGAGACCTATTGCATTGCAAATGCTTGTTGTCAGAGTACGTGGTTTGCGGCTGCGGGGCCTTTCTGGTGGCGTGTTTACACGTGTTGGGAGGGAGCCAGGTGTTTACCTTCCTGCGGCTGCTCGCTCCCTCCTCTTGTGGTGACGTTTGGGGGCTGCAGGAGCAGTCTCCCCGAGGGGGTCATGCCGAAGGAGGCACGGCCCGCCAGCATGCCGCAGAAACAAATAACCAGGGCAGTTCTTGGGACGGCTCCATCTCGGCAACGACTCGTGGAAAGATGGAAAGGCACCAGACCGCATCTTACAGCCTTTGTGTAAACAGGCTTTTTAAACTGCTTTTATTTTTGACGCATCGTTTAGAATTCTGAGGCTGTGCTTTAAATAAACGCATGGAGAAAGCTACGTTTGTTGAATATTATGGACTTTCCTGCGTTTTGCTTTATGATGGTGGTTTAACAGCAGAAAGACGTAGAATATGTTTAAAAACAGAACGCATTACTGGTACGTTGAGGGTTTTTGTGTATTACACAAACGCATAAGAATTTAAATAAAACTCAACCAAGATGTTTTTTAACTGGCGTACACTTGGAGATCTGCGTAGTATTAGAGAGCATGTGATATTTTTGTAGCATAAATGCCGGGTCATTCGTTTTAGGCGGGAAGTATTCCGGTGTGCGTGAAGATGAAGAGACTAGAACGTTGTTTTCATTCAGAGGATTGAGCTCCTGTAGAGTTCTGGTCAGTGCGGCTTCTGTTGCCTGTGCATGGGAGAGTTACGCTGTTTAAGCTGCACGTGTTTTATGTTCGAGGAGAAGCCTGCCTTGGCATGTATGTGTGAAAGAAAAGCTTTCACAGATAATGTCTGACGTGCGCACGCTTCCTCTGCGTGTTCTCTCATTTTGGGCGGGCGAGTGACTTGTGAAGTGCGACACCTGGAAAGTAGTACATCTGAGTGTTTCCTGGCCGGAGAAAGGACGCCATGGGGTAATAAAGAGAAGTTAAGCCTGTAGGCCATCTGTTTTCACTCAGCTGCGTGTTTATATTTGCATTGCGCTTTCACTTTCACTTTAAGTGAAAGCGCAATGCAAAAATAAACACGCGGCTGAGTGAAAACAGATGGCCCCCTAATAAAGATAAGAAATTGCTTTGCAACAGCCGCAAAGCAGACGAGCCATTCCGGATGGGCCGGACGAAAAGGCGAAAGGGCGGCAACAAAAATACCCCATTTCCAATGGCAGGCCATCGTTTAGCATAAACGGTGACGCAAGCCAATGAAAATGAGGGGCGGGGCTTCGAGTCCCCTTCTGAAAACCCCTCATCCACAATATCTCTCGCCGAGCGAGCAGCGCATGCGCTGCAATGCTAGGCGAGACCTAAAAAGGATGGGACGCACCTCGCCTTCCTGTGGAGCTCTGAGTGATCCTGTCCCGGGCAGACTGCACGGCCTCTCGGCGCCGCCTCCGGTGCTCTCCCGCTCGCGATAGCCTCCGAGCCGCAGTGATGCTCTGTCATTGACCCCCTGTGCACACGCAGGTCCAGGGGAGCGTGGACCGCTCGCAGGAGACTGGCGATGAAGTGGCGTTAGTGCCCGAGACTCCGTCCAGTAAATGCCGCGAAGACTCGGTCCCCCCTCCGGTGTGGCGGGCTTCACGTGCTCCGCTTCTGCAGCTGATAATTCACACCCCCTGCCTGTTCGGTGAGCCAACACTTTCCTTCTGCTGGGCTCTACCCACCTCGCCCTGCCCTCTCTTGCTCCCCGCCCACCTCTCCCTCGTTAGCTCCACTCTCGATGCCCCTGTGGCTTCCCATGGCGCAGCTTGAAGACCAGTTGTCTTCAAGCTGCGCCATGCGTGTCTCGCTTTACAATGCGACGGTAGCGTGGTCAGTTCATACCTGAAGGATGTTTTGGTGGGGGCGGCAAACATTAGCATGTTCGAAAGCCGAAAGTGAAAGCGCTCTGTGCGCGCTGAAAGTAAACAAAGCACGTCCTCGTGACTCAAGCACGACAAACTCAATAAAGAATGTAGTGCTTACAGTGTAAGAACCGAAGTAAAGGGGCAGGTAGCCATGGGAGGTTACAAATGACGACATGGCCCTACTAAGGAGGGACTAACAAGCCTATTAAGCAATCAGAAGACAGCATTTACTAAGGACAAAGACACATGCCAATGAAAAATATGGGTGGGGGAGTGGGTGGAGCTTCTCTCCCATACTGAACTACCCCAGATCATCCCCTGAGCAGCGCTTGCGCGCTGGCTCAGGCTCGACCTACAAACTAGGCAGTAATTGGCAGAGCGGTGCGTCACATGTATCCACAAATAACTCAGATTGACTCAATTCTATATCTATGTCCATCCCGTCCCTCCCCTTGGAGGGAACTATAGTGTACACGGTAACAAGTAGACAAGGCCATGACCTAAGGCTCCCCTCTCAGAGTGCAACTAGATGGTGTCCTAGATGTACAGAGGTTATCAGCGCTATTAGCAAATTGTTCCAATAACCCACACCTCCATGCTGTGGTTAGTTAGGTATCTCTGCCCCCAAACCCATTCATTCATGCTGGCTGATGGAGTCTGAGTAATCGGGTGCCTGTCATCACCTCCTGCCCGTGAGACAGGGATCCCCGTCTGTGGGAGAGCATCTGCATCCCCACCCATCAGCCCTAGTTGAGACAAACAAGTTGGTGACAATATCAGTTGCTCGCAGGGTAGTCACTTCTAATGTGGAATGCAATGCAGTTGCTGGAATCTATGCATCAATGAGAAGCAATAGTGATCTATTCTTTCCGATGACTCTTTCAGATACCCATGTCCTTCTTGGCCTCCTCTCTGATCCCTGAAGTAAATAAACCCTTGTTGCATTTGCAGGACTCATTTTTAATTAATTTAATTATCAAGGACTGGATGCTGAGAAGGTCTGCTGAGTACCCTTCTAGATTGCTAGAGGAAAGGGCGACCCCTAGCAGTAGCCACGGTGCCACCCTGCACACAATAACATTCATAAAAGCGTACAAGTGTCTCCTTTAGAGGGGCACATGTAGGAGGAAAAACCCGCAAAAAGAAAAAAAAACTCTTTTGCCAATCTTGTAATTGCTGACTGAAGATGGAAGATAGTAATTGAGAAATCAGCAAGGCACCAAACTATATGCACAGAGTGGGCTTTGGCTCTGCGCTTTCGCGCTCACCTCATGCTATTGGCTGTTTTGTTCATCAATCTGCCTCCTATGTCACATTTGTACATTGCAATGCGTGAGGGACTATTTCACATCTGAAAAGTTCAATTAATCACATTTAATTCTTTATTTCGTACATGCTTTGTATACACAATCATCTTTTGTCATATTTTATTACAGAAGGCTTTACCAATACCACCACTGCCATCACCATTACCAACACATTCATTACCACCACCCATACAATCACTGACATTTTTACCACCACCATTTTTGGCATAACCAACCTTCTCACCATCGCCATTACAGCCATTTCTACACCACCAATACCACTAACAAATTCCTTACCACACCTGTCATTACACTACGCCATTAACACAAACACCATTACCAGTACAATCACCACCATTGCCACTGAATATGACTCATTACATCGCATAGCAATACCACGCATGCCATTACAACGCGGGTATTACTACGCGATGTCAATTACGACTACCATTACAGCGCAAAATTTTACCACGACTATGCCTTTACCGCGCATGCCATTTCAACGCAAAGGCATGCGTGGTAAAGGCATACTCATGGTAAACGTTTGCAAGGTAAGTGACTCCACCCTACCCTACCCTAATGTAGTACCACTGCACGAACCTCCCCCGACCCCCAGTCCTCTCCCTACAATAACACTACACTACACGACCCCCCGACACTACCCTAAATCCTAAAACACTACCCTACACTACACAAACACCACAACACTACCCTAAAACAGTACCCCCAGCACGACCCTCCCCCTGCCCCCAGTCCGGTCCCTACACTCAAACACTACTCTGCACGACCCCCCGACACTACCCTAAAACACTACCCTACACAAACACCACAACACTACCCTAAATCCTAAAACACTACCCCCCGCACGACCCCCAGTACGGCCCCTACACTATAACACTACCCTGCACGACCCCCCCGACACTACCCTAAATCCTAAAACACTACCCCCAGCACGACCCTCCCCCTTCCCCCAGTCCGGTCCCTACACTAACACTACCCTGCACTACCCTACATCCTAAAACACAACCCTACACTACACAAACATTACAACACTACTTCGACACTACCCTAAACCCTAAAAAAAGTAACCCCCACCCCAAGCACAATCCCCCTTACCTCTCTCTCCTCGTGGTTCCTCTCTCCTGGTTCCAGCGTCGTCTGAGGGGCGGTGTACGTCGTTGTGAGGAAACGGAACAGCCTCAGTTTCCTCACAACGATGTGGATAGCCATTACATCGCATGCGTTGTAAAAGCGCATGTGATGTAATGGTATGCATAGTAATGGCTACGCGTTGTTACATCGCATGCGTTGTAACGCATGCGATGTAATAACTTGCGGGGTAACAGCCTCGTTGTAATGGCTGTTTACCATTGCCACTACCTCAATTCCCACTACCACCATTTAGCACCAACATTATCACTCTAACACCACAATACCAACACCACCGCAGCACATGTGCATGGCTATATTTCTATGCTTCCCACATCAAACCAGACCTAGTTGCCTATGCTTGTTCTTTACATAGTCTTTGAAGGATAATCTGATATTGATTGGAAAGTCAAAGGATTTAGCGTCAGGGGAAAAACAAGGGGAGAAGTCTTAAGCCCTGGAATTGTTTTTGGAGTCTGACTTCGCTGATTAGGACAGATTCCGTTTTTCTTTTCCTCAATGGAACTCCCCCAAGAAAAGAAATACGGAGACATCTGCATGTAAAGGCAAAATCTGTCCCAATCTGAAATGGGATCTGACTAGAACACAATCTCTACAGCTAGCTTCAGTTCTCCTGTATTTATAAATAATTCAGCCCATAAAGTGGTTCAGCACCTCATTAATGGACGCTATTTAATAGAGGTGGGCGAGCCACTGAAGTCTTGAGCCAGGCTCAAGACAGATGCCTGACTCTGGATCACCTCAAGGTCCCCTTGAGCACTCGAACCCAAAACAAGCTGAGTCTTCATGTGACTTCTGCATGTCATGTGCCCTGCAACCTCTTGTGTCAAGAATTAAAGACGGAGCAGTGATCTTAGATATAAAACAATCCTAAGAAAGAAATACTCACCTAGTGGCTGAAGTGCACAATGTGAAACAAGATAAACGGCGTCCCTGTTTGACCAAACTGTGTGATCCTATACAATTATTTTTATTTCTCTGTGCCTCCTTTTTGTTATTTATCAGAAAGCAGAACACCGTGACACATAGGAGTTCAAGCTGTGCAAAAAACCTCTTGTGTTTGACTTAGAGTATATTTTGCTCCATGTATAATAAAAGCAGAGGCCAGAGGATGCACATGACAATTGACCTGTCTCTTGGTTCACTAATAGCATCTCAATCAGGTGTGTGGGGGGTGTTTTTAAGTTCATGCTTGAAAACGATCACTTCTAATGAATGCCACTTCAATACAACAATGCAGTCTTATGTACTAAGGAGGGATGTTTCCACCTGTTGGAGGCTTTGAGAGACAATCATATTAATACAGGACGTTTGTTTCACAGTTTACATGCCAATCATTTTCAAGGCAAGTCTCGTGTAGGGGTTTGAGAGCCAAGCAAGACCACTGGCTCGGCTCTCCCAAATAATTTGTTGGCTCTCCCACCTCTACTATTTGATCCCACAACCCGCCTTTATAACTCCAGCGGGAACCTCAAACAAACGGGTACAACTCTGCCCCAGAAGGTGAGGCGCAGCGGAGCATGCTACTGTTACCTGGCGGTGGACGGCTGGTCTTCCTTGTCATGCCACCTGTAATCCCCTCCTCACACACCTTCCCCCACAGTTTGTAGTTTTTCGCAAACTGTTGTTGCAGAGACAATTTGTGGCAATATCCCATAGTAAAAATTCATTTTTTGAGCTCCAGAGAGGAGATTAGAATGTACCCCGAGTTTTTATTGCTTTTCGACATGATTGTGTTCCGTAACTAAATTGCCTGAATTTATCTGTTTTTCACCTTGGTTGATAATCTAGCAGCGCTTTGAGTAAACGTGCCCCTGAGAAGTGAAGTGCTCCTTAATGACCGTGAAAATGAAGAGATATTTCATTCTGTCTTCAGCCAGCAGCAGTGAGGGCTCGGCGGGGAGATCTCTCCTCGCACAGCCGCCTCGAGCCTCAGATTCGGAAGCCTTGGTGTGGGTGAGGGCGCCGTGACAGCCCCACAGCGACATTCCGCATTATTCACAGTGCCAGCCTCTTCACACCCGGAGCATTGCCCCTTTTATTATTATAAAACGTGGCTAACGCCGCTTGTTTACTGCGCACAGGAAAATCACGGCCCACTTCTTAGCTGGAAGCTGCATGTGAGAGAGCTGCGGGAGAGCATCCCCACATCATATGAGAGAGACGAGCATCCTCTCCCAGAAAAAAGCAGCCGGAGAGAGAGGAACCTACCCACCAGAGAATTGATATCAGTACGTGTATGTGGTGATGACATAGCGCCAATCTAGGTCAAAGGCAAGGGAGCGCTGTAGAGGGTCAAAGGCAAAGACACAGTCAGTACCTGATAGGACGGTAGCTGCCTCGTGGGCTGTTCAAGCACCATGGTGAAAAGTTCATTAAAAAAGTGAATCTCAAGCTCTTTCCTAAACTGAGCAGGGTCGGGGCGGTTCTGATGGATACAGGCATATTTTTCCAAATCATGGGTGCGTAGATCATGAAGGTCTGTTGCACTGGCGTAACGGAACTTGAGGGGGCCCCCCTGCAAGGTACGTGGAGGGGCTACTTCGGACTCATTAAGGAGCTCTCTGGGCAGAGTACTGTGCTGAGGGGGCCCCCTGGAACTTGCCCCCACCCCGCACCACAGGGCTGCGGGGTGCCTGTGTTACGCCACTGGTCTGTTGCCTTGTCAGCTGTCTGGTTGGAAAATGCATGTTGTGGGCTAAGAACTCAAAGTGGGCTTACAGCCCACCCACTGCTTACCACTGGTTGGCTTTAATGTAGCTCTCATCTGCTTGCGTCTTATTCAATGGCTGTCCTTGTCCATAAATCTTACAACATTTGTGTTCGTCATTTCCCTGGAGCACAGCTTCTTTACCATTCTTAACATGGCTGACTTGTATATATCCACTTGTCACTTTTTAGGAGCCATTTTTCTTTTTGTCGAGGCACTCTATGAGAGTGCATGCGTTTTCCAGCTCTCTCCTTGTGGGTTGCTGTCTCCCCCGTGTTGCAAGCACTCTCTGTTGTACTTAGACCCCACTAGAGTCTTCCCTCCCCCACGCTCCGTGGTGCTTTCTTGCTTGTGTTACTCTCCCTCATGCAGCTTTTCCCAACCCAATCTTAGCTGATTTCCCCCACACACTCTTCCGCTACTTCACATCTCCATCCCTGCAGTCTTTTTAAAAAAATATATATATTTCATTCTTTTTTGTTTTGGTGGGAGGAACCAGGCAGCAAATTTCTTCCAGTCCCTTTACCTTGAAAAGTAAACTTTTGCTCTACTTCAATTTCAGATCTTTTTTTTAAATTACTGATCCATCGAGGCTCAGTAAATAAAAAAAAAATAATCGCACCTGCATCATTTTGTAGCCATACACGTGCATAATGACGCACTTGAATGTCATTACACGTAAGCACGTCCACAGAATGACGCAGCCACATCATTGCGCCTTTTTTTCCTTTGGACATGCAGCACAGTTTCTTGCCAATGTTATTCAGCATCGCCCAAAGGCATTGGCAAATCCAATAACGGTGAGACCTATTGGCTTTGCCAAAGCTGGTGTTTTTCCCACACTTCTTCATCTCCAGACTGTTGGTGTCCTTGCTGTGGGTGGGCCTGGAGCTATTAGAGGTGGTGAACTTGTCAGCCAAGAATACAGGTGCAGGTCGTGAAGACTTTGCAGCAGATGCACCTGGTTTTGAAAATGGTGGAGGGCAGCAAAAAGAGCCAGTCGAGTTTCATCGGGGTGGGGGTGATGTGCTCATATTTTTTCAGGCCCTTATTGATGTGTGCTACAACATGCAGAATGTCCTTCAAGGGGCCAGCGTGGAGACAAGAAGGCAGACAAGCAGGGCACCGACATCATCCTGATGCAAGAGTGCAAGGGCTTGAATGGCAGACGGCTGAAGAAAAGACCACTCTTAGGGGCATATTCATAAGGACTTATCGCCGAGTTATCGCCACCTTAATGCATCAAAAGTGGAGACAGAATTAACGCCCCATTCACAAGCAGGTGCAAACTGCAGACATCGCCAGTATTCCCGCGATAACTGCTGCAAAACTTATCTCCACGGGTGACACCACCAACTAACCCTAATGAGATGCAGAGTAGGCGTTCCCGTGCAAAAACACACCAAAACACCACTACACCACTTTCACAACGAACTGCCAGATCTGCGATGCGAACCAAAAATAGGCGATAAGCCGCGGTAGCAGCAGGGATTTAACACCTGCCTTTTGCTGGTGTTAAGCAGGACGACTACCTGCAGCATGAAAGGGAGCCCAGCCCAGAGCCACATCTGAAGACCCACAGATGCCATGGAGCCAATGATCATGCAGCTCGGAGACCCATGAGGGCCACAACACCCACCGCCACCACCCCCAGGCCCACCACCACCCCCAGGACCCGCCCCCCCGACCACCACAGAGGCAGCGTACACAAAGACAGCGGACCCACCGTAAATGCACCAGCCGCACAGACCTAACGCCAGAGGAGGACATTGCCCACAACAGGCCCAAAAGGACAACCACCCCCGCATCCTGACCCACATCGCCCACCGGCTGACGGTACCAACACAGCGGACAACCAACATCCCTCCGCAGACAAAGCTGCTGGCTGTGCTGGACCTGTTGGCCTCTGGTACATTCCAACCAACAACTGCCAGAGTCGGAGGAGTCTCACATCCAGCCCTATCCACGTTCATCACACGTGTCCTGGATGCCGTCATCAGCCTGGTAACCCAGCACCTCCACGTCACCCACACTGCCCAGGAGCAGCTGGAGACCAAGCAAGGCTTCTACGCCATAGCTGGATTCCCTCACGTGTTGTGGGCAATCGACTGCACACATGGACCCCTCATGCCCCCTGCCGACACTGCACACAACTACCGCAACAGAAAGCACACACATTCCATCAATGTGCAGGCAATAGTGGACCACCGGGGACTCCTCAACAATGTCGTGGCCAACTCCCCAGGCAGTGTGCATGATTCCCACATCTCCCGACAGTCCTTCATCAACCAGCGCTCCCAGGATGGCACCTATGGAAATGCATTGCTCGTTGGTAAGTACCATAGGAACACACCACACACCTCCACCCCACAGTTATGCAACTCACGACACTGGCAATGGGCATGCAGCAGAACTACATGCAACATGCCACACAACATGTCAACCGACCAGACACGACAACACGACTCCATTGGGAATCTGGGCTTGCCATGCACACAACCCAGCAACGGCATGACCCCACAGCCACACAATAGCAGAATGTGAGGAGAGGCGTGGAGCTGGCATGTGCGAGAGCGGCAAGTGACTAATGAATGACAACCTACCCAATGCCAGGTGTGGCGTGGATGTGCCGGACAGACTTCAGTGTGCAAACCACGGAAATGGCCATGTGGACATCAACTGCTGGTGCATGGAGTGTAGTGGCCAGTGGACGCTACCATGTCCCCACAGGCTGTGGGGCAGAGCGCGGAAATGTCGCACGTTACGTCCCCCCCCTGTATGCACGGGCGGAGTGGGTTGGCCCTGCGTACGCCAGGCCTGCGTAGGGGTGTGAATAAAAAGCCAGTTGCACTGGGCGTGGTTCTCTTTCGGAATGGCCAACGTGTCTGCCAGGGCGGCGCCTCTCAGCCCGCCACGAGGCCGGCGCTGTGCGCGGCGGGGCCTGCGTTCCTGTGCGCCTGCTGCACCCCGGTCCGCTGGTCCCCAGACCCGTCATGCCTGCCCCAGCGCACCAAGGAGGCTCCGCTCACCTGCCGACACCGGCATGTCTCAAAGAGGGCCCACCACGTGCCAGTGCAAGCTCCAAGCCCCAGTCCCGCGACCTTTCCAGCCTCCGCAGACCATCGCTGGCCTCCACGGCGCTGGCCCACAGTACTACTTTTTCATTGACATACTCCACCGGCGTACTCTTCGGCCCAGTTGTTAGCACATGTTGTACTGAGTGGTGACTTTTGAATGGCAGTGACCAAAGGTCTGTGGCAGCGTCCACATCACTATACTCCCTCCGATCAGTGAAGCAAAAGTCTGCATCGCAAGCACACGACACGTGTCTGTCGGGCCGTGCTGACCACTGCCCCCGGCCTACACTGGGGTCCAGTAGGTCCCACATGTAGAACTGTGTCTTGAGTACAGAACGGCAATGACCAGATGTTAATTGCAGAGTTCATATCACTGAACTCCCTTCGATCAGTGTCCCAAACTCCGCATCGCAAGCACACGACACGTGTCTGTGGGCCCGTGCTGACCGCTGCCCCCGGCCTACACTGCGGTCCAGTAGGTCCCACATCCAGCACTTAGTCGTGATTCATGAATGGCAGAGTCCATACCAGTGAACGCACGGAGAGGAGTAAGAGGAAGATGTGGTTCAGTCCGGATGAAAGCCGGATCCGCGTCACGGAGGTGACCGAACACTAGCAACAACTGACCTGGTGCCACTAACCCTGTTCACCGCAAGTCCACGTCCCGTGGTGCCACTGAACCTGAACTACGCAGGCCAGTGGGACCATCCAACGTAAGCCGGCGACACTTGGATGAGGGCCCCTGCTGACCGCTGCCTCAGGCCTACACTGCGGTCCAGTAGGTCACACTGTGTCTTGGGTAATATATGGAGGAGTCCACACCATTGGACACGCCTCATCGCAGGCGGCATCCCCTATCAGCACTGGTTCCACTAATTCTGTGCGCAATGAGTCATGGGCACTTTCTGGTTGGACTTTGGTGGAGTCTGAGTCCATGGCCTGGGGGTTGTCTGCATCATCATCTGGCTGGGACGGACTTGGTGTTCGACATGTGTCTGTTCCATTCATCTCCACCATAGTGACTGTTTCTGCGTGGTTCTGCCCTCTGCATCATGCCCTGGGGGGTACACCTTCCACTGTCCACCGAGACACTCCGCGACAACCCCCTTTGTCATCTACGAGAACCTGCTCTGCTCTCGTGACCCTGCCCCAGTGCACCGCAAGTCAGCGGCCCATGGCGGTAGGCCTGTGCAGGACGCTGTGCATCAGGGGCCACTAACTCTGTGCAGCTCAAGTCATGGGGCCTTTATGGTTGAATGGTTGTGTCCTTAACGTGGGAACACTGTTTTTTGACTGCACCAGGCACTCCATGACGGCTGGTGTACACACACCCCACACACATCCAACACAGGTGTCACTCGACATGTGAGCCTGCTAATAAAAGTGGCCGGGCGCACGTGCCCGTAGCCATTCACACCATCTAAGCAAGTGTGTCCGTGTGGTCATAATGTCAGCATGATGGGCCCGAGCCCTGCAACATCAAAGTGTGCTGTCTTCAGCGGACGATACCATGTCACCTCAGCAGTGGCTAAGACCTTGGACATGAAGCTTCGCCCGCACCCCCCCTGCATGCACAAGCGGCGTGTGCTGGTCCGGCGTACATCAGGTCAGTGCAGGGGTGTGCTGATTCGGCAGGGGGATCAGGGCGTGGCTCTGGTCTGGCCTTGAGCACAAAGTGCGGTAAGCGTGTCTCTGTGTTGGAGTGTTGTCGCCACCAGGGCCACAGTAGTCAATGTTGCAATGTAGCATGCACACGGAGGGCGGGCCCGCACGTACGGGGAAATGTAGGAGCGCAAGACCGCTCGGGGTCTTGGCTCATACATGCCGAGTGTTATGTGTATCAGTCCTGCGGCTGCATAAGTCAGATGCCTAGACTCAATCGCAGCGTGATCACAGCCAGCCATGGACTGTACACCTGTGTCCGCCCTGTCCAGACCATTGGCCTACACTCACGTGGCCGCACACCCTCAACGGCCAGCTTCACGGTGTTGTTGGCATGCCGCTGGACATGCGCAGACAGGCATGACAATGGGGTGCCGTAGGAGTGCACGTGATATAACAGCGCAGCGCACACAAGTGTGGGGGCTCGTGGGAGGGAGGAGCAGCTGTGAGGCAACGTGACACCCAGTGAGGCTGCTCATGTGCCACGTGCTCGGCATATCATCCATGATGCCCTGGGTCGCAGACATCCCACCCAGACAGGCCTCTGTACATCTCCTGTATGCAAGCTGATAGTAGAGTTACTGTAGGGATGAAAGGTCCTTTGTCTGAACTATCAGGCGGAAGCACATCTGGAGCTCCGAGCTGGGACTTGCATGTGACCAGCATCCCCTGACAGATACGATAGCATTTGCTTGCGACTCCCACACTACGCACTGCCCGACGTGAGACCAACGTGTACACATCCCACACACAGGAGTCCTTGGTCATAGTTAGCGTGCGTGAAATGGCCTTCACACGTACTCCTACCCCACCCCAGGCCTGCACCCGTTGCACACAGACACTGCTCATTGATCCGAGCTGTGGCATTTCATCCACAGGACTGGCGCGGGTCAGCACAGTGCCGCTTCAAGCAGAGCCACTGACGCAATGGCAGACCATCCCGGACACATGCACAACTCCCGTCACGTGGACCGGTACCGTGCACGTCTGCTGCATGTACTGGGGGCACTGCCATTGGCAGTGCTGCGGATCAGTTACCGGCTAAGCTTCCGCCTTGCCAACGTCACCTGTGTTCAGCCTGTGTTGCATTGTCGCTCGTGCATATTCGAGTGGACCATGGATGTCTGCCTCTCCAACGTAACGGTAGCTGACCTCGATTTCGATGTGTGTGTGAGCCCCCTGTTGGCCCACGACCAGGAGTGTCACTGTGATGCCCGTTTATGGCATGCCTGGATGATTGGCATGCATGCTGGCAACTGGACATGGGAGATTGCACGAGTCGTCGTGTGCAGTGACCACATTGAGCCGCTCCCCTATTGGGCTTTAGTGCCAATTGGGGCCAGGCGTTGGAGTCAGCACATCTGTCCGGGACAGCTGATGAGTTACGTCGCCGACATGTTGGATGTAGTCGACAACGAGCTCATGTTGGAAATGTTGGCCTACGCTGCTGCACTTGCGTTCATGGACGAGTGACAACGTACCTGCAGCCACGACTGAATGTGACCCATTGCACGAGTCCCGGCGCCTGGTTGCATGTTGGGGATCTGGTCACATGTCCCAAGACGACAGTGGACATGGCTGCATTGGCCTGGACTCCGGATACATGCGCGGACAACCAACACGCGTGTGGGTGATGGACTCCCCCGGGGTGGACATGGGCGCTTTCCAACGTTCCTCATTCAGGCATGCTGCTGCATTGGTCTGCATGTTGTGGCACTTCTCTTGTCCGTACTGACACGCAATTGTTGATGAAGTTTCCGCACCTTCACTTGTCTCCAACTGTGATGAGTGTTGATTTGTATGCACATGTGTGTGTCACGGCCTATCTGGGTCCCTGCCATACGTGCATTGCTACCCCATCAGGGCTGTGGGTTTGTACTTGTGCATTATCATGTCCCTGTTTCGTGCTTTGCTAGATGCATATGGCCATTTCCCGGCCACATGCGGGTGCACTTGTGTCCTGTGTTCGGTTGTGCAAATGTTGGTGTTTGTACCACTTTGTGTTCGACGTTGGGGTGCTCTGCTTCCTATGTGTGTGTGCTGCATTGTGTGTGAGATGGCCCTTCAGCTCTGATTTGGCTCACCCTTCTCCCTTTCAGGCAGTGTGATTTTCACTTCTGTGCTTGTTCAGTGGTGTGATATTGCCGACTTTTGTGACTTGTGCTCTTGGTTAGTGTTGTTACTCTTGGGCATGGTTTGTCTGCAGTTGTGCTGTGCTTAATTGTGCATGTGTGCCACTGTGCCCATCTCCCCCCGTCCCCCCAGTCCCTGGACGTTTCTCTCCCTGTTGCTGTTGTGTCTGTTGATTTTGAGCAGTTTCCGGTCCCCGACTCCTGCCACCATCTCCAGACTGATGTGGTGGACACCATTTCCTCCATGTCATCCAGCTCCTGGTGTGGCGCTGGACTCCCACCTCCGGTGTGCATTGCTGCCTTCTGGTTGTTGGCGTGTTTCTGCTTGTTTTTGCGTTTCGCATCATTCCAGCTGTTCTGGTTTTCTTCCATTGTCCTCCTCCGCTCTCCGGCTGCATTCACCTTGTCCACGAAGGACTGCCATGTACAATGTTTTGTTGCCAATGGGTTGTGTACTTGCTCCGACTGCCTCCATTGTGCTTCGATGTTGTTTTCTGTTTGGTTTGTCTTCCTTTTTCCTGCTTTTGTTGTGCTTATTCCCGCCTGCCGTGTGTGTGTCGCGGGCCTGGCGCTGCTTATCGCTGCTTTCCTCATCGCGAATGGGCTCATCGCACTTTTTTTTGTGTTGGGGTTTGTGTTTTTATCTCCGTTGAGGTGGTTGTATCGCGGACATAGGCCGCGTTTTCGCCAAACTATCGCATGGGGCCGCCGTGTTGTGAATTCCACGTTAACACAGGGTTATTTTCCCGCGATAGACAGCGATGTGTAAAGTTGTGTTAACATTTTTTGGAGATGTTTAGCGCACGTTCGTGTGAATATCCCCCTTAGTCACTACAGGAAAACAGCATGAGATCACCCTCCCTGCCGAAGAACTGCTGGGAAGCACCATTCCAACTAAAGCTGGGTGCTTCATCTCAACTAGAGAACAACTGGGAGCATCATCTCTAGCAGCAAACACCTCAAGAGTATTCTTCTGGACAGTGCTTACTTAAACACAGGGGGTCAAAGTTTTTCTGAGAAACCCACCTATGGCACTGCGGAATGCTTGCTTTACCACATACCAAGGCGGGTCTAGTCTTGACTTCACCTCATGCTTCTTTCTTCCCCCATTCTACACTCCATGTCTCTTTATCTTGCTCTTGTGGGTTCTTTTTCATCTCTGCTTTCTCCCTTTTTCCTGTCCTCCAATCTTTCTCTAGCTTCTCCTTTGTACCTTTTCTGCCCCTCACCCTCCTTTTATGGAGTAAAGACGGATGATGAAATAAAAGCCCCAGTCCCCAAAGTTGAATGACGGTGCCCACCAACTGCACATACTGAGCATCTTACCTGCCTGCTTCTTCAACTCATCTGTATTCTCCATCACCTGTTCCTCCAGCTCACCCTTCCTCTCACCTCCCTTCCCACTCTCTTGTTCCTCCAGGCCAAGAATGTTCAATAGGAGTGCCACATTCCTTCCATAATTTCAGGCTATCCACGTAAAGTAAAACTGCACACACTGAACTTAAACTTAAATGGAACGGTATTTACTTAATCAATGTTGTCCGTGTCGGCTCAGCAATACTACTGCGCCTACAGTACACTGAGGCCAACTTCTCACCCTGACTTTCAGCCCTCTTAATCCTCACCTCACTTCTCCCTCACCTATGGCTCCAGGTCTCAGACTCAATCCACAGAGGCAGACTGACTCGCCGAGCAGTGAACGGGGGGTAAAGAAAGGAGCGGCTGTGAACTCTGCCCCCGGCCCCCCGACGCTGCGAGATCTGAGACCGGCGCTTAAATTGGCAATTTCAAGCTTGGTGCTTCCCCGGAGACGCATCGCTTGAGCACAAAGGCCACTGGTTTTGCCCTCGGATGAACCAGTGACAGTGCCACATGGCCCGCCCTTTTAAATGAGTGTGTTTTAATGTTGGAATCATTAGCCTTCCCATCGGAGGGAGGAGTAGGTTTCAATTTTCATGTAAAAAAATCATATCAAGCTGCTCCCGCTGGCAGGACCCACCAACGAAAGGAAACCAGGCCCACCTTTTGAAGCAGAATAATAACAACAATAATACAGTTGTAATTGTTTTTAACTGTTTTTTAAGGTGCTGATAAGACCAAAAGAAAGCGATAAGGAGCTAGTGATTAGGGCTGAGGCGTGGAAGCCTCCATAGAATGTTATTATAACGCAAATGATGGCAGAAGAGAGGGATCTTGATGCTTGAGGAAGGATAAAATATTGGCGCCGTGGCGCAGTCAAGTATGGAAAGAGTTCCAGAGGGCTAAACAGGGCTTTAAGTGGGCCGGGTCCTGTCTGTGCTCAGCACCGGCAGTTCTTAAAAAGCAGGTGCCGAGACGGGTCCCTATCGGGCTCTCCATTAGAATGGAAAAAAATCTTAACTCTGCAGCAGTTCACTGCTTTTGATTTAACTTTTATTTTTTACAGTTCTGTATTGCAAAACTCGAAGTGCTTTACATGAGCACCAACAAGGACATATTCATTTATTACATGATTTGCCCAGAAACACAGGATGTTGAGCTGACGCTGAGACTCAAACCTGATTCCTCAGCTCCAAAGTTGGCAGCTCTAGCCATTACATGGCTTGGCAGTTCGGGCTGGACTGTTCCCATGAGGCACAGGGTCAGACTGATTTGCATATGGCCATGTCTGAACTGGGGTGGCGGAGTGAGCTAAAGAAGAAATGCGTTACTTACCTGTAACTGCAGTTATCCAGTATTGGTATCTTTCATAGATTCACATGCCTGAATCATTCCCCGTCGTCGGGATGGGAGTCCCCGGTACATAAATAAAGTAATGTCTCATTAGACATATAGAGTAATAGGCCAAGAGCCTTACATTAGTAACATATCCATGTCCTTTTGTAAAAAGGACCAAACTCTAGAAAAGAACCAATCAGCTATCACCACCCTGTGGAACCTTCCTGGAAGGAGCTCTAATCCCTCAGATTTTCGTAAGCACAGTGCTAAGTAGGTGTATCACTGAGAGAACGAGGTGAGCCCTTCCAGGGGAGGTGGGTGGGTTGCATGTGAATCTATGAAAGATACCAATACTGGATAACTGCAGTTACAGGTAAGTAACGCATTTCTTATCCAGTATTAGGGTATCTTTCATAGATTCACATGCCTGAATCAGAGTAGTAAGCAATGATAAGCACATTTCGGATGGTACAGCATATACAAACTCACCAGATAATAACATATCAATGTGAAACATAGAAAGTACCAAACTGCAATCAAAGAAAACCATCAAAGAACACAATAAAGAAATGTGCGTATAAAAGCAAGGATGGTGGGATGAAAAGAAGGCTCACCTCTACTGGAATAGATGATGTAGCACCGCCTGTCCCACTGCAGCATCCTTCATGAGTTCCGTATCCAAGCAGTAATGCTTGGTAAATGTATCCGGCGTCTTCCATGTTGCCGCTCTGCAAATGTCTGTGATAGGCACACCTGCAAAGAGTGCCATGGAGGTAGAAACCGCCCTAGTGGAATGGGCTCGAACCTTGGAATGCAAGGGTTGATCCGCTTGCTGGTGACAGAAAGTAATAGCTCCAGAGATCCACCGAGAGATACTTTGTTTAGTAAGTGGAAGACCTTTCCTAGGTCGACTGTAAGCCACAAAGAGTTGGTTGGATTTGCGGAACGACTTTGTCCTGTCAAGGTAGAATTTAAGGCAGCGTTTAAGGTCCAGAGAGTGTAGAGCTCTTTCTGCCGGCGTTTGAGGATTTGGAAAAAAGGTCCGTAAGACTATAGGCTCATTGAGGTGAAAGTCTGACGGGACTTAGGGCACAAATTTAGGATTAGTTCGCAGTATAACCCTGTCATGTTTGAACTGAAGGAAAGGGTCTTGAATTGAAAATGCCTGAAGCTCACTTACTCGCCTTGCAGAGGTAAGGGCTAGAAGGAGTGCCGTCTTCCAAGAAAGATATTTAAGATCAGCTCTGTGGATCGGCTCAAAAGGGTGTTTCATAATCTGAGCAAGAACTGTGTTGAGTTGCCAAGTGGGAGGCAGAGATTTGACGGGAGGAAAAGTCCTGATTAGGCCTTTGAGAAATTGTTTAATCAGTCTACTAGACCAAAGAGAAGGACCTGCAGAAGATCTCCTGAAACGGGATATAGCTGCCAGGTGAACTTTAATAGAGGCATGAGCAAGACCTGAAGTCGCCAGATGGAGAAGGTAAGGCAATATTTGTTCTGGAGAAGACGAAAGAGGGTGTATGTTCGCCGACTTACACCAAATACAGAACCTCTTCCATTTTAAGGAATATGTTTTGTTAGTACTGTCGGCTCGAGCCCGAGCCAGAACTGCCCTGCAGTCCAGAGGAATGTCTAGGCCATGGAACTCTCGGAACTCAGGAGCCAAGCCAATAATCTGAGAGATGCTGGATCCGGATGTTGAACTTGTTCCCGGTTCATTGTGAGGAGAGAGGGAAACGGTTTCAAAGGGATCGGCGGCTCCAGGGAGAGAAGATGGAGCTCCGTGAACCAATGCTGGCGCGGCCACGCAGGAGCTATCAGGATGAGCGTGCAGGGTTCTGCCTTCAACTTCCTGAGGACCCTGGGAATTAGGGGAATCGGTGGAAAAGCGTATGCAAAGACGTTGAACCATGCGATCGAAAATGCATTCCCTAGAGATCCTCGTTGGGGATGCCAGCTTGCGAAGTTTTGGCATTTGGCGTTCTGCTTGGTAGCAAATAGGTCCAAGAGAGGAGTGCCCCATTGGGAGAATATGCGGTCGAGAGTCCGCTGGTTCAACTCCCATTCGTGACATGTTGTTTGTTGCCTGCTTAGTGAATCGGCCAGTACGTTGTCTGTTCCTGGAACATATTCCGCTCGAAGGGAAATGTTGTGGAGAAGTAGCCAGTTCCAGATCTTTTGAGATTCGTGAGAGAGTGTTAGTGAACGAGTACCTCCCTGCTTGTTCAGGTAGTGCATTGTTGTAGTATTGTCCGTCCGGACAAGCACTAGAGAACGTTTGATCCTGGGAAGGAACGCCAGGAGAGCCAGATAGACAGCTCGCAGCTCGAGGAGGTTTATGTGAAGCTTCCGTTCGGAAGGAGACCACTTTCCGCTGATTCGGAGCTCTTGGAGGAAAGCTCCCCAACCCTCCAGGGACGCATCTGTTGTGATGATTTGTGGAGAAGCTTGGAGCAAGAAGGGCAGGCCTTGAGAAAGATTCCGTGGACGAGTCCACCACTGCAGAGCAGTGACCATCTGAGGGGTCACCTGAATGACATCGTCGAAGGATCCTTCGGATTGAATCCATTGAGCCGACAGTGCTTCTTGGAGAGGGCGCATGTGGAGGCGACAGTAAGGAACTAGCAGAATACAGGACGACATCATTCCGAGAAGGGATTTGAAGAGGCGTACTGAGAGGGACTTCTTGGCTTTTATGTGGTTTGCCAAATGAAGTAGTTTGTTCTGTCGCTCTTGTGATGGGAAAGCTTTCTTCTGGGTTGTGTCGAGAGTAGCACTCAGAAAGGATATCCGCTGAGAAGGTTGGAGGACAGACTTGTCCTGATTGAGAGTGAGTCCCAGGTGACTGAAAAGCTGTAGACAGGCGTTGGAAGACCTGGTCACGCCGTCTAGAGAAGGTGCCTTGACGAGACAGTCGTCGAGATAGGGAAAGACCTGATGGTGTTGTTGCCTGAGGTATGCAGCCACTGGAGAAAGGCATTTCGTAAAAATGCGTGGAGCTGACTTGAGTCCGAAGGGCAGGACACGAAATTGGTAATGTCTGCCTCCCACGGCGAACCTCAGAAACGTTTTGTGATTCCTGTGGATAGGGATATGGAAATAGGCATCTTGAAGATCCAAAGACACCATGTAGTCATTTGCGTTGAGAAGTTGCAGCACTTCTTGGATGGTAAACATGCGAAACGACTGTTTCTTTAAGAACTTGTTGAGACCTCTCAAGTCTAGGATTGGTCTCCATTTCTTCTCCTTTTTGCGCACCAGGAAAAAACGGGAGTAAAACCCCTTCCCCCGTTGACGAAGAGGAACCTTTTCTATAGCTCCCTTCTGGAGCATGAGTGAAAGTTCCAGGAGTAAAAGGCGTAGATGTTTGTGAATCATAGGTCGAGGAGGGGCCTGGGGAGGAATTTGAATGAACTCCAGCGAATGTCCAAATTGTATCAGTTGAAGAACCCAACGGTCCGTTGTTATTTGTTTCCAATTGTGTAAGAAATGGGAAATCCTTCCTCCTATTTTGGAGGGTGGAGAGGAAATGGAGACCGGCGGTAGAGAAAAGTCATTGCCGCCGAGCAGCGTCCTTCTGCCGTCCTCCCTTTCCTCGAAAGGAGGTCTTAGTGTAAGATGATTGCTGTTGTTGACGTTGTTGGTATTGTGGCCAATATTGTTGGTTGGAGGAGGAATAGGAAGACCGATAGTGTTGGTAGTCTCCTCTGGTGGTAGATTGACCTCTACCCCTTGAGCCACGAAAAGGGTTTTTTTTAAATTGAAGGGTACCCAGAGCCCTAGCTGTGTCGGTATCCTTTTTTATGCCCTGAAGAGCTTCATCGATATGCGTGCCAAAAAGAAGCTGACCATCGTAGGGCATGTCCAGAATTTTTGTCTGGACTTCTGGCCGGAAAGAAGTCGCCTTCAGCCAACCTTGGCGTCGTAGTACAGCAGCACCAGCTAGTTGGCGGAAACCAGTAGAGGCGATATCCATCGCACAATCGATGATCTCGGAAGCCGAACGTTCGCCCTCCAGCAAGATCTTCTTTGCTTCTTCCTTCGAATAGTCCGGCAAGGCCCCCAAGTATGGAGCAATGTCCGCCCACATCTGCCTGTTATAGCGCCCTAATAACGCTAAGGAATTAGACGCACACACTGTTAATGCAGACATGGAAGAAAAACTTTTCCCAATATTGTCAAGTCTTCTGCCTTCCTTGTCTGGAGGAGCGGATAGCGGCCAGAAGGGTTTTTAGATTTCCGCTGAGCAGCCTGAGTGATGACGGAATCAGGTTTGGGATGTCCAGTAAGGCAGGCCGGAGCGGTGTCCGGAGCTCTGTATTTTTTGTCTAGTCGAGGTAACACTGGGGGAAGCGAAGATGGATTGTGCATTATTTTAACACCCTGATTCCAGATGTAGTCTATAATGGGCACAGATCTTACAGACTTTTTAAAAGGTTCCTTAAAGTCATAAAGGAAACAATCCTCCTGGAGAGAAGGCATCGGGATCTGGAAACGTTGTGCAGCCCTTTCCAAGACATTATGAAAACCCCCGATATCCTCAGGAGGCGAATCAGCTTGAGTAGGCACCAGGGACGCTGGACACAGGATAACGTAATCATCCCACTCATCATGAGTCGATTGGGAATCATGGAGTTCTCCTTCCTCTTGTTGATCATCCTCCTCATCATCCGTGGAAGGTGGAGGTGGTAGCGTGACAGGCACAGACTGTGGAGGTAGAGGTGGAGGTTGTGGCCTTGGCGGCGGAGAGGTAACTGGAGCAGGAGACGTAGCAGAAGTAGGAAATCTCTGCTTGTAGTCAGTAATTAGAAATTGGAAGTCAGAAACCAAAGACGCAGGTAGACAAACCATGGGAGGTTGGGGAGGATGGCTGTCGTCAGGATAGTATGTCTGGTCTTCTGGTTCTTGTTCGTCATAGTCCGAACTCTCATGGTACTTGACATGAAGTTCAGAAGGACTTGTAGCCGTTCCGAACATACTGCCATCGTCTGAGTCTTCCTCCTCTTCCAAAAGGTGAGTCGGAGGTAATGGCTGGACCCTGCTAGGAGAAGTCAGGGCAGGTGTCAACGTGC
The DNA here is from genome assembly GCA_963921515.1 of Calotriton arnoldi. NCBI lineage: Eukaryota > Metazoa > Chordata > Amphibia > Caudata > Salamandridae > Calotriton > Calotriton arnoldi. Next base: position 429,852 of record CAWUFW010008655.1, on the reverse strand, counting down.
GTTTTGTTATTTTAAGATGGACATACGCACTTTCTACTTTGGACTCTGGTGTCGTGGACGAGCCCGTCGTCGGTGTAGTCGTCGACGGTGAAGCACCGACGGACACAATTGAAGGTAACATCGACGAAGCTCCCGTTGACGGAGCCATTGTCGACGGTGTTGTTGTCGTCGACGGAGCCCTCGTCGACGGTGTCGTCGACGGAGCCCTCGTCGACGATGGGGTAGACGTCGACGGAACATTCCTCGTCGTAGGCGTCAACGCGCTCGTCGGCGATCGTAGCGTCGACGCTGGCTTGGTTGTCGACGATGATTTCTTAATTTTTATCGTCGACGATACAGGTTTAACAGCCGTCGACGATGAAGTGGTCGTCGTCGACGTGGACGATGCTGAGGACGCCAAAGAGGTAGAGACAGTCGTCGTCGACGAGGTCACTCCCACGGCTGTAGATGGGGATTTTCTCGCCGTTGAAGCCACCGTCGACGAGGCAGTCGTCGACGAGGTGGAACTAGGCTTTTTAAAAGTGTGTAGAACCTCCTGAGGAGAAACCTTTGCTGGTAAAGCCTTAAGGGTTGCCTCCGAAGACTTTTTGTGCGTCTTCTTTTGAGGGGGCTGCGACGAAGGTCCTGGAGAAGTAACTCTGGGCCTTTTTTGAGAGGATCTTGAAGATTTGGAGGAGCCCTCACTCTCTTCAGAAGACAAAGCTTGGTCTTTGTCCTTAAGTCTCTGCAGCCAAATTAAAAGGCGTCCCTCCCGGTCTCTGAGGGTTTTTGAAGAAAAGGTACGACATACCTTACAGTCCTTTGAGGAGTGATCCGGGTAAAAACAGTAGAGGCAGTCTTTGTGTTGATCGTCGACATGAAGCCTCTTTTTACGACAGGAAGCACAGGGCCTAAAAAGGCCTTTCTTAGGAGAATCTGCCATGAAGATATTGAGAACTTCTCACAGAAGAAGGAATGGTGAAGAAAAAGTCACTGGAAATCCAGAAACAAGGAAAAACTGAGCAGAGCTCAGTGGAGACTCCCTTAGCACGACATGCGGTAGAAAATCTGAGGGACTAGAGCTCCTTCCAGGAAGGTTCCACAGGGTGGTGATAGCTGATTGGTTCTTTTCTAGAGTTTGGTCCTTTTTACAAAAGGACATGGATATGTTACTAATGTAAGGCTCTTGGCCTATTACTCTTTATGTCTAATGAGACATTACTTTATTTATGTACGACGGGGAATGATTCAGGCATGTGAATCTATGAAAGATACCCTAATACTGGATAATGATGATGGATTAAACCCAGATCAGTTGACTGGGGGTGAGTGCTTGCAATGTTCAACACTCCGTCCATCATCCCCTTTGGTTTTGCTATGTTCGCCCTAAGTTGGCAGGGTATGCCCAGACGTGGGTCCCTTGCTCACTTTGCCACTGGATTCAAGATAGCCTGGCTGATGACGGCTGTAAGCCAGAAACCGGTCCCAGGATGCTTGTTTCCGGTCCAGGGAAGACATGGCTTGGCAGTTCGGGCTGAACTGTTCCCATGAGGCACAGGGTCAGACTGATTTGCATATGGCCATGTCTGAACTGGGGTGGCGGAGTGAGCTAAAGAATGATGATGGATTAAACCCAGATCAGTTGACTGGGGGTGAGTGCTTGCAATGTTCAACACTCCGTCCATCATCCCCTTTGGTTTTGCTCTAGCCACTACGCCACAACCTATCACACAAGAACGAAAGCATTTTCAATATTATATTCAAAGAAGCCATAGTTATATGTATGCATGTAGTATATTTATCTTATCCCACTAACAACCTTTGACAAAGCCAACAGTCCTGGCTTGTTGTAGGTGTAATGTTACTTGTTGTATAATATATGTGGAGGCAATAACAGAAGCAGCAAAATACCAGTTGACGGCACATTATGCTGAGCACATATTTTTAGCCATAAATGTTTTAAGCTACGCCCTTAATTATATCGGCCAAACCCCTTTGAGAGACCCCTCGCAGTTTTTTCATCCCACTTAAAGCCCTGGGGCTAAACATTGGCGATCGAGGAACCTAGCCCAAGCGGTTTCAATTTTGAAGCAGATATTGAGATATGGTGTTGGGATGCTTGCCTTAGGCTTCTGGTTAGCAGCCTGTTGTAAAACTTTGGTGAGGTACACTGAAACTGAGCCCTGTGGAGCTTTATGGACCAGGCAGAGCTTTTTCAAGTCGATTCCGTCCTTAACAGGTAGTCAACGGGGAGATATCAGGGTTTCGGTGACGTGATCTGAACCCCTCAGGTTAAAGAGGAGGCAAGCTGCATAATTTTGGACTCTGTGGTGTCTGTTAAAGATTTTGCTTAGGAGGGTAATGTAAACTCCACTGTGGTGGAGAGGGAATTGTTTATTTTAAGGGAGATTACATCTTGAGTTTGCAGGACGTGGAGACTCTCTCATTGGTGGTGAAAGTAGACAAACAGTTTTGACTACTGAATTGATGGCTGAAGAAAAGTAGAGCTCCTTACCGAAAATAACTCCTCATGATACACAGAAGAGGCGAGGGGGATAACTGAGGTAGACTCAGCCCACACATGAAGAGAGATGGGAGCTTCGCAATGGGTCAGTTTAAATGAATATATTTTGTTGACTTCACAATGCAAACTAATTCGCCTCTTGGCTCATCAAACATTTTGACAAATTGAGAAATCGAGTGTTTAAAATTTTACACAGGATCACACAATTTGCAAAGGTGGGGAAATAAATCTCTCTTGGTTACAAAGTATGTAACAGTAAGCTACATCCTTTCCCACGAACCCAGAAATTTCACCGGTCAATGTCCGTCGAAAACACATGGCAAATTCAAAATGGGAATTTTTCAATACTTCTCAAAAATATCTCCGCATTTCAGAAGCAAATGTTTAACCGAGTTGTTTCTATTGTTTATCTGGTTACTAAAGTCGTCATTTCAAGCAGCCTGTAATTGGTGTGACACTTATTGCACCTGATAAAATCCGACTCCTCAGAGTCAGAAAATGTCGGATACCAACCAATTATTTTTTGTTTTGGGGAGTAACGTAGATTTCGAGGCTTACCATACCATGCTACACATGTTCCAGTAAATAGGCATTTCTCTTACTATAAATATCGGTAGGCTTTACCTGATGACACTTATATAATAACAAGCACTTACAGTGCAATAGGTCTCGCATTTGCGAGAGTTTGATCTATTGGCATTCTAAACGATACTGCCTTTTATTTATGTGTTTATAAAACCTGCAAGCGACGTTAACGTACCGTTTGCAGGTTTTGTAAACATAAATAAAAGGCATTATTATTTATAATGCCAATGTGTGCCTGTGCTTTGGTGTCGTTGGTGTAATAGGGGAATAGCATTATCGAAAATAGTACTTCTTATGTTATAATTTATTTTGTGTAATAATGGAAGTAAAATGGGCATTTCTAGTGGTATGTTACAAAGTAATATAATGCCGTACTAAGGATGGACTAACACGTGTATGTAGGAATTAGAAGCTATTATTTACGATGGTGAATAACATAAGCAAATGACCAATATGGGCGGAGAGTGTGTAGAGCTTAAAGATTAACTGTAATATAGTATACCTTGTTGAGCGAGCAAGAAAAAAACAATACTTACAGCTGAGGCTATAAGAAAACGTGGTGAAATCAGACACTACTCTATCGCAAGTTACAAAAAAAAACAAAAAACAATACTTACAGCTGAGGCTACCTCAATGTTAAACCAGCTGTCACATTGTAAATAATAAATAACAAGCATTGGCATAGCCAATAGGTCTCGCCTTTGGGACCTTATAAGTGTTTAGCCATGCAACAGTTGCGTAACTAAATACTTATAAGGTCCCAAAAGCGAGACCTATTGGCTACACTATTATAATCGCAGCACCCGTGTTTTACTTTTAACATTAAAAGTAAAGCGCTTTAACATTAAAAGTAAAGCGCGGGTGCCGCGATTATAGCAAAAGTAAAGAAATAGAAAAATAATCTATTTTTTTACTTTTGCTATAATCGCGGCACCGCGCTTTACTTTAATGTTAAAAGTAAAGCGCCGGTGCCGCGATTGTAGCAAAGTAAAGAAATAGATTATTTTTCTATTTCTTTACTTTTGCTATAATCGCGGCACCCGCGCTTAAAGCGCGGGTGCCACGATTATAGCAAAAGTAAAGAAATAGAAAAATAATCTATTTCTTTACTTCAAAGCCGGGAAAGTGAAAGTGATCGCGATCGCGATGCACTTAATGACCCGTGACGCGCGTGCACGCTCACGTGAACGCAAGCTGGTCGCCAGTGCTGTTTGCACTTCCAAAACCCGCTTACTAAAACTCTCGCCAGCGCAGCGCATGCGCTGGCTCAGGCGAGACCTAAAAAAGTGCTTACCCAGTAATTTAAGAAGACTGTCTAACGCCGCAAGTAAACGATCGAGTCCGGGTGGGCCGTTCGAGAAGGAGACAGGGCGGTAACCAAGAAGCCTAATTTTCAATGGGAAGCCAGCGTTTAGCATAAACGATGACGCAACCCAATCAGATTGATGGGCGGGGCTTAATATCCACTTCTGAAGTATCCCGATTACAAGAAGCCTCGCAGAGCGAGAAGCGCATGCGCGCTGCAACGCTAGGCGAGACCTAAAAAGAATGTTTCTTTTTTTTTAAAAAGCATTCACAGACAAGGTGGTCTGCTGACACCAGCAGGTCACCATCCTTGTAATGACCTCCAACTGTAGTGAGTGGCAGTTTGCAACCAGCTCATTAATATTAATGAAGTAGGTTGGTTCGCGAGCCACTATGATTTGGAATTTTATGAACCAACCTATAACTACATAGGTTGATTTATAAAAATTCTTTTCTGGTCGCGAAATACTGCTTGCAAATTCCGACCAGTGTTTTGCGACCAGTTATTAGTACATCAGACCCCACATTCCCAAAGCTTTGCGCCTGTCTGATAAAGTCCTTTTGTACGACCCCAATAAGTGATTGAAATGGGGGAAAAAGGCACAGCACAGCACTGTTGCACGTAGGACATACCTGAAGTAAGGGCCTGTAATCACTATATGGATAGATGCATGTTGGTAGGGACCCCAGTATACCTCGCCCAGGGCTGTCCCCGGAAAATTAAAAGATATTGGGACACTTGTTATTGTACTATGATCTGAAAGTGTAGCTGTTGTTTTTAAATAATGATTTGTGTTATTGACCTCCCCTTTCGAAACCTTTGGGTCCTGCTGCTTCGGGTGCACACAAGTATGTGTGATACTGGTGAGCAGTGAGTATGCTAGGTTCTTGGGGTAAGATGACCGTATGCATACTCATGTATGGTAGAGGCAGTCATACAGTACTGCCACACTTCTCAGAGCTGACATTGCCCCTTTAAATTGAATGGTGGTTCTGAAATTGTCAGTATTTTACCTCAAAAAAGAAATGGGATTGCATTCGGATTGTGACGGCTTTGATGCATATTCGCGCAGCAGCATATGCAGTTTCACGGTTCATGTAGTTGTTCAGGTCGCAGTGTGTGATATATATGTTACTATAATCACTTGTGTAACTCACAGGTACTGATGTGAAAAGAGATCACAACGCATAGGTGTAGCAATGGCAAACCCTAAAGTAAATCAAGGCTGCTGACCATTAAGATGCTCTTGCGTAGCTCTCAGCTGCGATATTGTGTATAATCCTTTCCCTGACTGCATGGAGATACATTCTACCCAAGATATAGAAACATAAGTGGATTTCTAAGATACATCCACTCTGTGAACTCTCAAGAGCAGCCACATGGAGCTGTCCCCATGCCTTCTGTAACCATGGTTGTTTGGAAGATCCATTACAGAGTGGATGTTCAGTTAGGCCTGATTCTGTGCTTCACCCTACACTAGAATTACCGCTTTAAGATGCATCTGCTTGGTGTTCAAACTTAAAGAGTTAGAATTTCAAGTAGAAAAGGGCAAGGAACATTTACCCAACTAGCAACACAAGTTCTCAGTCCTTTGCACGATAGACAAACCTTTATTATCTTGGATTTTGAAATAGTACCACTTTCTGTCCTATTTTTGATTGGCAAGACATTGGGCTGATTTTCAAAAGCATTTATGAGTGCGGGAAGTAGTATTACAGGAGTACTATTTTACGTACTCTTAAATGCCTTTGGCCCCGAAATCTCCAACTGCTTATTAGTAAAATTGCAAAGAGGGTGCAATGCTTTCTATTTGTGCTAATTAAATTTGAAGATTACCTGACTATTCCATTTTATTCCCATGTTAGACGTTTTAGGACCAATTCACTAAGCCATTTAAGAGGTCATACCAATAGTACTACATTACGCACTCCAGAATACCTTTGTGAATAGGTCCCATGGTGTCAACAGCAACCTATATTTCATGGCAAGTCTATTACTTTAAGTGTGTCTGGTCTTTTACTAACTTGTGACACATGGCATCTGAACTAAAGCACAAGTTACTAACTTGTGTAACGATATATCTGTAAGAGACAGTAGTTAGTGACAGATTCCTTACCTTAGAATATCCCCAGGCGTCAGGCTGGATCCGGAAAGTTTTTTGCGTAGCAGTACCCTTGCGCGTCGGTAGGCGGCGTCGTGCGGCTCCGCGTCCGTCGTCGTGGTCGCCGGGATGACGTCGCGGGCAGTACTTAGACGCCGCCCCTGCGTGCTGACGTCAGTTCTGTACACGACTTTCCGCGCCAGGAACGCAGAGCCATGCAAGAAGCTGACATAGGTGTCTGAAAAATACTAGTGCCCTGAAAGGGATGTCCTTAACCCTAGAAATCAGTTCGCAGAACGGGGAGGATGGGTGGGCGGTAAGGAATCTGTCACTAACTACTGTCTCTTACAGATATATCGTTACACAAGTTAGTAACTTGTGCATCTGAAAGAGACACGTTAGTGACAGATTCCTTACCTTAGAATAGATACCCCAGCAATACCAACCCCGGTGGAGGGTCTGCGAACAAAGATCAGACAAGGAAGTCCCGGAGGACAGAACGGCCAAAGAAGCCGTCCCGGAGGACCTGACTGTCAAGGCAGTAATGCTTAGTAAACGTGTGCAGCGAGGCCCACGTAGCTGCCTGACAGATATCCTGCAGCGGAACACCGCGGCCCAAAGCCGTGGTAGCAGCCGTTGCCCTGGTGGAATGGGCACGCAGCCCAACAGGAGGCTCCTTCTTAGCCAAAGAATAGCAGGCTTTGATACACAAGGTTACCCAGCGGGAGATGGTTCTCTTGTGCACCGCCCGACCTTTTTGGCGCCCACGTAGCCAACAAAGAGCTGGTCATCCACCCGGAAATGGTGTGTGCGGTCGATGTAAAAGGAAAGCGCACGTTTTGGGTCCAGACGGTGGAGCCTCTCTTCCTCTCTGGAAGGAGGCGGAAAGAAGGTGGGCAAAGTGATGGTCTGCCCAATGTGGAAGGCAGTAACCACCTTTGGCAAGAAGGACGGACGCGTCCTAAGAACAACCTTGTCTGGATGGACAGACAGAAATGGAGGTTTACATGATAGAGCCTGGAGCTCACTCACCCGCCGAGCGGAGGTGATGGCCACCAGAAAGGCAGGCTTCAGAGTCAGAAGACGAAGAGGACAGTTATGTAGAGGCTCAAAAGGAGCGCACATAAGAAAGGTAAGAACCAAGTTCAAGTCCCACTGAGGCATCACAAACGGAACAGGAGGGAAGAGGTGTGTAATGCCTTTTAGAAACCTGTTAACAACAGGGGACTTGAAAAGGGAGGGCTGATCAGGAAGCCTGAGGAAGGCCGAGATGGCACAAAGATAGCCCTTGATGGTACCCAGGGCAGAACCCTGTTGGGCCAGGGAAAGAAGGAACAGGAGAACCTCAGAGAGAGGGGCAGAAAGGGGATTCACAGCCTTTGCTGTGCACCATGCCACAAACTTGTTCCACCTGCAGGCGTATACCACCTTAGTGGAGGGACGCCTGGCTGCCAGAATCACATCACAAACCTCAGGAGGCAAGTCGAAAGGAATCAACTGCCGCCGCTCAATCTCCACGCAAGCAGGTGGAGGCTGGACAGGTTCGGGTGGAGGACCGTCCCCTGCTGCTGCGACAGAAGATCCTCCCGAAGAGGCAGACGGATCGGGGGATCTACGCTCATACTGAGTAGCTCGGGATACCAAACTCTTCGAGCCCAGTCCGGAGCCACAAGAATGACTCGTGCCGAATCTTCTTCAACACTCTGGGTAGAAGTGGTATAGGCGGAAAGGCGTACAACAGACCGCAACTCCACTCGCGACGAAAAGTGTCGCCGAGCGAGTGCCGCCTTGGAAATTCCAACGCGCAGAACTGATGACATTGCGCGTTCTCTTCGGTGGCGAATAGATCTAACCAAGGCTCTCCCCACTGTAGAAAGAGTCCTTGCGCCACTTCCGAGTGAAGACGCCATTCGTGATCCATCATGCACCTGCGGCTGGAGTTCGTCCGCCCTGGCGTTCAGGGAACCTGCCAGGTGTTGAACCATCAGGAACATGCCCTGATGTTCCAGCCATGTCCAGAGGCGCAGAGCCTCCTGACAAAGGGTCCACGACCCCACCCCGCCTTGTTTGTTGCAATACCACATGGCGGTGGTGTTGTCTGTGAACACCTGCACTACCTTCCCTTTGACAGAGGGAAGGAATGCCTTGAGTGCAAGTCGGATCGCCCGGAGCTCCAGAAGGTTGATATGGAGCCGGGACTCCGCCGGAGACCAGAGGCCTCTGATCTCCGCCTCTCCCATGTGACCGCCCCATCCCAGAAGGGACGCGTCCGTCACAACTGTGTGCTCTGGCTGGGGAAGGGAGAGGGATCTGCCCATGACCCATTGCCGGTTCGAGAGCCACCACTGCAACTGTAGTGCAGTCCCCTCCGAGATCTGGACGTGATCGGACAGGTTGCCCTGGTGCTGCGCCCACTGGAACTTCAGGTCCCACTGCAGAGCCTGCATATGCCATCTGGCATGAGTGACCAGCAGGATGCAGGAGGCCATGAGGCCCAGCAGCCTCAGGGTCATCCGTACCGAAACCCAGGATAAAGGCTGAAAGATCTGAATCATAGCCTGAATATCCCGGACTCGCCGTTCGGGAGGATAGGCCCGAAACTGCGTCGTGTCCAGAACTGCTCCGATGAAAAGGAGCTGTGGAGAAGGAATCAGATGCGACTTCGGCACATTGATGGAGAACCCCAGCGAGTGCAGGAGTTCGTCCGTAGTCTGGAGGTGGGAGACGACTGCCTGGGACGAGCCCGCCTTCAGCAGCCAGTCGTCGAGGTAGGGGAAGACTGGAACCCCTGCCCGGCGCAGATGAGCTGCGACCACCGCCATCACTTTCGTGAACACCCGAGGGGCACTTGTAAGGCCAAAGGGGAGCACGGTGAACTGAAAATGCTCGAGGCCTACCGTGAACCGCAGGTAACGCCGGTGGGCCGGCAGGACGGGGATGTGAAAATAAGCGTCCTGCAAGTCCAACGCTACCAACCAGTCTCCAGGGTCGAGGGCAGTCAAGACCTGAGCTAGGGTGAACATCTTGAACTTCTCCTTCCGGAGGAAGCGATTGACGTTCCGGAGGTCCAAGATAGGACGCATGTCCTCCTTGTCCTTTTTGGGCACCAGGAAGTAGTGGGAGTAGCAACCACGTCCTACTTCTTGGGTCGGAACATGCTCGATGGCCCTCTTGGCCAAGAGGGCCGTGACTTCCTTCTGCAGAAGTACCAAGTGATCCCCTGACATGCGGTGGAATTGAGGTGGCATGGCTGGGGGGTGGTCTCGAAGGGGAGGGAGTAGCCCCTTCGGACAATGTCCAAGACCCACCTGTCCGAGGTGATGGGACGCCAGTGGTGAAGGTGATGGCGGACCCTGCCCCCTACTGGCGTGCCGTGCACCGGAAATGAGGGACTAGGAGGGCTTGGAGGCCGCGGACAGGTTGGAGGTGGTGGCCTGACCCGCACGCTGGTTGCCCGAACCGCCACGGCGGTATCCACGTCCTCGGCCACGCGTAGACGCTTGCTGCGCGGGCCGGTGGCTGGGCAGCTGACGTGACTGGGCGCCCCTTCCGTGGCCACGAAAGGGGCGAAAAGCAGAGGTGAGCGGAGGGCGTACAACAGAAAGGCCCAGGGACTTGGCCGTAGCCCGTGAGTCCTTAAACCGCTCCAGCGCATGGTCTGCCTTTGAACCAAAAAGACCGACTCCATCAAAGGGCATGTCCATGAGTGTATTCTGGACATCACCCGAGAAACCAGTTGTTCTCAGCCAGGCGTGGCGACGTAGTACCACCGTCGTCGCAAGCGATCTGCCCAGCGAGTCGGCGGTATCAAGGCCACAACGGATGGTGTATTTAGCCGCATCTCGCCCTTACGCAATGGCGCGGGTAAGCAGTGTCTGGACCTCCTCAGAACACTGCGGCAAAACAGCCGCCACCGAATCCCACAGGGAGTGGGTATATCGGCCCAAAAGGCAAGCGGTGTTGACGGACCGCAAGCCAGCACTGGAGGAAGAAAAAGCCTTCTTCCCAAATTGGTCCAGGCGTTTGGATTCCCTATCCGGAGGGGCGGTAGGGAAGGCGGTTTGGGAGGCAGAGGCTTGGACAACCAAGCTCTCAGGGGTGGGATGTTGGGAGAGAAACAAGGGGTCGCCCGGAGCAGGGCGATGGCGTCGGGCCACGTTCCTATCCACAGGAGCCCCTGTGGTGGGTTTGGACCAGGCACCCAAAAGAACGTCAGTGAGTGCATCATTAAACGGCAGCACAGTCTCCGAAGAGGAAGCTGCCGGCTGAAGCACTTCTGTCAGGAGGTTAGTCCTGACGGCCACAGTAGGCAACTGGAGATGTAAGGCTCCAGCTGCTCTACGCAACACCGTTGCAAAATTAGCTCCCTCCTCCGTAGCCACGGGAGGAGACAGCATGCCAGTGTCAGGGAGGTGTCTAGACCACTGGCATCCCCAAGTTCCTCAGCCCAGTCCGGATCAAACTCACACTGTTGTGTGAGAGGGTCCTCAGACCCCTCCCAGCTCTCCTGGTCCTCCTCTTGTTCAAAATATGGAGGAGGAGGGACATTTGGGACCCAAGGTCTCATCGGCGCCGGCGTCGAGCGACGTCGGTCCGGCTCCATGTCCGGAGCCGGAGAGAGCCGGGGACCGACGCCGTCCGGGGCGGTAGGGAAGGCGGTTTGGGAGGCAGAGGCTTGGACAACCAAGCTCTCAGGGGTGGGATGTTGGGAGAGAAACAAGGGGTCGCCCGGAGCAGGGCGATGGCGTCGGGCCACGTTCCTATCCACAGGAGCCCCTGTGGTGGGTTTGGACCAGGCACCCAAAAGAACGTCAGTGAGTGCATCATTAAACGGCAGCACAGTCTCCGAAGAGGAAGCTGCCGGCTGAAGCACTTCTGTCAGGAGGTTAGTCCTGACGGCCACAGTAGGCAACTGGAGATGTAAGGCTCCAGCTGCTCTACGCAACACCGTTGCAAAATTAGCTCCCTCCTCCGTAGCCACGGGAGGAGACAGCATGCCAGTGTCAGGGGAGGTGTCTAGACCACTGGCATCCCCAAGTTCCTCAGCCCAGTCCGGATCAAACTCACACTGTTGTGTGAGAGGGTCCTCAGACCCCTCCCAGCTCTCCTGGTCCTCCTCTTGTTCAAAATATGGAGGAGGAGGGACATTTGGGACCCAAGGTCTCATCGGCGCCGGCGTCGAGCGACGTCGGTCCGGCTCCATGTCCGGAGCCGGGGACTGACGCCGTCCGGAGCCCCGGACGGCGTCAGGAACGGCACCGGGGACATCGGCGTCGGCGGAGGCGTGGTTAGGTCAACCGGCGTCGATGGGGGCTGCGGTACCACCGGAGCCGGGATCGAGGCCGGGGCCGGAGCCGAGGCCGGGATGAAGGCTGGTGGGACAGGCGGCGCCGGGACCGGAGTCGACAACGGCGCCGGGGCAACCCCATCAGGGCCCGCGGGGCCCGAAGGCGCACCGGAGGGACCTGAAGGCCCGAAGAGGCGGGCCATGGCCGACAGGAATTCCTGTATTTCGGCCGGAGTCGCCCCCGAACCCGGAAAGAACGGGTAATTCGGGGGCGGCTCTACAGGCATGTCCGGGGCTGCGGGGGCGGGGACGGTGCCGACTGGGGCCTCAGCCGAGTCGCGAGACCGGCGAGGCGAAGTCTTAGAGCGATGACGCCGCTTAGACTTCTTGTGCTTCGACTTACCGGAGGAGCGCGAAGACTTGGATTCCGACGAACGGCGGGGACTCCGCGACCGGCCCCTCGACCTCTCCCGGGACCGGGGCTTGGTGCGGCGCGGAGCCGACTGCCGGACCTCGAGTAGCTTTCGAGACCGCTCTCGCAAAGCCTTCGGATGAAGTTTCCGGCAGTCAGGGCACGACTTCGTGTTGTGGTCTCGGCCGAGACAGAAGAGACACTCGAGATGCGGGTCCGTGATCGACATCATGCGACCACAGGCCTCGCTTGGCTTAAAGCCGGGCATCCCTACAACACCTTAGGAATCGTGAAGACTCGATGAAGAAACAGTGAAAAAATTCACAAAAAAGGATAGTCAAAAAGTGACTAGGGCACTGCTCTTCCCGGATCTGCGCTTACTGGCGCGGAAAAAGAAGAACTGACGTCAGCGCGCAGGGGCGGCGTCTAAGTACTGCCCGCGACGTCATCCCGGCGACCACGACGCCGACGACGGACGCGGAGCCGCACGACGCCGCCTACCGACGCGCAAGGGTACTGCTACGCAAAAACTTTCCGGATCCAGCCTGACGCCTGGGGATATTCTAAGGTAAGGAATCTGTCACTAACGTGTCTCTTTCAGATATAAATACCATACTGTGAAGTGGGAAGATAAACATCAAGCATCCCCAATGGCTTGTACAAGAATATTATGTTCTGAAGGATTACAGTTGCCTTGGAGATATATATTCACTTATAAGAAAAGGGGAAAAAAACGTTTTTAGAAGCTGTGCGCCTTGCAAAGTTAACCAGTGGGGTAGCAACTGCTCGCCTGGCTGCCCCAGCGCGCGCCAATAGCAGCCCGACCGCTCCGCCATGACGCTTCTGTGCTGCTGGGGGCCAATTAACAGACAGAGGTCCGTGCCTGGCTTCTGCCGCTATTGATTATCTGAAGTGTATAAAGTGAGGGTGTCAATCCTGTCAGTCACCTAGCACTCGGATTCTGATTGCATTAGGAGAGGTCAGGCTCGAGAGCAATCTACTCCACGTTATTCCACGTTGAATGCTCCCCCGCCAGCTGCCAAAAAGAAGGCGTTTTCACGCAAATCAGGTCGCTGGTCAGCTGAAAGTGTCAATGAAGCACGTGGGCAAAAGAGACAGAGAAAATATAATATTATAGAGTATATTTTAGAAATGTACGCATGTTTAAAAAAAACAGTATTTCTCTTAAGATTGGGGCATTAATATTTAATGTGAGAAAACGCAAGCAGTGGTTAATGGGAAATCATTAAAATATGCACGTGCCCGATGGCTGCCCCCTGTGTGTTACGCATGTCGGCTACCTCTTGTCTCGGACAAGCTGCATCCTTCTCACGAGATTATAAGAAAGAAACGCCACGTAGAGAAGTTTACAGTAATCCAGCCTGTCCCTGTTTAAAACCTCCGTCCTGGTTAAACCCAATTCGTTTCTCTTTGAAGTGCTAACGTGCGCAAACACAGGCGTGCACACGCCATGTTATGTCCTTTTACCAACCAAAGTCATCTACCCTAAAAAGAGAATGGATTTTTTTTAGGCCTGTTAGAAAAACACACTGGGTAAAGGGGACATGGCCAGAGCAATCACAGTGAGCATCTGTCAGTGAGCACCTGCCCACATCCCTTTTTCACCCCGATATAATGGTGGTATATATAACAAGCACGGAATCGAAACCTGTGGTGCGCGCGCACCACAGAGGAGCCGAACGCGGGAATCCAAACCAGTGGTGCGCGCGCACCACAGAGGAGCGGGGGGCGAGGGAGCCTGTCGTCTGTGCCGCGCACTGATGCGCGTCCTAGACACGGACGGGAATGGGCGGAGCAAAGGCGGGACATGCGCCCGCCTTTGCCCAATTGCGTGCCGTTTAAAAAAAAAAAAAAGCACGCTACAGCCAATGCCAGCTTGCGAAAGCAAAACCACACGCACGAGTGTGTGGTTAGCTTTCTGAAGCCCATACAAGAGGTCTCGCGCTGCTGCGCACTGCAACGCTGGGCGCGAGACCTAAAAACTCATAATGGTGTTTTTCAAGGCTGCCCCTATGCACACCTAGCTTCCCTCTGCCCCATATGGCACCCCTCAGTGGTTCACAGCGCGTCCTGGGACATGGTCTGTGGCCCCGTCAGTGATGAAAAGGTTAAATGACCTGCAGTCAGCACATAGATTCTCTGTGGCAGCAGAAGCTGTACACCGAAGGGAGGAGAAATGGAAAATGTAGGGAGCAAGGGTTAAGAAAGGGGGCATTTCATGACTTAGCACTGTACACGTCCCCCACGAAAGGAGAGCAGACCTTCAGTTACTGCCCAAAGTTGTTAAGGCTTTCAAGATCAGACTTGGCCCCTTCCCCAACAAGAAATAATATTTGGAGTGCAAACCAAAATGATCACGTGACTAGTAATTTCCAAGTGTTCTCTTTATGCCTAAAGGCTTCTGGTTACTTTGTTCTAGACACCAGCACCATTACACACACCCTCGGTATATTTATACTGAAGGATCAAAATGGTAAACACATTTCAAATTCTGCTGTAAGCAGCTGGAAGCTATTTGTGGTCCTAGGCCTAGGGTCTGTTGTCTACCAATCCTGGAAACATCGGTTTTTGAAATGGCCACTTCATGGTGTACAGTTGTGCTCCCCTAAAGTGAGTGCTGGACAGAATCTGGTGTCCTTGTTTTGGACTGTGGCCCTAGCCCCGAGATTCTCATGGTGTGGACCTCTACATGAGGCCCCCTGGCCAATAGCAGCTCCGAGATGCTGCTTACCAGGCTGACCATGGGCAATGAGAGAGATGTCAAACGAACTGGCAAACATAAATTTACTCGTTAATGGATTAAAAAGGAAAAGAAAAAAATCACAGGTGTTCAGCACCACTTATCTTTAAGAGCACATTCATGTTTAAACACCTTGTGCAACAAACATGTAGAAATGTCATAAACTGTCCTCAAAATTCAAAAATGTATATCTTTAACATACAGAAGGTTTTGCTTTAATTCAGCAGATTATTTCACTGCATTGAGTGACACTTATTATAAGTAACAATTTTCAAATATGAATTCATAGTCAGTCATTATGCGCACCTCCTGTGTGGCCTAGGTGGTTATTACATATGGAACAATATTATAGTGTATTAAATCAAACACGAGAAGTTTTTGTATAGCGCACTTCTTGAACAATGGCATTTCAAGGTGTTTCACATCTCATAATGAAGAAAAGGGAGGCATGGTGAAATAAAACAATAACAAAAAATCAGAGGAGGGAGTGAGAAGCTATTGGTCCATCCGGCTTCCCGATCAGAATACAAATAATCAAAATGGAATGGACCACTTGTACCTGAAAAATCCAGGGTCAGGTGTGGATACCCAGTAAAAAAAACCTCAAACACGTCCTAGTACTGAAAGCGGTATATCTTGGTTCTCCGCTCTTTAGGACCGTGAGTTCATCGTCATCATTGGGTCTTTTGTTAGTGGTGATGCTAACCTCCACCTGGAGGTATGACCACTGGTTTGTATCAGTAGTGTCCAGAGAATAAAATCGATGTGAGGTGAATTAAAATTGCTCAGTGCTCTCTCTAGGTGTAACTTTATTCAGGAGGAGTCCCGGCAAATCTAAAAACGAAAAAGGGCACTACTATGGAGTCATTAGTACTCTGTAGTGCCTGAAGGTTTAAAGTGCAAGAAAAAGGTCGACATGTTTCAGCCCTAGTCTCGCCCTGGAGGGGTCGGTGGGGGCTTTCTTCAGGACCTTGTGAGTCAAAGTGGTTGAGCAGAATTATTGGCAACCCTTATGGGGTGATTTATTAACTCACCCTTCTTCATGAAGTTCAGGTCAATAGTACCTGTCACTAAGAAAAGAAAAGAAAAGAACACAAAAAACATAGCACTTATGCATTGACATAAAATGGACTGTACATTTGCAGTCAAAGCAAGTGCTAAGTTTTGGGAGGGTCTGTGTGGGTAGGGTAATGTGAGTTAACATTAAAAAGACATTAAGGACGACATCTGTAACCCTCAGTACTGAGGAAAATATATGTGCGTCGCATATACGTCCTATGCGCAGTACATGTACCTCAAAGTTCAATAAATCCGTGAGTCGGAATTGATGGGTCTCTGGTGCATTTGGCGTGCAAATAGGGCAAGTATAATATAGACACTCGATATTGGATGGGTGTTCGTTGGTGAAGTTAATTAATTGTTCGTATCCTGCCAATACCGTGTTAATATGGACCATGAAGGGTACACGGCGAATGGCAAACACGGAGGCAATACAAACAGCGTTAAAGCACGCGGGGTAAGAGATCCACTAAAGCGCTTGTTTGGGGACGCGGTAGCGGACCCACTCAAAATTCAATCGGACTAGCGCGTGAATGGGGACACGAAAACTAAAATCAGGAGCCATCGTTAGGCGCTGATGGCACAATGATAGCGGTGACTCATTAATCCTGCTCCACATATGTTTTTGAAGAGCCCTGTTGTAACATAAACATTTGTATAGCCGCCTAAAGGAGAGCTGAGTATCATTGAAGGGTGTGAGTTTGGGGCCCCAGTTACCTTAAGAGTCCGTGTGATGGTACCCTCAATACACCGGCGGGCAAGAGACCCTGTTGAACCATATAGAGATCAGTTAGGAGCAAGATTTTGTTTAAGGTAACGCTGTCTCAGCGTGTTGGAAGCGCGCACGCTCACCTCGAGTGCAGGGCCTCTATCTGTGATCATCCGCTTCCTGTTCGGTGCATCGGTTGCGCCGGTTCGTTTGGAGGCTAATTATGTATGCCTTCAGTATGGGTGGTAGAAAGACTATTCTCATGGTGAAATGAAATGCGTTTTACACATGAAACTTCAAAATGTCAAATAAATGGGGACCTGAGTGAATGCAGACCAAAAAAATACAATTAGATTAATAATGTTAATTATGTTAACGGATGTTAATAATGTTAACGGACGTGGTACCATGGTAACGTGGTAACCATTTACAGTGATAGATGGTTATCAAATTGTGACTGTGATAGGATATAAATCCGCATTAACTCTACATGGTGGGAAGTAACCCGATGATGGCGTGGCTATGTGTTCAAACAGGTTGTGCGCGTCAAGATAGATTTTTTAATTTAATAATACCTTTCTCATGCAAGTGGTATCTTAATCAATTGATTGTAATATGTAGAGTGTATGATGACTAGGTATTAAGGATATGACTTGAAATACGTCATCTAGTCTCATGCAAACGTATGCCAAGGGACGTCATCGTTCAGGCCTAGTAGATGAGTCTGTAGGCGATGCACCCAGCGTTGTTCTTTTTCATAGAGAATCTTCTCAGCGTTGCAGTCTTTTATAGGAAGTGTTTCGAGACTACCCATTGCAGGTCGTCCACTGTATGGTTTGTGACAATGAAGTGGTTGGCCATCTTGGTGGTGGCTCTCCCGCACCTGATGTTACTTCTGTGCTCGCAAATTCTTTGTTTGACTTTACGGCAGGTCATGCCGATGTCCCTCATACCGCCATACCGCCATAACAGAGGACAATATAGGCGCCAACAACGCCGCTGGAGGAATAACTGGCATATACCCCAGTTTGGAACCCAACCACCACCACAGTTCCAACCATTTGTCCCCAACTTCCAAGGCTGGATGAACCCGTATCTACAAGGCCCACCCCCGATGGGACACGTATTTGGATTAGCAACAAATCAACAACAGCCTTTTTTAGGGAGAGGCCGGAACACCCACAGAGGGAGAAGAAGAGGTGTGAGCTGGGCAGAACAAGAACATCAGGAACGTCAAATCTCAACGCGCAGCATGTCCAAGGAGAGACCAGGACCGAGCACAACACACTAATATTCAACCTAACGGAACATAACTTGACAGAAACCCAGATGAAGGTCCTGAACAAAGGTTTAGGCTTCGTACCAACACCTGCAATAGATACCTTCAAGCTGAAATGCAAACTGGCCGAATTCTGCAGGAAAATAAAATTGAAAGCCTTCTTTGTGAATAAAGAAGACTAAACCAACATGGGAAGAACCACACTGCGCAACAAGTCCACCTTCAGCCCACCGAACCACCTTGTACCTGCAGAAATCCAGGCTTTTGAGCAAGCCATAATGAAAGAAACAGAGGAAATCCACCTTACTGTCAAGAAACCCTTCAGAAACCTGTCGAGACTTGAACAAATAGCTCTTGACGAACTCCGCCAGCACGAGGACTTGGTCATCAAGCCAGCGGATAAAGGTGGAGGTATTGTCTTACTTACCAAAGAAGGATATAACCTACAATGTACGGACCTACACGTTCTACACAGAGCTGCAGGAAGACCCGACCAAGAGATTGGTACACACCATCAACCTTATGGTAGACGAGGCCGAGATAAATTGCTGGCTTTCTAAAAATGAAGCAGACTTCTTAAGAACCAAATCACCCAGGACTCCCTACTTTTACTCACTACCAAAGGTGCACAAGAACAGAATACACCCTCCGGGTCGACCAATAGTTTCGGGAATAGGCTCAGTATTAGAGCCCCTTTCTCAATTTGCGGATTACTTCCTGAAACCATTAGTCCAGAAGACCCCGTCATATCTCAAGGATACCAGGGACCTGCTGAACCTTCTTAAGGATAAACCATACCAACAAACCTCAATGTGCCTAGGGCCTTGATATCGAAAGTTTGTATACAAGCTTACCGCAACGTCAAACTTTGGAAACCATTGAAAACGTACTCTACTCGGAAGAATGGGAACACAGAACTCCACGTCATTTCGTACTAGAGTGCTGCCGGTTAGCCCTAACAGAAAACTTTTTTGAGTACGACGGCAATCTCTTTCTACAACGCCATTGGGACCTCTATGGGGAGCACATTTTCCCCGAGTGTGGCAGGACTATATGTAAGTGATTTTGAGAAGACACATATCCTCAATCAAGAGAATCCGTTTAAACAGAAAATGCTTTTCTGGAAACGGTACACAGATGACATCATCATGATATGGGATGACACGGTGGAGAGCGTCCAAGAGTTCCAGGACTGGATAAATTCCAGGGACGAGTTCCTAAAGTTCACATATACAGCAGACAGTGACCATCTAGACTTCTTAGACATTACCATATTCGTGGACGACAATGTCCTCAACACCAAGACGTTCTATAAACCTACCACCAAGAACAGTCTTCTGTCCTACCACAGTTACCATCCACGCCCTTTAAGGGATAACTTACCTTACAGCCAATTCTTACGTATAAGACATAATTGCAGTAGACTGATGGACTACAAAGATCAAGCCACAGACCTCAGTCAGAAACTAGAGGCACGCGAATATCCCAAGAGAATCATTCACAGATGTCAGAAAAGAGCGAGGAACCAACACAGAGATTCGCTACTTGAAACAACATCCAGAGGGACAGACAATGCACTCACCTCCGTCACCACTTTCAATTCGGCATCTTATGCGATTAAGAAAATTATAAACAAAAATTGGAGAATCCTCACTTCAGGGACTCTCGACTGGCCAAAACCGCGTTTTGCCAACAAGAGAACCCGCAACTTTAAAGACCTACTAGTCCACACTAGACCCCTGAAGACAGCACCCAGAAGAGAGACAGTGACTTCGGCCTGGAATATGGATCCAGTTACAGGACATTTCCCATGTGGCTCATGCTCGGTGTGCAAGTTAACAAAACCCACTAAAACAATGCAGTTGACACCAAACTTGCTGTGGACCATTAGGAGCCATACCAATTGTAATACAACCCACGTGATTTATATGATCACCTGCCCATGCGGTATGAGGTACATTGGCATGACCTGCAGTAAAGTCAAACAAAGAATTTGCGAGCACAGAAGTAACATCAGGTGCGGGAGAGCCACCACCAAGATGGCCAACCACTTCATTGTCACAAACCATACAGTGGACGACCTGCAATGGGTAGTCCTCGAAACACTTCCTATAAAAGACTGCAACGCTGAGAAGATTCTCTATGAAAAAGAACAACGCTGGGTGCATCGCCTACAGACTCATCTACTAGGCCTGAACGATGACGTCCCTTGGCATACGTTTGCATGAGACTAGATGACGTATTTCAAGTCATATCCTTAATACCTAGTCATCATACACTCTACATATTACAATCACTTGATTAAGATACCACTTGCATGAGAAAGGTATTATTAAATTAAAAAATCTATCTTGACGCGCACAACCCGTTTGAACACATAGCCACGCCATCATCGGGTTACTTCCCACCATGTAGAGTTAATGCGGATTTATATCCTATCACAGTCACAATTTGATAACCATCTATCACTGTAAATGGTTACCACGTTACCATGGTACCACGTCCGTTAACATTATTAACATCCGTTAACATAATTAACATTATTAATCTAATTGCATTTTTTTGGTCTGCATTATACTGTTTGTCAGCATTCACTCAGGTCCCCATTTATTTGACATTTTGAAGTTTCATGTGTAAAACGCATTTCATTTTACCATGAGAATAGTCTTTCTACCACCCATACTGAAGACATACATAATTAGCCTCCAAACGAACCGGCGCGACCGATGCACCGAACAGAAAGTGGATGATCAGAGATAGAGGCCCTGCACTCGAGGTGAGCGCGCGCGCTTCCAACATGCTGACACAGCGTTACCTTAAACAAAATCTTGCTCCTAACTGATCTCTATATGGTTCAACAGGGTCTCTTGCCCGCCGGTGTATCGAGGGTACCATCACACGGACTCCTAAGGTAACGGGGCCCCGAAACTCACATCCTTCAATGATACTCAGCTCTCCTTTAGGCGGCTATACAAATGTTTATGTTACAACAGGGCTCTTCAAAAACATATGTGGAGCAGGATTAATGAGTCACCGCTATCATTGTGCCATCAGCGCCTAACAATGGCTCCTGATTTTAGTTTTCGTGTCCCCATTCACCGCGCTAGTCCGATTGAATTTTGAGTGGGTCCGCTACCGCGTCCCCAAACAAGCGCTTTAGTGGATCTCTTACCCCGCGTGCTTTAACGCTGTTTGTACTGCCTCGGTGTTTGCCATACGCCGTGTACCCTTCATGGTCCATATTAACACAGTATTGGCAGGATACGAACAATTAATTAACTTCACCAACGAACACCCATCCAATATCGAGTGTCTATATTATACTTGCCCTATTTGCGCGCCAAATGCACCAGAGACCCATCAATTCCGACTCACGGATTTATTGAACTTTGAGGTACATGTACCGCGCATAGGACGTATATACGACGCACATATATTTTCCTTAGTACTGAGGGTTACAGATGTCGTCCTTAATGTCGTTTTAATGTTAACTCACATTACCCTACCCACACAGACCCTCCCAAAACTTAGCACTTGCTTTGCCTGCAAATGTACAGTCCGTTTTATGTCAATGCATAAGTGCTATGTTTTTTGTGTTCTTTTCTTTTCTTTTCTTAGTGACAGGTACTATTGACCTGAACTTCATGAAGAAGGGTGAGTTAATAAATCACCCCATAAGGGTTGCCAATAATTCTGCTCAACCACTTTGACTCACAAGGTCCTGAAGAAAGCCCCCACCGACCCCTCCAGAGCGAGACTAGGGCTGAAACATGTCGACCTTTTTCTTGCACTTTAAACCTTCAGGCACTACAGAGTACTAATGACTCCATAGTAGTGCCCTTTTTCGTTTTTAGATTTGCCAGGACTCCTCCTGAATACCACCTAGAGAGAGCACTGAGCAATTTTAATTCACCTCACATCGATTTTATTCTCTGGACACTACTGATACAAACCAGTGGTCATACCTCCAGGTGGAGGTTAGCATCATCACTAACAAAAGACCCAATGATGACGATGCACTCACGGTCCTAAAGAGCGGAGAACCAAGATATACCGCTTTCAGTACTAGGACGTGTTTGAGGGATTTTTTACTGGGTATCCACACCTGACCCTGGATTTTTCAGGTACAAGTGGTCCATTCCATTTTGATTATTTGAAATAAAACAATAGCCTAGAGACACACAATTTGGTCAAGCGGGGAAGCTGGGATTGGTCACTAGATGGGTATCTCTTTCTCACTCTTGTTTTGCACAAATTTAATGTGACGTTTTTAAGTCTTGTCCGACAAGGTTAAAGCGTTGGAGGCAGATGTCTCATGAAGGGTTGGCTTATTTTTGGCTTGAGGATCCAAGGGAACCTCAAGATGAGCCAGAGCCAGGCAGCTTAGCTCAAGATTTCAGTGGTACCCCAACATCTATAACACAACTGTAATTATTAGAACAAAGGGACAGGATGGACATGATTTGACCATGATCAAACAATTTGGCGAAGCAGGAGTCGTACCACCACCAAAGTGCCGGACTCCCTGTTTCACGGTCTATAACTTTCTCACTACACCACATTTCAGTGAGTGGGCTATGAACTGGGTGCTCTTGTCTCTATGGGTAACATTAAAAGATTGTTCGGGTACAGTTCTGTTTTCTTACCACATACTTACTGTGGGCGCAGGATACCCCAAAACTCTAGACACCCCAAGATTCACCTTAATCAAAATGCCCACTTTTACTGGTTAAACCTCAACTTCATGAGGCAATATGTCCCTGCCTTAATGCACCTCCCAATGCATCAGAATATCTAAAAATCAATCAATTAAATAAATGGGCCCACTCAATAACTGAGTTCTAGATCAGAGAAAAGTTAAAGAGTTTTATTACCGGTATAGGGTAAATGCCATGAAGGATCTAAATGAAAAAGCAGTACAAAGAAATGAAAAATCTGAAATTATTCCAAGTCCCAAATGGGCAGCAAAACTGGGAGGATAATAGATAGCATCCTTACTAGAACAGGAAAGTCTCCTGGCTCACTCCCAATATCAAAAGATTTTATATGCTATTTTCGCATATGAAGCCCTGTGATCTAAGCAAATGTAGCATTTCATCTACAAATCGGAGCACAATAAATGTAAACACCATATTGCTTTAGCACCTAAGCACCATTCCATTACATGAATAATAATTCTACCCCCTCTATGCTAATGTCGCCCAGAGCTGCTAGAACAAACAAGATACATTATCAATAACATATTATATGAATAAATAGAGGACAGTGAACTAGCGCAAAAACCTTGGGGTTAAATGTTGCAGTTTATAACTGAGCCAGGGAAAGATAATCAAGAGCAACATAAGCAATGACTGTGGAAAAACACAAGTACATTTCAGCTCAACCGTATGCTCCAGAAATTGGGCGGGAGGGGAGGGTGTGGAGTGTTGGGGGGAGACTTGAGTGACAAGGGTGACTTCAATCTTAGGAGGCACATCCCGTTGCAGTGGAGACCGAAATAGGTGCTTTTGCGGGCGAGCTCCGAGACAAAAGTTAAATATAGGAACTCACCCCTCCCTGGAACGAAGCGGCCGAAAAAAACCCGTGACTAACGTTTTTTTGCATTGATGGACCCTACAACACGGTTTGTCCATCTCAGCATGACATGCACACCTTAGCGCGTGTGCTAAATATGCATTGACACGTGGTGATAATTTTTACCACTCACTTTTTCACTTGACACCACTATTCACTAGAGAGGTCCTGACGAAAGATCCTTTATTTTTACAGTGATCTGAAACATGTTGACCAAGGGATAATTCAGACACAACTAGTAGCTCTGACATATTATCCATCTCGTTTATTCAATTCTTTTAATATACCCTGGGCCACTGGGAATAAAGTACTGGTTAGTGAGGTTCCCAGAGGTATTTTTAATTCTAATTTCACTGCACTTTATCACTTCATCACACATAGCATCTCAAAAAAACCTGCTCCACTGTAAACAGGTGTCGTAGCACAGCTGGGTAGCATTCGGCTACCCAGCTGGGAACCCGATGATGAAGCATGACACCAACTAGGTTGGTGTGTGAGGGTTCTTTTAAAAGCCCATTCGGTGCCCTACACTAATAGGGTAATCCCACCACTCTTCAGTGGTCCATCTCAGTTGTTTATTACATGACTTCAATCTTAGACAAGATGGCATTTGTATTAAATTGAGATCAAATTAACAGATTAGAAAAAAACATTTCCACACATCATAGAGAATTTGTTTCAAGAGCAACAATAAAATCTCAATGTGTACGTGTGTAATAGAGTGTGAAAATACAGTTTGCACATTATTCATGATTCACAAAATTATGAAAGGATAAAAATGTTTAACTTTGCTACCAGTGTTTAGTTGGATTTAATCTCTTCCTGTCTCTGTAAAATAAGAAGCAGAGGAATATGTTCCAAAAGTGATTGCCCATGAGCACACAATTTGTCACAAGGGGAGACTGACATTAATAAACGCCATGTCTTCTGGTTCTATAGTTTTCATCTTGCTCATTATACAACAACTGGGATGGCAGTGGTTCGGATGGTGAGACTCAGAAACGACCCTCACCAAAGCAGTGCCACTGAGCTGTAGAGCGTGCCCAGACTTTCAATTCAAAGTTCACAACCAGCATATTTTGGCCAAGTGACAGAGCCAGAATTAAACATCAAGTCTCCTAGTGCCATGGCCAGAACTTTCCCACTGTACCACATCTAGCGGTGGAAGTTGGGTGTTTGTGTCTGCTCACCTCATTGAACTGCACACCTCGCTTGGGGGCGTTGGGGTTAGAGGTATGGTCTTTCTTAAGGATTTTTAAAACTCCCATTACCGTCACTGAGCCTGTTTATAAGCACTCATAATATTTACAGATGGGAAAATAAAGGCATAAGGGGATTGTGAGGCCTAAAATGAAACTCTATTTCAATTCAATAGTCAGGTTACTTAAATTGTACACTTGATTTGCCAAATGTAGTAAGAGCAAGCAGCGAAGGCTTAATCCAGGTTACAGGAGAGGGATAGCAATTCCGATATTGCGTAACACAGTATTGTCAAATCTATCCGAGATTTCTAGAGACTAGGGCTTAATTTAAAGGGCAGTATGGAATGAAACCCTCAAAGTAACTCCACAACTCACAGTCTGCATCATGTACATGCTTCACTCCCTTTAGACCTACCTTATGAACTGCCCCTCACCCACACACACACTCATCATGCTGGTATCAATACGGTCCTCGGTCACACCATAAACCATACACTTTGGCCTCTGGGAAAATGTTTGTGAGTACCCATGCCATAGCCTCACACTAATCTAGTGTGGGCACAGAGGCATAGGCCTGTCCCTTGATATGAGCGAGGCCCTGGACCTGCTCTGTGACCTGGAGGGACACTGTAAGCGTGAGCTCATTTTACTGTTAGTGGACTACTATGTTGCACCTCAGCACCAGGTGCTGACAAGGTGTAGACTTGTGGCTCCGCTTCACTTCCTGGGAGGGAGACGCATGGCGCGGTCGGTGACAGCTGCCATTTCCATTGCGCTGCTGCTCTCTTACCTGGTGTTTGATTAGTCTAATTCAGACAGGTTAAGTAACCTAAGGTTGGTGAGCATGTCGGGTCCTCCCTCCTCTGTGCGCAAAAGAAGTCATAAGGTGCTGCAAAATAATTTAAAGGGACATTTCCAAATTTGTGATGTCACTTTCTGTTTATTAGTAGAAGAATATCCTTTATTATTTAACCAATCGGAGAACCTAAGATGGCACCTTTTCCAGTTTCACACTTCCGGTTTCAGCATATAAAAAGAAGCAGTTTGAGACCATCACTGAGTGCGATGCAGTCAGCGTTCTTTCAATGGTTCATTGCAGCTTGACGTTTCTTCTAGTTCTCTCACCTGTCTTATTTTTCCCGTTAATATAAATTGCCTAGTCAGTTGCTCCTCTGGTCATTATCCTAAATCTGGACTGGAGTTCTTTTCGCATCGCTTCTCCTTGGTAGTGGTTTATGGTAAAACGGCTTTTTACTCCAAATTTTGTGACCTTTTTCTGCAGGCACTTGCTTTTCACATGTATTCCAATGATATGAGGGTAAAGTGGTCACTGGATCCATGGGCTTCCACCCAACCTTTGGTTCACAATACAACTCTTTTACACCCCAAAGGGCCATTGGGAAACCTTTACTTTTAAACGCTGTAGGGCCAAGTATAAGCCTCCATACTCAGAATTAAATTTTGCTAGGCCTCCACAAATTATTAAGGCCCTTGTTACGGTTAATTGAAAAAGTTTCAATGTTTTAACCAATTTAGCATCATATAAAAGATTAGGCCCTGATATTTTAAGTACTGACCTGCTCCACTATAACACCCGCAACAGACCAAGACGGTTTTTATGATTACTCCTAAAATTCAACAGCTTCGTTTTGTCAATGTTTACAGTTAAATGATTTAAAAACCCACTATCAATTCAAAGCTGCCTGTTTCTTCTGAAGGTCTATTGGGTATAAACCATTAAAACAAGATCACCAGAATAAAAAAGACGGGGAAATGGACTCCATCTATTTTGGGAGAAAGGGAGTCAATAGGTCTGCAGCATTTAGTCCCAAAAAGTTTGGGGCCATGACCCACCCTTGTATGAGATCATTCTAAATCTCAACCTTTTGTTAGAGGCGGCCTGAAAGATCTACCTTCAGCTGCGCCCAGTTTGAAGAATGAAGGGCCTGAAGTATTGAGAGGAGATCTAACAAAATATTGTAATCCCTTAAGTGCTTCCAGAGAAGCGCTCTACAGAGTAGGTCAAATGCTGCATGGAAACCAACAGACCAACAACTTAGACTTCTCACTTTTCCATTGACTTCCGTGTTATGGCTCAAAGTGCAAAACAATGATCACCAGTTAAGTGCCCCCCATAAAGCATTTGTGCTCTATCAGAATTTCATTCTTTTCATCTGCCCAGCTGTTCAAACATCTAAGAATTATTTTCAAATGGATTCTAGCCACAACACCTAAATGGCTGCAGGTCTATAAATATCTGGAATGTTGTCATTGCCTTTCTTAAATCTTGGAGAAGGATCCTGTTGCTGAAACCCAATTAAATAATGTGAGTTTTTCAACCCACCTTCCCATCTTTGATTTTTAAATCATGGCTAGGAGATTATCTGGACTTGTTACTCAACTTAAATTAGCTTAAATTATTACTGCAATTATGGTATTGAAGGTAAATAACTTGATTATCTCACATTCTGCAAGAAGAAAAAAAAAGAGTCGGTGATAATATTCCCATGTCTTCCATAAAGACATACCAGGTGAAAAATATAGGATTCTTCAGGTAGAGCACAAGGTAGAGAGATTAATGATTATCAAGAGCCTTTCTTAACTGAGTGACAAAATGTCTTCGGCCCGCCTGAATTTATTACACTAATATGGATCCAATTAGAGTTATGATATGCTTGCTTCTTTTCCCTTTGACTGTAGTTTGCTGTTACCTCATTTACTTTCACTATTGAAGCCTAACAGCTGTCACTTTTTGCTCAAGACTGCAGCTTTCTTAACTTGCTCGTTAGCTGTTGACAGCTACTATCAAACCATGTTTGGTGGTTGGTTGAAGGAAGGTCTCAATCACCTTTGATAGTTACACTTGTCTTTAGTGAAACTAAGATATTTGTGACTACTCTTTTAATCAAGTTTTCATATGAAAGAACCTTAAATTCTGAGGCTTCCGAGTTTTCTATGTTAAGATGTAGCTCTTGCAACTGGGAGTGCCTCGCATTGGCATTTGCATCCAAGCATGCAGTTAATCTATGCGGATAGTCCACTGAAATGGGGAGTACACAAAATGGGCAATGGTTGCTGCTGATTTTTAACCCACCGTATAGTGAAAAAAGGAGAGCCAAAATGAAAATATAGTTGATCAGGCACATTTGAGAGCCAAATTAAAATGTTGGTTGGCCTGGATAATCAGGAGGAGAACTAATCAGCCCAAATGAGGCTATTAGAAAATTCAAACCTAAAGGCAGCTTAGTATTGGTAAAGGAGTGAAAATGGGTCAAAGGCATATTAATTATATACTTATAACAGATAAATCATTGTAGGCTTCAAAACTGAAGGATTTCATTTTAAGTTAAAAGCACCTGCAACTATTAAAACCGATCTAGCATATTGCTCGACTTTTCGGCCCTCATTCTAGGTTAAGTTCTAATCTCGAACCAGGTACAAATTCTTGTTTGTGCCTGAATCTAGATTACACATTGAGGGAAAGTGAACAGCCCAAAGGTTATGCCTGAAAGATATTCACTAGGTAAAATGCCTGGTGCAAATCCTGCAAGCGAGTAATGGACATTTTGAGTTTTTGCATCTTAGAATGGGGGGAAACATAAGCAGATGATGTGCTATGCCCCATTCCAATGTTAAAAACTCAGAATAGAGTGAAAATTGTGCACATTCCTAAATACCATGCCCTGTGTTATCGATATTTAGCGGATGGTCAATTTCCAATGGACTGCAGAATGAGGTCCTTAGATTCTTAGCATGACCACTGCTGTATATATCCAATCCAACGGAGTTCAGAATAAGGGGGATGAGGAGAGGAGCATGGGACAACAAACACGACTTGAGGTTTGTTAATAACCTCTGTTCAGCCAAATCGATGACACAATAATTTTTTTTTACTCCATAGGTAAATCTACTTACTTTGTGAATGGGAAGAAGGCGGTCTGCCTCCTCCAAAGACCTCTCTTGTGACCTGCCAAATTCTCCACCCATGGAGCATCATTTCTAACTTTGTTAGATTTGCTATCCATAATTTTGCTTCATATGTACAGTAAATATACTCACCCACTCATAATGGCGAGTCAGATGTTTTTAGGGTGAGATATTTTTAGGGACTACTTGCACTGATGGCAAGAGACTCCAGCTGACAAAGAACAGGCGTTCTTTAAATTCAGAAAGTGAGAGAACAATAAAGATGGCCTCAAATCTTGTTCCATTTGCTGTGTGTTCTTCTTACAAAGTGTTCCTTATTTTATCCTGTAGATCGTGTTTACAAAATCCTCTAACTTTGCAGTCAGAAAAAAGAAAAGTAAAGTGAACTGTCTGACAATAGTGATGTGTGAAATGAAAAGCTACAGGATGTCCGTTGTTTTCTAACCTGTTTAAGTAGCTTGTAAATGAACTGTGGAAAGGATTTAAAATATTTCAGTAGTTGGGGAACCACTTTTTTAATTCTGATGTGTGATAAACCCAAATATTTGAATAGGATTAAAATAAATGAGGACACTTTACTTTAGTTTTTAAACATTCCTGCCCTCGCGCTGATGACAATACTACTGATGTACCAAGAGGCAAGTGAGGGGTCAGGTGTACCCTTTGTATGGGCTAGATTTTTATTATAGATGGAGCAAAAGTTTAGTCTATTAAATCAATAAAAAAATAGTTTTTGTACAACAGTCAAGCTGAACTCACATATTTGAAGGTACCCTCATATTTGATAATAAAGAAAAAGGAGACTCAATGAAATAAAATATTAGTCTAGCATCACACAATATGAAACCAGATTATGGGTCAAGCACAGTACAGTTAGGTCGAATAGATTATTCAAGTCACTAGACTTGCAGGTCTAGTAACTTTTTTATGATTTTCGACGCCTGTGTATTCTGGCTGTGAAATGTTTGTAGGGGGGTGTTTAAAACAAGATATTCTGGGAGAATACCTCTGAAAAGTGCAACCATTAGTGCTGGAAATAATTTCAGAGTGGGGCTGCTGCCATCAATGGTACATCACTAAGGTCATAGGGATTGTGAAAAATCAAAAGCATCATCACACAAAGAACAAGTATAGCAAATGAATCATGCCCTTTCAGCAGGAAAGTAGCAAGGGTGTACTTTGTCGCTGATGGCGCATTTTGGAGCACATTGTTGCAAATATATTACTAAAGCATGGTGTGGAAGTGCATTGCCATTTACAGACAGCACATTTTCCACTTAAATGGCAACACAATTTGCACTGACATGCAGTTTTACTGATAAAACTATATTGAATACAAACAATAATGTGCGGAAATCAGGTTTCAACAAATGTTTATCAATTACACATCACCAAGTAAAGTTTCTTAAATTGTTTTGATCATAATAAAATCTTTGTTTCCATCACACTTTAGAATTGCAGAAGAAAAATGTGCTTCATTTGTGCTTTCCTAACTGCCAATATGTTTTCAAATATTCAAATATTTGTACAGTTTCATGTTTGAACAAAATGGTATCTTACAGCCTTTCTGAAGGAAATTGGGTTACTGGTTGAGTGGGGTGAACCCCTACTCAAGCAGCACCCACAATTCCTGTCAGGGTGAATCACAAGCAAACCCCAAATTAACCTGTGCTTAACCCTCTGGTGGCATGGCACAAAAGCAGTCAGGCTTAACTTAGTAATAATGTGATAACACAACACAAGAAAAATCCCACACCAATCGAGAAAAATAGAGTAAACTGTATTAAATTATCTGAGACCAAAACGACAAAAATCCAATCAGTAGAACCGGAGGTGAGCAGTTTTAAAGATTTAAATGGAAATAGTGCTTAAAAGCATAAAGTGCCAACTGTGGTTATCTGGTCATGCCGAACCGGGACAAAGTCACAAGTCAGGCTTACCACAATAGAGCATGGGATGGATAGAGGAACCAAGTTAGGCCAGTTGAACAAAGTATCTTAAATCCTGGTTCCAAGGAGCTGCAGGACTGTGATGCAAGATCCTGCATCGAGGATGTGTCGCAGAGTGGTGGTTCCCAGGAGGTGCAAGGTCCTACGTTGGGGATGGAAGTGCAGCAGTGGTTCTGATGCGAGGCAATGTGTCGCGCTGCATTGGTTCTGCTTGGACCACAGCAGGACTGGCAGAGCACCTTAAGGCCCACTTCCAATAGTGCAAGACTAGGGTGGCACACCTTGGGGGAGGGGGGAGGGTAAGACTCACAGCAGGCACAGTCCAGGTCCTGGGCTCAAGGTGGTTGGAGCATTTTCTGTCCCGGACGCTCTGATCAGGAGGCCAGCCAACTAGCCCTTGGAGTCACTCTAGTGGTCCTGGGTTCAAGATGCAGGTCCAATCCTTTTCTTCCAGACTCCTCAAGGAAAACCCTCATCCAGGCACTGGTACTAAGCAGATTAGATTATTGTAACGCTCTGCTGGAATCAGCTAATGAATCTTCTCTGGATCGGTTGCAAGTAGTCCAGAACACCGCGGCGCGCCTGGTTTTAAATGTACCCTCCAGAACTGCCTCTGCCCCGCTGCTCCGACAGCTCCACTGGTTGCCGGTGCACAAGCGTATCAAGTTCAAAATCTGCTGCACCGTCCATAAAGCTGTGTTTGGCAAAAGCCCCGCCTACCTTGCTGAGAAATTCAATCACTATACCCCCGCTAGGGATCTGCGCTCAGGATCTAAATCTCTTCTCGTAGTCCCCCAGATCAAGAAGTCTAGGATGGGGGGGAAAGCCTTTTCACATCTTGCACCTCGGCATTGGAATGAGCTTCCCATCACGCTAAGACAATGCCCAGACCATCTTCAATTCAGAAGACTCCTTAAACAGTCCTGTTCTAATTTGGTTGCCCTTAGATCTCTCTTGCATGCTCCGCAGCGCAGAGATACCCCTTCGGGGGTGATTCAGGCGCTATATAAGTCTTTATTATTATTATTAATAATCTTTTCACTCATACAGCAGAGCAGCAGGGTAGCAGTCCTTTTAGCAGCAGGGCAGCACAGCAGTCCTCCTGAGTCTTCCACAGGTCCAGAGGTGTACAGGGAAAGTTGGGTCTGAGGGTCTAATATTTATACTTGGTGCCAGCTTTGAAATAGGACAAAATTCTGGAGGTTTCCACCCTCAAGGTGTTTGGAATTTCCTGCCTCCCTGCTCTGGCCCCAACATGTCTGGGGTGCACAAAAAGCATTTATGATGTACAAGAGTGGTAGGTAATATCTTCTCCTCCCTATCGGAGATGGGTCATCCTGCCAACAACTATTCCCCTTTGTCTCACTGTCTGGGAGTGATACACAAAGACCAACTGCAGCTACACCCAGTGGCGGCTCGCCGAGGAGTGGTGCGGGGTGGTGGGGCGGGGGAGGGGCAGGGTGGGGGGTAGTGGACTCGGACTTACGACGGACAGAACTCCCTCGGAGTTCTGTCCGTCGTATGTCCGAGTTCACTACCCCCACCCTGCCCCTCCCCGCCCACCGCCTGCACCACTCCCTCGGCGAGCCGCCACTGGCTACACCTAGTCAAGTAACCCAGGATACAGGCACCAAATGTTTAGGACAAGAAAATGCTGGTTTTCTAAAATTGGCAATTTCAGAATTGTGAATTAAAATCCAACTTTACCATTAAAGAGGATTTAAAATTAGAATTCTTTAGAGACCAAACTTGACTTTCCTACCAGCTCCCAATTGAAAGTTATCACTTATTAAATGTAATAAGGTAACCCAATGCTATCCTATGGGAGACACCAGTCTTGCAGTAGTGAAAAAAGAATGTAAGCATTTTTCACTACCAGGACATGTAAAACCTGAAAGTACATGTCCAACATTTTAAATAAACTGCACCCTGCCCTATGGGCTGTTTAGGTCCTATCCTAAGGGTGACATATGTATTAAAAATGAATGCTCAGGCCTGGCAAAGGGTTTATTTGACAGATCGAAATGTCAGTTTAAAACTGCCCACAAAGGCTGCAATGGCAGGCCTGAGACGTTTAAAAAGCTAATTGAGTGTGTAGTACAATTAGTACTGTAGGCCCACTAGTAGCATTTACTTTACAGGCCCTGGGTACATGTAGTACCACTTTACTAGGGACATACAAGTAAATTAAATGTGCCAATTGGGTGTAAGCCAGTTTAACCATGTTTAAAGAAGCAAACACAAGCACTTCACCGCTGGTTAGCAGTGGTAAAGTGCACAGAGTCCTAAGGCCAACAAAATAGAGATCAGCAAAAGAATGGAGCAGTAAGGAAAAAGGTTTGGGGGAAGACCATGTTAATATGGATATCGATACGTTTGTCGACAAAAATTAACTTTTGTCCTTATTAATAGATTCGCCCGTTCCGAACTTCACAGTTACCTCGACACGCAAGTGCGTGGCCAGGTAGGCCTTGCGACCTAGGCCCGAGATTACTGGTTAATGTGTCACAGGTGGAAGGGTGCATAGCTGGCAGGCAAACACTCGGGCAGGAATCTCTTGATCAATTTCACAGATAGAAGCAGCGACATTACAATGGTCAGGGGAAATTGCCCCAATAAAGCACATATGGCTGGTTGGGGTACACGCTCCTAACAACATCATAAAGTCAGATCCCACATGAGTTAAGAACACATAGCCAATCAGGGCCTAGCACACGTAGTGATCACGTGCTCCACATGCTGGACATTTGGACACATTTACCACTGGCCACACTGTGTCTAAGCAGGTCGGGACCCACCTCTAGTAACTATTGACCATTAATTTATGACCCTAAAGGCAGCAACCAACATTCCTCCCCTTATATGGTATGCTGGAAAACCTTTATAGCTGTTGTAATACTGTATTTAAAGGAGCCTTAAACTCAATGCAAATTGAGACAGTCCTAAGACCTTGCACCTGTTCTCCCGGCCGCTATGTTTAATTAAATAAACTGTTCCTGTTTTGCCAAATGCCTCTCGTCTTCTGTTTTTGAAGGAAATTCGATTCCAGCAACAACCACTTTAAGGCTGACAGGTCTAACATTCCTTTCACACTCTCCCTGTGCCCCAGCAAGATTACCAGATTGTTCACTTTACAAAACCCTCTAACTTTGCAGTCTAAGAAAGAAAAGTAAACATCAATATACATAATAAAAGAAGAAGCAGCAATTTGTCAGAAGACTTAGGGGCTGATTAGGATGTCAGTCAGAAAGCCTCCAACCGCAGATCGGAGGCTTTCCGACCGACATCCATGGGTTAAAGTCCGACCGCCATATTACAAAGAGGGTGGTCGGAGTTTAAACCGGCTGGTCATTCCAGCTAGCTTATGACGGGCTCAAGAAGCTCATCGGCCAGTCGGAAACCGCCACATAATCCCTTACGTACGGCGTTTCCACCGCAGGGATTATGATGTCGGTTTCCGACAGGCTTTCCATGTCGGGCTTTCCGACATGGAAAGCCTGTTGGAAATCGACTTTGGGGGGCCCTGGCAGGGCCCTCTTTCCTCTGCGCCCTCCGGTTGTGGGCGGGGGGGCACCTACGTGCCCCCCTGTAAATCCCTGCATTGTGTGGCAGGCACCATGAGGTGCCTGTCACACGGTGCAGGGATTTACACAAACTCCCATTTCTCTATGGGAGCTTGTGCTGCGGGCGGAAACCCCCTGCAGCACAAGTTCCCATAGAGAAATGGGAGTTTGCAACTGCAACATGTGCGGTCACATCATAATACGGTGTGTGGAACCGCCGACCTATGGTCAGTCGGTTCCCACCCCAAATCGGTGTTGGGCAGACTCAAGTACGCCCGACATTGTAATAGGGCCCATAGTCTGACAATTGACCTCTGTATTTGAAAACACAACAAATGTGACAAGATGAAACCAAACTTTAAAAGCATTGTTATGGCTCATTCACCTTCTGAACTCCAGCATGTTTATATTGGGGGTGCTGCAGCACCACCTGCACCTATGTGTGCAACTGGCAAATACAGATACCTCCATCCCTTCCTGTGCCTCTAAGTATGTAGTCATATATTAGCATTCTACTGGTAATTGGGTGATTACCCCCTTAGCTGCCACACCTTCTAAATTCCATTGCTAAAGTTAATATCATAATACCTGGGTGTGAGTATTTGGGTGTACTATAGGATAGGGCTGGAGGGCCATTATCGTGCAGTACACTCTCAAATACCATATTGGGTCCAGTCAGGCTCATTTAATAACCTCAAGCTCAATCCTGGGTATCTGTAGCTGCGAGCAGTAAGGCTTAGCAAAGGAACTATTTGTAAAGCATTTAACAGCACAACACAACGAAATAAAGTCACAACACATGAAAGAAAGAGGACATCAATTTATAAAAATAGATTATATGTTTATGAATTTTTAGACACCTTGATGAGCAAAATCCACCAGAGGGTTCCAGAAATACAGATTTTAGACAATATTAAAACTTTTAAATACAACCGCAAACAAGCACTGGTCAACAAAAACTTTGCAACCTTTTAAAAAGTTTGAAAAAGTTATTTCGACTACTCCGGCCTGGGTTGGGCAACCAGATCCAGTAGGACAGAGGTCTGAGGGGCCAGAGAGGAGGCTTTGGACATTTTCTTGGCCACCAGAGCATTTTTAGAGCAAGATCCAAACATTACAAGACGACCACCATAGACTTTAATGGAATGGTCCCGATGGTGATGGATGCAGGCGAAAAGATGGTCAAAGGGATGATCCGGAAGTGGTGCGGTCGACGGGGTGTCTTTGTGGTGGTTCCCGGCCCATGGGTGATGAGGAGCAAACTTTGCCACAGAGATCAGGGTCCCACAGTCCTCTACGTTGCAATAGCAGGCCAGCTGATGCTAGGCTACTGGCTAGTCTGCACCACGGTTGAGGCCAAATCCTTAGGTGGGGGATAGTGTCCCCTGGGTGCGACGAACAGGGTCGTGGAAGGCACTCCCGGGACAGGCAGACTCGGGTGCACCTTTTGACTATCTCAGATTTGTCAGCCTTGAGGCCCGGCAACTGGTAGCGGCAAAACTTCAGCACTGGCTACCAATTTGTCGGTTTGGACAACTTCAGCTCTTGTGTCCCTGAAGCTGATTCCAGGGTATCAGCTGACTTATCCTTGGAGTCACTGCTGTAGGGAATCAAATTTTACCCAAGCCAGGAGCCACAGGCACAGTCCAAACTTTGATAGCCCAAAGTGCAGTAGGTGCAGTCCTTCTGGCAGTGCAGCCTCCTTTATGCAAATCCAGGGACAGATGGGCAGTCTTTCTTCGGTCCTCTCTCTGTTTCCAGTAAACTGAGGGTCAGAGTGCCCGGGGTACCATATTAATCCCAGGAAAGTGCCCTAAGGGGACCACGTGGTCACTAGCTAATGGGCCTCTGGGTCCTCTACTGCCTGGTGGACACTCTGCCTTACCTGCCCTGGGTACCATATACCCAGGACTTATGATCAGTGCAGTGAGTAAGTCAGTCATTGCCAATTGGGAATGTCCAGTTCGACATGCAATTTGTATAAGGTCGGAACACTGGCTCTGAGGTCTGATTAGCAGCACTCGATGCACTCTCAGAGTCGAAACACCGGCAGCATGAGTCCAAAATTGAGGGGTGAATATGCAAAAAGAGGCATTTCCTTACACTGGGGCAGGCATGTACGATGTAAGGGGAAAAGATGCAGGCATTGTTTTATGCCCCAGAATAAGTTTATTTGACCATATCTGTGTGGTACAGATAAAAGGCTTGTAATAGCAAAAGACTTAGGGCAGGAAGGAACATAAGGAAAGAGATCTCTGTCTATGGAAGGACAAGAGCAATGCTAGGTCAAAAGTAGTGAAGAGAGCGCTGATTGTGAGGGACCAAGAGCAAGGAGTTTATTGTAAAATGATAAACTAAAAACCTGTATAAATAAACAAACAAACACAGCAGATACCCATGTAAGCATGGTCCTGGCTAGTCTTCCTTTACTTGTAGTCATAGAAAATGATGCAAAGCTAATGCAATCCTTTTTATGTGCGAAAAAGTATTCTGGGTTCTTTGAAAAGGAAGATTTCACACCTTCCATTCAATTCGGCCTTATTCAAATCTCCTTTACTGTTTCTGGATAATAGCTTCATTTTCCCATGACTGACAGGATTTCGGGTTTTGTCAGATGTGAAGGAGAAAGAAGTTTTGAGATTGTAACTACAGTACAATCATTAGCCCTGCCATCTTCCAGCCCGTGGTGAAAAGACAGCCATTGTCACCGCCCAGGCCTGATCATGGTATTTTACACAAGGACACTAAGCTCCCTCTGTGAAGAGGCCACTATCAAGCTTGTCTTCTCTCCCCAGCAGGGGACACAAAGGAAATTCTGACATGATTTCATAAGAAAACAAAGAGTTATGACTCGTTTGATGAGCAAGAGGAAATGATATCAGTTAATGATGGAGCGAGCTGATCTTTGAGAATGAGGGTCAGGACGTCGAACACTTTTCTAGTATTGTGTTAGTGGTGACATGACCAAACGTGGACACTGAATCTTTGCTCTCTCCTATAATTATGAAAAGCACATACAAAGCATTGGAAAGTGTTACAAAGTTCTGTGTAAAATAAATTTACATAAACCTAATCTAAACAGAACTCATTTACAAAGTCTGAGATTATCCTGAAACTCTGACATGGATCTGGGCCCGCTGGCTCTACTTTGGTACCCCTGCTGTAAACTATCCCAAATGTTGCTTCATGCACAAGGAGCACAACAACGCGGATGGTGAGGGCTGGGATGGCTGTTTTCCTGAGATGCCTGGGGAGCAGCATGGGGTCTGGGGAATCAAGTTACTGCTGCTCCAGGTGGGACACTGGGAGACCAGCACTTGGAATGACCACCACAGGGGTACACCCTATGTGCAGAGGAAGAAAAACCAGTAAAAAAATACTCACTGCCCAGCAGGAAATAGGACCCAGTGAGAACCAGCAGCAGGAAGTTTCGAGCCAAGGAGCTGACCAGACCGCAGATTGCACCAAACACCTGGAGGACAAGACTGAGGGGAAGCAAAACCACAAAGGCCCTATGCATACCTGGAAGAGGAGAGAGGAAAACAAACTTTAGAAAGTGACAGAAGCTGCTATAAAACAACGTGTAATCCCTTACACCTATATGTCAGTAATATAGCATATATGGTAAACAGGATCTGAGGAAGAAACATTGGGCCAGATGTACATAGACATCCGTTTGCAATTTCCTAAAAGCAAATTTATGCGACTCGCTATTAGAAAATAGCTATGTACAAAAGCGTGTTTTACACTGCTCGTGATTCCCAATGGGTCGCAAGGGACCTGCCTCCTTAATATTCATGAGGCAGGTCACAATTCGCGACCCCTTGGGAATGGCTAGCACTCACAGGGAAGGTGGCCTGCTGGGGTCAGCAGACCACCATGTCTGTGACTGTTTTTTAAATAAAGCAGTTTTTTATTTTGAAATGTAGCACGTTTTCCTTAAAGAAAAACGGGATGCATTTAAAAAAGAAAAATGAAAAGTTTCCTTTTCATTTTTTTTAAGAGCAGACAGAGGTCCATGGGACCACTGCCTGCTCTTAAAAAATGTTGGTGCCCACATTCACAAAGAGTAAGGGGTCCCTTGGGGACCCCTCCCCATTTGCGAATGTGTTACCACCTCCTTCACGGAGTCGGTAAAGTATGAACATTTTGCGACCACATTCCGGTCGCAAAACATTCATACATGCCCCTGCGACTTGTTATTATGAAGGGACGCCCTTGTTGCGCACGCCCCTTCCTAATAGTGGCTCGCAAACCCAATTTGCAATTCGGTAGTAGCTTACCGAATCGCAAATAGGGCTTTGTACATTTAAAAATGCTTTTTCAGGTTGCAAACGGTTTGCGAGCTGAAAAAAGCTTCATACATCTGGCCCATTATCGCCTCCAAGAGCCGATCTCAGTGATTCTCTGTTGAGCCACTAATGCCAGGCCATTAGTCCATCTCCAAAACTGGGACTCCGCCCCATTTCCTCAATGAGCAAAGTGTGTTCTGCAATTAACAAAATGGATATAGATGCTTGTAAAACTAGGGGACATATGTGTGGAAATTTCAAAGGCTGGACTTTCCTCTACACCCAAAGCACGCAGATAGGTGGGCACTAATAATAATAAACAGTA
Organism: Calotriton arnoldi; assembly: GCA_963921515.1. Classification (NCBI taxonomy): domain Eukaryota; kingdom Metazoa; phylum Chordata; class Amphibia; order Caudata; family Salamandridae; genus Calotriton; species Calotriton arnoldi. Next base: position 391,018 of record CAWUFW010008655.1, on the reverse strand, counting down.
GCAAACCTCAGAAACGATAACTGGCACTCCAATGAATTACAGGAGGAACTAAAAAACAAATGGTGTCAGTAGGCATCAACATACAACATGAATTACCAATGAAAGACAAGCGCATCAACGAGTGCACTGACAATTATTAGCGATCAATTAAAGAAAAGGGGAGCAGACAATGACAGGATGCACTGATGAACAGCAAGACGAAGCGATGGATGAATGGAGGGGGCATGACAACATGTATCAATCTTACTTCTCAAGTAGAGTACAACACACAATAAAATAAGTCAGGCTGAACATCAGGGAAATAATGGAAACCAAAAATTCATAGGAGTGTTACAACGGCGAAAGACAAACAGCAGTGGTCATTGGTGCAACCCACTCAAACACTAGAATGACAATTCAATCGACTTAATACATGATGAGAGGTATAGCCAGATAAGACGGCCAAACCCTTGCAGTTAGGAAGCAATTAACCCACATCATTCGCATCCCCTCTTCCACCTTCTTCGTCAGTCTTTACTCTAGAAGGATGAGTCTAGACATAGGCAACTTCCTTCTTCCCTCTTAAACAAAACAAAGGTCTTCATTTAGAAGCTTCAAGAAGCGAGTTTCCATTGTGTCTTTCTCCACTGTTTGCCTTGAAGAGACAACACTCCTTACCTCCCTCCTTTGTCTGCCATTCTCCATGCGGAGACAGGTCACATGGTTCCTCAAACACTGTCAGGTCGGGGAGGTAAGTGCTTCTGTTTTATTATCTAACTGTTCTTTCCCTCAGAGCTCCCGCATGTACGACCAGGCTGCATGACTGCACCTCAGGATATCTCAGGCACCCCATGCCTAGAAGTATTATATCATTCACATAGCCTTTACTGCCCATATGTGGGGCGCCGTAGTGCTTACCCACTTGGGTAGCACGCTACACTGTCTTTGTTTTGAGTCTATATGATAAGCATTTTGGTGCCATGCATGAGAGAACCGAGAGACGCTCTTGTAATGGTGGTGCTGCACTTAGGTGGATGAGGGGTGCGAGAGACATACAAATAGTTTATAATTATTAGTGCGTCGGCTTCTGTGATTAGCTCTGCAGGCAGTATTATTATATTCATCATTTCAGTATACCCTAGGTCACAATTTACATGCTGAATGCGCGAGGGGTCACTCATTCCGAGATCCTATGGATCTGGGGGAGAAGATGCAGCATAAAAAGTCAGGCGAGAGACCGAGATCTGCAATGATAGACTGGGTAACAGCTTATAATTGTTAATGCAAGTTCTCGACTATAAGGTGTCAAGCAATGGTCAGAATATATAGCTAGTCAGGACCTGTCGGTGTGGACTAGGTTGGAGTCATCTAGAGTCATCCAGTGGCCAGCAATGTCTAGTAGATTTCTTTAAAAGTTACATGTCTTTCCGATTGGTATCAAGTGGTTAGTTAAAGAGGACTCGTTGATTATATCCCATTCGTATGGACAATGCCATGGTTGTATATTTGGTAAAGGGAGATTTTTATTGCTGCTCAATAGTTGGATAGAGAACAAAGAGTCTTACTTAGAGTTTGGCAGATGGGATATTCCATCACAAATGTGGAGGATGTCCTGCCCGCCATATTACAAGTGCATTATACCCTATGGCACTTGCAATACAGTGGGAAGGATAGCCATCACGGTTTGACAGTGTGTCCTGTCTGCTAAACTATAAATTAGGCCCATAGTGCTTCTGGTCCAGGTGTGTTACCCGATCCTTTCAGCACGTAGTCAGCAGCAGGCCAATGGTGTAGATAACTGTTGGCTGTGCATTTGCTGGCAGTAACGTTTAGTTCCAGGTTGTTTGGCAGAGCCACTAGTCTATGCTTTACCTTGGAAACAACCAGGTTTCACCTCTCATTGGAACCTCAAGTGATCCTGTATACTTTGCATTTTGCTTGACTGTCACGGTTAGGCGTAGATAGTGTGGGAAATACGTTATTAAACACCAGAGTGAGTGAATGAGGAAGTATGGAGTGTGCAAGGCGCAGAACTACGCATCCCATAATGCTAAGGGAGCATTCACAGTCCTACCTCTCTCACTACTTAAGCACCGCCTACTGACAACCCGGTGCTTGTCAATTGGGATTAGTCAATTCACCCGGAAGGTTGTTTCCATACTCGACTCGTTTCAAGCTGGCTCTGGAGACTTCGAGCCCGCGTCTCCTCTCTGCCAGGGTTACCCTGCAATAAGGTGGTAGTGGCAGGTTCCTTTCATTGCGCTGGAGCGCACACCACAGTTTTACTGAGCCCCAGCCTTTCCTGCTTACTCGCGCTGGAGTGCGGGTTACGAGCCGCGGTAGGCTCGGAACGTTGCAGCGGCAAGTTCCTTTCATCACGCTGGAGCGCACACCACAGTTTCACTGAGCCCCAGCCTTTCCTGCTTACTCGCGCTGGAGCGCGGGTTACGAGCCGTGGTAGGCTCGGAACTTTCTTTCCCTCATAACCTACGGGTTCGTGTCTCCTAACCTTCAGGAGCCGTTGAGTGGCTCGGATTATGTTTCATACATTTACTTTTCCTCTTACATGCTGTTAGAAATGGGATCTCTAGTTGGCAAGGGCTTGCACCTTTGTCCAAGTAGGGACCCTTCTTCCTAGTCAGGGTAAGGGTTGTTACACTCGTGAAGTAACCCCTGCTCACCCTCGTGGTAGCTTGGCACGAGCAGTCAGGCTTAATTCAGAGGCAGGGTGTAAAGCATTTGCACATAACCAACAGTAATACAGTGTAAGCACTACAAACGGACACCACACCAGTTTAGAAAAATAACCAATATTTTATATACTCAAGACAAGACCAATTACGACAAAATTCCACAATACGATACTTTAAGAATGAATACTTGATACGTTAACTTCTTCTTTGCAGGAATAGCACAAAAGCAAAGTTCGTACGAGTCGGTAGCTCCGTCCGAGCCTACCGTGATGCTGAAAACCACAGAGTCTAACAGTTCCAGCCGACCGCGTCGATACGGGCCAGCAGAGTCATGAACAGACTCGGTTACAGTACCTTTCTCGTTGTGGCTGGTACGGAGTGTACGAGCCGGTTGGCGTTCGTCGCGGTTGCGGTGCAAGACGGAGCGATGCAAGGTGCGGTGTCCCTCGATGCGGTGCAGGCAGCGGCTCGATGAGCGTCGTGCAGACGGAGTCGGTGAGTCCAAGGCGTGCGATGCAGGGCGAGACGATGCTCGATGCGGTGCTGACAGGTTGCGATGCAGGCGACCTAGCCGGAGTGCGGGAGCTGGCGTCGGACAGCGGTGCGAGTCAGAGCGGTGCGTCGCAGACGTGCGGCGGTGCCCCAAATGCGGTGCGGTCTCGACTCTTGAGCCAGTTGCAGCGACAGTGTCGGTCTGGTCCGGCTGGCCCAGTGAAGCGATGCGATGCGAACTGCGGTGCCCACAGGTCACGGTGCAAGCAGCGGCTCGATGTTGGCGGCGTTGGACGTCGCCCACGGTGAGACCAGGGTTGCGATGCGAAGCGGGGCGATGCGGTCTGCGGTGCAAACAGGTCACCGGCCAGGGATGGATTCGGTTGACGGAGTCGGTTGCAGTTCCCTCCCTCTGTGGCGACTGAAACAGCGTTCCAGAAGCGGTACCCAGAGGCTTGTGAAGTCTTTGTAGTCCCTGAGACTTCTTAACAGGAGGCCAGCTCGGTTCCTGGCCCTTGGAGATACTCAGCAAAAGTTGGTAGAAAGTTCAGTCCAGTCCTTTCACTGCCCAAGGCAGAAGCAGCAGCTGCAGGCCAACCCAACAAAGCAACAACACAGCAAAGGGGCAGTACTCCTCCTGGCAGCTCTTCCAGCTCTTCGTCTTGGCAGGTTCCTTGATTCCAGCGAGATCTAAATTCATGGGGTCAGGGCCCCGATATTTATATCCCAAATTCCTTTGTTCTCTGAAGGCAGAGAGGCCTTCGCCTAGTCCAAACCAGTTCTGGAGCACTTTGTTGACAAGTCTCCGTCCCTTCTTTCAGTGAGTAGGCCAGGGACATCAGACGCACCACAGGAGGTGGAGCCAGCATTGTGGAGGGAAGGCACTGTCCTATTCAGGGCCCAGGTGCGACCCCTCCCACCCATCTACAGGTCGATCTGGCTATTCAGCCCTGCGCTGACTCACCCTGTCTCCTGGCATCCCCCAGCCCCTGTCACTCACATTCCAGACAAGGAATACACAACCTCGCAGAGGCAGGCTTGGATGGTTAGACCAGAAAATACCCACTTTCTAAAAGTGGTATTTTCAAACACAGAATGTTAAAACCAACTTCACTAAAAGCTGCATTTTATCATTCTGAGTCCAGGCATACTAAACTCGAATTTCTACCATGTTCCCGGGGTCAGTTAGGATTATATACTGTAATAATCAAAACCGCCCGTTCTGGCCTAGGGGAACAGGTAGCCTTGCAATAGTGAAAAACGTACTAGGCTGTAATTCACTATCAGGACATGCCGCTCACACCCGGGCATGTCCTACCTTTCGCATACACCGCACCCTGCCCACAGGGGTACCTTGGGCCTACCTTAGGGGTGACTAACATGTAGCAAAGGGAAGGTTTAGGGACTTGCAAGTGTGTGCACTTGCCAAGTCGACATGGCAGCCCCAGGCTGCGCACGGGCTCTGCGATGGCAGGCCCGAGTTACACTTTACGGGCTGTTTGCGTGGGTGGCACAATCCAGTGCTGCAGCCCACCAACAGCATTTGGTCTATAGGCCCTGGCACTCGCAGTGCACTTTACAAGGGACTGACACATAAACCAAATAGGCCAATCATGGAAACACCAATCCATAACACATTTTATACAGGAGCACTTGCACTTTCCCACTGGACCGCAGTGAGGAAAGTGCGCAGAATCATCACACCAGCAAAAACAGAGTCAAAACCGGGAGGTCAGAAAGCAAAAAGTCAGGGGAAACACGCCAAAAGATGCCAAGTCTAACACATGTCCCCTCCAGCTGAAAGTAGGGAGAACTACCCAACCCCATTGGAGTTCTCTTCACTAAGGCGGAAGAACCTGGACAGACCATCTGCGTTGGCGTGTTCTGTACCAGGACGGTGCTCCACCGTAAAGTCCATTCCCTGTAGGGAGATGGACCACCTCAGCAGTTTTGGATTCTCGCCCCTCATTTGCATCAACCATCTGAGGGGCCTGTGGTCTGTCTGAACCCGGAAGTGAGTCCCAAACAGGTATGGTCTCAACTTCTTCAGCGCCCAGACCACAGCAAAAGCTTCCCTTTCTATGGCACTCCACCTCTGTTCCCTGGGAAGTAGTCTCCTGCTAAGGAAGACTACAGGCTGATCCAGGCCCTCCTCGTTCAGTTGTGAGAGCACCGCTCCACACCATGCTCTGAAGCGTCAGTCTGCACGACGAATTCCTTGGAGAAGTCAGGTGCCTTGAGCACGGGCGCCGTGCACATGGCTGCCTTCAGGGCATCAAAAGCTTTCTGGCAGGACTCAGTCCAGATCACTTTCCTGGGCTGCCTCTTAGAAGGTCAGCTCTGTTAAGGGGGCAACGATGGTGCCATAGCCCTTAACAAATCTCCTATAGTAACCGGTGAGACCTAAGAAGGCTCTCACCTCTGTCTGGGTCTTGGGGGCTCCCAAGCAAGAATGGTGTCAATCTTGGGTTGTAGGGGCGCCACCTGGCCGCTTCCTACCTGGTGTCCCAAGTACACCACAGAACCCTGCCCGATCTGGCACTTACTGGCCTTGATCGTGAGGCCTGCACCTTGCAGAGCCCTCAACACTTTCTCAAGGTGCTGTAAATGTTCTTCCCAGCGGGAACTGAACACAGCAATGTCATCCAGGTAGGCGGCACTGAAATCCTCCAGCCCAGCCAACACCTGATTGACCAACCTCTGAAAGGTGGCAGGGGCATTCTTCAACCCAAAGGGCATCACCCGGAATTGGTAATGACCTTCTGGGGTTGAGAATGCTGATCTCTCCTTGGCCCCATCGGTTAAGGCAATCTGCCAGTACCCAGACGTCAAATCAAACGTGCTGAGGAACCGGGCAGCTCCCAACCGATCAATGAGCTCATCAGCTCTGGGGATGGGGTGCGCGTCAGTCCTGGTGACGGCATTGAGCCCACGGTAGTCCACACAAAACCGGAGTTCTGGAGTGGCACCGGGCGCCGCAGCCTTTGGGACCAAGACCACTGGGCTGGCCCAAGGACTGTGGGAGGGCTCAATCACCCCTAACGCCAACATCTTAGAGACCTCCTCCTTGATGCTGGCTCTGACCCGGTCAGTCAACCTGTAAATCTTGTGCTTCACAGGATGGCTGTCACCGGTGTCCACGTCATGGGTACACCAGTGAGTAACACCGGGGGTCAGAGAGAACAGTGGGGCGAACTGTCCCAACAACTGGCGACAGTCCCCCTGCTGCTCCTGAGTCAGAGTAGGGGAGAGGATCACACCCTCTACTGACCCATCATGCTCCTTGGTAGACAGGAGGTCAGGGAGAGGCTCGCTCTCCTCTTCCACCCCATCATCTGTCGCCAAGAGCATACTCACTTCGGACCTCTCGAAGTGGGGCTTGAGGCGGTTCACGTGAAGGACCCTCAAAGGGTTCCTTGGAGCCTGCAAATCCACCAGGTAGGTGACGTCACTTTTGCGCTCCTTTACCTCATATGGCCCAGTCCACTTGTCCTGCAAGGCACAAGGTGCCACTGGGGCCATTACCCACACTTTCTGCCCAGGTTGAACTTCGACCAGAGTGGCGTTCTGGTCATACCATCTCTTCATTTCTTCCTGGCTTGCTTCTAGGTTCGCCTGAGCGAGTTTCCTGAAGCGGGCAGTTTGGTTTCTAAAGGCCAGCATGTAGCTAAATACATCCTGGGGAGTTTTCCTGGGAGCCGCCTCCCAGCCTTCCTTCACCAAACTCAGAGGTCCTCTGACAGGGTGGCCATACAGGAGCTCAAAGGGGCTGTACCCAAGAGACTTCTGAGGCACCTCCCTGTATGCAAAGAGTAGGCATGGCAAGAGGACGTCCCACTTACGCCTCATGGGTTCTGTTAGACCCTTGATCATGCCTTTCAAGGTCTGGTTGAATCTCTCCACCAGACCGTTTCCTTGTGGGTGGTAAGGAGTGGTGAACTTGTAGGTTACACCACACTCCTTCCACAGGGATGTCATATACTTCGATATGAAATTGGTCCCCCTATCGGAAACCACCTCTCTGGGGAATCCCACACGGGAAAAGATCCCCATTAACGCCCGGCCCACCACTGGCGCCGTCGTTGTCCTGAGAGGGATTGCCTCTGGGTACCGGGTGGCATGGTCCACCAAGACCAGGATGTACCTGTTGCCCATGGCTGTCTTGGGATCCAGTGGCCCCACAATATCCATCCCTACCCTTTCAAAGGGTGTTCCAACAACCGGAAAAGGTTGGAGAGGAGCTTTGACCTTCCTCCCACTCTTACCACTTGCCTGGCAAGTTTGGCAAGACCTGCAGTGTGCATCTGACTGCCTTCGCATTTGGGGCCAAAAGAAGTGGGTGACAAGCCTGTCAAAGGTCTTGTCCTGCCCCAAATGTCCTGCCAAAGGCACGTCATGAGCCAGACCCAGTAGGAAGGTCCTGAAGCGCTGGGGTACCACCAGCACACGGGCTGACCCAGGCTCAGCAACCTTAGGCTCACTGTATAGGAGACCGCTCTCCCAGTAGATCAGATGTGACCCGGACTGATTACCAGCTGCCTGGTCTGCAGCCTGCCGCCGCAGACCCTCCAGAGTAGGGCACTCGTTCTGCTCCCTGCAGAACTCCTCCCTGGTGGGACCCCCTTCTTGCTGCCAATGGGTCAGCTCAGAGATGTCTCCCAGTTCGGCTACCTGCTCCCCTGTAGGCACCGGGCGTCCCCCTCGAGGTCCGCCTCCTCCCGGTCCGTGGGAACTTCGGGGGCCGGTTTCCCGCGCCCCCTGCCCTTTCTCTTGGCAGGGACTTGGGCCACTGTTTCAGGCTCCAAGTCCTCTTGATCACCCTTTCTGGCTGCCATTGACCGAGTGGACACGCATGCCCACTCTGGCAACCCAAGCATCTCCAAGTGAGACCTGAGCTCAACCTCCTTCCATGAGGACTGCTCCAGGTCGTTTCCTAGCAGACAATCTACAGGCATGGTAGGGCTCACAACCACCCTCAAGGGACCTGAGACCCCCCATTCAAAGGGAACCTGCGCCACCATACACTGGCGCTCAGAGTTGTCGACAGCAACTACTTGGTGGAATGCTCCTGGGACTACTTGCTTCTCAGACACCAGGTGACACCGGACTGAGGTCACACTGGCTCCAGTATCTCTGAGAGCCTCTACCCTGTTCCCGTTAATGGTCACCCAGGTGCTATATTTCTTTGTGTTAGGGGGCACCTGGTTTCCTGGGACCATCTCACTGTCCCCGAGTGAGACAAGGGTCATTTCTGCGGGATCCCCACCCTCCTGTGGGCACCCCTCCTCCCCAAGCGCTACACTAGCCAACACTTTGGACTGTCCACCGGTGGGTGGCTGTGTCCCCTTCGGGCACTGGGGGTCCCCTTAAAGTGACCTACCTGGTCACATGCATAACACTTGCGGGGGCCGGTCTCAACAGGCTTCCCTGTAGAGACCCCTTTCTTCTTATCACCGGGGGGCTGGGAACCTTTACCCTGGGTACTAGTTTGGGGCCCTTTAGAGAACTCCTGTGCTTTACCCTTGTCCCCCCACCTTTCTGCTGGGGACCCTGCCCACCTTTGGCTGAGTCTCCCCCAAACGCTTTCTTGTGGACCCTGGTACTCACCCAGCGGTCCGCTTCCATAGCAAGCTTCCTGGGGTCAGTTAGCTTACTATCAACTAGGTGCTGGCGCAGATCTGCAAAAACATAGACTAGACAAGTGCTCCCATGCAATCAAGTTGTAGAGCCCCTGAAAATCTGTTACACTACTGCCCTTCACCCAACCATCCAGAGACCTGCAGAACACATCCACACATTCCAACCAAGTGTTGACATCAGACTTCTTACTGGACCTGAACTGATCCCTGTACTTTTCAGGAGTAAGACCATACTTCGTGAGAAGGGCATCCTTCATGTCAGCATAGGTGAGGTGATACCCCTTACCCAAAGCTATCAGAGCATCCCTTGCTTCTTCCGGGAAAAGTGGCCACAATCCTGCTCCCCAATTCTCCTCAGGGACCCCATTCATGTGTATGGCTGCCTCATAACCCTGAAACCACCTTTGTATGTCATCCCCCTTCTTGAACTCCTTGCCTACGTTCTTGGGAATGTGCACAATCCTGTCTGCCTTTCTGGACGAATTGCTGCCACCATCTGAGCCTGACTTACTCCTAAGTTCTAGCTCCTTCAGTTCTCTCTCATGCTCTAAGAGCATCTTCCTCTCCTCTATGGCCAATCTCTTCTCCTCCCGCTCACTCTCCAATCTGAGCTTCTGCAGCTCAAACTGCCTTGCCTCCCGCCTGTCCTCCAGCTCCTCTGGGGACAGACTGCTGCTGCCCGACCTGGCGGGTTCCCCCTACCCAAAAGCACATCCACCCTGGAAATAGGCTCCTCCGCCTCCTCACTGAGATCACCAGGCTGCCCATTGGCATGTCTGGCTGCTACCCAGGCCCTCAGCGCCTTCTGTAGCTCCTCCTTCCTTGTGAGGCCTTTAATTTGGACTTTCAGGTTTTTACAAATCGCTCGTAACTCCTTTACGGCGTAGGATTCCAACCTGTCCTCCTCAAAGATAACTTCCAGAGATGCAACGGATGATGCAATTGATTCAGGCATGACAAAAGTCGTGAGTTGAAAACTGGCAAGATCAAAAATAGGCCAAAAGGAAAAAGAACCAGTATGTGGTACGTAATGGTCTGCGATATGGTAGTAGTGCACACCAATCACTGTAAGTCAAGTGCAAACGCAAGTCCTATCCTCACCGCTGACAACCAATGTTAGAAATGGGATCTCTAGTTGGCAAGGGCTTGCACCTTTGTCCAAGTAGGGACCCTTCTTCCTAGTCAGGGTAAGGGTTGTTACACTCGTGAAGTAACCCCTGCTCACCCTCGTGGTAGCTTGGCACGAGCAGTCAGGCTTAATTCAGAGGCAGTGTGTAAAGCATTTGCACATAACCAACAGTAATACAGTGTAAGCACTACAAACGGACACCACACCAGTTTAGAAAAATAACCAATATTTTATATACTCAAGACAAGACCAATTACGACAAAAATCCACAATACGATACTTTAAGAATGAATACTTGATACGTTAACTTCTTCTTTGCAGGAATAGCACAAAAGCAAAGTTCGTACGAGTCGGTAGCTCCGTCCGAGCCTACCGTGATGCTGAAAACCACAGAGTCTAACAGTTCCAGCCGACCGCGTCGATACGGGCCAGCAGAGTCATGAACAGACTCGGTTACAGTACCTTTCTCGTTGTGGCTGGTACGGAGTGTACGAGCCGGTTGGCGTTCGTCGCGGTTGCGGTGCAAGACGGAGCGATGCAAGGTGCGGTGTCCCTCGATGCGGTGCAGGCAGCGGCTCGATGAGCGTCGTGCAGACGGAGTCGGTGAGTCCAAGGCGTGCGATGCAGGGCGAGACGATGCTCGATGCGGTGCTGACAGGTTGCGATGCAGGCGACCTAGCCGGAGTGCGGGAGCTGGCGTCGGACAGCGGTGCGAGTCAGAGCGGTGCGTCGCAGACGTGCGAGCGGTGCCCCAAATGCGGTGCGGTCTCGACTCTTGAGCCAGTTGCAGCGACAGTGTCGGTCTGGTCCGGCTGGCCCAGTGAAGCGATGCGATGCGAACTGCGGTGCCCACAGGTCACGGTGCAAGCAGCGGCTCGATGTTGGCGGCGTTGGACGTCGCCCACGGTGAGACCAGGGTTGCGATGCGAAGCGGGGCGATGCGGTCTGCGGTGCAAACAGGTCACCGGCCAGGGATGGATTCGGTTGACGGAGTCGGTTGCAGTTCCCTTCCTCTGTGGCGACTGAAACAGCGTTCCAGAAGCGGTACCCAGAGGCTTGTGAAGTCTTTATAGTCCCTGAGACTTCTTAACAGGAGGCCAGCTCGGTTCCTGGCCCTTGGAGATACTCAGCAAAAGTTGGTAGAAAGTTCAGTCCAGTCCTTTCACTGCCCAAGGCAGAAGCAGCAGCTGCAGGCCAACCCAACAAAGCAACAACACAGCAAAGGGGCAGTACTCCTCCTGGCAGCTCTTCCAGCTCTTCGTCTTGGCAGGTTCCTTGATTCCAGCGAGATCTAAATTCATGGGGTCAGGGCCCCAATATTTATATCGAAAATTCCTTTGTTCTCTGAAGGCAGAGAGGCCTTCGCCTAGTCCAAACCAGTTCTGGAGCACTTTGTTGACAAGTCTCCGTCCCTTCTTTCAGTGAGTAGGCCAGGGACATCAGACGCACCACAGGAGGTGGAGCCAGCATTGTGGAGAGAAGGCACTGTCCTATTCAGGGCCCAGGTGCGACCCCTCCCACCCATCTACAGGTCGATCTGGCTATTCAGCCCTGCGCTGACTCACCCTGTCTCCTGGCATCCCCCAGCCCCTGTCACTCACATTCCAGACAAGGAATACACAACCTCGCAGAGGCAGGCTTGGATGGTTAGACCAGAAAATACCCACTTTCTAAAAGTGGTATTTTCAAACACAGAATGTTAAAACCAACTTCACTAAAAGCTGCATTTTATCATTCTGAGTCCAGGCATACTAAACTCGAATTTCTACCATGTTCCCGGGGTCAGTTAGGATTATATACTGTAATAATCAAAACCGCCCGTTCTGGCCTAGGGGAACAGGTAGCCTTGCAATAGTGAAAAACGTACTAGGCTGTAATTCACTATCAGGACATGCCGCTCACACCCGGGCATGTCCTACCTTTCGCATACACCGCACCCTGCCCACAGGGGTACCTTGGGCCTACCTTAGGGGTGACTAACATGTAGCAAAGGGAAGGTTTAGGGACTTGCAAGTGTGTGCACTTGCCAAGTCGACATGGCAGCCCCAGGCTGCGCACGGGCTCTGCGATGGCAGGCCCGAGTTACACTTTACGGGCTGTTTGCGTGGGTGGCACAATCCAGTGCTGCAGCCCACCAACAACATTTGGTCTATAGGCCCTGGCACTCGCAGTGCACTTTACAAGGGACTGACACATAAACCAAATAGGCCAATCATGGAAACACCAATCCATAACACATTTTATACAGGAGCACTTGCACTTTCCCACTGGACCGCAGTGAGGAAAGTGCGCAGAATCATCACACCAGCAAAAACAGAGTCAAAACCGGGAGGTCAGAAAGCAAAAAGTCAGGGGAAACACGCCAAAAGATGCCAAGTCTAACACATGCTAAGAACGCACTGGAACCGCGTGTTCTCTCTTGAGGCCTCTTTCCTTCGACCTACGTGGGATTCTCCACAGATACTAGAGGATTGCATCGTCCAAGCTAAGTACTTTGTCAGTTTCCCCTTTCATGGTGTTATGAGTACAGTACCTTTGCTACGTATGGTTCATACCTCTTGGAAACCGTTATTGAAGTACTGCTTTATTTCTTTTCTTTATTTTTGCATTTTTGTGCCTTTTTTATAGAAGGATAAGTGCGGCAGTAATAACTGTAAGTGCATCCACATATTATATAGTTATATATTATAGTTACTTATGGTGGTGATTACATGTGCATTGTGTTGTGTCTCACTTACAGGGAACACGGGGCTACAGCAGTGAGTGAAGTCTACAACTCCAGAACCTTTCCCCATTGAGTGTTTTCGCAGCCGCACCTTTATCGTTTCGTTTCTCCCTTTTTTCCCTTTCCCCTACTGTGGTGTTGCCTATGGAGTGAATATATAATACTCGCAGGTACTTCCATATAGGGGATAGGGTTATCTGGCATCTTTCATCGCTCCCACTGTATCCGGCTTCTAAGGTTAGTGGTTACCCATTCTGTGTCTTGACATTGACAAGGAGTTAAAGAGTATTGTGGCTTAGACCAAAGATATGCAGCTGCAGAGAAGTAATTCTCCTGCACACTTAGACAGACTGAAGTATTTGAAAGTTCTGCATGGTTCCCACAGTAAGTAGATTGTGTAAGTGGGTGGCTCTGGGTCGGCAGGGTTTTGCTCTGCTCCTTCACCCACCTGCAGAAGGTCTACTAATAAAGAGGTTGGAGTTTAGTATGGGTGGCATCCGGTGAAACATGCTGGGGAGAGGTATCGGTTTGCTCACCTTGGAGCCTGGCCCATTCCATGTATGTCACTGCACACAGATGCGGTGACTGGACTCAGTCTTTAAATCACAGGCATAGTCTACGGAAAGATGGGCCCACTTTGCTGCAAGTTTCGATGCCCAGTACTATTGTGGTTCTAGGAAAGTACAGAACCATAGCCCGCCCACCACGGTGACATCTGGAAGTTCCTTTGAGTAGGCAAAAGACAGTTTACAGGAAAAGATAATGAGCTGCTTGCTGTTGGATCTCACGGGCCCGTGAAGACCCGATGTAGTGAAACATCTGCAGATCTTTTGTGGGCTGAATGGATCCTCATATGAGTTAATCATATAGCCATCAATGTCTGACTATAGGTTCTCAAGTTCTAATGGTAAAGGAGTTTGACTGTGTGAGCGTCGATTTTCTACCAAGAAAAAGAGCACTACAATCTGAGCTTGTGCTAACAGCCTGTGTTTACACTGTCCTCCATCTTGCCTCAACATCAAAATATATTGCGTGTTAACTGTTGTTGATTCCGTTTCTAAATAAAACTTTTCTAGTTTTCCCTTGAGTAAGCAGAAAATGTTCTCAGCAATTTCCACGTTGTACTGAATCAAGGATTGTTCTTACTGCCCCAAGCTACGTTAACAATGTATAAGCTTAAACATACAGCTAAGAAGAATGGTTAAATCTTAATGTACCACAATGCTGAGATAATCTTTGAATGTATTTTGTAGTTAAATGTTTCTTCTAGTATGTTTCCTTTTGGTTCAAACTCTGAGAATCAGGTATTCCCACAGAATGTACGAACCTCTGTCTAAAGCCCTATATAAGATTGTGGATTTTGCTAGAAAGAGAGACCCCCTATGAACCATCTTATAGGGCGGATCTATACCAGATTTCATTTAGAACTGTACTGAGTTCTTTGTACTTATTACTTACATGCTTTGCTGCCAAATTTGCTCTTGGCACCTTTCTGTATTTTGCCAATTAATACTTATATAAAGCACTGAAAAGAGAATCTTTGTCTATCATCCTTATGAGAATGTTTCAGCATCATTGTATGGGTCCTTCTAACTAAAGAGACGGTTCCAGTCAGGGAGCGCCAGAGTCAGTATCGGGACTACACCTCTCCCAGTCCTAGATGTTGGTGTGCCCCATGAGTTAGAATTTGATATAGATTTCCGTGCCAACACTGTGATCATTATTATTATTAAAATTATTTTAAGGTCGTATATAGCGCATAGCTATCCAACAAGAGTTTCCCAGCAATTAGACAAAGGTAGGAACTAGCCAGATATAGAAAACAGATCAAAACAACCAGGTTTAAAGAACTTTATGGAAAATGATCAACAATTGACAGCTTCTCAGTGAGTCGGGCAACGTGTTCCAAAGAATGTGGCCCAAGTATGAGAAGGAACGACCACCCATATGGGCCTTTTTGCCCCTGGGGACCTTACAGGGGTAGCAGTTACTCGACCACAGGGATTGATTTGGGTGGTATGGGTCCACTAGCTGTTGCAAGTACAGTGGACCAGCATTAGATCTAGCTTTATACATGTAGCATAGGGCTTGTACACTTATGCGTTTGTCCACCGTAAGCCAATGGAAATCGCGGAGAAGACTGGACACCGAGGAGCAATTGGGAAGATGAAATAAAACCTGGGAGTGAAGTTCTGAATAACTTGTAGGCGTTTGATGGAAGCCTTGCCTGCCCTCAGCTAGGGAATGCTCCCATAATCCAGCCTCGATAAAGTCAAGGCCTGGATAATTGTCCTCTGTGATCCGGAAGGATGGGACCTCATGTCCTCTGCTCCATCCCTGATGCCCTGGATGTGTAACCAAGTCACTGTCTCGGAGGCGCTCAACTGTTTTTCACAGTAAACTCTCAGCGGGGAGAGAGACTTGGGGAGCAGTTCTCCAAGGTACGGGAGGCTCAGATAGACAGTAACCTGTATTTTATTTTTTAAACAGAAACAATGCAGTAAAGTCCTTGTGTCTTGGCCTAATGGGATCAATATTGTAAACTGCGCTATAAACATCAGTCTGATCAGGCCCAAACAGATCTGTACTTTCTGAAAATCTGATCAGATAAACAGAAATCTATTTTTGTCTGAAGCAGTAATGGGCTAATTTGCTTTGCCTTTAAACAGGATTTATTCAGGCTGCGAAAAGAAGTAACAAGTGTTATCAAAAGTTTAAATACCAAAATTACAAATAAGAATTCTTCAATTTTTAGTGTGCGAAATTTCGTCATATACACACCATCTAATTATGCCTTACTTTTTGGCTTACAATCTTTGGCACCTTCTTGTGAGTGTTGTTTCCTCATTACTGGACAAATTCAATGTATGGTCACTGGGGGTAATCTAAGCAAAGTGCTGCCAAACAGAGCAGCAGGCAGAGTTAGCCCTTGACAAAGGTCAGTAGCCCTTGAGATCCCATACAGTGGAAAGGAGCAAGTATCAGCTGATCGGGTCAAGAGTCGTCCTGCAGCAGAAGCCTAGTGCCCCTGATGTTGAGGTGACATTTCATGAAAAGTCTAGCATGGGCCTTCCATGGGGAATTCAGTCGATGGGGCCTCTCATACCCCAGAGGGATCATTGATGTCAACAGTAGCCAGACTGGGAAGATGGTATCTCTCATCCGCCTCTTGCGAGTGTGGGTAGGGATAATACTTGTTTCATCAAAGGTTTTTCCAAGAGTCTTCCCTCAGGCAGTTGCCTCTTTTCTACATGGCAGAAGAAAAACAAAGCAAAGGTGGGAAACTCACCTGTCTATTGTTCCTTACAGGTCCTTCTACATTTCTTTCACAGACTTGATCCTATCGGTTATCCTCTGGCTTCTTCAGATTTGGCCTATGAAGCATGCGTCCACCTGTACGGCACCCTCACAGAGGCTATACAGACTGTATAGCGACCTGGGCTGTTCACATATGTCAAGGCCCCCAAGGTGATCACCCTTCTCTCCTTGACTATCGATTTCTGTCACCAAGATATTCCCAGCCAGCAAGAGGCCTCCTACTCCAAACAATTTCTTCAAGGTGCTGAGAGGAGAAGAACTTTATTTTGTTGCTAGTGAGAAAGGGGCTTATCTCTAGGGTAAGAGCTTCCCCTCATATGGTTAGGACTGTAATGGTGAAGAACTGGGCTCAGGATATTAAAGATAACCATTCTCTCCTCTTCTTGTGTTCCACATGTGCTGAGTTAGCAAGAATTTCAGAGTGCCAAGCACAGAAATGCTTTTTACATGATAACCACAGTTGCCGTCCATCCAGCAGCATGGGTCAGCCATTATCTACTGTCAGTCGGCGATGTGAAGCCCTGCGGTGTGACAGGCAATTAAACACACACACAGATATGGAGAAGAATTTTTTTTTAAAATAATGAATTCTAGACAGACTGGACACAAGACATTCTCAGGACTCACATATTAAATGCCGTTGAGACTCAGGAACTTCAGTGCTCTCCTCTCCAAAGGGGTCGATAAGAGGGATGCAAGCATTCCTCCCTGCAGAGAAGGAACAGAAGGTTGTGGTTAGGGCATTCTTTCCTACAGAGAAGGAAGAGACAGGCTGCGCTTAGCACACCTACTTTTACAGGTAAAGGAAGGGAGACAGAGTATGGTTAGGGCATTTAATACTACACACAATCAAGCATCTTGTTTACCCCAGTATTAGTATTATTGGGGGTTACATCCGGAAGATCCCCTTAGACCCAAAAGGAAATGTACCCTTTTCAAAGAAAAGGAGAACTGGTAGGTTCTCATTCTTCCTATAGCAAGTTATGCTCTATCAGACAATAGTTAATAGTCAGACACACTTCTCAGAGAATCTCCTATCTGCAGGTGATGATAAAGTGAAGCCCCACCATTACATACCAAATAAATACACACACATGATTACTATTTCACAGTTATAGTTATTTATTATGCAGTACTTGTTTACATTAGAACGGTATAATAATTATCATGATTATTATAAAGATCTCAGAAGATAATATGCAAAGGAGGGCAAAGGTTAAAAAGGTTCCAATCATATCTAATCACGTCACTAACCTGTTGGTCTGTTACCTACACAATGTATTTATAATAAATTTAGCCATCCAACCTAAATTGCTGTATTAGTTTACTAAGCCTTATTATGCCAAGCTATGTATAGTCCCCCATCACACTTTAAGCTTTACTCGGTCAGCAGTCGGAATTCAGCCCTTCAGCATCTCCCCATAGAAACTGGTTGATCTGTCTAGCTCAGGCCCTTTAATGGTGTTTAATATACACTTATTGTTAATAGTGTCTCATGGAGAAAGAAGAGGTCACACGTGCTGCAGAGCTACTGCTATGCTACACGAATGTGCAAACATCGCCCTCTGCAGAGGCATACGGATACTACATAAGCTAATGCAGCTGTTCCCCCCCATCTTCCAGGACGGATTTATGCAAGGTCCTCTTTCCTTGCAGTTGAGGCTACAAGCTCCATCACAGAGGTGGCAAAACTGCTTCCTTCTCTGTCGGATTAGTTTTAACCGAGTTTGTACGCTGGAAACGTGGCGATCGAGCATGCTTTTGTTAGCATTACCATTCAAACAGTCTATTTTTCTAGGCCCAACGCCTACAAACACAGTCACTAATGTTGAATGCGGTCATGTTTATTAGGCTTTTCTTGCAAGTAACAGGCACTATTATCAAGAAAGGCCCTGTCACAGAAGATAAAGTCTGTGGTTAGGGGATCTACTTCTAAAGAGAAAGGAGTGGCAGCTGTGCTCAGGTCTTCTCTATCTACTGAGAAGGAAGAGACAGGCTGTGATTAGGGCATCTATTCCTACAGAGCAGCAAGAGAGCTGTGGTTAGGGCTTCTCTAGCTACAGAGAAGGGAGAGAAAGGCAGTGTCGGCTCCTCCGCTATGGCGGAGGAGACGCGCCCCACTGCTTTTAAGCAGTGCAAAGCACGAAACATAAAATGATAATAACTTTGCGTTATTATCATTTTATTCTTCGTGCTGCTTAGCGGGCAGGCTGGTGGGCGGGGCTGCTGTGCTCTGGGAGCAGGTAAGTGGAGGAGTGGTTTGCCCACTTAAGTGCGCAGTGACTGTTTGGTCGGCCCTCTTGGGCCGCCCAAACCAGTCATGCGTACTTTCCCTGTTCTCCATGCAGGCTGCATTACAGCCTGCATGGAGAACATGCCCACCCCTCCAGCATCTATCTGAGCGCCGTGTCACGGCGCTTAGACCATTCACAACGCTGCCTTGCAGCATTGTAATTGGTCAGGGGAGCCTGGGTGCTTACCAATCCCTATGCTGCATTGCTGCATTGTGATTGGTCAGTGAGGCCTGGCTGTGCTTCCTGTTTGAAGACGAGGAGAGCAGGAGCAGATACGCGGGACAGGCGGCAAGGTACGTTTTTTTTAGTGTTGCGCTCTCAACCCCCCTCGCACGTGACTCCACCCCCCTGTGCGACTCCCTCCCCTCCTCAACACCCTCCTCGCCTGCCAGCCATGCTGGCCGCCACTGGAGACAGGCTGTGATTAGGACATCTATACATACAGAAATGGACGACAGAGCTGTGGTTAGGGCATTTATTCCTACAGAGAAGGAAGAGAAATTCTTTAAAAGAGGACATTCTTTAGATTGGGAATTCATTGGAAATGAAAGGGACATTCTGGGATTATGGCATTCTTCCTGGCGAGCTTTAGTTAGGGTATCTTTTCCAATTGGGAAGGCTCTGAGTATAGCTTTCCTCTGTGAAGGAATAGACATACAGATGTTATGCCAGTCAGATTTTTGATACTTCAGTGTCCCATGTATGGCCATGCAACTAGAATAGGAGGTACTGTGCTTGTAAGAACCTTTACCTCTTACAGACACTTTAATGGTGTGTCCATAAGAAGGGACCACAGGGAAGACACTACGTCATACCCCAGTCATTCAAGCTATCATTCCATTCCGAGTATGGGAAAAGGACCACACAAGTTAACCAGATTAGAGACTGCAGGTTAAATGACATCAGCTTTAAAGACCCACATAGAATATATAACGTTACAACGCATTCAATTACAACGCATGCTTTTACAACGCAGTCTTTACATCGCAACTACCATTACATTGCATGATTTTACAACGCATGCCATTACAACTCATTTTTAAAAACTACCATTACAATATTACAACGCATACCATTACAATGCATACCATTACAACGCATAATACTTTTAGGGTAAGTGTTGGATAGTGTAGGGGGTAAAAATTAATATTCCCACTCCAGTGAGTGCAACAGTAGGGTAAGTGTTGGATAGTGTAGGGGTAAAAATTATTAAGTGTTGGATAGTGTAGGGGTAAAATTACTATTCCCACTCCAGTGAGTGCAACAGTAGGGAAAGTGTTCGATAGTGTAAGGGTAAAATTACTATTCCCATGTACCCCAAAACCCATACCCACCCGAATACTAAAATAAATCTCCATTACTTACCTTATAATGCCTTGTAATGGTATGCGTTGTAATGGCATGCGTTGTAATGGCATGCGTTGTAATGGCCTGCGTTGTAAAGGCATGCGATGCAAAGGCATGCGATGTAAAGGCATGCGATGTAAAGGCAGTTGCGTTGTAACAGTTGCGTTGTAAAGGTAGGTCGTTGTAATGACAGCGTTGTAATGGATATTTCCCCCCACAAAACCTGTGCATACTAGAGTAACACACGCAGCAGTCAACCTCAAGGATTTAGTGACCATGTGAGCCTACAAGTCTCAGAAACCTGGTCAGACCCAGGAGGACTCGAGACCTCGTCAGCCTCAAGGCAGATTCAGAGACCGAGTCAGCCCCAGAAAGACTAAGAGACCCAGTCAGCCCCAGAAGAAGCCTGAGACTCTCTTATCCTCAGGTTCCCAAAGAGCCCTTCGGCTTCCAAACAAAAAGAAGAGACCTCATCAGCTCCCAGAATTAGAGAGACTCTGTCAGCTTCAAGGACTCATAGATCCTGTCAGCCCCAGACAGACTTAGAGACCCCATCAGCATCAAGGACATAGCATCCTAGTTAGGCTCAGAATGTCTCCAAGACCCCGACAGCCTCACGGATTCGGAGACAACATCAGTCTCAAGGACTCAGAGACCCCATCAGCATCAGTAAGACTTAGACACCATTAGACTCAGAAAGTCAGAGTGACCCAGTCAGCCTCTGAAGAACTCCAAGACCCCAATCAGCTTCAAGGTCCCATCACTGTCAGAAGGACTCAGATGCCATCACACAAACAAGCATTGGCAATGCCAATATGTCGGTCTTTAAAATGTTCTATGGTAATGTGAAGAATTCCCAGTAATTTAGCAGTACCCGTAAACAGCAAGGGAATAGATATGTATTTGTGTGGAGAGGCAAAGAACCAAAGAATAATATTGGTGTAGATTAAAAGGTCAGGTGACAGTTGCACAGTCAAGCCATACCTAAACATCCTGTAGGTTAATAATTGACCTCCTCCCGTCTGTGCTGATGAAAAAAAAAAACACTAAATCATCAAGTTATCTAAGACACTTTAGTAGCATTACAATGTCATGTGTGTGCCCCTGATAGTTCAAGCTAAGGAAAATGGATAAATAAATAAAATGACCACAGCTGTGTGGAGGGCATGCATTTTTTTGTGCAAGCACACAACGTCTGTCCAATCAAAACATGTACTCCTGGCTACCAACATGTGGGCGGAGACAAAGCCCCACTCTAGTGAGGTTCACATAAGTGTCTGGCGACAGCTAGGCTGTCAAGCCAGCCCATAAAAAGGACTCAGAGACCCTACCAACCTTAGGAGAGTCAGCAGCTCAGTCAATCAGAAGGACTCAGACCCACTAACCTCAAAAGTACTCAGTACCTGAGGCTGATGGGATCTTGGAGTCCTCGAGGCTGACAGGATCTCTGAGTCCTCAAGGCTGACGGGTAATTTATTAAACCCTCTGTTAACTTCTGCAACATGGTATGTGGCACCTTACAGCTGTTGAATGTCAAAGCTACATTTTGAACCCTACTGCTTTGAGTCTTTATCACATTTTTAGGTTTCTACAGTGTTAAATACCTCAAGAGCCTTGAGACTATCAGAACACAATTATTCATTTATTGAGAAATTACTGTCATGTGCATGAGCTGTTGATCATTTTAGGTAATTCCGATGGGACACGCAATTTTTTCTCAGAACTGATAACAAGCCACTTGTGAGTGTTTTGTCTCCTGGGGGTGGAAGGTCTTTGACCGCTCATTTGGCATGATTGGCTGCTAAACTCCAGTTATATCAGTTTACTGTGAAGTATGTCCTAGGGTGAGCTAACATGCATGTGCATGTGTACAACTATATTCTAATATGGTAAAGTTGGCGATAACGAAAGCCTATCAGGGGGTGTTGAAAGAAGGGATTAGACTATTGCTGGAGGCAGAAATGTCCACACATAACAACCATCCAAAATCTTTTCTTCAGCAACACGCTGGGCTGGGAGCGAGGCAGGTTAGGTTCATAGATCAGGAACACAGAGAGAAGAAAAGCCTCGAAATCACAGTGGAACAATTTGATAAGATTAAACAAGGGGGTGGGCGGAATCTTGGAAATAGATACAGAGCCCTAGCACCGCCTGATTATGCAGAGGAGGGGTGGTTGAGCGAGATAGACTAGGATATTGGGACACCACACAGCCTCCAAGTGCTAACCTAGAATGTAAATGGCTACAAAAAAATGACAAAATCAGAACGTTTTAAGAGATACATAGAATCGTACGTTTACATGAAATGTGGCTGTGTGGTAAGACCCCTAGGATCAATGAATTTGTCCAGATAAATAGATCGGCTAAGAAGAGCCAACGGGCACCCATCTGGCGGACAAATAATTCTGGTGACCACCAAAATAGAAAAGAATGTAATACCGCAAAAAGTGAAATGTAGCTGGTTGGTGGCATGTAAAGTGCAACAACTGGACCCAGGCCCAAAATTTGATTGCATGACTATAGTTAATGTGTACATGCAGGGGGGGAGGGAAGGAGGATATAGGGTTGAACTGGGCAAATTCAAGGAGGATATAGAGGAACTTAGTGACCGACATCCCCATGAGCTGTTTATTCTGTTGGGGGATTTCAACTATAAATTGGACCCACGTAGGGTCGACCTATGGAATAAAGAGACACTGATTGCATAGAAGATAAATGATGCCAGATTCCCCAATGTTGAACTGACCGCCCAAGATAAGGTCTCAGGGAATTATTTGGGGTCTAAGGGATTAGTCTGTTTAAATGGAAGGGTAGAGGCAGACTGCCTGGCTAGGCAAACATTCAAGAGGGGTTAACAACCCTGCCCAATAGATTATATCTTCATGCATGCCTGTTATTTCGATGCAGTAAGAAGGTTTGAGGTGTCCCAAGTTGAGGGAAGTAATCACTTCCCCCTAAAACTCAAACTAGAATGGGAGGAAAAGAGACCCAGAGAAAAAGTGTGCCCGTTTAAATGGAGTACCCGAGACTCCTCACAACGAGAATATTGTAAGAGAGTATCGAAGAATTATCCAAATACCAACAAAGTCAAAGGTTAAGCAGCGCACCGAGTAAAAACTTAGGGTGGTATGAAGAAACTATCAGACAGGTTGTGCAGTGTATAAGAGTGGAAGTAAAATGGAAGAAAAATAGCTGTAATAGGAACCAAAGAGCCCAGACTAAAGAAAATGATAGGTTTAACAAAGAATGTCGGAAATTAAAATCACAGATCAGAAAAGGGGAAGAAGCCTTAAATTAAAGTATGATTCGAGGAATTATAATAGCCTACAGAGGATAAAGAAACAATATAAAAATTTAATTAGAGAGCAAAAAAGAAATCATAAGGAGAAATGTTGGGGTAATCTTCTGGAGGCAATAGAAACTAAAAACTCAAAAAAGTTCTGGAAAATAGTCCAAGATAGCAATGATAAGTCACAGGGAGCAATGGACTGTGCGGTGACAGAAGTGGCTTGGGAGAAGCATCTGGAAGAGATATATGGGGTAAGGGGAGAAACTGCAATAAAGAGGGTTAATTTTAGGAATGATAAAGATATTTAGTTATTTTCGGTAAGCAAACTTAGAGTCATCATTGCAAACTTAACCTTAACCAGGGTAGCGGGACCAGATAATTTGCCAGCTGTAATTATAAAGGCATGGCCAGATTGGTGGGCAGAATTCTTTTCCCAAATGTTTAAGGATATACTTGAGGTTGGACAGATACCGGAAAGTTGGAAAGGGGTGATTATTAGACCCATCCACAAGCGGGATGATATAAATACTCCCAAGAATTATAGATTAATACATTTATTGGATATAGGGGAAAAAGTATTTTCAAAAAATATATTAGAACAAATAAAAGAATGGGCAGAAGTACATCATATCATTACCCATAGAGCAGTGGGACTTTATAGAAGGGAACTCTACCATTGCTCACTGTTTCGCCCTTTGGTCCATCGCGCGGAAGTCGGTGGAAACGAGAAGCGGATTATACTGCTGTTTCATCGCCTTCCGGGCGGCTTTTGATCTGGTGGATCATAAAAACCTATGGGAGACTTTAATTAGGTGGGATATCCCAAAGTATCTCCTCGCTATAATCGAGGATCTTCACAGCTATAACTTGGTACAAGTTATCACAGACACTGAGGGAACCCTGACAGAGAAAATATTAATTGAAAATGGACTAAGACAGGGGTGTGTCCTCGCTCCTATCCTCTTTTCCTTGTTTATAGCTGACTTGCCATCGATCTTGAGGGAAGCTAAGGGTGTCAGCCCCAAAATGGATTGTAAACATGTTGCCTGCCTCCTCTATACAGATGACCTGGTAATTGTAGAGCAGACACAAATAGGCTTACAAAGAAAATTGGACAGATTTATGGAATACTGTAAGCACCAAACACTGGTAGTGAATATGGAAAAAACAAATATTTTGTTGTTTGGTAATAAAATAACAAAGTTCAGCTGGTACCTAGGCCCCGCTAAACTGGAGACAGTAAAGGAATAGAAGTATTTAGGGATCTGGTTCAATGAGTCACTAAAATGGGATGCCCATCTGGAATCATTAAGAGGACGAGCTTTGACATCAGTTAGTGGTCTGAAGAAATTTAATAAGGACTGCGGGGAGACATCGGATAGGCCCATCCTGAAAGCCTTTGTGGCAATGATCCCACCACAATTCCAATATGGAAGTGAACTGTTATATCTAAGCGGCAAAAACAGATGAGATATTGAAGAGGGTAAATGTTTAAAACATTTACTGTCACTTCCCTAGATCATCCATGATCCAACCTATAAGAATGGAGATGGAACTGGTTTCATGGAATACAATGTCCTGTATGGCATTGATAAGATATTGGATGCGCCTGTGCTTGGGGGAAGAGCAAAATATCTCTTTGTGGTGTAAAAAGGAAATATTGCATAGCGAATTAAAATGGGCCAAGGAGGTTAAGAAAATTATGGTAAAAGTTTGCAGAGAGATGAGAATAAAACTGTGCATGGAAAACCTACAAATTGAGACTACAAAGAGTGAGTTAAAAGTTATAGGCTGGGAATTATCCCAAGACAGTGATAAAAAGTAACTTGAGGAGAAAAAATCTGTCAAACTTCTGACTGGTCCATGGAAAAAGGAAATAGGATACCCATATGTAGATATACTTCCAGATAGCCTTCTGAGAAGAGAAGTGTTAAGAATAAGAATTGGAATTAACCCTTGTTATGCTAATGAAAAGATAAAAACAGCTGTGATTGATAAGAAGGGGAATTGTACATGTGGTCTAAACAATAAAAGTGACATATTGCATATGTTACTGGATTGCCTTAAAGTATTAACCGAGCAGAAAAAGTTTTTATGCCTAATCTTCCTAAAATATGAAATTAGAAATCAACCAAAAGCTATGGAACTGATTATTGAAATGCGGTCCTTAGATATAGCGTGTGCCATAGGGAGGTTTATGATTGCTGCTAAAAAGGGTTATATTGGTGTATAGATTTTAATGTAGAAATAGAATTAAGATATACTTGAGGTGCCTACCCATGTTCATAAATTTCTTAGACATTGTATTAATTAATGGAGGTTTTTCGTTTTTGTATTAACTAATATATGCATCTGCAGCATTTTTAACTGTTTGGATTAATCGTTATAATGAATCTTTTATTGTGTGTATTGCGTGTATTTATCAATGTTCCTTGTACTTTTATGGGTCTTATTCAGACCAAATAAAGTTATTTTTTTATTTGATTTGAACATGCATGTAAATTGCATGTCACCGTTGGCACTAAAACCAGATCGTATCACTGAAAATGAGGACAATGAGTGTGAAATAGCATAAAGTGTGAAGTAGCAGATACCATGCAAGAAGTCAACCTTTAGAGTGCTCGTGAGATGTCTGTACCTTCATTATCTAGAGGACTGTGAAAGAGGATGATGGCTGGTGATGCTTAAGGCACTCACCTGTACACAGCAAGAGGAGATGCCATGTGATTTTCCTGCCCTGCTGTCTTACCAGCTAACATAAGAGGGACACAAACGGCTGAAACACAGCTGTAAGCAAGCCCGTCTCCCACACCAAACGCAAATTCAGCACTGCCATAGAACTCCCCTCGATCCAGACTGCTTGAAACCCGTCCTGCCTTCTGGCAGGACAGGTTACCCAGGCTCAGAATGAGCATCCTGGAGTGCTTGGAGCCTGCTTCATCCTTCAACACCTTGAGGTAATAGAATTGCTTGCTAGTGGGAACAGCTATACCCCAGGTGCCACAGCCGACCTTTTTAATTGTCATGACTATATGGCACACTTGAAAGACTGCCTGGCATCTACTCTCCTACAGGACCCGACGCTGGTCTAGCTCTAAGAGGAAGGGAGCAAGGTACCTGGAGGTCATGACTGTCCTCATCAATAACCACACACTGCCGCTGAACAGATCAGCTTGCCACAAGGTGGGTGAGGCGCCCCACACAGAAGTCAAGCGACACTGTTACCCCCTCAACATACCCCCTCAACACTACACAGTAGTTCCTCAGGGCCATTCCCAAACAGGGAGAAGAGACTCCTGCTCACATTCCAAAAAACAAGCACTGTCAAAGCCAATAGGTCTGGCATTGGCCGCCAGCTGTCTGGGAATTCAGGACCGGAGGCTCTGATTATGCTTTTCTTTCTCCGCTTTAATCAATACATAAATTTCACAGCAGCCAGAAAAGCAATATAAATGTTTTATCCCAACAACACAGGAAAAAATACATTTAAATCCAAGAAAAATGAACAGAAGTCTGAACTCAGACTACAAATCCCATAAGTCCATAGGAGAAGTTACACAACAAGTCCTTCCACAGTGTCCATGAGGGATAGATAGCTCCTCCATTTTGGTTGTCCCTCCTCTTTCTTCGCTGCTTCGCAGCCAGTTAAGTCGTTTTTTCTCTTTTCCTTGTAGATTGCTTGATTGATGCTAAATTGTGGCCCCGGGACGATGGTTCGGTTTCAGACAGTGCCCGGGGGAGATTGTATTACCTTAATTACGGCTGTTTGTTGCCTTACAGATTCCTTGCGTCGCGGGAACGTTTGCGCTCCTTACGCGGCTGCCTCCATTTGCATGCGGTGCTTCTTGGGCCCGCTAGGGGGTCTCACACGTCTCGCTGCTCCCGCGGCGCGGTCTCCTCAGATGAGGAGCCGCGCTGCGTGAGCTGCACCGTCGTGAGCCTTGTCCCCTGCTGCCACACCTGAACGCCTTTCGGGGTCTGTACTTCCCTAATTGCCATACTTATTTGACGCCCCGGCGGGGGTCCGTAGTGCGGCTCAGCCGCATATATCGCCTTCGGGCAGGTTTGCACGTTCCTTTTGTTTCGCGCGCTGGGTGGCGGTTTAAGCCTGGTCAGCCTGCTGAGGGCTTGTGCGCGGCTGAGGCAAGTGCAGCCTCGATAGCGGTTTTATTCCGCACGTTAATTGATTGCAGCCCTTCGGTCTGCCCACATTGCTTCTGGTTTTTTCCCCAGATTTTAACACAACTTGAGGCTACCACCTCTGACTGTGCTGAGGGTTGCCCTCCTATCACCTTTCGGCCTGAATTCTATTAATTAATTTAATGCAGGTTGTCTGTCAGCATGGAGCAGGATGATGTTTATGAGGAGGAGGAGGTGGAATACCTCCCCTATGACGATGATTTTTTCGATGCAGTGGACAGCTCCATTTATAGGTGTGTGAATGAAGTTGTAGGCCCAATGGAGCAGCGCCTTTCCGATCGCATTGTTCTGGAATGCGCCAAACTGGCGCAAGCCCACTTAGGGCCCCTGGTCCCGGCGGGTACTCCAACCCCTTGGGAGGGTTCCCCGCCCCCTAAGAAGTGTTGCACAGAGGGTGGCCCTGAGGAAGCGCAGGGGGTGGACAAGGGTGCACTCGAGCGCCTCAGGAGTGCTTTCCTGGCTAAGGCGGTTGTTCCCCCCCCTGCACCACCTTCTGCCCCGGAGCCTATTGAGTCTCCCGCGCCGGTTTCCCCGTCTCCTGACGGGGGCTCACCAGGAGATTCAGATGAGAGGTCTTCGCGGTCGTGGCGCCCGGCCAGTGCTTCCGCCGCGTTACCGCAGGATAGTGCGGGCATGCTGGACCCAGATGAAATCATTCTTCCTCGGTCACTAGCTTGGACGCCTGGGGACAAGGTAGCTAAGTTCGTGGCCGGTCACCTCCGCAAGCCCCTAGAGAAGGAGGCTAGGGGGTGCTTGAGAGCAGAGTGTCCGCGACCCACTTTAGAGGACTCCAAGATGGCCACTTTTTTGGCCAAATACATGAGAGACCCCCGGAAGGGCATAGATCGCTTTTGGCGCACCTGTCAAGATAAACTTCTGGATGCGATAGGACCCCTTACGAAAATATTAGATATGGCGGAAGAGGCGAAAGTGACAGGTTCCACCGTATCTCCCGAGGTACTGTCGAATTGGGCTCAACGGGCGCTGATCTTTTTGGGTAACGCCAATTGTGCCCTATCGACAGAACGACGTCGCTCTCTACTGATCAAGTTAGCTCCCAAATTGGGCGACTTGGCCTCCTCGGAGGCGGGGGCAGTTGCACAAGGGGGCCTCTTTGGGGACCCTTTTGTTAAAGAGCTAGGTAAATTCGTAGCTACATTCACCTCGTTGGACAAGGCCCAGTCCAACATAAAGAGGGTCTTCCAGCCCTGTTTTTCCCAAGGGTCCGGTCATGGCAGGGGCCGCTCGACCGGCCGTGGTGGCCAGCAGAATCCCACCAAGGGACAATGCTCCGGGCGGGGGCAGTACAATTCCACCGCAATCTACATGAACTTCTACCCCACCAGGGGGCAACGATTCCGAGGCCGTGGAAACTTCAAAAACAACGCCGGCGGCAAAGGTTCCAACGGTAAGTGTCTTGCCTGCAGAACAGGTCCCTATCGGGGGTCGACTAGCGGCCTTCCAGGGTGCTTGGGGGGCTATCACGACAGACGTATGGGTCTTGCAAACTATCCGAGGTTTTCATATTGAATTTTACGATCTCCCTCGCCAACAAGGCTTCCCACGCCCCATCACCTTCTCCGTTGCCAATGCACAGCTGGTCGACGAGGAAGTATCCGCGCTGCTCCGCAAAGGAACCATTTGTCGCTCAGCTCTACATCCCCACGGTTTCCTCAGCAACATCTTTTTGGTAGACAAAACCAATGGGGGGGCGGCGCCCGGTAATCAACCTCAAGGAATTCAATGGATGGTTGATTTACCGGCATTTCAAGATGGAGGGGATTCACCTCCTCCAGGATGTTCTACTCCCAGGCGATTGGATGGTTCAGCTGGACCTCAAAGATGCTTACCTGGTGGTTCCCATCCATCCACCGCATCGGCGGTTCCTACAGTTTTGCTGGAAGGGTCAGATTTACGAGTTTACCGCCCTTCCGTTCGAGCTCTCATCGGCACCCTGGTGCTTCACAAAGGTGCTCCACCCAGCGGTGGAGTTCCTCCGGAGCCAAGGCATACGTATGATTGTTTACCTGGATGACATCCTGATTATGGCACAATGCCTCAGGAAGTTGGCTGTCCAGTTACAGCAGACGGTGTCTCTCTTGCAGGGGTTGGGCTTCGTCATCAACGGAGACAAGTCAGTCCTCAACCCTGCTCAGAGTGTGGTATTTCTCAGGTTTGTGGTGGATTCACTCCGTTCTTCCTTAAGTCCTTAAGTCTGCCGTCTCGGAAGATGGCCAAGATGGCCAAGATGGCCAAGATCCGACACGAGTTGAGACAGACCATCTCCAAAACTCATACCTCTCTCCGTCAGATTGCCCGGGTGGTGGGCCTTCTCTCCTCGTCCATCCAGGCAATCTTTCCGGGGCCTCTCCACTATCGAGCCCTACAACGCTGAAAGGCACACCATCTCAGGAGAGGTCTTTCATATGATCAGACGGTTCCCCTCTCCACGGAGGTGAAGGAGGAAATGTCATGGTGGCTCACACACATGGAAGCCTGGAACGGCCGGGCGATCTTCGGGTCGGTTCCTGACCTAGTCATAGAATCCGACGCCAGCAGGTTGGGGTGGGGCGCCCGCTGCGGGGAGTTCTCCACCGGCGGCGCCTGGTCATTAGACGAACAGGCGCTACACATCAATTGTTTGGAGCTCCTAGCGGGGTCTTTCGCTGTTCGGTGCTGGACCAGGGACAGAGTGCGCTCATGTGTCCTGTTAAAGATGGACAATGTCTCCGCGGTCCGTTACGTCAACCACCTGGGAGGCCCTCGTTCCCGAGCTCTGGCGAATCTGGCAAAGGAGTTTTGGGCTATTGCCTGGCTCATCACATTTCCGTGACAGCAGAGTATCTACCGGGCCAGGCCAATCAGGTGGCGGATTGGCACTCCAGGTAACTGAGGGACTCCAGCCAGTGGAAACTGGACGTTCACGTTTTCAAGTTGTTGGCCAACCTGTGGGGGCCTTTCTCGGTGGATCTCTTTGCCTCCCGCCTGGATCACCAGCTCCCGCGTTTTTTCAGCTGGAGGCCGGATCCCCTCGCGGAGGCCACGGATGCGTTCCTGCAGGAGTGGAGTCTGGAGAAGGGCTATGCCTTTCCTCCATTCTCGATGGTAGTGCGGACGGCGGCCCTGATCCGCCGCCAGAGAGCGGAGGTGGTAGTGGTGATGCCGTATTGTTGGAGGTCCCAAGTTTGGTTTCCGGTTCTTCTGGAACTTTCTTGGGATTCTCCAATCCTACTCCCCCTGTTTCCTCATCTCCTTCTGAATCCGAACGAGGAGCAACATCATCTAATCACCCAGGGTTCTCTCAGCCTCATGGCATGGCGGCTTTCAGGCGACATTGGTCACTCCCAGGACTTTCGAGACCGGCTGAAGTCCTCTTATCCAAAGCCTGGGCGGAGAGAACCACAAAACGTTATCGTTCCGCCTGGACTAAGTGGGTGCGTTGGTGTCTTTGACGGGATTTGGATCCTATGGTCGCAGGCGTCGTTCCCATTTTGAATTTCCTAGCAGAATTGGCGACGGGCGGCCTGGTGTACCGTTCTATTAACGCGGGGCGTTCCGCGATTTCGGCGGCTCATTGCCCGGTGGAGGGAGCCCCGGTTGGGGAACACCCTTTCGTCTGTAGGCTCCTGAGGGGTATTCGCCTTTCGTTGCCTCCGGAACCGCGCTATTCTGTCCTGTGGGACGTCAATCTTGTCTTGAATCTCTTCCTCTCTTGGCAGCCCAACAAGTACCTTTCTTTGAAAGAAATCTCGGCCAAGTTGGCCATGCTTTTATGCCTGGTCTCCTGTCGCAGGGTTTCTGATGTTCGCGCATTGGACATCTCAGCGAGAGTTTTCTCCCCAGATGGGGTTACGTTCACGGTGGGTCGCCGTACTAAGTCTTTGTCTAGGACGATTTCGTACCCAGCTTTTTCAGATGTCCCCAAGCTGTGGGTTGTAAATTGCCTCAAGGCATACGAAGATATGACTCAAGAATTCCGGCCTCCGGGCGAACGCCAGCTTCTGATTGCCTTAAGGAAACCGCACAAAGCAGTCTCCTCGCACACTATAGCCAGGTGGGTGCGGTGGGTCATGCAAGAGGCGGACATTGACACTAAACAGTTCGGAGCTCACTCAGCCAGGGGTGCAATGGCTTCTAAAGCTTTTTCCCTGGGAGCCCGTTTGGAGGACTTAATGCGCGCTGCGGATTGGTCCTTGGACTCCACCTTTAAGCGGTTTTATTTCAAACCGGTTGTGGAAATCGCTCAGTTGGTGGTAAGTAAGCTTTGAACTAGCATAATCAGAGCCTCCGGTCCTGACATAGAATCGAAATTTTCCTATCATAGTAACGGTAAGTTTCAATTCTATTAAGGACACGGAGGCGAGGATTATCCCTCCCAGAGCACGATCTCGTGCGAACCCACCCGTATGTGCGTAAGTAACACGTTTTTCAATTTCTTGATGTATGCTACCATTGGTCAAATGGGGTGTTTACATGTTTTTCTTTAGCAATGTTATGCTCGAGATTTAACTAAGAAGATTTGACCTCGGAAAATCTTACGTGTCTCTATTTGTTTTAGGGAATGAGGGGTCGAAACAGGACCAGTAACAATGGGGCGTGACTCGCGCGAAGAAAGAGGAGGGACAACCAAAATGGAGGAGCTATCTATCCCTCATGGACACTGTGGAAGGACTTGTTGTGTAACTTCTCCTATGGACTTATGGGATTTGTAGTCTGAGTTCAGACTTCTGTTCATTTTTCTTGGATTTAAATGTATTTTTTCCTGTGTTGTTGGGATAAAATATTTATATTGCTTTTCTGGCTGCTGTGAAATTTATGTATTGATTAAAGCGGAGAAAGAAAAGCATAATCCTCGCCTCTGTATCCTTAATAGAATTGAAACTTACCGTTACTATGCTAGGCAAATTTCGATTCTTGGTTTGTTTTGCAAAATGTTGTTTGGGAATATAATGGGCCCTCATCAATCCAAAAAAAAAAAAATCTTTTGCTATATAGTTTAAAACAATTTCTGTCTAAAAAACACACACATTACCATATTACTCCCTAGCACTGAAGGAAACTACTTTGTGTGCAGATGTGTTCCTTGTGAAAGGGCTGCATGCCGTAACTCGTAGTGAAGTCAGCCAATGGCTGAAGTGGGTTGATACATTGCCCCTTAATGCATACTAGAGTGGGTGAAAGTAAAATGTGAATGACACAAACCACAGACTAATGGATGAAGTCTGGCTGAAACCCCTAGAAGTAACTATGTTATACTCACAATTTTAGTAAAAAAGATCTTGGCTAACAGAGACCTAAAAAAGTCTATCTGTCTGACATTCGGTACAAGCCTCTTGACTTTAAAAAAGAAAGAAAGACAGGTAATTCTTCGTGCATCAGTTTTTGTATCCTGACTCGCTTCACGTTAAATTATGGATTCAAGCAACAAGGTCCTGTTACAGCCAGCATCAATTGTCCAGTTGCCGAAAACTGTCCCGCTGATTGACTCTTAAGACTGACAGGCTCGCAGTGATAACAAGTTTTATTTGTTTTGTTTTCCTCTGTTGGACTCTGACATTTCTTTTGTTTTTTGGGAAGGATATACTGCCCTCAGGAGATAAAGTGCAGCCCCCATCCAGGAGGCTGTCCTACACACTCACATTCATTCATTCGCCCATTCACAGGCAACACCAGTCAGGTGACCCTGCTAATAAAACAGAGCTGGGTGCAGATGCCCTTACTCCTGTTACTAGCTTTCACCCTGTATCATTCTTTCCGGCGATGAGGGCCTACGGATCACGACACAGTCAGGACACTCTTAAACTGTGGACAAGCTCCGAGCACAACATGGTCTCTGGGCTAGGACATGCTTCGGCTCACTACATGGGAAATGCACTGGTACCACTGGAACCCCGGTTTTAGACCAGCAACACCCAACCTCCCCTCCCCCCGTCCCCACCACCGTGCAGGAGCAGCGTTTGTTATTTGTCCGTTCGCCTCCCCCAATGATACGGTTACTGTGGAGGAAAAACAGCCACCGCGGAGACGTAATCTATTCTGAGATGAAGGTTTACATGTTCAGTAATTAAAGTCGGCAAGGAAAGCCTCGAAGCTTTGTGACAGGCGCGAGAGCATGAAACGCGGACATAATTACTCTGGGAGGGAGAGACTGCGTTGAATGCGAACCTAGCCCACCGTGAAGTATGTAGTAGGTTGTGGTACAAAGGGTGCTTTTTCATTACATGTTATTTTTTTTTATTTATTTGGAGTTCTATATATCCTGGACGTCATCGGAGACACAAACCTGTGCTTCCGAACTGACGCCTCAAATGCATTGAGAGCAATGAACACGCCATTCTGAACTCAAGCAGACCAGTCTCTTCCTTAGCACAAAGCCCCCTCAGACCCCCTTAACACTCTCCGTCCTTATTTTTCACTAGACAAAATTATAAACTTCGTATTTTAACCTCCCCAGGCAGGCATTCACTCCCAAATAGGCAGCTGGGTATCTGGTAAATACAGGCACTACATATAAGTAGCTGACATTCGTCTTCAAAACAATGTATGGTACCCTCGCCTGCGTAGTTTTCTCGCATGCTCGCCAGCTTTACACAGGACAGGACCATACGTTCTGTGTTTCACCCCAAATCTAACTGCCAACATGCACAGCCCATCCACTCACCAACCTTTTGGGACTCCTACACAAGGGCATGCTCCCAGACGAGCTCCGAGCAATCACTCCCAGTCCATATATTACACGGGAATACACCAGGTTGTAGTTTCAGGAGTTATTCTTGGACCAGAACCAAGTACCAGAAGTGGATCAGTAGCCACAAATTGATTTTAACCCTGTGGGTGCGGCGTTCCAAAATGGGGACACACAACACTCCACAAGTGGTCTGTCATTGCACTCCTTACCCTCAGCTGAGCAGCCATTACAATGAGAAATGGAGAATGCAAGTACCATGACAGAAACTGCTTTGAGAGGAAACACAGTCACTTGCTACTTGGAGGTTTACAGGCACACAATATCAAAATATCTTCGCTGTGCTGGAAATGGACGTGCATGAGAAGTACCAATGGTACTCTAAGTACTGTGTACTTCGAAAATCTGATTGGGAGAGGGAGAAACTGCATGAGAGAGCAGAACAAAGCACAGGACGCGGGGGAATTGGTTAATCTCTTCATACTTCCCAGCTAACCCTCTTTTCCAAACCTACTCTTACTCTCTAACCAATATATGGACAAATGTGTAGGTGTGCTACTCATGCTCCCTCTTGCAAATCCATTCTGCCAAATGTTGTAAGGAATCTTTTTCTCTGGTTGGTGAGCAGAGCAAGGGTGTCCACTACCCCCAAATCAAGAAACAGCTTTCTGTTTTGAGGTTTGCCACCTCAAATAAACAATATTATTTGAGGTGGCAGGGTAGTCAAATAAACAATAATATAACTTCCACCATCAGCCGAAGAAAAGTCAGTTTATGTAACCCATCTCTCATCAAATTCATGCACCAAAACAAATGAAGGCACATTCTACTGAACTTCCATTCCGTGACAGCAAACACCAATCGCTTACAGGATTAATGAATATGAGAAAGGCATCCTCTTCCTAACGGAGCGATGGGTTCCTCTCATATCCATCCCATTCACACTACCACATGCCTTAACCTTTAAAAAGGTGTGTAGTAAAGCAAATGAATCAATTTATCTGTTCGCCCAAGACAAAGACCCACTAGAGTACACACTGTAATGCGCTGACCAACATCTATGACAATAACTCAAGATATTAAATGAAATTGCAGACAGTATGGAGACCCCATTGTCAGCTGACAAAGCTCATCAAGAAGCTATCTACTGATGGCGTGATTTCCTTTGCTCCTTTCCAAAGCACACCCACAGAACTTCATTAGTTCTACACACCTTTCAGCTACCAACATGACCCAGCTTCTCCTAACGTATATAAATTAGCTATCACATGCTTCCTCGCCCCCAATGGAAATAGATTATAAATAGCCTCCTCAAACAAGGAGTTGCACATGATACCCGAAAGAAAACAATTATCAACCCAACACTCAACAAACCCAAGGCTCACCCAACTGCAACAAATTATAGCCCATTGCTAGTGTACATTTTTAAGGCAAAAATGGTGGACAAATAGCCTCTTTCATTAGGGAGCGCAATACAGAAACAGCTATGTTAAAATCATTCATAAACAATACATAACTAGTGCTGAACTAAAATGAAGCCGGCCTGCTAATCTTGCTACTCGTGGTATACTATCAGCAGTGTTTAATGCAGCTGAGCCTTACATACTGCTGAGAATGCTCTCCATACATTCCTCCTTGAGACTTTTCGTGCCAAGAACGATGACACTCTCCCCCTGCAGCAGTCACTCCAGGCTTGTCCCTCCTGGGGCTGGCGGCTACTAGCATCTCTGTGCAGAGTCTCTGACCCGCCCAACGGAGGCAAGGAGATGCACCGGCGCTGCTCCTCACCACTATTGTTGTGTGTGTCACCTGCAGTAACGCAAACAAATTCCTACGTTCTTTGCATTGTCATACTTAGCTACAGCGCGATTGGAAGTAGCAGAGGTCCCTTGACATAACCCCTGTTAGAATTGGGGGTCTCTAGTTGGCACAGGTAGGTACTTGTGACAAATAGGGACCCTCGCCTCTAGTCAGGGTAAAGGGGTACACTCCTAAAATAACCCCTGCTCACCCCCTTGGTAGCTTGGCACGAGCAGACAGGCTTATCTCAGAGGCAGTGTGTAAAGCATTTGTGAACACATACAGTAATCTAGTGACACACTACAGATGGACACCACACAAGGTTTATATCAAAAATAAGTATTCTTTATATAGTTTTAACACAAGACCATAAACGACAAAAATCCACAATACTGTACTTAAAATGGTAGTTTTAGCTTAGTTCAGTTCAGTTCTTAAGATGCGACATTTTAAGTCAATGTACCTTACGATGCCGGACGCTTCCACAACAAGCAATGTTGCAGCGATGGAAATGCGACAAAGTTCTGGTGCAAAGAAATAAAGACGTCAAGTTCTTCCTGATGCGGCACGCTTCTCCGAGGTTGCGAGAAGTCTCGACTCGATGCGTCAGCTACAGCGGCGACACCCTTGTTCCGTGATGCGACGGCAGCGGCTTTGGCGGCGACCCTGTTCTCCGGCGTTGCGAGACGCTTCCGCTCGATGCGACAACTGCAGCGGCGACACCCTTGTTTCGTGATGCGACGGCAGCAGCTCCGACGGCGGCACGCTTCTCCGTGGATGCGAGGCGCTTCTCTTGATGCGGTGCAATGCGACAGCTACAGCGGCGACACCCTCCTTCGGAGTTGCGACGGCAGCAGCAGCGGCGGCGACACGCTTCCTCTTCGTTGCGGGACGCTTCTCTCGATGCGGTGCAATACGACAGCTACAGCGGCGACACCCTCCTTCGGAGTTGCGACGGCAGCAGCAGCGACGGCGACACGCTTCTTCCTCTTGAGTCGCGCTTCCAGCTCCTTGCGACACGCAGTCCCTTCAGAAGGCCCAAAACAGCAGCAGGCACTTCCAAAGGATTCTTGGGGAGCTGGTGGTTGAAGTCTGTTGTCCCTGAGACTTCAGCAGGAGGCAAGCTCTTTTCTCAAGCCCTTGGAGATACTTTACAAGTTGAATAAAAGTGCACACAAAGTCCTTTCTCCTTCCTTTGGCAGTCAGGCAACCACTGCAGGCAGATCCCTCTAGCTTAGGGATAGTCTTCTCCTCAGTTCCTTCTTGGTTCCGCTCCTCAGCAAAGGTTTCTTCTTGTTTCCCAAAGTGATCTAATTTCCTAGGGGTCTGGGTCCCCTTTTTATACACAGTTTTTCTTTGTTCTCTGAAG
Organism: Calotriton arnoldi; assembly: GCA_963921515.1. Classification (NCBI taxonomy): domain Eukaryota; kingdom Metazoa; phylum Chordata; class Amphibia; order Caudata; family Salamandridae; genus Calotriton; species Calotriton arnoldi. Next base: position 354,059 of record CAWUFW010008655.1, on the reverse strand, counting down.
GCAGAGAGGCCTCTGCCTAGTCCAAAACCAGTTCTGGTCAGTCCTGGAGCACTTTGTTTTTCTGACTCCTTCTTTCCTTTCAGAATGTGGGGCAGGGTGCTCAGCCGCCCGGCAGGAGGTGGAGCCAGCATTGTGGAAGGCAGGCACAGCCCTATTCAGACCCAGGTGCAACTCCTCCCTCCACTCTGGATGCAGATCTTTCTATTCAGCCCTGTGCTGACTCACCCTGTCTCCTGTAGCCACCCCCAGCCCCTGTCACTCAATCTCCAGACAAGGAATACACAACCTAGCAGAGGCAGGCTTGGAAGTTTAGGCAAGAAAATACCCACTTTCTAAAAGTGGTATTTTCAAACACAGAATGTTAAAACCAACTTCACTAAAAGATGTATTTTATCATTCTGAGTTCAGGCATACTAAATTCGTTTTTCTACCATGTTCCCTGGGTCAGTTCTGATTATAAGGTGTAATAGTCAGTCTGCCCATTCTGGCCTATGGGGAGCAGGTAGCCTTGCAATAGTGAAAAACGAAAATGGCTGTAATTCACTATTAGGACACGCCACACACACCAGGGCATGTCCTACCTTATACTTACAATGCACCCTGCCCTAGGGCCTACGTTAGGGGTGACCAACATGCAGTAAAGGGAAGGTTTAGGGACTGGTAAGTGGGTGTACTCACCAAGTCGACATAGCAGCCCTAGGCTGCACACAGGCTCTGCAATGGCAGGCCTGAGGCACATTTTACAAGCCACTTCTGTGGGTGGCACAACCAGTGCTGCAAGCCCACCAGCGGCATTGGATTTACAAGCCCTGGGCACACTCAGTGCACTGTACTAGGGACTGACAAGTAAACCAATCATCCAATCATGGAGTCACTAATCCATAACACAATTTACAATGGGGAGAGGGTATGCACTTTAGCACTGATCAGCAGTGGTAAAGTGCCCAGAGTCATAAAACAGCCAACAACAGGTCAGAAAAAATATAGGAGGAAGGCAAAAAGTTTAGGGATGACCCTGCAAAAAGGGCCAAGTCCAACAACCCCAAATGAATTTATCCTTCACTCCCTTCCCCCCTTGTCCAGCGGTCCCCTGGCCCCCCCAGTGCAAGCTACACTGACTTACCATCTGAGTAACCTTGCCCTTCTTTCCAACAGTTTCCCTAGCTGTTGCTGTTTGTGTTATATATTGCTCCAACGTCACAACGTCTCTAAGCTCTATATGATGTATGTACTACTTACTTTTATTACGATATTTCATACTGTTTTTGTAATTTCTTCGCTATGATATGCTCTTTCTCTGAATGTACGGAATTGAGTAAAACTTAAATAAATTTAAAAACATGCTCTCCATACATATTGTTATAGGTAGGATGGTGCCTAAATGGTTCAAATTCTGTCAAATAGCGAAAATAAACAACTCTTACTTGCACCCTTTAACAAGCATTTGCAATGCAATAGGTCTCGCATTTGCGAGAGTTTGAGCTATTGGTATTGTAAATGACAATGCCTTTTATTTATGTTTTAAAAACCAACACGTAAATAAAAGGCATTGCCATTTACAATGCCAATAGCTCAAACTCTCACAACTGCGAGACCTATTGCATTGCAAATGCTTGTTATTTTTGCAGTGTCCTACTCACAGAAAACATATATTTAAGTGTTGCCTATTGAATAAAACCCTGTTTGGCGTCCTCTTAATGTAAATTGGGCAAAAATGTTTTCCGTTAAGGACTTTAATTGTAAAGCTCTCTGAGCACTGGGGTCTGGTGCACACATTAAAAACAGCTAACCAGAAAATAAAGCAACTCGTGGCATAAATGTCCAAGGAGCATGCTCGCCATCTCATCACTAACTGAAATTATTTGAAGATTTTTGGGGGCCGGGGCAATAATTGCCTACGAGTGTTTTTCCTCCCTTAAATGCCTCATGGGACGAAATGACTCGAATAACGTACTTTTTTGTCTGTCTAAATAAAGTCCAGTGACATCTGGGAACTCATTGCAAAACCCGAGCCATTTGGCAGGCCCTGCCACAAACGCTTGCTTTAATACATTAATTAAACATTTGCACGTGGGAGGACTACTCGCTGCCATTAGAATGAAGCCAGGATTACATTTTCCAGAACAGAGTAGCAGGAGACAGAAACGGAAACCACTAGGCTCATCCAAAGATGAAAGAAGACGGAAGAGACGCCGTGCACAACAGACTCTGTGCGCGTGCACATCATCGCGCGTGTCTGCCGCTTGTTTATATATGCATCGCGCTTTCACCTTAAGTGAAAGCGCGATGCAAAAAATACACGCGTGTCTGGAAGAGACGCCGTGCATGAGGGTGCGCAAGCTAAATCTCCAGTCCGGGTGGGCAGGGCGTAAGGGCGGACACAAACCCTGCTTCCAAAGAAGCCGGACAGCAAAGCAACAACAATAGATCTCGCTAAGGCGAAGTAGCGCATGCGCGCTGCAACGCAGGCGAGACCTAAAAATAACTTTTGAGATCAGAAAAGGATCAATACTCACTCCATCTTCAACCTGAGCCTCATGCTACATAGGGAATTCCTAGATACACCATCAGCATGCATATCTAACACAGATCTAGAGAAGGTCTAACAACAGCATCTTCATCAACTTTATAAAAGACTGCCTCTCCAAAATACAAAACTGGAGGGTAGGAAAGAAACAAACTGAATAAGACCAAAACAGAATTCCTGAAATTGAGCTCCAACACCAAAAAGGATGCAAAGAAATGGTTTGCACTGCCTCAAAACATTTGGTGTCTGTTCTGAGCTTGTACCAAATACCAAATCTCTGGGCTGCATATTAGACAAAAATTAAATCTAGATACACTTAACAAATAATAAGATACCCATGAACAATAATAACTTAAAGGGACTCAACAGTAGCTAAGACTCATTAATTCAAAAGACTTCGACACAAAGAAGTCCTCAAAGAGGTCATACAGACACTGGTTATCTTGAGACTGGAATAAAGGATTGCCGTCCTCATTGGCCCCCATACCACCCAGACAGGCCCTTTGAAAGCAGTCTTTCGGCAGCTGAGAGACTGACTACAGACAGAAAGAAATTTGATCACGTCAGTACTCAATGAATTCAAAATGTATTTCACTCCAATCTGTAGTGTGGTTTGTGGCCTCATTGTCTACATTGCTAAGTTAGCTTAGGCCTGGCTGCCATGATGCCTGTTTTGCACACGTTATTTTGTGACTTTGTTTTTCCAGACCCTGCTTGTGCCAGGTTATATTAGAACTGTCTGCCTTTTTGCCTTTCACCTTTTCTCATGTTCCCTCTGGGTTTCGTCTGCACACAATGTACAGGGTCGAAAAACAACGTCCCTTGTTATTGGTGATCTGGTCAGCCCCTCACACTTAGACATAACACGAAATACAGCTGCACTGGAGAAATTTGTGTGCTTTTAATAGTGTGATCTCCCTTTTGGTGGGACTTGGAGAAAAACCTTTCCAGGGAGAAGAGCTGTGCTTGTCTGATGATGTAAACCTTGCATCTAGATATTGAGGTATGGGGGTCCGCCTGACAAAGCCCAGAGGTCTTCTATTTTTATAATAAACTAGTTACTAGCACGGGGAGGGTGGTAAGGCAATTTAGCCCTATATCCACTGTCTTTATAAAATGCTGTCCCCGTTTGTATTCTATGGAATTGTAACCATGCTTATTATTTTATCGTTATGCATTATGCTGATAGTACTGGCACGTGTACTTTATCTTAGAGCACGATAGTTGAAATAAACATTTTAAACTATACTGTGTCTCTTATTACGCACGTTGTGGACAAGTATGACTGAGTTATGAAAGAGTGTTCTTGCTCCCGCGAGTCCTGAGAGAGACCGTGTTCTGGGTTGTCTAATCATTGGTAGCTTCGCTGTAGTACGGAGAACGAATGAGACGCTAAAGCTAGTCGGAGTGGGATTGTGGGTACTAAGGTGCATGGTTGGTACACCATTATACACCGAGGTCCTATTTTCCTGTGCATAGCTCTGGATATGTGCAGAATCCCCGCAACATGGCGCCACCAACGTGGTGGGCTTCTTATCTGCGAGACGCTTGAGTAGTGCTTGTGCTTGTCCACAATAACCTTCGCTTACGCTTCCGGAAACATATGTGAGGGTGATACCTCCTATATTGATGTTTTTATAGGTTCTTTCAAGCTTGAAGTTATTAAAAGGTGTTTATGTTAACCCTATATTGCGCTGTCTCACACTAGGTTGTCGATCATTCCCGGTCTTAATGGCGAATGTAAATATACCGGCACATAGCCGCGCGGCGCTCCGGGCTCATTTAACAGGCTTATGGAGTGCCAGACGCGGGTGTCGCTCTCATCTTTGTGGTGCAGGCTGACCCGGCTCACCACTTTGAGGTGTTTTACTCTTGGGTCACTTTTCCGGCGGTGGAAGGAGCTGACAATTTGTTTCATGTTTACGCTCCCACTGCCTTACCCAATGCTTATCGGCCTTATCAGGCTCTTGAAGTACCACTTACGGCATGGCAACACCGCATTTGGTTTAATAGCGCCCTCCCACATCCGGTTACCCCGGTTCGTTTAGGCCCCTTATCAATAGAGGGGGCCACTTGGCCAGTCTTGGCCGGTTATACCCCACATCCGCGTTATTTGACGCTAGCGGTTGATGAATTGCGCGCGCTGCATACGTCTTTAATCCGTGTGCACAGAGCTTTGGTACAATATGTTACAGGCAACGTCCAGGGGGCCCCTCCTGGAGTTGCGGCGCATCCAGCTGGACCTGGCGGTGTAACCATAAGTCCCGTCATGGTTAATTCGGTGATGGGCAAGCGCCCGCAGAATAAGGATGATTTGCCTTATTGGCTTGCAGAAAAATTTGACCAGCTGGAGGCTGTTTTTCCGAATACTTCTCCTGTGGAGAAACACAGGATTTTGACGATTAGTTTGCCGAAAGACTTAATTCCCGAGTTGGCAGAATGCAACAACTGTGGCAAGGTATTCGCAGCAGTGTATGCGAAGTGTTTCGGCACTCCTTCCATGACGGTTCTCCCCTCTGTAATTAAACGAGTGCAGGATGAACATGGCCCTGAAGCGGCTGTGGAATTGGGGATGAGACTGGTGGGAGTGTTCGATGTAGTGGCTGATCTAATCCTTGCAAACGTCAAGGGTGACGCAGTCAACTTTCAAGTAGCTAATGCTTTGGCTTTGGTCCCGGAGCCGGACAAGCCACGCGAATTACCGAAAATTATTGCACAGGCTTATAAAACCATTGGCCGCAATAGTCTGGGGGTTAAGCCTTTTGCTAAAACGCAGACTCAATCGCACCCACAACCAAAAACTCAGTCTGAGAAGGAAGAGAAACCGTTCTTTACTAAAAAGAACTGGAAGTTGAAAAAACAGGGTAAGCAACAATCAAAACCAGGGTCGCGTACCGCATCCCCGGTTTCCATATCTTCTGAACGCACTTATGATTTGCGCGACATGGCGAGAATTAAATCTCCAGATAGATTTCAGGTCCCTGACCCGCGTTCTCCTCGTTCTTCACAGGCACCATCGACCTCCCGGACTGGTGGAGGAGATCGCCAGGATAGAGGCAGGGGTCGTGAGGCCCCACAGGGACGAGACCAACCTCGACAACCAGGCCGAGGGAAACCAGAGGACTTTCCACGTTCTCGCCCACAGTTTCAGAAGAAAAAAGTTGCAGCATTAACAGCGAGGTATGCCACAGACGGTGAGAACGAGACTCCTGAATTGGACGTGGGCAGTGACGCTGCTAGACAGTGCCGCGGAAGTTACCATAGTGCGGGAGGCACTGCGTTCTCATGTGGAGGCGACATCAACTGATACTTTCATTACTGTCGAGACAGCTGACACCCGAGTGGCACCCCCTGACAGACTATTTAATATTGTCATTCAAATTGAAGGTGACATTGAGCGTGTTATTAAAGGGATTTTTTGGGAAAATCTGACATCTTCTTACGACATTTTGTTGGCGGAGGCGGATTGGCCGCCCCCATTCGTACTTGCTGCTCGTAGAGGGGAGGAGGTCATCCTTCCGAGCTTTTCTCGTCATGTCCCCAAGGACAAAGCGGAGGCTCTCGCAGCTGAATGGGCTGGGGCCCTGGCTCCGGCGCTGTACCGTAACCATGTGGGCTGGGATGAAGATTCTCCACCCCATGATATACCCTTGCGGTCTCTGCCACAGCCCCAACCCCAATATACCATCCGGCGGGAAGCTAAAGGTCCCGTTTCAGACATTCTGACACAGTTAGAATATCAAGGAGTAATTGAAACATGCGTATCACCAATGAATAATCCCCTTTTTGCGGTTTCTAAACCCGATGGGTCGTACCGTTTAGTTTTGGATTACCGACATTTGAACTCTCATTGTCGGACCTTTGCGGTGCAGAATACCCACAGTTCTGCGCTCGTAGACAGTCTTGTGCGCAAAAAATATAAAACGACACTTGACCTATCCAATGGATTTTGCACGCACAATTTGTCCCCGGAGTGCAGCCAATGGAGCGCTTTCACTTCCGGTGCAAAATAATTTAAATTTCGGCGTTTGCCCATGGGCTACAAGAACAGCCCGGGAGTCTTCGCCGCCCGTGTTGTCTCTTTGTTGGACAGCATAGACCCAGATGCGTATTCGTACGTCGACGATATTTATCTGACAGACGGCGAATTATGGCCGCATCTTTCCCGTGTGGACCGCATTATTCTTGAATTTGCGGTCTTGGGATACAAATTTAATTTTGCCAAATCTCACATCGCAGAATTCACTGTTCTGTTTTTGGGCTATGAGCTCAACAATGAAGGTAGGGGCTTGGCTCCCCATTTCTTGGAGAAGTGCGCACTTTTGCGCCCTCCAACCACCCTGAAGAAGCTTCAGTCATTACTGGGATTTCTAAACTTTGGGCGTTCTTACATTCCCGAATATGCCCAGCGTATCAAGCCTCTCTATGCCTTGATACAACCTAACTTTTCGAAGTCATGCTGGCTTCCTGAGCATTCCTCTATACTGCACTCTTTGCAGTCTGATCTACTTGAATCTAAGTTCTTGTTGACTCGTGAAAACCACACAAACCTGGTCATTAGAATTGTGCCAGGGGCAGTGGGTTTCACGTACTTAACGTTTAGCGAAGGCGACACAGTACCTATTGCATACGAGTCGCATCTTTACACTTCAGCTGAGTTGCGCTTTTCTTCTGTGGAGAAGGTTTTGACTGCAGTGCAAATGGCGATTCTTAAGGAACGCGCACTGGCACAGGGAAAACGCATTTTGGTGGTAACACCATATCCTGCCCTTGAGGCAGTAACGAAGGCAAGTGTACCGAACTCTAAGGCTTTGCACCTCCGTTGGATACAATGGGCTACATCTCTGACGTCCCCGGTTGTCACTTTTATCTTTGATTCCTCTCTTCAGACACAGGAGTTCTTACAGTATGAATTTGTTCATCCTCCTCCTGTCTTTGCTGCCGCTTGAGGAGTACGAATGTATCATTTACACCGATGGTTCGGCGCAACCGGCCACGGGTTCTAAGCATGCTTATTCCGCAGCTTGTGCTATTGTTGCAGGTACTATGGTGAACGGTGAGTTCAAATCGAGTGTAGTGCACACGCAGGCACTAGGAGACAGTACTGCACAATTGGCTGAGCTGCGTGCTTTGGTGCTCGCACTTGAGTTCGCGAATCCAGACGTGACGACACTTATTGTATGCGATTCTTACTACTGTGTTCAATCCTTTAATGACAACTTATTCTTTTGGTCTCAAAACAACTATAGAGATGCTAAAGGCAGCACAATTAAGCATAAAATGCTTTGGGTTAGAGTGGCAGATCTTAAACAACGTCTGCCTCTCACACAGGTGATTCACACTCTTGGCCACCAGCGTGTGGGCGCACACGCGGTCGGTAACGGTTTGGCAGATGAAGCTGCCAAATCAGCAGTAGCCACGTGCTCAGTAGCAGCAGTTACAAGATCCATGACAAAAATAGATACTGATATTTTGGCAGCTATTGCTGCAACACAGGAAGGTGCTAATTACCCACGGGGTTTCCCTTCCAAGTACTCTTATCACTTAAGCCCCGAACAGGTTCCTTACGTAAGAATTCCAGACGTTGGTGATCGGCTGATTCCCAACGCGGACCGCAGAACTTCCTTGATTACGGCCGCACACGAAGGCTTGGCTTCGGCCCATGCTGGCGTGTCTGTGACAGTTTCCATCTTGCAGCAGCGTTACTGGTGGCGAGGTTTATATAAACAGACCCGTACTTATGTGCTTTCTTGTGACGTTCGTCAACAGATTAAGCCTTCAACGGTTACACGACCACCACAAACACAGCTCTGCATTTCTAACAAACCTTTTGGGTGTGTTTACCTGGATCACTGCGGTCCCTTTTCTTCTGACACTGCGTATAAATACATCTTAGTTGCAGTAGATTCGTGGACACGTTTCATCTGGGTTTGGCCACAACGAAGTGCTGACGCTCGAAATGTCATCAGGGATTTGCGTGTCTTTGTGGGAATTTTTGCCTGCGGCACCTTCCATTCCGACCAAGGTCCAACGTTCGCCTCTAAGGCGTACAAGGACGCAATGAGGTCACTGGGGGTGCGGGTGCAATTTTCGTCTCCATATAGACCTGAGGGCAATTCGATTGTGGAGCGAATGAACCGTGACTTAAAGCAATCCTTGACAGCTAGAGTCTTAGGTACTGGCAGGAACTGGCTGGCCCACTTGTATAGCGTGCAACGTGCACTTAATAATCTCCCTGGAAGATCTCTGGGTGGGCGGACCCCATACGCAATGCTCTTTGGCATACAAATGTTTGTGCCAGACCTTGATGGTCTAGACATGGCGGCGAATGCCGCAATCTTTGACATAGATAATCATTCTACTATGTTGCAGGACTTACAAGAGGCCCGTGACAAACTTGCTAACAAACACTTGCCTTCAGCCACTGACGCTGCGCTGCAGATTCCGGTTGCCGGCTAGCTTCCGAAAGTTGGAGATCTGGTCCGAGAGAAGGTGGAGAACAAAAAAGAATTTGGCCCCTCTTATCGTGCACCAGTTCCTGTCCTTGGCTTGAAGGGTACTCGTACTGTCATCTTACCACCGCTTCCTGGTCGCAAAGACAACAGATACATCTCAGTGGACAATGTCAAGCTACAACATCTGGCCGATCCTCAATAGCGTGACACCTGCGGTATCATGTCCAGCCATTTCAAGGACTCCTGTTTGTGGCCCTCCACCTTACACAGACACTGATGTTGCCATTGAGATGGTCGATTTGCCTGATCGCCTGCTCAACTTCCCGGCTTCCTCCTGCAATGAGGAGACCGAGTATGCATACCCCGCCAACGAGTCGACGGCTCATTTACCTACAACACCACTGAGCCCATCCCGTTTTTCCTTTGATTCGGCTTCCACCTCATCACTTATCCCGTCCAGCTTCAGTATTTTTATATCCTGGTTCAGAGACAATTTCTTGGTCCCACCATGGACATACATCTGGTTGGTACTATTCCTGATTTTCCTGTTCATGTCCATTGGCTTTTTCTTGCTCATCAATGGTCACTATTTACCAGAACGCTCTGTGGTGAACTGTGTCGCTGGAACTTTGGCTCCGCATTCTTCCTCTCACATCATGAAGCGTGACCACACATTTGTGAACATTTCAGCTTTCCCAGTCGCTGATGGCATCGTATGGGATGCGGTAAATTTCCAAATTCATGGACCAACCGAGATTATTAATGTACTGAATGTCCTCCGTGTTTCCATGGGTGATGTGGTGAAAAGTAATGTTCATTCTGACGATTGGGATGTGCATGCCGTTGAATCGTTGTTCTCTGATTTGAAGTGTTGTGCTGCTTTTGATGCTGAGGATTTGTGCTTGAATTCTGCAAGTTATGCTGATTTATATTGTTACCAGCATTGGGGCAACCATTTTCTCCATAAACCAAGTACACTTCGGGGTACTTTTAATTACACACAATGGGAACATTGTCCGACCCCTTTGCCAGGTAGCTCCCAAAAACACTTAAAAGTAAATTTACTTACTTTACAGACTTTGATAGATCAAACCCTGGGTCCTATTATTTTAAATTGAACACTTCGTCCACTCAGAAGGTCATGTTGACCCACACCAAATTGCTATATTCGAGTGCCTTTTTGAACGCATTAGCCGTGGGTGGTTATGAGCACTGGCAGGACACCATTGACTTAAAATCTATTTGGGGCACCAAATCATGGCAGGTATGCGGTACGGAAGCCTTACACCGTGCTTGCCTAATCCCGGCCCAGATTTTATTTTTAAATAGTACGATCTTTCAAACAACTTGTTGGGGTTTGGCTACTTCCAAACAATTGAATGCACCCTCCACTCCCGTATTGTCTTCCACTCCCAACGAGAGCTTGCATTTCAATATTTCCCTTGCAAATTTGCAAGCTTTGTTTCAAAGTAATTCATTTAATATCTCTACGTTTGTTCAGTCACCCTGGTTGGATTGGCCCATAGCATCAAATGCCTGCCAACTACGTTTTCATGACTCAGCTCCTGGTTACAAACAGGATAGGCCAGATCCAAGGTTTTCTGACTCTCGTACTGTTACAACATATTCTGTTGGTAAATTGTGTAAACAGTGGTTGCAGCACTCTTCATTAGATTTATTTATGAGACTTACAATGAACTCTGGAAGCTTTCGCAAATTGAAGCTGCTTCCCGTTTACGGGAAATCGATCAGGCAAATCTAGAAAAAGTGCTCGCTGTTGTTGACAATAGTATCAATGCCCTGTCTTCCCGCATTTACACATTGGAGAATATTGTTTCGTCTGTTGTTGATATTGTGTGGGATGATGTGTCTGTGTTATATCATGGTCGGAATCGATTGCGTTTAGTAATGCAGTTTGCATGGACGTTACAGACATTGAAAATGGGCAAGGTTCCATGGCATTTTTTAAACACGTCTGCCTTGTTCTTGCAATTTAATTTAACTGAAAAACAGCAATTCATGTCCATGAAAGATGCAACATACACTCTCTTACATATCGAAAAGATAGAGCCGTTACCATTCTCTGTGGCGGAGTCTGACTCTGCGGTTTGGCTAGTTCACGGGGTTATCGCTTTGCCTTTTTCTTTGTTTGAGTTCAGTTCATGCATGAAACATTATCCTGTTGGTCGTTTTCAGCCTTTAGGCAGTGCCTTCTTGCATGAACTTTGGTCCCTGCCTTTTATGTACAGATGCCTTGGGCATGGAGAGGAGGTCTTTCTCACAGGAGAGTCTTGCGATTCTACAGTGGGTCATTCCCTAATTTGTAAGAACATTAAATTGCACGGGGCTTGTAATGTTTCTGCTCCGAATCTTGCTTGTATTTTAAAGGGCATTCCGGCTCCTGTTATATCACCTACTTTCACTGTGCTTACAAATGGTAGCTATCTGCTTCTGAATAATCAGGACTGCTGTGGAATGCAGGCAGGCATCCCCTACATTGTAACGGTTTCGCACCGCGTTGTGTGCTGCAAAAATGTGCTTTTTCCACCGCCGCACGAAATGATAGATAGTTCCATTTGGCCTTCCATACCCACTTTGAAGGCGGATTTCAATAAATTGAGCAGAATAAAGGCGCTATTATTGAACCAGGAGGTTATGCTCACTTCCGCATGGGAGACCTTCGTCCTCCAGGTGGCTAGTACCCACAGTGAGATACAGGCTCTTTTGAACACTAACCTCCCACAACATTTCGGTGAACTGATTCACTGCGTTTTCAATGCTTCTAATACCGAAGGTCTTGTGCACTTTTTTAAAGTTGTGGGCTCTGGCCTTGTTACCTCCTTTCAAACTATATTTGGTGTAATTCCGGCTTTTATCATTCTATTTTTTCCAGCGTCTTTGGCGGCTTCCCATTGCTCCTAGCCTTAGCTGCTGGAATATTACTTTTAATTTGTTTGCTGCGCAATGGCTGCACTTCCTGGGGGCCTACTCGACCAAGGTCGACTCCGGATGCTCCGTGAACGCATGCTCATCAGCTTCGGCATCCTGCCATTGGCGACACTCGGTGTGTCCTATAGACTTTCTTTTCGCTTTGCGTATTTCACTTGCGTGCAACCTGTGATGTCTTGCTTACGATGTCCTTTCTCTTGGTCCTTGGATGTTTGCCTCTCCAATACGTCTCTGTCAGACCCAGATTTTGGCCAGTTGATGGGCCCCTTAGTGGCCCATGAACGGGACTGTTCCGGCGCTGGATTGATGGCGCGTGCGGCTGCACTTGGAGTTTAGGCGCAATGGGATATCTGGGCGGCTGCTCAGGATCTCCTACAACGAAGTTATATTGAGTATCACGCAAGTTGTCCCGCAATGCTGATCACTGCTCCCTATTATGAGGAACATGAATGCAGTTTTGATTTGTTGGACTGGATGGCATCTCTTTTTTCGGACGATACCAATGATGTCCTCTTGGAAGGTGTGGCAGTTTTCTGCACATACACTCTATTGGATTAGGAGCCTTCGCTTTCAGCGAGCTGCATTTCTGGATTTTTTATTTTTTTCGTGCCCTGCTTTCAGGCCCCACCTGGAATTTTTTTTTGCCCTGAACTTTTTTTTCCTTCACTGTCCTTCAGGGGGACTTTTCATAAATAGACGTTTACATTCTGCTCCATCTATTTGAACTCTGTTTTCGTCCTATGTCTTGGCCTATGGACTGACCAGGGGAGGGTGTAGTGTGGTTTGTGGCCTCATTGTCTACATTGCTAAGTTAGCTTAGGCCTGGCTGCCATGATGCCTGTTTTGCACACGTTATTTTGTGACTTTGTTTTTCCAGACCCTGCTTGTGCCAGGTTATATTAGAACTGTCTGCCTTTTTGCCTTTCACCTTTTCTCATGTTCCCTCTGGGTTTCGTCTGCACACAATGTACAAGGTCGAAAAACAACGTCCCTTGTTATTGCTGATCTGGTCAGCCCCTCACACTTAGACATAACACGAAATACAGCTGCACTGGAGAAATTTGTGTGCTTTTAATAGTGTGATCTCCCTTTTGGTGGGACTTGGAGAAAAACCTTTCCAGGGAGAAGAGCTGTGCTTGTCTGATGATGTAAACCTTGCATCTAGATATTGAGGTATGGGGGTCCACCTGACAAAGCCCAGAGGTCTTCTATTTTTATAATAAACTAGTTACTAGCACGGGGAGGGTGGTAAGGCAATTTAGCCCTATATCCACTGTCTTTATAAAATGCTGTCCCCGTTTGTATTCTATGGAATTGTAACCATGCTTATTATTTTATCGTTATGCATTATGCTGATAGTACTGGCACTTGTACTTTATCTTAGAGCACGATAGTTGAAATAAACATTTTAAACTATACTGTGTCTCTTATTACGCACGTTGTGGACAAGTATGAGTGAGTTATGAAAGAGTGTTCTTGCTCCCGCGAGTCCTGAGAGAGACCGTGTTCTGGGTTGTCTAATCATTGGTAGCTTCGCTGTAGTACGGAGAACGAATGAGACGCTAAAGCTAGTCGGAGTGGGATTGTGGGTACTAAGGTGCATGGTTGGTACACCACTATACACCGAGGTCCTATTTTCCTGTGCATAGCTCTGTATATGTGCAGAATCCCCGCAACAAATCCTTTACGCAACATTATCTGATAAATTAAAAATTCCACCTTTGCAATATCAACAATCGCCAAATGAAAAACTCTTCTTACAGCAAAACATCTGCGCAAACCCACTCCTTATCAGGTTTTGCACAGAAGATCTAGAACAACATTCGCTGGAGAATCAAACAACACCCATCTTTTGAATGTTTCAACCTCTGCCTAAACAAGCATTGGCATAGCCAATAGGTCTCGCTTTTGGGACCTTATAAGTATTTAGTTATGCAGCACAATATCCTTGGTGCAACAACATCAACTGTTGCATGGCTAAACACTTATAAGGTCCCAAAGGCGAGACCTATTGGCTATGCCAATGCTTGTTTAGGACTTGTGCCCTGCTAAAGGGGGACAGAAGGTGGAGGAGAAAGATGGGAAAACAGTGACGAATGAAGAAAGCAGTGATGCAAAAGAACCTACCCAGAGTCAGAGGCAGGGAGTGTCTGGTGATGGGTAAACGAGATAGGAGGTGGAATCAAGAGTACGCAGCGTTGGTATTTGGCAACGCAACCTTCTACAGAGTTGACAGTGGACTTCTGAGCAAACCTTTGGGGCCCGGAACTTATTCTTCAAGTCCTGTCAGGATGAAAAGTGCAGCAGCATTGAAAATGGCCAAGAAGGTATCAGGGATAGAAGCTGTGACGTGCGTTGTGCAAACTGCAGATGGTCGCAGCGCCAAGTTCTGAAGGTGGGGCAGGGTGTGGTGTCATCGGTACACAGAGTGAGTGGCACAGGGCTTGAAGGGCAGCAGTGCAGAGAATGACCCAGCACCAAGGGTAGCAGTGTACTGGCTGGCACAGGGAAGGAAGGCAGAAGTAAGGCAGGAGGCACGGAGGGCAACAGAAACAAAAAAAAAAAAAGCTAGGGCCGCAGGGGTGGTTCAGGACATGGGGGTGGGGGGCAGCAGTTCAAGGAGTGGCAGAGCGCACACATTGCACAGTTCAGAGGTTGGCGCCAGGCGCGAAGGACAGCGGTGCTGTGGCTCGCGGGCTGTGCCCTGTCACACTATCTGCGCGAGCGCTCTCTGCAGAGCCCTCCCTATCAGGGACTCGCAGCCAAGGAGGGCCTGTGAGCTGCCAAGGGCTGGGCGCGGCCTCGAACACCGGCCACTCCAGGGCCTATGAGATAAGTGAACCATAGTAAATTAGGAGAGACGGGTAGAGGGCGGGGCGAGACCGAGGAGGAGAGGGAGACGAGGAAGAGAGAGAGAAGAATGAGACGAGGGGGAGGTGGGAGGGAGTGAGAGGCATGGGGAGAGCAGAGACAGGTAGATTGGAAAGATGAGGAAAGAAGAGACGAAGATAACGAGGGTCGCGGATCATAGAGAGGGAGGTAGAGGTGGCCAGACAGAGGGAGAAAAAGAAGAAAGGAAGAGACACCGGGGGCAGATGGCTATATATATATAGGAAGGGACAGCAGAGCTAGCCTAGAGCCAGGTGGAGAGGCACTGGAGGAGAGAGGAGAGAAGAGAGGCTGGAAGAGAGTGGGAGGCACAACGGGTGTAATAATGGCGTAGACAGGGTGCTAAAGGCCTAATGCGAGCAAGGAAAAATACCTCCCTAATACCACAGTCCTAATGAGGACAGGGGCAGAATAAGTCAATTGCTTATTTTTTACACAGGGCTTAGAAACACAGTTACTTTCACGGCATTATCACATGTGTTACTATCGCGTTAATGGTACTAATTGAATCCAAATTAGAAAGCTAAAAGTTTGAATCAAAGGGACATCATTGGGCCTGACTGAAAGTTAAATAAAGATCTCAGCTCAGCCCAATTCATCGAAATATCGGCGGGGGAGGAGGGAGGGAAATGGGGGAGGGGTATTCTTAAGACTTTCGCGTTCATGAAGGCTGTAAACGGCGCGCACAGGGCTACTCCTTGAAACTGGAGGCCATCGGAACAAGCATTGGCCGCGCGGCCACGAAACTGACACAGCCGCGCGGCCGTGAAAGTGAAAGTAAGCGGGTTTTGGAAGTGCAAACAGTGGCTTTTGCTGGCAACCAGCTTGCGTTCACGCGAGCGTCCAGATGGCGAGGGAAGCCATATGGCGCCTGATCGCGCGTGCACACTCGCGTGAACGCAAGCTGGTCGCCAGCAAAAGCCACTGTTTGCACTTTCAAAACCCGCTTACTAAAACTCTCGCCAGAGCAGCGTATGCGCTGGCTCAGGCGAGACCTAAAAAGCACCTACTATTCTATCTGCTGACCAAATTGTGAATACTTCTCTCAACACCAAAATGTCTTGTATGTGTACTCGTTTCCTCGCGTTGGATCACTGTAAATTTGTGTTTCATACCCTTAGACAGGATCAAATAGGCGAGAAGGACAATCAACCATTGGCCGAAGGACCCGTAGCCGAGGGCAGATGGTGGGATTTTTTCAGGTGGATTAGATTACCATGCACACCTGCCTGAGCCGGCTCTGCCAGTGGAAAACAACTTGAAGGCTGCTGCAGCCTTAGTGCGCATGTGCAGAGTCTAAGGGTCATCCCTGTGGAACCAAAGCGCATAAAGTCAGGCTGGCTCGCTGTCACCAGCAGAAGAACGGCAGTGGGCCGGCACAGCATGAGGTGTGCCTGTCCCTGGGCTCCTTTTACATATGCGCTTGTCAGGAGAAGAGTAGGCTCTGGTGTGGGCCAGCGGTATACAGCAAGGGGCTCTCCAGTTTATGTTGTGCCCCCCTAATTCCTCCTCTCCACCTCAAGCACAAGCTACCCTAGGAGCCGATGCTTTTGAGCAGCATTTGTCAGGTAGCAGTGCCTCTAGAGGGGAGAGCAGAGGATGTGTTGGGGCAGGACAACAATAGGATTAACTGGGAGACCAGCTCCATCCCTTGGACTGTATGCTCAGGGAGGGCCGCCACAATGAAAAGGCAGGGTCTCTTTCCAGGCCCGCACTACAAGTGGCCCAGAAAGCGAGACGCACTACTAGCTAGCAGAGCTGAGCAGTTTCTTTTATCTACTTCCAGCAAAGAACATTGTTGTGAAATAGGAGCTGCATATAGTGCTCCCAGAAAATGTGAGGAAGTGGGTTAGAGAGCAGCTCCCAAGTTCAGAGGAAGAGGACAGCATCTCTGATCCTTAGCCAAAACAGCAGCAGCTTGTGAGCGAGCTGAAGGAACTGGACTTTCAATGTCAAGGTGATGTACAAGCAGAGACCCGTCATGGTCAGAGAAACAATGGTCTTCACAATCATCATTGGCCAGCCTTTGGCCGTCGTGTATTGATTCTATCAGCTTATATCAGCCCAGGCGAACAGATGCGGAAAGTGGCACGCTTAACACTTTATTTTACCTTTTGCATTTCCAAACCAAGTACCATTGCCTCTGAACTTTAAAAATTGATGCTAGCAGCAAGTGCATAAAAACAGCAGTACCATGCAGACCTCTGAGCAGCAGTAGGGTGCTTCCATTCACGTATTATAAGAAATATACTGTGAACATCTAAAAAAGCCCTGTGTGAGTGTTAAATGTTTCAGACAGAAGAACCTTGATCAAGCTATCCCAGCAAACATATTAAGCAACAAGTAAATATCAGTGCTTGAGAACTTTTCATAACTCTGCGCACTGGACACACTTTTGCATTGTCATGTTAATGGTTAATCCATTGTTTATTGTTGGTTATTGGGATTCGCCATATGGTCTCAGGAAAGCATTCCATCCATTTACTCCTGTTTCTTTGTAGTATATTAAATTAATAGGATTCAAGTGTCACCGTTGGTGATGGCTATGTGGGTTCATGCAAATGGTTGGTGTGATGGATAGATAGGCTGGTGGAGGTTAGGTATTGTTTGGTTGCAGGGAAAGGGTTTTAAAGGAGGAGAACTTGTGTGAGACATTTTCAGTAGTAGTAGTAGTAGTAGTGGTAAAACAAAGTTTATTGCAACAATTACCCATAAAACATTCTAAAACAATAAAAACATCTATACAAAATTGGCTTAAAACACACGAGCAGCCACATGAACAGACACCCTACTGAAACCCATCCTTGAAACTGTTTGACTAAGTATAAAACTTGCGATTCCTACTGCCACATCAAGTTAACGCATTTCAGTCAACAACTCAATCGCCTCCTACCTTTGCAATGTTCTGTATTTTAAAAACAAGGGTCTTAAAAACTTAATACGTATAGGAATATAAAAAACACAGTCCATGAGTATATGAGACAAAGAGCATTTAGCGTTCAGAGGACATGTGCAGAAACCATTGCTATCCCAGGGCACATTACACCAATTGAGGGATGAGCAAATTGGGTTACATCCCACTCTCAACTTAAAAATGTTGTTCCGCAAATGGGGATCAGGTATGTTATGTTATGTTAGATACATTTGTATAGCGCATGGCTGCCCCAACACCGGGGCGTCCCAGCGCTAGCGGACGAGAGGCCAAGGAGAGTGAAGCTAGATGGACGAAAACAGCCAGGTTTTAATCTGTTTTCTAAATGCCCACTGATCTTGTGTGCTACGTGCAGCAAGTGGAATGGAGTTCCATAGGGCCGGGGCCAAAGCCCTAAAAGAGCGCCCCCCAGCTCTACACCTACGTACCCCGTGAGTGCAAGCCAGATGCAGGTCTGCGGAGCGCAGTGCTCGCACTGGAACATATGATGTACAAAGCCCCTGCAGTATCTGGGGACCATGGCCGTGTAGGATCTTATGAGTGGTGCAGAGAGTTTTAAACTGGATTCTCTGTTCAATTGGCAGCCAATGATGCCAGATAGGGGAAGACTGTGTCAAGGCCAAGTGTGTTTAGTGAGAAGCTAATGGAAGGCTTCCTCCTCAGATAGGCCTATTCAAGCGACCCGGCAACCTGTCCCAGAGATTCTTTCAGCGCTTGTTTAGTAGGAAAAGGGGACCAGGCTACAATTGTACCCCACTCAGAATGCATATTTTCAAAGTACCTTAGCCTTTTCTTTGCTTCCCTTGCCCACCTCCTTTCACTGCCTTGGATCTCCTCCCAACACAGTTTAGACACCTTTGAAGCTTCAATATCCATCAAAAGCTTATTGAGAAATCTAAAGACCCGTGAGTACCAACAGATTCCAGGAGTTCAGATTCAGTTCCCTCCTTATGCCCTAGAACATAGTATCTGGGGGTAATGACAAGAGCCTTCTGAAAGCCGCCCCCTCCAACTGATCCCAATTACAAGAGGGATCAAGGACTAGTACCTCAGCTTCATACAACCCTAAAAGGGGTATTTTACCTACATAAGCCTTCATTAGGGAGTAAGGGCCAAGCCACCATATTTCCAATTGAATCTGACCAGATAACTAGCTTGCAGCGTAGACGTCTGCGTAATAAAACCCATATGGGTCTCCCATTTCAATTTCCTGTTAAAGGACAGACCTAAGTATTTATAAGAGTTCACTATTTCCACCTCTTGAGCATACAAATACCATTTGAAGCTTTTTACCTTTTTCCCCCCCAAGATCAACACCTTGGTTTTGTCCAGAGTAATTTTCAACATATTCTGCTTACTGTATGCTTCAAGAGAATCTAGTTTGTTCTGCAAACCGATTAGGGTATAATCAAGCACATCAAAATTGTCTGCATACAGCAGGCAGGGAATGTGTTGATTCCCAGCTTTGGGGGAGAATGACTACGCTTGGGCTATAGATGCCAGGAGATCTGCTAGATATAAACTAAAAAGCAGGGGGGCTAAAACACATCTTTGCCGAAGACCATTCTTGATGGGAATTTTTTGGGATTGCCTACCTGATTTATCTAGTTTGACCTATTGTCAGTGTGTAAAACATGTAACACACCAAGGAGATTGGTTTAAAGCTTCAAGACGACAAGTTTCTCCCATAGGAGTTCCCAGTCAACCGAGTCTGTCCGGAAATCAATAAAATAACAATTTAGCCTTTGGTTCACATCCAGGGCCTTCCGGATGATGGCCCAAAGAGCAAAGCAGATGTCTATGGCTGAGTGACCCTGCTGCATCCCTCCTTGCTCCATCTGTAAAATTTGGTGTTCAGAAGCCCAATCCTCCAGCCTTGACAGAATGATTTTGAAAATACCTTAAGCAACATATCCAAAAGGCTGATCAGTCTAGAGTGTGTTGGGTCTGAACCATTCCCCTTTTTGAATATGGGTTTCACTACTGACATCTTCCATGATGGGGGGTAGCAGCTCATTGAGGCTATCCAGCAGAACAGAATGGAATACACTCTTGCCCACCTGTTACAATTAGATTTAATTATCACTGCCGTGATATTGTCGGGGCCTGCGGCTCTTGAAAGCTTAATCCGATCGATTAACGCCCTTACCTCTTTTACTGTAAACCAGGTGGGAGAGAGATTCTTATCAGCATCACATCTAAAGCTAGATGATAAGGGTTACTATACAAATCAAAGCAAACACAAGGAGATGATGGACGGAGCACTGAAACTTTTCAGACACTCACCCCCAGTCACAGATCTGGGTTGAATCCATCATCGTTCTTTAGCTCACTTCGCCACCCCAGTTCAGACCCAGCTTTATGCAAATCATTCTTGACCCTGTGCCTCATGGGAACAGTCCAGTCCAAACTGCCAAGCCAGGTCTTCCCTGGACCGGAAACAAGCATCCTGGGACCGGTTTCGGGGTAACACCCCTCATCAGCCAGGCTAGCTTGAATCCAGTGGCAAAGTGAGCAAGGGACCCATGTCTGGGCATACCCTGCCAACTTAGGGCGAACAAAGCAAACACAAGGAGATGATGAATGGAGCGCTGGACTGTTCCCATGAGGCACAGGGTCAAGACTGATTTGCATATAGCTGTGTCTGAACTGGGGTGGTGAAGTGAGCTAAAGAATGATGATGGATTCATCCCAGACCTGTGACTGGGGGTGAGTGTCTGAAAAGTTTCAGACACTGGGCTCGCTGGGAAGGCGTGTGGAGGACAGGACATGGTGTGAGATGCAGTCATAGCACACATCACTACCCACACACAAAGCAACCTGTTCATCAGTGACAATGGATATGCACAAACGCCAGCACACATGCACAAATCTGGAAGCATATCGTAAGAGAAAGAGTACGTATATCATTGTAAAAGCACAGATGTGGGAAACACCAACACATCTGTGTCATGCACAGGGTGTCACTTGACAGTCAATGTCTATGTACATTCAAATAAACAAAACATGCCCATTTATGCACAGAGCTGGACATGCTCAGCAAAACACATCTTGTTAAAATCACAATATTCTCTGAAAAAATAGGCCTGGGTCTGTGACGATAGAGGACTATCTAATGTACATACACTCATCATAATGTAAAATAGCAAATGTAATGTGTATGATACGATGACCTGTGCAAAAACACCACAAACATTGTGTCTCTCATCTACCCACAGGGCCTGCTGGGGACACTGCAGAAACAGAACAGGAATCCCAGACTCTGGTTGACCCTGAGCTCTCCGGTGTGGATGTCTCTCAGCCCTCATCGGATGACGATGAACTACCTGGCCCCTCCAGTGTGGGTCAGCATGCAGCACCAGCAGCTGTAACACCAGCACCCCCTGCGACCACTCCAGCAACATCTGTCAACCCCCAGATGACCACTACCCACACGGACACACCAAGGCAACAAAACACAGAGAGCACAGCATCACAGGGCACTCTGGAGTTGGTGGACAACAACACCACTGTCAACAATGAAGGAGGCTCAGTGTTGTCTGTGCCTGCAACAACAGGTCCTGCTCGTGTGGGTAGGGGTGGGGGGGGTGGGAGAGGGCATGGGGAGAAGTCCCGTCAGGCAGCTGGTGCTGCTGATTAAGCTGACCCACAGATGGCACGCATTCTCAATGCATATCAAGAATGCACCGGAGACTTTGGCCAGGTAGTTAGGATCCTCAGGGACATGCAACAACAGCAGGCTGGCCATTATGCCAAAATGGACCAACACATGGCAATAATGGAGTCAAACATGTCTAAAATTGATGACCTGACTGCGGTGCACAGGGACATACTCACCTGCCTCCGCCAGATTGCTAACAACATGACCCCACCTCCCTGTGTGCCCACTACATCTGTTGCTTCTACATCTGCAACTGCCACAGGGCGGGATGAGGACTCTGGCGGGGAGTCCCCTGCACCGCGGCAGCCTGCACCTGAGGGTCCCCCAGTAAAACTTAAGAGGGGTCGTCGAAGAGGGACAAATGAGAGACAGATGGCTATGCATCCCCTCAGGAAGTGACAACCTGCTCCTGATATCCTCCATTGTGTGAGAAGAGTTCACTTTGTTGACTGTCACTGAACTCTCCCACATGGGATGGAGGGTCTAAGTTGGACCAATGATTCAAATGACTGTGGACTTGGCTCTGAAAATTTCATCTACTGGCACTACCAACTCCTCTGTGAACTTTGGACTTCAAACTTTTGTACAGCACTATACATTTCTTGTAAAATTTCACACATGCACTGTAATAAATTAATATTCACACAATACTTGCTTCTGTCGTGAATGAAACACTGTTTTCAGATAGAAATGATGATCAAAAAAACAAGGAATGGAATGACAATGACTGAAAAACAAGGACATTAATTTACCAACTGTCTTGTGAGTAAATGTAACCTGACACATATGAGAGATACACACAACAAGGTCATCACAACACACATAGTTCATGGCATAGATCCTCATTGCCTCCACTAACGTAAAATGAAACAACATTTATATGCACAAACACTAATCATTGTCAGATAAACTGACCATCAGGGCACATATACAGTATGTAAATAAATGTTGGATGTGTGGAAACAGACAAGGCACACCTCAACGTGGAGCACAGGTTTATTACAGAGGAACAACATGTTGCCTTCACAACAAATGCAATCAAATCCCACTGTGACAATAAGCACAAATTAACCAAGACTTTTGAAAAATTTCAGAATTGAGAGTGTGGCACAGATTCCTGATCCCAAGAAAAGTTGCAATCTGTAACTGCATTGTGTGTCTGGGAGGTCACATGTCTCCATACAACAGCCAAAGGACCCTGTGAAGGAGAGACATAGAACAGTCTTGAAATCCCAAATTATTTGCATACATCTCCAAGAGACATTACATACTTCAAATTTTGAACATGTGAACACTAGCTAGGAGTCATGTCACCACTGTACTGGAGACCATACTAACTTAATAGACACCAAACAACTCCAAGATCATGTTAAGTAGCATACACCCACACGTATACAAAGATATTGTACAACAGACACATATCATGCAAAGAAAGTGCTTTGTTAACTCATCATTGCATACTTACAATCATGAGAAAAGGTTGTTGATGAGCTGTCTCCGAACATCCTCCTCCTTCTCCTCATCACTGGCAACATGTCCCAGGCCTGGATCCTCCCCTGCTGGAGGCTGCTGGTCTCCGTCATCTTGTATGAGAGGTAGCTCATTCCTCACTGCCAGGTTGTGGAGCATGCAACACGCAATGATGATCTTACACACCTTCGATGGTGCATATTGGAGGGCTCCTCCTGTATGGTCCAGGCAGCGAAATCATGTTTTCAGTAGCCCAAATGTCCGCTCAACCACTCGCCTGGTCCGCCCATGTGCCTCATTACAACGAAACTCAGCAGAGGTGACAGGGTTCCGGAGTGGTGTCATCAACCACGGCATGTTGGGGTATCCAGAGTCTCCTAAATTGAACACAGAAAATACTTCAGTTGTCTGAAAACAGGGTACAACCTGACATACAAGCAACACACAACATAAACAGACAACATTACCCACCAACAAGCCAGGCACGCTCATTTTTCAGCTGAGACATCATATGTGGGATCCTACTATTTCTCATAATGTAGACGTCGTGTGCTGATCCCGGGAAACGCGCACAGACATGCGAGATTGTCATGTCAGGCAGACATACCACCAGGGCATTTATGGAGTGGTAATACTTCCAATTCCTATAGGTTTGTTCATTGGCTTGTGGTGGGATCAAAGTCACATGTGTACCATCAATGGAGCCAATGACATGTGGCATTCTGCCCAAAGCATAAAAGTCACTCTTGATGTCTGCAAACTGTCCTGGTGTTGGGAACTTGATGTAGAGGTTCAGAAAATGTAACAATGCCTCCAACACATCACGAAGCACATGGCTGAACATTGTCTGTGACATCCCACCAGCAGTAGCCACAGTATACTGGAAGCATCCTGTGGCAAAGAAATGTAGGGCCGCCATCACCTTCACGGTCAGCGCAAAAGGATATGTGCTTCCAGGTTGCAAATGTGGGGCCAACTGGTCTGCCAACTCCACAATGAGTGGTCTGGTGAAGCGGTATCATCTGATGCTATCCCGTTCTTCCATGGTCTGGAGGTCGGGGAAGGGTCTGTGGACAGCTGGTCCCCTGCGGTACCTATGTTACAAGTCAAAACATATTTTAGGACACTTTCCAATGTAGTAAGGAACATGCAATTACACACATACAACATTAAATAAAGACACAATGAAGTCAGATGCATAAGGTTGAGCCTAGACACTGAGCACAGCTATGTGACCCTTCCCAGACATGTCACATTAACATGGTTGTGCACCAATTACAGTGCTGCACTGTGACTACTCACTGGTGTCTGTCACTGTCCATGTGATCAAACATCACATACTCAACACACACCTAACAAAGTATCAAAGATATAGGTTTGTCACAACTATCACATGGCTGAAAGGTACACAGAACTGGATCATGTAATGCCAGCTAGGTGGGACACTAGATACAGACAGTGTGTCACCATGCACACCACTGTCACAGTGTGGATACTCTCATGATGTCATGTCTGACAAATATGTACTATCACATTCACCTAACCTTTAGAATGTGTGGCACATTCATATTTGACAAGCATCCATGTATGCCTGTGACACAAAGACACAACAGCAACTCACAGGGCAAATGCAAGATGATGTTTCAGATAAATATCATTTTAATAATTAACAATGAAGTGTGTGCGTTGTACAAGACTCAGACACTGTTGATTTACTAACAATAACTTACCACAATGCACTTTCTAACACACAGTCCAACAAAGCAGTGATTATGTGTGGACATAACCTGTGTTAACACAATTATCCCCTGGGACTGTGACAAAGCCAAGGAGGATGATCTGTGAAGTGGTCACTCACTGTTGTGATGTGCCTCACAAACAATGTTTTGTGTGCCCATCAAGCTTGGCTCATCATGGGAGTGTGAGCTATCAAGTACCAAGTCCAATATGACATGTTAATCACTGTACCCACACATGTAATGCAGCAGAACATCAAGATTTGCTATACTGTCTGCCCTGCTGACCAATTAATGTAGGGTGCGTGAGCCCCACCAGAAACGTGTGGTTTGCATCCTTTGGCTGTTCACTGTAATGGTGAACGACGCGGGTGAGTATTGAATGGACGCGTGAGCCGCATCCAAACCAAGCCAGACGCATCCTTTGGCTATTCACTGTAATGGTGAACGACGCGGGTGAGTATTGAATGGACGCCTGAGCCGCATCCAAACCGAGCCGGACGCATCCTTTGGCTGTTGGTCGTCATGGAGAACGTCGCGGTGAGTATTCAAAGGACGCGTGATCCGCATCTGAACTGAGCCGGACGCACACATTGGCTGTTGGTCGTCATGGTGACAGACGCGCATTTCGCTTCGTCTACGAATCGCGTGCAATCCGAATCGGTTAACTTACAACACCAATGTATCAAACTCAATAGTGTTCGGATGCATACATTTTGAACGTCGCGGTAGGTGTGTCCGATGCGTGCAATGTTATGGATTGGACAAATTCGGATACTGCGAACGATTCGGACCTATTGCTTTGGACGCATGGAACAGAGTCCGCCTCTGCTGCACAGATATATGTCTGTCTGTTCCCAAGAGATTTCACTTGCCTGCACTACATGCAACTTGACTGCACTTCAACATCTCTCTGCTGCTGTCTCTGCATCATCTGGGAGCTACCATGGCACGTACTGTGGAGAGGGCACCTGCTTTCACAGAAGAGGAGAACCAGGCCCTGCTGGACAGCCTCCTTCCACAGTACAGGCAGCTGTATGGCAAACCAGGGGAGCAGGCGAGTGGTGATTACACTGCCTTTTTATTGGCCATGTGTAAAACATGTACTACTAGCATTGGGATCACCAAGGGCAAGCATGCACACAGAGTTAATGGAAGTCTTACAGTGTGTAGATTTTGGTTCTGGACAGGTACAGTGATGTAGAAGTGTGTGTACTGTGTTTGACTTTTATGCACTGTTCTCATGTTTTTGAGGGAGTATTGCACACAGGACAACTGCCCATGACACTTGCCTACCCCTTAGACATTATCTGCCATTCTGACCATGACCTATATGTACAAGTGTGTGATGCATAAACATGTAGCATATGCAGTAATGGTGTGTCACCATGTCATCCTCACAGGTCGACGCACATCAGAAGGCTGAAATTTGGCAGACCATCGTCTGGGCAGTAAGATCCGTGGGGGTATTCAGACGCCGCGTCCGCCACTGCCAGAAGAGGTGGCAGGACCTCCGTGGCTGTACACGGAGGATTGCAAGAGTCCAGCTGAAGCAGTGACCTCCTCGCAAAAGGAGTGGACGACGGACCCTGACCCCCCACATGCTCCGGATACTGACGGCGGTCTTCCCTGACCTGGATGGCCAGTTGAAGGGCAGACAGCAGCAAGGAGGGGGTGAGTAAGTGCCATGTTGCAGAATTATGTTTAACATGCATGTTGCACTCCCTCAGCCTGATACCCTTCTCACAGGTCGTCTGTCTGCTAAGACAACATTTCTGTGGCAAAAATGTAACTATGCCCCATTAATATCTGATGGCCAGGTGTGTCCCTTTCAGTCTGTGACATGTGTGTCACTTAGGTCCTGTGTATTGGCTGTAGTCCAATGTTCATGTGATCAGCACTATATACAACACGTGCATGGAGTTGACCATCATGAGTGATGTAATTGTCTGACTGATGTATGACCTGGCTCAGTGTGGTACATACATATATGTTTAAAATGGTGCCATTGGTGCACACAGGTGTGCATAAACAATGCTATACATCCGTGCAGCAGGTGAGGCCAATGTGGATGCCTCAGACAAATCATATTGATAAGTGGTCAAAATGTATTGTCCCATACATAGTGCTCTGTGTAATCACATGTATCACATGGACCAAGAACAGGTATGCCAACTCAGGCCATCCGAGACACTGACATCATATTTTTGTGTCAGGCAACACTTTCACCATTGTAATGTGAAAATCCATGGGTCAGACTAGGTGACAGTGAGTACATGTGCCAATCTTTGAAAGACACAGGTGGTCAATATAGAAAACATGGACATACATCTAATGTATGGCTTTTGGCTCAGATACACAAGACAAGACGTGTGTATAATCTCTTGACTGTGCATACTGGTGGCTTGAACATCTATGTGTATGCTGCAATACTTTCTTCTTGAGAGATGTAAAATGTTCATGTAGACAGACATTTTTATTCACATACTCCGATGGCTAAGTAGAACAACGTGAGATTGTAAAAGGGTGAAAATTGTGTCTAGCACATAGTGGACATGTATACTTGACACATACAGATGTTACCTGAAGCAGTAAATACAGTATTGTGACATGGTGCTGAATGTAAGCTTGAGATGTACCGTTCCTGTACCAAGAGTCCGTACAGACTGTTCAGCCAGACAGGCCAGTGGCATAGTGTGGCACATGAATTGTTTTAGAGAATGCAGTATTTGTACTTGGCAGTTGTCATGCATGCAGACCATTAGAGCATTGACGTTCAAGACATAGGTGCCCATCATGATGGCTGGGGATGGAAGTATGTTTAACAGTTAAAAAAATTCAAATGTGCATACCATTTGCTGTGTCAGTTCCAGACTCCCTTGCAGGAGATGAGACATGTATGTAATGACACATGACCCTCGGGAGCATTACAGATCAGACCACCTGCCAAATAGTGTCGTAGTTGACATGGTTTTTGTGGTATTTGACATACATCTAACCAATGTTTCACATGCCATCATGTGTCTGGGAACCATAGTTTACTGGCATACTGACAAGTGCCATGTTCACATATGTGTAATGATTTACATGCTGCAATGAAAATGATGCATAGGCTTGCTCTGTGATGTGTTGTGATGATACTCATGTGTCAAGTCTATGCAGATGACTGATGTGAATCTCTATCTCATCCTTGTTCACAGCATCATCAACGGCTACTGGAGGAGACAGTTCCACGGACCAAGGGGAAGCGGCTAGCCAGACTGGGTCCACTGTGGAGGAGGATGAGGGACCCAGTGGCACGGGGTGAGGGGAGCCACACTGAGGGCAGGTCGGAAACATCTACATCTGCCAAGGACCAATCAAGCTCCAGTGATGACTCCCTTGTGGTGGTGGGTGTTCCTGTTTCAGAGCCCACAACATCAGAGTCTGCCGCCACCACCACCACCTCCACCCTCACAGCTGCTCCCATTCCAAGTGTCCGTGGACCCTCCCGTGTTAGGGAGCATGTCTCCTTCGGGCCAGGCACCGCACACCCTGCATCTGTCACCCCTGCTGCCCTGAGTTTGGAGGCCGTGGATTTGCTAAAACAGATCCATGTGGGGCAGACATCCATGCTGAGTGTCCTCCATGCACATACCAGTCTTTTGACACAATTGGTGTCATACATGGAGGGCATCTCATCAGACATGTCTGCCCTACAGCGATCAAATCAGGCCATGGCCTCCTCACTGACGGCGGCAGTGTCACTCCTGCAGCAGTCCCTCACCCCTCCTTCCTCTGCCCCACCAACACAGTCCACACTACCCTGCCTGACCCAAGCACACTCACACAGGCACATGCACACACACAAACATGCACAAGCAGCACACAACCACCCAAAACAAAGTCAAAACACACACGCATGAACACTCAGGGGACTGACATCACACATACAGGAGAGAGGGCAAAAAAAAGAAAATCACACACCCATCCACAACCACTCCGCATTCCTCAGCTACCTCTCCCTCCAAAACCCCTACCCCGACTCTCCTGCAACCCCCTCTTCCCAGCGGGTCTTCCTCTGTGACCTTGGCCTCTTCTCCACTGATCCATCAGACCACACTAGCAAGGGGAAGAGGAAACCCCCCGGCACAGAGAGGAGATCCACCCCTGCACGCACACCCTCCTTAAGAGTAAGAACACAAAGCCCCCCACACGTACATCCCCCAGATCAAAGAAGTCCAAAACCCCACCACCATTCCACACTTCCCCATCAAAATCCACTTCCTCCCGGTCCCAGGCCCCCCTCCCAAAGATCAAACCTCACACCCCATCACAGTTTCACCCACACACCATTACAAAATCCCCAAAAGGTCAGGCCCTCCCCCTACCACAAGCACTTCCCCTCCAACAGCACCCCCTTCAGTCTGATCCGGACACTGCAGGGCAGCACCCACCCCCTCAATATGACCAGTCCACTACAGTGTGCCCCCCTCAATCTGACCAGTCCTCTGCAGTGTGCCCCCCTCAATCTGACCAGTCCTCTGCAGTGTGCCCCCCTCAATCTGACCAGTCCTCTGCAGTGTGCCCCCCCTCAATCAGGACAGTCCACTGCATAGGAGCCCCACACAACACAAGATCCCATCCCTCCCAAAACCCAAACCAGTCCCCCCTAGTCCTGTCCCTGCGGTGCCTGGTTTTGCCTCAAAGATGCCCCTCCAAGGGGAGATGTACCCTTGTGGTTGCTGTGCAGGCAAGCGATGGAGGATTTATAGGCATGACCACCTCCAAGACAATCATAAATGGACTGGCCATTGGCCTTATTGTTATTTTTTTCAAATTCTTCACAAATGCTGAGTAAAGCAGGTTTTGTTATTTGTACAGCTGCTTTTTGTGGCCCACAAATTTTTAATAAGTCAACTGTCATTGATGTGCAAATCTTGTTGTGGCTATACAATGATATAGTCATGTGATGGACTGCATGTGGTCCATGGCATATGTGTACTAATACAGTATGTAACTGAGTCCTCGTTGTCTACATTTGCAGGTTGTCATAATCCACAACATTGTGGCCCATGAGGGTGACATGCTTTTAACAACCTACCATCTTTGACTTACATTTTTGCACATTTATTTATTTATTTATTAAATTCATATGGCGCACAGCTACCCAGAGGTTTCCCGGCGCCTACGGACATACAAGACAAGAGATAAGGGCCAGAGCTATTGAAAAAAAAGGCTCTACTGATTAAAAAGCCACGTTTTCATAGGTCGTGCTGACATTTGTAGACATTGTGCAAGTCTTTCAAAGTGCAACCATATAGGATGGCCATGCAGAATAGCGCTGTGATGTGCAACAAGTCATCGGTCTCATCAGTACAACTGTGTACACATGAAGTTTGACTACGTGCAGATGACTTTAGACACACCCATGTACACAGGCCGATGGAAACAAAGTATTCTGTGACTTGTGAGTGTTTGAGCAATGTCTGAGTCGCCTTATGACATGGTACACCCCTGCCAAGAACATGCTTGCCACAGCTGACCTTACACTGTAGGGAAATCCACTCATGGCAGTGTGTTCATCTGTGACATATCCTGAGCCCATGGTGTGTGTGAGGTGAGCAGGAATCGGTCTTCAAACCACCTTTCCTACTAAGACTCTAGTCCCTGCAGATGTTCCTGTTTGATAAGCTTTCTGTGGGCTGTCCAATACAGTGCTTTCTCAACTGATTGGAAGTAGTGGCAGCCTGCTTTGGTCAGACTACATCATGTTGATCTAGTGTTTTGTCTGTGTGTGCTTTGACTTCATGTTTTCACCCACACCCCTCATGTAATTGGGCATGATGTATCTTGTGTGTTGTGATTTAAGCCTGAACAATGATGTAGTCCTTTTCAGCTATGCATGATGTTAAACCTGGTCACACAAAGCTGGAATAGAGATGCATGGATGTATGTGGTTTGTCCGTGTGCGACATGTGTTGAGCAGAATGGGGTGCTGGTGCACAGGTGTGTAGTGTGTCAATCTGTCATACAGACACCACTGTAGCCTGTGTCACTTCTATGCTCTTCATTGGCACACAGGGGAGTGACAGTAAATTTGTTTGTGCAGCCTAGCTGCATGTGTGTATAGCAAGGTTGATGTTGCATGTGCTGAGCTGACACACACAAGTGTATAGTCGATGGAGACTGGTGTCTTGTAGGTATGCATGGAGTGTAGACTCATATGTGATGGCAGCAGGAATATTTGAGATGGTGTCAGGAGGTGTTGTGTATGACTTCAGTACATTGGTTTTTGAAGTGTTGTGGGACATGGAGTGTGCACATTATCCCCATCTGAGTGCTTGTCTTGCGGGGGTGTGATTCTGATAATGTAATCTAGATTTTGTGCCTCTACCCTGCACAAGGTGTGGTACAAATGTGTATATGTGATTGGTGGGTATCCCACCGGTGAATGTTGTATAGTGGCATGTGATGAAAGATGTGGTCTTTTGCACTAATGTGCAATTTGACTGTAACAGGGCAGTTATGGATGAGTGATGT
The DNA here is from genome assembly GCA_963921515.1 of Calotriton arnoldi. NCBI lineage: Eukaryota > Metazoa > Chordata > Amphibia > Caudata > Salamandridae > Calotriton > Calotriton arnoldi. The sequence goes on along the minus strand of CAWUFW010008655.1, from coordinate 322,918 downwards.
TTGTTTATACTGTGCATGAGTCCATGTGGATATTGGTTGAGGAAGTCATATATAGATGTTACAGGGCTACATTGAGACAAGGTCTAACTAGCCATATGTGTTAGAGTGTATTTGTGAATGTGATGGTATGTACACCAGTGTTATGAGAATTTGTGCTGGATGGTGAAATGTCAGGTGTTATCCCGTTGTAGTATTTTGAGTTTGAATATGTGTATGCATATTTCCTTAAGTGACACTCCTTTGGACTTGTGCTTTTTTGTTGAATTATGCAGTGATATGAAAATGACAGAGTACACAGCCATTGCACTATGTATGTGTCTTGTTGTGAGATGTGGTGATGTGTGGAGTGTGCTTGTCTGGGTGTGCTGTGATGCAACACAGTGTGGCATGAGTGCAGTCCAAGGCATCACTGAGTGTGGGTGGTAATGAGAGTGGTCCATCTGACATGTAAAGTTTGTCATCTGCTGATGATGAAATGTGTACTGTACATTGTGTGCAGAGCATGTATCTGAGAGATGTTGCGTACATGGTGATGGAGTGGTGCTGCAAGTGTAGGTGTGTATGTGATGAGGGACACACACGTGTGTTTGTACATCTTGGGTTGCAATGGTATGTGTACCGTGCTGGAGCTCATGTGACAGACATGCTTCAACATTTAGGTGCACCAGAGGTGGAATATGACGTGCTTGTGTGTTTGTCAGTTATGAGAGATGGACATGTAGTTTGACATGTGTTGGAGGGATCATTCATGTATGTTTTAATTTAATGCACAACTTGTGTTGAAGTTGGCATATGCGTTGATCATGTGTATGTGTGTGTGCAGGGAGAATACCTATAGTTAATCTGTGGCTGAGTCAGGTATCTGCTGAAGCTTGATGTATGTCAAAGTATGTTAATGTATGCTTTTTGTGATGATCACCGTCAATACACTGATGTGTGCAGTACCGATTAGCATCACAGGAGGAGTAGCCTCCACCCAGACTTGTCTTGTGTGAGTCTTGTGTCGGCATAAGTGCTAAGTAGCACTTTGTAGTCAGTGGTGGACAATGACTGTTCATCAATGTCCTGTGATGGTGGCCTTAGATGGAGGTGGTGACTAAAGGAAGGAAGGGATATTAATTAACACAGGCGTCTGAAATCGGCGCTAAACCAAGTAACGTGATCAGTAAAAAGTTATAAAGTATTCGCGGTGCTATAGGTAGGGGAAATATCCCATAAACCCCCAAAACCTGAACAAAGAAGTCCAGGGCAGAAACAGGACAGCAATTTCTATGACACGCAACAGAGAGTAACAGGTATATAACACTGTTCATGTAATTCTCACAAACAAAAGACAAGTTCTTAATCCGCTGTGATTCGTTTTTAATACAAGTTTCCTTATGCAGTGGCTGCACTGCATAAGGAAACTTGTATTAAAAACGAATCACAGCGGATTAAGAACTTGTCTTTTGTTTGTGAGAATTACATGAACAGTGTTATATACCTGTTACTCTCTGTTGCGTGTGCATAGGAATTGCTGTTAGATGGAGGTGGTGTTTGCTTCTGATGTTAAGTCATGATACGTGAACATTGACTGGCAGCACATTTCTTAGAGGGGTATTGTCCACGCAAGTGTATATGCACTTATGTGTGTTGATCTGCCACCTGTGCTCCAAACAGTCCAGATAGGCATCCCTGCTCTTCCCAGTAGACAAAACACACATAGGTAATCAAGTCTTTTGGACTTTGAGTGCCCAAGGTGTGGGTGCACCATGAGAGTGGAGTAATTATGAAGACATCCCTGGTTGTGTTGAGACTAGAGCCTGCACTGTGGTAATACTCACATGTGACACATGAAAATTTCCCCCAGTTCCATTTGTGTTAGCATCATCAGCGTGTTATCAATCTGTCATCTGGTTTGGCAAGTGTGGGCCTTGTATGTGTCAAAGACTGCTCACAATCAGCACAATCTACCCTGACCTGTAGACTGATGGCAACATGTCTTATTTGTAAATCCTTGGCAGTTTTTATGATTCAGAGACAGTGTTAAAGTGCCTAATGTGTCCAATGCATATTCCATTCTGCACATGTACTCCATCCTCAACGGATGTACACATTTACCATGTGTTATGTCTACCTATGTGTATTGTGTTTGTGAGACACAGATCCCCCCCACCACCCTTGGCGTTGTCACCAGTGCAGGAAGATTAGCTTACACATTTGCTTGTGCATTGGAGCCTACTGACACAGTTGTTGTATCCTCTATCTGGTGAGCTATGTGTCTTCCAAGTCTCATGCAGTACACACTGTCATGGGGGCCTGTGCAATGTCACCTGTCAAGGGAGGTTTTGATGAGGCACAGTGCTGCTGATCAAGGTGGGTGGTGTTTAGAGACGCCAAATGTGACTTGGCTCCCGGCAAGGCCACTACCTAGAATGTGGCCTCCCATCGGGCCCTTAGTCGTCTGTGGATATCCCGGTGAGCAATGGAATTTGCTGGAATATGTTGAACATTTTTGAGTGGTTCAAAGGATGCAATTTTATGGCCTTTTTCCCGTGGCGAATTATGTCCAGTAATAATACATGAGAACCAGGCTCAAACTTGGGTAGTGTCTCTGACCTAGGGGTGGTTTCATTTTTAGCACCAGTTTTCCTTACTCCAACGAGCACAGGAATGGTCTTGCGTGCAGTGGCACGGACTTTTGATGGCTGGAGGTTCGTAAAAGGCCTAGTACTGATATGAGATTTTGCTACTGCTTGCATGCAAGTGATTAAGGCTGATAAAGTGCCACTAAGTGGGGGGAAGGGAAACTACGGTGCTGTTCTGACCTGGGATCTCCTTGGCAAGGGGGAACTATCCTTGCCTTAATTTTTGCACTTTCCATTGCTGATGCTTCGTTCAAGAGGTCTGATGTTCTTTTCCTCCTTCAACCTCTGTGAAGATAGTAACTGAAGAGAACTTAGGGGGGGGTCAAAGATGTAACGCCTTTTCCTAACTAAATTTGGATGTTTCTCTCTTGGAAGCGAGGATCCCTAAGGAAGAGCAGGAGCTTTCGAGCTGACAGTAGCAAGGTCATCTAGGGATCTGAGGGTAAGCTTTGGGATAGGGAGCTAAGGGTAAGCAACAAATTCAGGAACTTGAGGTAGAGAAGATTTATCAGTCTGAAGATGGGTGCCACAATACCTGTCTGAGAACTGCGGGGAAACAGTAGTGCTTCCAGACTTGACCAATATTATAGACCCTACAAGTTTTAAAATGTTTAATTTGCCACCAATTTCTCCTAATATTTGCCTCCTAACACAAGCAATATTTTGTGAAAGGTTGCGACATGCAAATATATATCTTTTTTTTGGGATGCCCAAGACTCCTATTTTTGGTCTCAATCCAACCCTGTACGTATCTACCTTTTCTTTCTCCTCCACAATCTCTATCTCACTTCCTCTCTCCTACACTCTCCATTCTTCCCGTTAAGCCCCCTCCCCCGCCCCTTCCCTTCCATCTTCTGCTCCTCTCAGCGCGTATTACCTTCCTGCTTCGAAAAGTAAGAAATACACATTTGCAGGCAGACTTCTGAGTTGGAACATTAGGCTGCGAGGCCTGCGACACGGAGAGAGCAATTAATACCAGCAAAACATCACCATAAATCTAGCACTTGCCACCAAAGGGCAGACAGCAAGGCACCCCCAGGGGCCATAAATCTATTGTCAGTTGCAGGTCGCCATAAGGTGCTACAGTAACTGGGCAATCGGGGCTGGAGGAAGTGGGAGGTAATGTTCCACATCGTTCAAAGCACACATAAGGCTAGATTCTTGGAACAATCAATCATAAAGTCTCTCTTCAGCAAAACTCGTAGAGAAATGGTCTACTACAATAAAAAGCAGCTACAAACTACAGTGAATCAAGTGTAATGCTCTGGTTTCACTATCCACAGTGCAGCCACTGCAACGCAGTATCGGCCTCATGCCACTAACCACCCGAGTTCTGGCCTCTCTCTACCCAGAGGCCACCAGCTCTTGCACAATCCAGTCTCCCAAGCACGGCCCCCTTTCTAAAGATGCTCCTAGCCACAGACTCCCAGATCTGGTCTCTAATCACAGAGCACCCCAGCTCTCACCTCCAGACAAAATCCCCATGCTCTGGCATCTAGCCGCAGGCTCCCTGCCAATATTCTCAACACTCCCTGGCACCTATCCACAGACACAAGTTCCCGGTCCTTTCCACAGATCCTCAGCTTCAGGCAGGCCTTACACCATCCAGGTGCTTCCCTCTTGCTAGTGACCACCAGCTCTGGCATCTAAACTCTAGACTCACACCTTTGGCCCCTTTCTAATGACAGTCCTCTGGCCCTTATTCATAGATCCTCCAGATCTGGAAACTGGCCAAATGTCACACCAGCTCTGGCCTCTAGCTACCCTTTTTGTGAGCTCTGGCACCTATTCATAATCGTAGAGCTCTGACCCCCTTCCACAAACCCACATCTCTGCCCTCTTATGCACACCAACTCAGCTTGGTACAAAACATGATTTCCTCAATCCTGTCCTTTTTAAGTTGACCCTCCACACAGCTATCTATGTAAAACCTCCTTTCTCACACATGGACTTTTGGCCCTCTACACAATGGGGCTGATTACGATGGCGGACGGACTGGAGTCCGTCCGCCATCGTGGTGGTAACCGGGACCGTCCGCAATACATGCGGCAGTTCCGCACACCAAATTATGATGCGACCGCCACCGTGGCGGACGCATCTTGCATTTTAACATTGCGGTGGTTGCTGCTGACAGCAGCACCCGCCGCAATGTTGAAAAAGCATGTTGTGCATTTCACTGCACTACGTGGCAGGCACCACAGGGTGCCTGCCACTTAGTGCACTGAAATGTAGGGGGATACCATGGGTACCCCCCCAGTGCACAAACACCTCCCCCCAACACAAGGGGGGGGCCCACAACGGGCCCCAGAAACCAATCCCCGCCAGCCTTTAAATGGCGGTTTACCCGCCACGGAAAGGCTGGCTTCCACCAGCATCGTAATTCGGCGGACGGAGCCTGCTAGGCTCCGCCACCATTTTAAGCATGCTGACCGCTCCGCCAGGCAATCATAACGATTGCCTGTGGCGGACGGTCTTTGCGACCACTGCGGTCCGTAAGCGATTCCCACCGCCATCGTAATTCGGCGGTGGGAAAATTGCTGTCAATTGACGGAAGGATCGCCACTGCCGGGCTGGCGGTGACGATCCTTCCGCCATCGTAATCAGCCCCAATGTTTCCAAATTTGCACCCATCCACAAACCAGCTCTAGCCTGTTCGATACTGGGTCAGCAGCTCAGCTAAGAGAGTAATTTACAGTTGGACAAAGTGAGGATTCCATCATAATTTGACAGAGCTCCTGCCCTGAAAAACTCACAGTACCCCCTCCCTGTTTAGAGGATGTGGGGTTGATGAGTTACCACTGATGGAGTCTCAGCCGGCAAAGCCGATGGAAACCCTTAACTTGGCGGCACATCTGCCACTTTGCCACCAGGTCACAGCGGTAGTCACCTCAACCTCTTTAGGGAGGGTGCCTGCCACTGGGTTTCCCTGAAGTCCCAGGCAGGGAAATCACCCAAGTACCACATTGGCAAGCAGAAGACTCCCAGCGTGTCCCTTTGGGAATTTATTTCTGCAAAACAAAAACTCTGCAGAGCGGGTGCAACAAGCATGATATCTGTTCTGTAAAGTTCACTGCGTTTACTGCAATCACCGCACTGATGGTTGCAGTGAAGGCTTTAGAAGTCCAGGCTAAGCAGGCAGGGTTCTCTAAATAGGAAGGGCAGTTATTCACCAGGAGAACAGAGCACATAGCTTCTGCAGACGTGACAGACTGGCTACACAAACTCTAAATAAAACGCTACGATGTGGGCAAGCAAAAGCAGCGAGTATGAGCTACAAACTCAAAATCAAACGATTGTTGCGCCAAACGTAGGGCTTGGAGGTATTTTCCTGGCTTGCACGCGGGTTAATAACATTAAAGTCTGCCAGCGGTACAGACACTGCACTTTACGGACGCCTGAAACCGTGTCATCGGTAACAAGTTTCACACAATGCATCCACCCCACACTGTGTTTGCAGAAGGAAGGTGGGGGGGCACACCCCAAAAACGAATTGCTCCGTTCCATTATCACAACAGCACATAACAGTGGGCATGCGCAATTAAAATTTTCCAAGCTAGAAACTCAAAATAAAACGGGCGATGTGGGCATGTTGCTTTTGTAGCGAAAATTCAGAGCTTACCTCCCACACAATAAAGGAAGTAGTAAACGAAGTGCTGCACGGCATATGCGACATATTTAAAAACAACGCCACTGACTATTGCAGCGAAATGCAAAATTGAAACCGATACCTATAACACCACACAAACTCAAAATAAAACGCTGCGATGTGGCTACACAAACTCTAAATAAAACGCTGTGATGTGGGCAAGCAAAAGCAGCGAGTATGAGCCACAAACTCAAAATCAAACGATGCGATGTGGGCAAGCAAAGGCAACAAGAAGTTCGGGAAAGGCACTCCTAAAAAAAATAACCTTGCGATGTGTTCAAAGAAGCCAGATAAATATAAAAGCAAGCAGATTGCAGACAAAGCTGTAACGGACAAAAATATGTAACAACATGTTGCTTTTGTATCAAAGATTTAGAGCTTACCTCCCACGCAATAAACACAGTAGTAAAGGAAGCGCTGCACGGCATGTGTAACATATTTGAAAACAATGTCACTGGCGAGATGCAGCGAAATGCAAAAGTGAAACTGATAAATATAACACCTAATTAACAAAGCCCTGTCGAGTCTGCCGTAAGCTAAAGAGACGCCGTGCGCGTGCACATCTCCTGTCCGGGCAGGCACGGCAAACAGGAGACAGGGAGGGAACCAACATGCCTCCCTTCCAATCTAAAGCACGCATTTTTGATGCACGCCAATGAGAAGCATGGGTGGAGCTTCCAGCACGCTTCCAAACCAAACCGACAACAATAGTCTCGCAAGCGAGCAACGCATGCGCTGCGTCGCTAGGCGAGACCTAAAAACTGGGCACAAAAAAGGATTTTGCTTTGGTTAAAAGGGGCTGTCATCAGCCTAACCTAAGCAGTAATCGGGGTAGACAAAGGGCCAGCGTTACCAAGAAACTTCATCACCTTGCACAACAGAAACTGCAGTTTCACGCTCACCCCTACCATCAACCACTGGTAGCGTTCAGGAAGAACTAATCAGCAGCTTCTTTGAAAAGGCCTCATGGAATTTCTAAGGGTAGCTCTGTCTCCATCCTCCCCACCTCAGCATCTCGAGCTCCACCCACGGGAATGCAGGGAATGCACTGCTGGGAGAGCAGGACATGCTCCTTTTGACATTGCAGCGGTGCTGCGTGCATCAGCAACCGCCGCAATGTTAAAGCCCGCGATCCGACCGCAGCGGTCGGATTTCGAGCAAGGAACATCGTAATACGACCGTCGGTTATATCGCGGGCCTTGCGGGCGGTCTTTTCCCGTTAACATGGCGGTCGGGGAGGTTTTCTGACCGCCATCGTAATAGGCCCCATAGTTCCTAGATAATGTCTCAATGCTCCTTCCCCAGACTACCCTGAATGGTGAGGCCTGCTTGTGGAGCGTGGTGCATGTATTTACAACACTTAGCAGAAGCCATAACATTGATGCCGTGAATGGTGCAATGAAGATGGAAAGCTGGCCTCTCGAAGACAGAAGTATACTGATGGTCTGAACTCAGTGGGCTGGCAAAATGGTGACGCAACATCAAAGCTGAAAATATGGGGAAAGATGTCTTGAGCACACTACCCAACCCTCTTAGGTGATGTCGACTAGGGAGCAGGTTCCAGGATGAATAGCAATTTCCGATTGCAGAGGGAGCTTAGAGTTTCCAAAGAAACAACAATCTCAAACTAGAACTACTTGCTTTGGTGGGCACTCCACTATGTAAAGTAGAGAATCCACCCATAAAAAACTGAAAAATGTATTTTGTGGCAAGGTCCTCTTTTCCAGCCCCCTTCCTTTGGTGGATCCCCCTTAGGAATCCTTACCACCAGTTTCTTACGGTTCACTGATAGAATATCGATGCCCAAAATATCCCCATATACAAATATCGATGCAAAAATATCGATGTCAAAAATATCGACATCCTAAATTTTAAATTGTAAGTACAAAAATATCGAAACAAAAATATTGATGTAAAAAATATAGATGTACAAAATATCGATTTTTTTTATTTAAATAAAAATTAATGTTATATATTAAATAATAAAATTAACTTTCTTTTTTTTAGATTTAATATACATTTTACCAAATATAATAAAATTAATTTAATTAAAAAAATATTTAAACATACATATATAAAATGTAATATATATATATATATATATATATTTCCTTTAAAACAATTATATTAATTTTAATTTCTTTTATAAATATATAAAAATTTACAAATAAATATATATTTACATACACTTATAACATAAAATCTAATAAAAAAACATTATATTATAAATTAAAACATTAAAATATTTAATAGTCTTTAAAATGAAATTTTGCATTCCATTGAGTGCAACAGTAGGGAAAGTGTTGGATAGAGGAGGGGTAAAAATTACTATTCCCACTCCAGTGGGTGCAACAGTAGGGAAAGTGTTGGATAGCGGAGGGGTAAAACTTAGTATTCCCACTCCAGTGAGTGCAACAGTAGGGAAAGTGTTGGATAGCGGAAGGGTAAAACTTAATATTCCCACTCCAATGAGTGCAACAGTAGGGAAAGGTTTGGTTAGCGGAGGGTAAAATTAATATTCCCACTCCAGTGAGTGCAACAGTAGGGAAAGTGTTGGATAGCAGAGGGGTAAAAATTACTATTCCCACTCCAGTGGGTGCAACAGTAGGTAAAGTGTTGGATAGCGGGTGGGTAAAATTTACTATTCCCACTCCAGTGGGTGCAACTGTAGGGAAAGTGTTGGATAGCGGAGAGGTAAAAATTACTATTCCTACTCCAGTGGGTGCAACAAAAGGGAAAGTGTTGGATAGCGGATGGGTAAAAATTACTATTCCAACTCCAGTGGGTGCAACAGTAGGGAAAGTGTTGTATAGCGGAGGGGTAAAAATTTCTATTCCCACTCCAATGAGTGCAACAGTAGGGAAAGTGTTGGATAGCGGAGGGGTAAAAATTAATATTTTCACTGGAGTCATTTCAAAATTAAAAACAAACAAATTAACAACAACAACACAAAAGATTTTAAAAACAAAAAAATAAAACATATATAAAAGTTTTAAATATTACAAAAGATAGAAACAGATTAGAATGTTAAAAATATCTAACAAATACCTAGAAAGATTATTTTAAAAATTTCAAAAAGTAACTTAAAAACAAAAAAATATTTTTTAATAGAAAATTTTTATAAACAAAAACATTAATTACTACATAAATGTAATATTTTTTTATTTCCTACCCTATAACACCACACAATTCACAACCCACATTTAATTTTTTTTAAAAATGTACCTCCATAATTAATCAATTAAACAAATACTATTCATTTAAAAACATTAAAAACAAATAAACATTTACTCCCCATTACACCTATAAAACCAAAACACAAAATAACAATAAACACTTACCATAAATATTTATCAATTGATAAATTAATTTAATAATCAACTAATTATTAATTAAACATAAATTACTTTCCACCCTCTACCCCAATAAACACCACAACCCACACCTAAAAATCATTACACAATTTCCATAACTAATTTTACATTAATACATTAATATCAATTAACAACTTATTGATTAATTTAAAAGGATTAACTTCCCACCCTTTACCACTATAAACCCCACAACTTACATCAAAAATTAATTACACAATTGCCAAATTTTAATTTTAATTAAATAATTAGCATTAATTAACAAACAATTAATAATTAATTATAAATAAATTACTTCCCACCCTATTCTCCTATGAACCCCACCACCCACTCCTAAAAAAGAAAATCACACAATTAATTACAAATTATTAAATTCATAATAATTAACCAATTAATAAATATTTAATAATAAAATAACTCCCCCAATTAACACTATAAAATATAAATTAAATAAATAATAAATACAACATTTTAATAGATTTATTATAATTAAAATACTTCCCACCCCATTCCCCTATAAACCCACAACCCGCTCCTAAAAAAATGACACAATTAACATAATTGCCAATTAATAAATTAATAATAATTATCAGCCAATTAATTAATAATAAATTAATTCCCACAATTAACACTATAAAATCTAAATTACATAAATACTAATACATAATAACTTATAATTAATTTATTATAATTAAATTGCTTCCCACCCTATTCCCCTATAAACTCACAACCCGCTTCTAACAAATGACACAATTAACATAATTGACATAATTAATATTAATAGCCAATTAATTAATTAACAATAAATAAATTAATTCCCACAATTAACACTATAAAATCTAAATTAAATAAATACTAATACATAAAAATGTATAATTAAATTACTTCCCACCCTATTCCCCTATAAACCCACAACCCGCTACAGAACTTAAACGCAAAATTTAATTAAGATAAAATTAATTACTACTAAAAATTTAACACATTAAAAAACAAAATAAATTCTTATACAAAAAAAATAGATCACATACTTTTAAAATACATACTAAAATACATAACACTAAATAAAACATCGATATTTTAGAAAACTATATTTTTGCAAACGATATTAACTTCGTTATTTACAGAAACGATATTTCTTACCTGCAAGTCGATATTCTTGACCACGATATTCTTTCTGTCGATATTTCTGTATCACGATATTTAAAACTCGATATCTGTGTTTGTCGACATTTTAAACTCGATATTCTGTCTGTGCACCGTTTCTTACATACAGCCCAGAAGGTCTCTCAAACCTAGGGTGGCATAGGGATAGCAGGAGTCTCAGCCACACTGTCCTCTTGGGAAAAGCTACGGACAGGCATCCTGCGTCATGAGAAAGAGCCGAACAGCTCCTCCAGCCAAGTCTGAACGATGTTCAAATACCACTGATAGGTGAGGAAAGCGTGCCGCCACCAAAGAAGGACGAGCTACTGTGGCGAAAGAAAGCTGCTGACATCTGAAAAAAGACAACACCTTGCATAGAACACACCCGTGCAACAAACAAGTTAATAACTGATTATGCAGTGGGGGAAATCAGTGGTCTTTATGTCTACAGCAATGAGGGTGTGTGGAGATATGCAGCTCGGTGAGAGGTACTGTCTTTCGAGGAGCTCATCCAAGTTGAAGTGGGGTGCTGCAGGTCGTTGGTCCTAGCCAGGCCTGACCGTCACAGCAGCAGCTCATTTCTGGTCTTCCCTCGAGGTGCATCAGCAAGAAAGGAAACCTTGGCAACAGAATCCTCATTTACCCTGCTCTCCACATAGATGTCTGTCAGCAGGAGCACCAACTCCCAGGGAAAGGCAAGCTGTCCACTCCAATGGGAGTCCGAGCACCACACCCGGCTTCATATTCAATTACAGAATAATGTAGTGATGTCATCACATAATTCTGATTGCAGTATATGGTGATCCTCTCATATTCTGGAACAATTCCATGAGGTCAAAAGACAACCGGACTCCAGAGGCCAGTCCACAGCTAGTAGTGAGTCCTGTTCCTCTATCAGGTACAGCTCCTGACGAGGCCTCGCAGTATCTAGGACCTCCATGAAGCAAGGACCTTTCCTACTGGGATACTTCATCCAGTGGGTTCTCCAGTAGTAAGGTTTGCTCTGGTTTCTGGGATTGGGACTAGTGCAGTACTGATGTGCATGGATCTTTTTCTAGTGCACTGGGCTCCTCAGCCCATCTACACCCTGCCTTCGCTGGGAGTGGAGGAAGGAATCCAGAGTGCTTAATATGGGCCACAGTCACACCAGCATGTCCAAAACCAGGGATATGAGGACAGTCCATTCGTCTGGAAGAGTACAATCCTAAAACATCATAAGAAATGCTGTACCCTTATAGGCCCCTAAGGTCCCTTCATAAGGAGTGACACTGACACTCATAATGCTTACCATGCTCTATTATAACAGGCATGGTGCCAATTGTGGTAGCATTTCATCAGAACACCAAGCAATTGAGAAGTACATATGTCTCTTCACTCCATAAGATGTCTTCCCCAAAAAAGTAACCCCAATATAATACAAAAGGTATGACTTTCATGGTAAGAGGACTTCTCTTGAATGGTAAGCAAGCTGTGATGGGGCAAGAACTACTATATTTCAATTAGCCATCAGGACAATCCTCCCCTTGAATTCGAACCAGGAAGTGAGACAGCAGGTTCAACACTCATTCTAAGAATCTTTTCAAGAATGATAAAAAGGGTGAGAGATAGCAGAATCCCTTAATCAAAATGCCAGATATGCTGCGAGATAACAGACATTGCATCAATTATAAGAGTCCTTCCTGAGATCGCTAATAACACTGAAATACTGTAGGCACTGCATCCATCAGCAAGATCCCTTCTCCAAAATAGGATTACATTATGGTGCAGGAATTGGAGCCCATTGTAAGCCACTTCACCCAGAATGATAAGCTTGCTGAGACACAGCATGTCAGCTCTCGTTGCAAGTGTCTTTCACTACTGTGCCATGGCCAGATCTGCTCCACTCTAAGAGATTACCCAGAACGAAATGCACAATGTGACTCTTAAGGCAGTGGCTCCATGAGTTGCACTTGAACAATAGGAGTACATGTAGAAGGAATAGGTTGTATTTCAGAAAGATCTCCTAAAAAGCCAGCCTTTCCAGCAATCTCTGGGAAGTAGGCAGGTGAACTGATATAAGAAGAGCTCTTCACTACAATAATAACACTCCGGCATCTTGAGGTGTTACAAGGACTTCAGACACTACTGTTTAATACCACAGTGAGAGAGTAAGTGTGGGGCCACTGGAAGATCCCTGCACCAGAATAAAACAATCCAAAGTCAATAAGTCAGAGATTAATTACTAAAGTAAGCTGCAATACCAGTTGTTTCAGCCCTTTCCCAGAATGCTAAGCATATTCTTATACCACCAGTCAATACCAGTTGTACGAGCCCATCCCTAGAATGCTAAGCAAACTTTGAGAAAGTTTTTCAATGCCGGTGGCATGAGCCCTTCCTGGTATGCTAAGCAATACTAGTGATATAAGCCCCGCCCCAGACTGCTACCTTGCGTTAGGCTGGTTGAATAGTAACAAGCACTGTTAATGCCAATAGGTCTGACTTTAAAATAATGTTGTATGGTAATGTGAAGCATAACAAGTAAATAGCATATGTATTTGTGCAGAAGCAAAACATTTCAGAATAATATTGGTGTAGGTTAAAAGGTGAGGTGACAGCTGCACTGTCAAGCTAGACCTAAAAAATCTATGTAGGTTAAAGACTGCCCTCCTCCCACCTGTGCTGCAGCCAGAGAAAGTCAAACTTCATAAATGATCTAGTTATCTATGATACTTTTACATCATTATAATATCATGCGAGTGCCCCTGAAAGTTCAAGCTCAACCAGCTGGATAAACAAAATGATCAAAGCTGGTGGAGGGCAAGCACTTTTTTTGTGGAAGCACACACCTCCTGCCCAATCAAAACATGTACTCCTGCTGCCCAACAACTCTCTAGAGGTACTCATAATTGTCTGGTGACAGCTGGGCTTTCAAGGCAGACCATAAACAAGCATTTGCAATGCAATAGGTCTCGCATTTACGTAGAGTTTGAGCTATTGGCATTGTAAATGACAATGACTTTTATTTATGAATTGTTTTTAAAACAGATAAATAAAAGGCATTGTCATTTACAATGCCAATAGCTTAAACTCGCTGTCTGTAGCGGTTTCCAGTTCACTGTGGACAGTGTGATATCAGCTCTTCACCAGGACCATATGAAGGGGGCTGATATTATGTGACACACTGTGGTGCTGTGTGAGTTGGCACATCTGTTAGTACCCGACAGCCTCTGGCTACTGGAGGTAAAGGTGGCAGAGAAGCAGATCCTGAAAGGTGCTGCATTTTCCAGCAGGCCTACTGGAAGGTCCACCAGTGGTGTGACAGCATGGATGGAAAATGTCAGGGAATCAACATCAGAGACAGGCATACATACATACAGAGAGAGAAGAAAGATATCTCCCAGCCGTCTACCCACAAGAAAGGAACAACAGAAGAAAGTGGTGATGACAGGTCAGCGGGAGGATTAGGGCCTGGACAAAGGGAGAGAATGGTGACCTCAGAAACAATTCTGGGCAAACTGGACAGTATTGAGAGAGCATCTATTGCGATGGAACCCAGACTGAAACACCTGGAGTAAGGGATGACTGGAAAGGAGGATTCTGTTTCGGCCGTGGACACAAGAGTACAATTACTTGTACAGCAGCTGGACTGTGTAGCAAAATAGGTTCAGGAGCAGGTGGATTTTCAGTGTAGGATCACAAGGGCACTGTTGATGGTAAAAAGAAACATTGAAAACCTGAGGCGGTTAAGCAAACAATTTTGGGATTTCCCACTGTATCATCTGAGAACAAAATAACAAAGGAGCAGTCCCCGTTTGCAGCTCAGCAGCCACCCATGAATTACGATGCCAAAGAATTGGTGAGGAAAGCCTATAGACTGCCAACCAGGTCCTTTGATGCCACTGTGTTCCCAGCTGGTGGTACAGTCACTGTAACTGTGTGTGACCCGGACCTTCGCAAACTTATAATAAGGAAGACGGTGACTCTAAATCATAATCCACAGGTTCAGGGTCGGCACAGTCTCCTCTTTCCAGGCCTCAGAGCAATGACTGAGAGCACTGAGTTATAAGAGGTGAGAAAGGATTTGATGAAACTGGAAATCACATGCTCACTCTGGTACTGAGCACTGCTGTAGGTGCTGTGGAAGGATGAAAGTTACATCTTCAATCAACATGAAGCACCAGGCTATTTCTTGGACAGAGTCAAATCTAGGAGTGTTACAAAGGCAGATAGTTGGAAGTTTGCACAAGAGTGGTAATCCCACCATCTGAGTCCCTTTGTGGGGTCATGTAACCATATAGGGAGTCATCTCCGTGCAGAGGCGCAACTAGAGCCAAATTTCAGGGCGGGCTAATAACAATTTCGGGGGGGGGGGGCTAATTCTTCCAGCAGTAGGCAGAGTGGCGATGCAGGGGCTCTAAGAAGGGGTGAAAACATAACAAAGCCTATTTAACAAGTGAATGGTCTTTTAAAGACCTGTGAAGTACTCGGGTGCAGCTGCAATAGGACGGTCGCCAGCCCGGGAAGCTGTCTCAGCCCGGGCTGACATACACGACGGGGGGGCTGAAGCCCTTTGAGCCCAATGGGCGTTGCGCGCCTGTCTCCGTGTAAGCTAGCAGAGTTTAAGACTGACATTTATTCTGTGATCCCACAATTTCTGCTTCTCCACACTCTACATTCCCCCATCTGCTCCCCTAAAGTAAGTTCAGTTCTTTCTTCCCTTCCGTTTTCTTTTTTCTCACTTTTCCATGCTGGGCAAAGTTTGTGAACAGTTTGCACATTAATCCATATTCCACTGTCTTTTGCTTACCGTGCATTTTCGTCTTTTTCTTTCCGTACCCTTCCTATCACACTGAACTACGTTTAGAGAAAAATATTTGTTTGTGTCATGACAAAAAAATTAAATGTAAGCAGTTTAACGGATTGAGATATGTAGGTGTACATATATCACTGGAAAGGGAGGGATGTTGCAATGCTTGCCGGTAGGCAGATCATACATTTTCTTCTAATGAAAAACATTGAAACATAAAAGGTCACTTTTGGTATAATGCTGTACCGTGCAAATGTAGAGATCATGAGGAGACAGGGCTTGGCCAATGAAATGCAGACAGTGTTTAATTTGTGAAAATTTAAATGCAGGTGCCAGAGGCTCTGCCCAGACTCTTATGACCTATTAAATGGCAGCGCGGTTGCACCAAGGCTTCGTAGTCTTGCATCCACCTCACGCCTCTTTAGTACACTGTCAGGCACCCCTGTCCCTTTATCTCGTTTTTCTTTCTCAATTCGTGACACCGTTCCATCTTTCTCCTTCTTTCCCTGTGTTTGTAGGGCACTTCAGCCAAGATGGGAGAGTGTAGGAGAATTTCGGTCAACAGAGCAAACCTCCATTTCACAGTTGTGCCTCCGTTTTTGAGGCAAGCTCAAATGACTGTAGATATATGCTAGGCACGGATCTCCCATCTGGACTTCCGCAGGGCGAAATACAGAGTATGCCATTAAGGGGATGTGAGCCTGCGGTCTTCAGGCAGCAGAGCAAACTCTACAGCAGGTGCATTCATCCACTGCACTAACAGATGTGTTTGGCAAAGATTATGAGCAGAGCCTGGCTCTCAGAATGCAGTGTAGGTTTAACTCTGGGCTATCTGGGACAGGAATGTAGACCACAGTAGTTTTCTACATCCAAATAGATGGGAATCCATGTATTTGGAATGTAATGCCCTCACACACCCCAAAGGGTGTCATGCTTCATCATCGGGATGCTCCTCGTCAGGCCGGCGCTGCAATGCCTGACGGGCTCCCAATGAGGGGCACTTTGGCGGAGATCTTTTTCCAAGTAGCCGTTTGGTGCCGTGGGGGTGAGGGGTCTAATGAGTGTAGATGTAAAAATATGTGATATAAAGTGTGAATTAAAACAGGGTAGGAAGTACCAACAAAAACTATTTTAATTGTGAGGTCTCCTACTCTGATTAAAAATAATTGAGCGCACTGCTAAGGTAATGTCTTAGATACGGCGCTCTTCCATGTGATCGGTCAACATGTTTCTTCGCATTTTCCTATAGTGTTGGAAGCGATTCTTCAGGACCTATGAAAATAAAAAAATAAAAAAGAACTATCTACACTATATACATTATGGTGGACCTAGATTAGTCATATATTAAGTATAAATTCATGACCACCGTACCTTACTCTATCTAGTGGCTAGTAGTGTAGGTTCTACCTATTTAGGAGAAAAACCATGTATAAATATACAATGACCAGCCACGTTTATCGTATGCTACTGTATACAGTCTGCTTGTTACTGGCACAACATTCATAAGTGAGGTGTCGCAAGCATTAACCCACCATGTGCCAAAAACAAAGTGGTCTATTCAATGCATTCAGTTCATTAGACCCAATCAGTGAAGTATAATTTGTCCGTTACCGCAAGAAATACATAGAACTCACCCAATCAAAAATGAGTATCTGCTTCATCAATCCCCGGCAAATCGGAATATGAGGAACTTCCCCACATCCTAAAGCGGATTGTAGATGAAACATATATGGAAGAGAAGAACCATGTTTGTTTAAAAAGGAACAAAAAGTAGAAAGCAGCACCTACAGATTCTCAAGGTATTCTAACAGGTCACTACTACGCAGAGCGGTTTACGCCTATTAGCGGACTTTACGAACACAAATGAAATCAGCTCTATTGGTTACCCTAGATGTAAGAGGCACCTCTACACTAATATTCCACAGAGGGCCACTCTAGGTGTGATCGAGGAGGCTTTTCAACAAGCATACTTGGCAGTCACAAACACCTAGTAGCTTTGTTATGGAACTAGCTACACCTAGTTTTGATTGAAATTTTTTTCGAGGTTCAAGGGCCAACTGTACTCATCAGACTCCTAGGGGACTTCCATGGGGAGTACCATGGCGCCCAGTGCAGCAGGGCTGTATATGGCTTCATCTTAGAAGAGGATAACAATTCTTAATGATTCCAATCCATATAAAGACAATCTATGCCTCTGGAAGAGATTCATGAGATGATTATGCCATCATCTTTAATGGCGAGGTAGTGAGTGATACATTGTAACGAGTTTTGAATCGCATTGCGATCAATACTTTAAATCCCTATCTTACAGGGTTTTCCTTGCATCAGTCTCAAATAGACAGCATACCCTTCCTCGACCTATTGATAAGGTCTAGACCATGGTACATTGAGCACCACCATATATAGGAAGCCTACAGATCGGCAATAGTCTGCTACTTTTATAGCAGTTGCCATGCCACATGCGCCTTGAAAGAAAATTTACCTGTGGGCCAATTTTTGAGACTCCGTAGGAATTGTAGTCAAGTAGAAGACTACAAAAATGAAGCAATTACGTTGGCAAAAACCTTACACAACGCCAATACCCAGCACGTAATGTGGCCCTCTCTAAAAAACGTGCGAGAAACAACAACAGGGAGGCCTTATTAGAACCCAGACAAAAAATTGCAACAGAAAAATTGACATGTGTGACAACATTTGGTCCAGACTCAGTAAGAATAAAGCAGGCTATCAAGAAACATTGGGGTATACTGAACACTGGTGATTTGACTCTTGAACAACCACGTTTTGCTTTCAAACGTGCGAGTAATCTAAAAGACAGATTGATCCACACCAGGCCTCAGACACGACCAACCAACACACAGAGACAACTGTGGGATTTACCTCCAGTGCAGGGACACTACCCATGCAGCACCTGCACTGTTTGTGCCCTGACAACAGTGACTAAGACCATAACATTTAATGAAACATTTACATGGGAATTGCGCAAACACAGTAATTGCAACTCAACAAACTGCATCTACATGATCACATGCCCTTGTGGTCTAAAATATATAGGGATGACCACACGACCGGTAAAGGTGAGAATTACTGAACATCGCAGCAACTTTCGTTGCCATAAGGTTAACACTAAGATGTGTACACATTTTTTCAACACCAACCATGCACCAGACTCTTTCCGCTGGATAGTACTGGAAACATTCTCCAAGATTAGTAAGAATGCTTTGTTTTACAAAGAGCAGAGATGGGTGCATCGTTTGTCCTCCGACACACTGGGTTTGAATGAGAACATTCCATGGAGCGCACTACGGATGTGATCATACCCTAATAGACTATACTTTGTAGTCTGCCCCTCCTGGTATTATATAGTTTCTTATCAGTCTGCTAGGATACATATACCACCATTGAATGGCTAATTGTCTTAATTTCATAGGTCACAATTTATGGTGTGGTTATATGTAATAGTACCAACTTTCATTCTCATGTATAATTTTAGAGCATATAAGGCATCTTGTCATACTAGACACCCCTATCCAAAATGGCCGACTCATTTGCACAAGAACCTTAGGCAGCATATAACTACTTTTGGTCCTTGATCTTGAGCCTAGCACCACCAGATGTTAAATATGACATGCTTTCTATAAATGAGATAGATCCAAGTGGATACCCTGTGTGTATATTAATTAATTTTTTGACAAATAACGGCGAATAACGATTTCAAAACCGTTCAATGTATCAATAGTTTTTACGATACATTTATTATAGATTACAGGCACTAATATTTCATGACTATTTGTTGGGTAGACTCGTAGAGACCCGTAGGGACAAGGAATCTACATTATTAGGTTTTGTGTACAATTCGCGCCTTCTCTAAGATGGCGCCCGCTGTGCCATTATTTAACATCTCCGGCGTTAGCGGCGCATGCGTGAGATACCGACACAGCTGACACAGATCAGGGAAGGAGTGCGGAAGTACAAGGGGGATAAATAGCCGAACCGGCACTCTCTCATTCACCTCCCGAACCCGGCAACTGAGGGTAGGTCTAAGGATGCGTTGCGGATTGCGCAACTGTGAGTATACTGGGGAAACCTTTATTTTTCCATCAATTTTTCCATCTAGCACTTTTTTATTTGTATGTTGGAGGACTTTCATGCCTTTTTTCAGTGAGATAATTTGCACAACATACAAATTGGGCATTGTGTACTGTTATGAATAAATATATCTCCTTAATATATATCTGGGGGACCGGAACAGCATAACATATAGGAATTTCATTCATTTGATATGAGAAACATGATAGGGGACAACCCCCCCTCTCTTGTGTAGTTAGTGAGATATTAGAATACCTTGAAAATCTGCAGGGTGCTTGCTTTCTTTCTTTTTGTTCCTTTTTAAACAAACATGGTTCTTCTCTTCCATATATGTTTCATCTACAATCCGCTTTAGGATGTGGGGAAGTTCCTCATATTCTGATTTGCCGGGGATTGATGAAGCAGATACTCATTTTTGATTGGGTGAGTTCTATGTATTTCTTGCGGTAACGGACAAATTATACTTCACTGATTGGGTCTAATGAACTGAATGCATTGAATAGACCACTTTGTTTTTGGCACATGGTGGGTTAATGCTTGCGACACCTCACTTATGAATGTTGTGCCAGTAACATGCAGGCTGTATACAGTAGCATACGATAAACGTGGCTGGTCATTGTATATTTATACATGGTTTTTCTCCCTAAATAGGTAGAACCTACACTACTAGCCACTAGACAGAGTAAGGTACGGTGGTCATGAATTTATACTTAATATATGACTAATCTAGGTCCACCATAATGTATATAGTGTAGATAGTCTTTTTTTTATTTTCATAGGTCCTGAAGAATCGCTTCCAACACTATAGGAAAATGCGAAGAAACATGTTGACCGATCACATGGAAGAGCGCCGTATCTAAGACATTACCTTAGCAGTGCGCCTTTCAATTATTTTTAATCAGAGTAGGAGACCTCACAATTAAAATAGTTTTTGTTGGTACTTCCTACCCTGTTTTAATTCACACTTTATATCACATATTTTTACATCTACACTCATTAGACCCCTCACCCCCACGGCACCAAACGGCTACTTGGAAAAAGATCTCCGCCAAAGTGCCCCTCATTGGGAGCCCGTCAGGCATTGCAGCGCCGGCCTGACGAGGAGCAGCCCGATGATGAAGCATGACACCCTTTGGGGTGTGTGAGGGCATTACATTCCAAATAAATGGATTCCCATCTATTTGGATGTAGAAAACTACTGTGACCTGCATTACCATATTTCTGGATTGTTTAAGGAACAGCACTATATTTCAGTTTTTGAATAGCATTTGGGCATTTGTGCTGGACTTTGAAGAAAAAGCCCTCCTGTCCCCCCTTTTTTGTGTACATAGTTGAGCACGGGTTTCCCGTGGGACTTTGTTTAGGTGTTATGGCGGGTAAATACTAGATTTTGTCCCCCAACACTTAATGGTGGCAAACTATACCTATTTGGTTGCTTGTTCACCTCTATTCTATTATTCTCCAAATCCATTGACACACGTGGATCTCCATCAATATGGAAGATCAAGGATTGAGTTTTGGAGATGACCAAGCCGCAGAAATACTAAGAGCCCCCTCCATTCTAGGAACAGAAAGCAGTGCTGCTTCAGGAAGCCAGTCGGAGGACTGGCAATCTCTCTCCTCTCTTAAACGGGAGTGGGTGAAGGTAACCCTACATGGCGCACTTATGACAGAGTATTTGAGGGCCAACATCGCACCTAATGGCCTGATAGTACGCAACTTCCCACGATTATTTTTGGAAGACGGTACTTTTAAGAAAGAGTGGTCAATGGTGTCATGGAAATGCACCAGGGACCTCCTTATCCTGATAATTAATACAGCCAAGAGAATAGCAGATGCATTATTGACAAGGATACAGGCAGCTGAGGCCAGTATCAAGAGTACCACGTCTACCAATACTGCCTTTAAACTAAAACTTACTGAGCTCAACAATGAGATAGCGGAACATAAAGAATATCTGATGAAACAAAAAGTCTCCAAATTACAGAAAGACATTCGTAAGTTTGATAAGGAAAAGGTGTACCCTTACCTAAAGACCGATTACGCCCCCAGACTCCAGCAGTACCTCTGATACGAGTTCAGATTCAACAAGAAGAGGTTCATCAACCAATAGTGACTCAAGTACAGAGGAATGGGGTTATAACCGACGCAGAAGGGGAGGACGACAAGGTTTCCCAGAATTCCAAGTGCCACAATTCCAGGGACCTGGTTTTTGGCCGTATCCCTTGTACCCTCAAGGGCCCCCTCAATTCTACCCTGTAGGAAACAACCAACCTTTTTTAGGAAGAGGTTGGGGCAGAGGGCGAGGAAGAAAAAGAGGGCAGCAATTACAACAACAACAGAAGAAGGTACATTGGCAAGAGTCCAACCGGGATATGATGGAGACCCGGAGCCACTCGAAAAGGGGACATTGATTGTCAACCTATCACAGAGGACCTTGACTGAAATTGAAGTAAGGGTCCTAGAGAAGGGATTGGGTTTCGTTCCTACACCAAAAATAGATAGGTTTAAGGAACAATGTGAATTACAGAACTTCTTCCGCAAAGTACGCTTAAAAGCATTTTTTAATGAGACAGAGCACCCACAACAGACAGACTCAGGACAATGCCTCGACGTTTACCCCTAATAATGGGATGGTACCTAACGAAGTATTGACCTTCGAACAGGCTGTGCTCAGAGAACTGGGAAACGGTACTACTAGGAGATATTTCAATAATTTCTCTAAAGAAGAGTCGACGGCTGTCGACTCTCTGGCCAACAATACTTCCATAATAATCAAGCAGGCTGAAAAAGGGGGAGCAACGGTAATAATGGCCACAAGTGACTATGACACTGAATGTCAACGTCAATTAGAGAATCGACAATATTATACACCTATCAGTAATAGTCCAGTGACACGATTATTACAAACTATAACCTCTTTGGTTTTCTCGGCTGAGAGCCAAGGGTGGCTCAGTAAAAAAGAGGCAGATTTTTTGATTAAGAAGGATCCAAAAACTCCATACTTTTACATCCTGCCAAAGATTCATAAAGGTCTGCGACCAGTCCCGGGACGTCCTATAGTCTCCGGGATAGATTCAGTACTCGAACCCCTATCGAAGTTCTGTGATTACTTCATGCAGCCATTGGTAAAACAGACACAATCCTATCTACAGGATACCGCAGACGTTTTACGCCTATTAGCGGACTTTACGAACACAAATGAAATCAGCCTATTGGTTACCCTAGATGTAGAGGCCCTCTACACTAATATTCCACAGAGGGCCACTCTAGGTGTGATCGAGGAGGCTTTTAACAAGCATACTTGGCAGTCACAAACACCTAGTAGCTTTGTTATGGAACTAGCTACACTAGTTTTGATTGAAAAAAAATTCGAGTTCAAGGGCCAACTGTACCATCAGACCCAGGGGACTTCCATGGGGAGTACCATGGCGCCCAGTGCAGCAGGGCTGTATATGGCTTCATTTGAAGAGGATAACATTCTTAATGATTCCAATCCATATAAAGACAATCTATGCCTCTGGAAGAGATTCATAGATGATATCATCATCTTTTGGCGAGGTAGTGAGGATACATGCAACGAGTTTTGTGCATGGATCAATACTTTAAATCCCTATCTTAAGTTTTCCTGCACAGTCTCAAATAGACAGATACCCTTCCTCGACCTATTGATAAGGTTAGACCATGGTACATTGAGCACCACCATATATAGGAAGCCTACAGATCGCAATAGTCTGCTACTTTTTAGCAGTTGCCATCCACGCGCCTTGAAAGAAAATTTACCTGTGGGCCAATTCTTGAGACTCCGTAGGAATTGTAGTCAAGTAGAAGACTACAAAAATGAAGCAATTACGTTGGCAAAAACCTTACACAACGCCAATACCCAGCACGTAGTGTGGCCCTCTCTAAAAAACGTGCGAGAAACAACAACAGGGAGGCCTTATTAGAACCCAGACAAAAAATTGCAACAGAAAAATTGACATGTGTGACAACATTTGGTCCAGACTCAGTAAGAATAAAGCAGGCTATCAAGAAACATTGGGGTATACTGAACACTGGTGATTTGACTCTTGAACAACCACGTTTTGCTTTCAAACGTGCGAGTAATCTAAAAGACAGATTGATCCACACCAGGCCTCAGACACGACCAACCAACACACAGAGACAACTGTGGGATTTACCTCCAGTGCAGGGACACTACCCATGCAGCACCTGCACTGTTTGTGCCCTGACAACAGTGACTAAGACCATAACATTTAATGAAACATTTACATGGGAATTGCGCAAACACAGTAATTGCAACTCAACAAACTGCATCTACATGATCACATGCCCTTGTGGTCTAAAATATATAGGGATGACCACACGACCGGTAAAGGTGAGAATTACTGAACATCGCAGCAACTTTCGTTGCCATAAGGTTAACACTAAGATGTGTACACATTTTTTCAACACCAACCATGCACCAGACTCTTTCCGCTGGATAGTACTGGAAACATTCTCCAAGATTAGTAAGAATGCTTTGTTTTACAAAGAGCAGAGATGGGTGCATCGTTTGTCCTCCGACACACTGGGTTTGAATGAGAACATTCCATGGAGCGCACTACGGATGTGATCATACCCTAATAGACTATACTTTGTAGTCTGCCCCTCCTGGTATTATATAGTTTCTTATCAGTCTGCTAGGATACATATACCACCATTGAATGGCTAATTGTCTTAATTTCATAGGTCACAATTTATGGTGTGGTTATATGTAATAGTACCAACTTTCATTCTCATGTATAATTTTAGAGCATATAAGGCATCTTGTCATACTAGACACCCCTATCCAAAATGGCCGACTCATTTGCACAAGAACCTTAGGCAGCATATAACTACTTTTGGTCCTTGATCTTGAGCCTAGCACCACCAGATGTTAAATATGACATGCTTTCTATAAATGAGATAGATCCAAGGGGATACTCTGTGTGTATATTAATTAATTTCTTGACAAATAACGGCGAATAACGATTTTAAAACCGTTCACTGTATTAATAGTTTTTACGATACATTTATTACAGATTACAGGCACAAATATTCCATGACTATTTGTTGGGTAGACTCGTAGAGACCCGTAGGGACAAGGAATCTACATTATTAGGTTTTGTGTACAATTCGCGCCTTCTCTAAGATGGCGCCCGCTGTGCCATTATTTAACATCTCCGGCGTTAGCGGCGCATGCGTGAGATACCGACACAGCTGACACAGATCAGGGAAGGAGTGCGGAAGTACAAGGGGGATAAATAGCCGAACCGGCACTCTCTCATTCACCTCCCGAACCCGGCAACTGAGGGTAGGTCTAAGGATGCGTTGCGGATTGCGCAACTGTGAGTATACTGGGGAAACCTTTATTTTTCCATCAATTTTTCCATCTAGCACTTTTTTATTTGTATGTTGGAGGACTTTCATGCCTTTTTTCAGTGAGATAATTTGCACAACATACAAATTGGGCATTGTGTACTGTTATGAATAAATATATCTCCTTAATATATATCTGGGGGACCGGAACAGCATAACATATAGGAATTTCATTCATTTGATATGAGAAACATGATAGGGGACAACCCCCCCCCCCCCTCTTGTGTAGTTAGTGAGATATTAGAATACCTTGAAAATCTGCAGGGTGCTTGCTTTCTTTCTTTTTGTTCCTTTTTAAACAAACATGGTTCTTCTCTTCCATATATGTTTCATCTACAATCCGCTTTAGGATGTGGGGAAGTTCCTCATATTCCGATTTGCCGGGGATTGATGAAGCAGATACTCATTTTTGATTGGGTGAGTTCTATGTATTTCTTGCGGTAACGGACAAATTATACTTCACTGATTGGGTCTAATGAACTGAATGCATTGAATAGACCACTTTGTTTTTGGCACATGGTGGGTTAATGCTAGCGACACCTCACTTATGAATGTTGTGCCAGTAACAAGCAGGCTGTATACAGTAGCATACGATAAACGTGGCTGGTCATTGTATATTTATACATGGTTTTTCTCCCTAAATAGGTAGAACCTACACTACTAGCCACTAGACAGAGTAAGGTACGGTGGTCATGAATTTATACTTAATATATGACTAATCTAGGTCCACCATAATGTATATAGTGTAGATAGTTTTTAAAAAAAAAAAATTATTTTCATAGGTCCTGAAGAATCGCTTCCAACACTATAGGAAAATGCGAAGAAACATGTTGACCGATCACATGGAAGAGCGCCGTATCTAAGACATTACCTTAGCAGTGCGCCTTTCAATTATTTTTAATCAGAGTAGGAGACCTCACAATTAAAATAGTTTTTGTTGGTACTTCCTACCCTGTTTTAATTCACACTTTACATCACATATTTTTACATCTACACTCATTAGACCCCTCACCCCCACGGCACCAAACGGCTACTTGGAAAAAGATCTCCGCCAAAGTGCCCCTCATTGGGAGCCCGTCAGGCATTGCAGCGCCGGCCTGACGAGGAGCAGCCCGATGATGAAGCATGACACCCTTTGGGGTGTGTGAGGGCATTACATTCCAAATAAATGGATTCCCATCTATTTGGATGTAGAAAACTACTGTGACCTGCATTACCATATTTTTGGATTGTTTAAGGAACAGCACTATATTTCAGTTTTTGAATAGCATTTGGGCATTTGTGCTGGACCTTGAAGAAAAAGCCCTCCTGTCCCCCCTTTTTTGTGTACACAGGAATGTAGACGACAGACCATCATGTTAGATTATATAAAATCCCTACACGGGATGCGAACGAGCAATACTCCGTGTACCCACCATAACAGGAGCTCGCGGCAGACTTTGTCCGGTTCTCACAAGTTAGAACGGAGTGTGGGTGTCCGGCTCGCAGGCCGCACCGAGTACACCAGCCCCTTTCTGCTACCGCCTGTGGTAACGAGCTGGGAGCTCCGCACCACAGAACGGTGAGAATGCCCCTGAGGTGCCCGGGAGGCTGACAGTGGCACAGTCTTCCCAGGAAACCGGAGTGACCCGCGACAAGCACCACAAAAGGCCCTTTAAGTGGGGGACAGAAGCTAGTGGCCGGGGGATAAAGTTATTCACTCGCTCGAGTCCTGACAACACAACGGGCGTAGGCGGACAGAACTACACTAAACAAGGCGCCCCCCCATTGTCCAGGCCGTGTGCGAGCAAAAACAGATGCCGCGGCCATGCGCGAGCCAAATTTTCAGTCCGGGTGGGCGGAAAGGAGACAGGACAGCAAAAAAGACGTCGTGCACGCGGACAACAAAAGAAACTCCGTGCGCGTGCACACCTGCTGTCTTCCGTACGCCCGTGCACATGTCCTGTCCCCCTTCGGCCAAGAAACCGACAACAATAGCTCTCACCAAGGCGCGCAGCACATGCGCTGCATCGCTAGGCGAGACCTAAAAAACCACTAATTGCCGGCGAGGGCGTCACTTCACTGCCATCCAGAACCAGCTGGGGCAGAGTTTGCCTCGCATTCTGGGAAAGCACAATGGTTTTTAAACCTGGAACAGAAAAGCGAGGTCTGCAGACGTGGACACCAGTAAGGTTGATAAGCTATGTAAAGCCACAGAGGGAGCTTAGCATTGGGATTTTACACTAGAATGGCATGCGCATTCCCTAGAGCTCGTCTTTTCTGGTCCACTGAGGTCCAAGCGTTGGCTCGTGACCCTATGTTACATCCGCCGCGGGCCTACGGAGTTTGAACAAAAGAGGCTGGGAACATTTAAGCCCTTGCTGTTTTGTCCTTGATTGCTCTTCTGAAACATTCCTTTTGCATTTAAGGACTAACAAAATCTGCTCACCGCCATCTCTCTCTCAATGCCTCATTAGCATAGAAATCACTTGAGTCCAATCAGCCATACCTCCTCCCCCGTGCAGTCTCACCGGCGTGCACTATGAAGTGTCCGTTTTCAGCACCTTTGATGTGCACAACTAGCTCACGTTTACATGCTCTAAACAGAGCGAGCCCAGCATGCGCATGCATTATGCAAACAGCGCTCAGTGGGTCACCTCATTGTCCATGACCTCCCAATGTGTGCATGCACTCTGCAGAACTTGTCCCAGAGGCACATGCATTATGCAGTAAGAGCTCAGTATGTAACTTGTGCGTCAGCCCAGAAGAGGAACATAGAGCAATGTACAGTGCTACTCAACAAGGTCTGGAGCCATGCTAGGTTTAAAGACAACCACTGAATATAAGAATGATTCGAATACAGATGCATTATATGCATCATACCTCAGTGGATATCATGATAATCTAGCATAGCTCCGACCCTCTTTGATCAATTTTGGACACCCCTTCACCATTAGTTTAGGTACTGAACTGACAGCATTAGAAGAACCAGACGTGCACTCGTTTCCTTTACATTATCAGCCATATGTGTACAATTTCCATAGCATAATCAAAATGCATGCGTACTGTGCAGATCAATCTGTGCATGTACCCTGTCCACACTGTGCGCATATCTGCATATATGCACTGCCAAACTGTTTGCAGATTATGGAGTATTTTGCCTATGTTAAATATGTCTGGCGTTGGCCAAGACCTTTTGATTCTACTAAATTATATATATATATATATATATATATATATATATATATATCTCATTTACTTATAGATGCTTTCAGCCTGCCCTCTTTATCCACTGATCTGTTATTGTGTAATTCACATTTTTATTCCACCCACTACAGCATACAACATAGAGCAATGGGTCAGCCTACTTCAGCAATTGGCTAACGTCATAAGTGAAGTACGACGCTATGGAATTTTTATGGGGAGATGGTGTTCATCTTTCTTACTACGGGATGGAAAAAGTTGGTCAGAGCCTTTTTATGGGAGGCAGTTGCCTGACAAGTTGGCATGGTTTAGCCAAGTTTATTGTTGTTGACAGCGGCAATATAGGCTGAAAGGGAACAGGTAGACAAGCTCACGACATTAGGAAGTTAAGTTAGTTGCAGGTTAATAGTTGCTGTAAAAATGTAGGGGAGGTTAAAGGTCTCAATTGCTGAAGATCAGCCCAGGAGAAGGTACAGAATTGCAGGTTTAAGTTTTGTGGGGGGATGGGCTTTTAGGGGTGGGGGTAGTTTAACATAGGTAACATATTTGTATAGCAAGGTTGTAGTTTTGGAAGGCGATAGGCCCACAGTTATATTTGTGATGTGCACTTGTTTCAATAAAAGCGGCCTTTTTAACACAATTTCGGTATTAGTGGTTTGTGCTGCTCCCCATATTCCCCAATTCGTTTAGATACTGAACTGACAGCATTAGAAGAACCAGTTGTGCATTTGTTTCCTTTACAGCATCAGTCATATGTGTACAATTTCCAAAGCGTAATGAATATGCATGCGTACTGTGCAGAACAATTAGTGCATGTACCCTGTGCACAAGTAGCCTATGCTCACCTTGTGCACATATCTGCATATATGTACTGCTAAATTGTTTGCAGATTATGGAGCATTTTGCCGGTGTTTAATATGTCTGGCATTGGCCAAGACCTTTAGATTTTACTAAACTGCATATGTATAACATTTACTTATAGATGCTTTCAGCCTGCCCTCTTTATCCACTGATCTGTTATTGTGTCAGTCACATTTTAATTCTGCCCACTACGGCATACAACATGGAGCAATGGGTCAGCCCACTTCAGCAATTAGCTAACGTCATTATAAGTGGTGGCATAGTCACAAGGAGCACATCCGCAACAGAGTATTTCCCCTTCCGTGATATGCGTGCTTTTTTAGACCAAAAAATTGTTTTGCTTTAAGGCATTTTTTTCCTATTGGTGAGGGCCTGACAGCTCACTTAACCCCTTCCATGCTCATGACGAGCTCAGCTCGTCATGCTGCGCAGTGCTCGTGTGCGCATGACGAGCTGAGCTCGTCATGAACCCGCCCGCTTAATGAAACGCCCCGCACAGGGCGAAAATCGGCCGCGCATGCAATAACGTTTTGCAAAATCAATAACAAAACAAAAGAAGCATCAACAAAGCTAAATGGCTAGCAGTCAATGTAAGACGTAGTGGCTTTGCCATTGGTTGTTTTTATGGGTGGTTCAAGATGTTTTACACAGTTTTAATTTTTCCATGTGACCAAGTATTTTCTCCCATGTCTCTCTGCCATACCGTGAATAAAACCCTAGTGTGTGAAGATATTCTTGTGTGCCTGTACAAAACTTGGATAACTTGCAACCCCTCGCCGAGTATTTTCTGGTGCATTAACGCTCAGGGTTTAGTGCTTTCATTCTGGCATGCATTCCTAGTTATCACACTGCGATTAGTTACTGTGTCTTTTTCCATTCGGTTGGGCTTTAATAGGGCCCGCAACAGCTCACCACCCAAGACAAATCACAGTGTACACCATCTGGGTTAGTTCTGGCAGGCTCCCAACACACCACATATCTTCAAGTGCCTAACATCTCTCACCCATAGTTGCTTTGAACAGCCAAGCGAGGAAAGAAACACCTGAAAATAGGCCCTCGTTGTCTGTGAATATAGCACTCACCATGTATGACGATGTTTACTCCGGCTCTGTGGAAAGCTACATGGTTTAAATCCAGAAGAATACCAGGTTTCCAGATTTAGGCTTTCCTTTTACAGCCATTGTTTTGCAGTGCGTTGATCCAGTTAGTTCAATTGAAGCAAAAGAACTACAAGTACCAGAAAGCAGCAGTATGTTAAATGAAAGCATAAACTGGTTGTATGGTAGCATACTATGTAAAATGAGACACTGCTCCTATTTGTGCTGGGTGTACCCAATCACTGGCAGCCCTCAACATTTTGAACAGATGCAGCATCGAGACAGGGTTTTCACAGCACCTAGTGTGCCCATGTTCAAAACCTTTTTGAAGAGGTTGCCACCTGTGTGCCACTAAGGAGCATAGTTGGAGGCGGACATCGGCCCAGATGAGGTCCAGAGAGCCATTCAGAGGCTTGCGGTGGGTAAGGCCCCGGGAGACGACGGCTTCCCGGTGGAGTTTTATAAGGTCTTTGCGTCAGAGCTGGCTCCCCTTTTGGCG
Organism: Calotriton arnoldi; assembly: GCA_963921515.1. NCBI lineage: Eukaryota > Metazoa > Chordata > Amphibia > Caudata > Salamandridae > Calotriton > Calotriton arnoldi. The sequence continues at coordinate 292,216 of CAWUFW010008655.1, read as the reverse complement.
CGACTTTTTAACTCCTTCAGCACTACTGGGAAGCTGACCCCCACGATGGACATGGCGGAAGTGGTGGTTATTCCCAAACCAGGGAAAGACCCCAGGGACTGTGCCTCGTACCGGCCTATATCTTTACTTAATGTTGACCTGAAAATTTTCACGAGTGTTCTGGCATCTCGTCTTGCTCCCCACATGCCGGGCATGGTGGACCCGGATCAATCGGGTTTTATCCCGGAACGCAACTGCGGAGACGGGACGCGGCGATTGTCCCACTTGCTGGACAAGACGCAAAGGGCACAGATCCCGACAATACTCCTCTCGGTGGACGCCGAGAAGGCGTTTGATCGGGTCCACTGGCCCTACCTGCGCCAGGTTCTTTGCCATTTTGGGCTGGGCGAGAGGTTCCGGCAATGGATAGATTGCATCTACCACTGCCCGCAGGCCCGTATCCGAGTCAACGGAGTGGCTTCCCGGCCGTTCCGGGTGGAGCGCGGCACGAGGCAGGGGTGCCCTCTCTCTCCCCTCCTCTTCGCGCTCTATATGGAGCCGTTTGCGGAGAGGGTGCGTCAATTGACTACGGTGACTGGGATCTGTATGGGGGGTAGGGAGCATAAGATCTCCCTCTACGCGGACGACGTACTCCTCTTTTTAACCCACCCGGAGGGGTCCCTTCCACCTCTGCTGGCGGAGGTGGAGGCTTTTAGTGAGGCGTCGGGGTTTAAGATCAATCTGAATAAGACCCAGGCCCTGAGTCTTACAATACCAGCGGCGGTGCGTCGGCAGCTTTTGATTCAGTTTCCGTTCTCCTGGGCAGACTCAGATATTACCTACTTGGGGATCAGGGTTTTCTCCACCACCATGAAAACAGCACAGGTAAATTATGTTGAGGCGCTTGATATGGTCCGCAGGGACCTGAACACATGGAAGAAATTTGCCTTCTCATGGTTGGGTAAAATAGCAGCCGTCAAAATGACGATTTTGCCTCGCCTGCTCTATATTATGCAGACGCTCCCTCTCTGCCCGCCCCCCGGAGTGATGGCTCAATTGCAGCAGCTGGTCAATGGTTTTATTTGGGGGGGGAGCGGCCGAGGATGGCTTGCCATCTCACCTATTTGCCACAGGATGAGGGGGAACTTGGAGTGCCCCATCTTGGGCGCTACTACGAGGCGGCGCAATTGCGTTGGATGGTGGAGTGGTACCAACTTGAAACTGAAAAAATGAGTGTTTTATAGATAGGGGAGTGGCGGGGAGGCATATTTGGAAAGTCCCCTGGCTACCTCGCCGCCACCGTCCGCTGGGGGCATATCTTTCCCCGGTTCTCCGCGCCACCATGAAGGTATGGGATAAAGTGCAGTAGAGGTGCCAGTTGTCCTCTGTGGTCTCTCCCCTGACCCCTTTTATTGGGAATCCGGACTTCCCCCCTGCTTTGAGGGGTGACGCCTACCTGCCTTGGCAGGAAGCCCAATGCAAACGTATTGGGGATCTCTTCGATGAGCGAGGGATTTTGGACTTCCCCTGGTTGGTGGAACACTACGGCATCCCTAAGACTGCATACTGGCAATATCTGGCGTTGCGCCATTGGGTTACACAGCCACAGATACGCCTGCACGCAGGTCGATTCCTCACCAAATTTGAGGTCTGGTATATTACCCGCACCTCCACCAAGTGCCTTCTGTCAGATATATACAGGTTTCTCAACAGGGCAAGAAGCCAAACAAAGACATCAACGCAGCGTCGGTGGGAGGCGGAACTGGGTTGAGAGTTCTCACCTAAGGAATGGGCGGATATTGTACATAGGGCCCGGGCATCCTCTTGCAGCACTTCAGGGAAGGAGATGCTCCTAAAGATTGCACACTATTGGTATTACACCCCGGAGAGGGTTGCGAAATGAAAACCCCGAGGTAGCAGTCTCTGTTGGCGTAATTGCGGACAGGAAGGTACCCTTTCCCATATTCTCTGGCAGTGCCCCAAGATCCAGGCGTTCTGGGAGATCATCTTACCTATTATTGATCAAATATATAACACAGAACTCCCCAGGTTCCCCAGCTATATTCTGCTGGGTTTGCCCAACCCACTCACATACCCCCTTCGGTCCTGTAGGGGAAGGGCGATTACGTTAGCATTGGGGGCGGCTAAACAGGTTCTCCTGGCCAGATGGGGTACAGCGGATGTTCCCACTCAATTAGATTGGCTACATAAAATGTGGGACATAGTGGGTATGGAACGAATCACAGCGGGGATCCACCACACATTGCCCAAGTTTGACAAAACCTGGGGGTCCACAGTGGCATACCTCTCTTCCGAGTTTGTGGAGCTCACCTGCCCCCGATATCTTAGAATTTTGCGCTTCCTTGCCACCTCGGGGCTGGATCCTAAGGCCCCTGTGCCGGCCCCTCCACCCTAGATCCCTACCAATTCTGTCACACTCTCTGGGTGGAACTTCTTTCTCTTCTCTTCTGTCCTCTTCTTTCCTCCCTGCTCTCGATGGGAGTGCTCTCGTCCCCTCTTTTTCCCCTTTTTTTTTTCTTTTCTCTTTCTATCCATAAAAGTTTGAATTTGCCTGAAGGTTCCCCACCGGCCGGTGGTTGTAGGTGGGTGTACTGTTACACATTTAAGGGAAACTCAATAAAAATTACTTAAACCATAAGGAGCATAGTTACTCATGCTGTGGGAGGGCTGTAGCTGGGCTGCTCCAAATAACAATGACCTATGATTTAATGGCTACTTCTAATTGTGTGGATGTTAGACCCTTCATCTCCAAAACTCTTTGGGGCACATGCATCAAGGTAGGCTTTTGCGATTCCTTAATTGCGATTATTAAGGAATCGCAATTAAGGAATCGCAAAAGCCTATGCATGTAGGAATCGCTATAAAAATAGCGATTCCTAAACATTCCTTAATTGCGACTCGCTAATTGCGAGTCGCAATTAAGGAATACCTCCCCATTAATTCCTATGGGCCTAGAGGCCCATAGGAATGAATGGAAAGACATTCTCAATTAGCGATTCGCAATTAGAGAATCGCAAATTGAGAATGCATTTCAAGGGTGCCAGGGTGTCAAAATGACACCCTGTTGCACCCCTGAAATTGTGATGTGCACCCATGTTGCGCACACACATGCCCCAAGGGCATGTGTGTGTGTAACCTAAAACTTAAAAAATGCATTTTAGAGCATTTTTCGAAGGTTTTGCAAATTACAGACAAGTTTGATTTGTCTGTAATTTGCGGTCCCAAATAGCTGAAATCGCTATTTGAAAGTGCTTCTAGCATTGCATTTAAGGAATCGCAAATTGCGATTCCTTAAATGCAATCGCAATTTAGAATTCGCAATTAATTGCGAATTCTTAAATTGCGCATAGGAAACACTTTCATGCATCTCCAAAGGCCAATTTGCGATCGCAAACGGCCGATTTTTGCGATTCGCACCGTTTGCGATCGCAAAAACCTTTGATGCATGTGCCCCTTTGTCTTACTCCTCCATTTTTGCTGATCTCGATTTTGTTGGCCTTAGGACTCTCTGCACTTTACTTCTGCTGACCAGTGCTAAAGTGTGTATGTCACTACCTAAAACATGGTAACAGTGGCTTACTCTCAATTGGCACATTTACTCTACTTGTAAGTCACTAGCAAAGTGGTACTACATGTACCTAAGGACTGTCAATTAAATGCTACTCGTGGGCCTGCAGCACTGATTGTGCCACCCACTTAAGTAGCTCTTTTAAACATGTCGAAGGCCTGCCACTTCAGTGTGTGCAGCTTTAAACTGCCATTTCAACCTGGCAAAATAGACCTTTTGCCAGGCCTAAACCTTCCTTTGTAATACATTTAAGCCAACCTTAAGGAATACCCTAAACATCCCATAGGGCAGGCTGCAGTGTATTTAGAAAGTTGAACAAATACTTTTAAGTTTTATATGTCCTGGTAGTGAAAAAGTCTTACATTTGTTTTTCACTACTGCGAGACCCGCCTCTCCCATAGGATAACATTGGCTACCTTATTACATTTAATAAGTGCAAACTTTCAAGTGGGAGCAAATAGGAATGTCAAGTTTGGTGTCTAACGAATTATCATTTAAACCCATCTATAACTGCAGGGGAGGGTGTAGATAGCTTTGGTTAGTGATGTGTATTTTTAACAAAAAGGGTTTCGTTCGGACTAACATTTTTTTTTAGTGATGTTGGTGAAATTGCTTTTTAAGAGAAGTATGATTTAAGTAAAAAAAACACAGGATATTTTTGATGGATATTTATGTTTGGTGCACTTTAGTTTTCATTGTTGATCAATTTGATGGATAGGAAATCATTCAAAGGTGGGGGGGGGAGTCATAATCAGTTTAAGTTTCATGCAAGTGTATGTAGATCACTGATGTTTATCATGTTTACATTACAGTTACCCCTGAGGAAGGGCTGATAAGCCCGAAATGCATTGGGTTAATGTGAAAGAGGCCACCCAGAAAGAATTGTGGTTTCCTACGTGCTTTAGAACATAGCCACAGATGGGCATTTCTTTCGCATATGAAAAAATTAGGAACCACACAGCCTTTCATGTGAATGGAAACTGAAAAATATTGACGAAAATGAATGGCTTTAAATGTGATTAAAAATGGAGTACTTAACATAAAAATGGAGTCCTTGGAATATTTCAAAGCTGTTGTGCGACTTGTAGTTGAAGCGACATGACGCTCCACACATCTTGGAATTTTCCTGTCCCACGCATTTGGTGTCTGCAGCCTGTATACTGAGTCACATGACTAGGTGTAGCTGGCAGTTGGTCTTTGTGTATTACTCCCAAACAGTAAGTCAAAGGGGGAATAGTTGTTGGCAGGATGGCCACATCTGACTTGATGGGGAGGAGGTGTCACCTACCGCACTTGTACATCAAAAGGCCCTGCCACAGCATGCCCACAAAGGGTTTCACACTAGTCTTTAATGCCACAGACAAGCTGGGGCCAGGGCAGGGAGGCAGTTAGTTCAATACGCCTCTGGGGGTGGAAACCTTCTGAATCTTTGCCTCCTTCAAAACTGGCACCAAGTATAAATATTGAATCCTCAGACCCAACTCTTCTGTGCACATCTGGACCTGTGGTAGATTCAGAAGGACTGCTGTGCTGATTTGCTGCAAAAAGGAGCTCTACTCTGCTGCCTGAGTGAGAAGGACTGAGCCTGAATCTTGAACCAAGGACCATCAGAGTGACACCAAGAGCTAGTTGACTGGCCTCCTGATCAGAGCCTCGGGGGACAGAAACACCTTGAACCCAACACCTGGACTATGACTGCTGTAAGTCTTGCCCCACAAGTGGTTCTGCTCCAATCCTGGACCCTTGGAAGTGAGCCTGAAGATGCTTAGTCAGTCAACTGCAGTCTCTTCCAGAACTGACACAGCAAGGATGTGGTCCGTCGGCTAGATTGCCGACTTTGGTGCTGGAAACCAAGGTTCGAGCCTCGGGGTCGAGTCCACATCCTGTGATTCTGGGCAAAACACTTAATCTCCCCGTGCCTGAATGTGTCCTTGTGTAACGTAACCGGTGCTCATGTAAAGCGCTCCAATACCTTCGGGTCGAGTTTGCGCTATATAAATCTGCATAAAAAAAAAAAGACAACTCGTTGCAGCCCCCATTGGAACCGGCGCTGCGCAACGCTTCTCCGATGCAGGACCTCGCATCACAGCCACAGCTCAATGGACCTGCCACTGCACGACACATCTCCGGTGCAAGACTTTGCATCACAGCCCATTGGAACTGCCGCTGTGTGACGCATCCTCAACATGCCCAGAAAAACTGCTGTGTGGCTCAACACTCCACAACCAGGATTTAAGGTAATTTGTTCAGGGGGGCTTACTTACTTACTGTATCCGGCACACACTTCATCAAGGCTGGCCTGAACTTGTGATTTTGTCCCAGTTCACAAGAGTGTGGAATTCAAATAGCCTGACACCCGGGCATATTTTTGGGGTCAAGAACAACAAGTTTTCATGTTCATTTTGCCCTTGGGACCAGTAGGAACAACCTCTTGCAGCACAAACCCTTTGGCTGCCAGTTTACAGTACCACATTAAGGATCTGGGAAGGGCATGGTCTGCAGTTAAGGTAATATTTGTATCCATACGTTAATGCTGTCCAAACTTGTATTTATGGTTCATTAATGTAAAGCATTTATTATTAGGGTGAGCGCTTTAAGGAAATGTTGCAAGCTCGGACTGCACTACTGATACTGGATCCAGTATAAAAATGAGCACACACGTTTGCAAAGTTTAACAATATGAGGCTACGTATAATACTCCCAGAATACTCTCTGATTAGATACAAATACGTGCAGATTCTTTGCACTCAAAATAAAATGTTCATAAAAAAATGCAACTAGGAAAAAGGTTTTTTTGCCAAGTACTGTGAAATTTCAGGTGCCATTTCTTTGAAGCATCATTTCGTAAAATGTGTTGATACATGCTAGTATTTTAAAAAATATTCATAATGGAAAATCAGTGTAACCAGTTTCAACAAGATTATGGTAAAAGTGAAAATGAACACGCATTGGCCAAGCCAATAGTTCGACATTGGTGGTCAGCCTTTTAGTTTTGTCAATGTGTGTCTTGCTTTGACATGGTTTTTGTAAAACTTTATTGTTGTGGGAGCTGCCGGGCCCTCACCATTATAATAAACATTGGTAAAAAACTAAAATATTATCTGGTCTCAGAAAGCACATATTGCTACAAGTAGTCCCTGTCACTGAACAAACTACTTTGTGTGTGGATATGATCCTGAGGGGGCGTGGCAAGCAGCCTAAGATGGCTGTCGCATAAGTGACGAGCTCCGGGCCCCGGACTATAATCCGCTTACTATCCCTGGTCAACACTGCACCCAGAGCCACTAACTAGCACCAGAGCAGCGCCTTTCATACGTGGGCGCTCCGCAGGCGAATGGAACCGGTAGCGTTGCAGCTGGGAGTGTGAAGAGCTCCGGAGAGGTTGCGGGCCCACATGCGATACTGAAGTCTGCAACGCCCCGGGCTTGAAGGCCGACTCCCGCCACTGACTGCCCTGACTAGCAGAGGGCACGACTGCCAGCGTGACCCGGGAGCTGGTGGAGAGTGCGGGCCGGAAGGAAAGGGCCGCAGTGCCTGTACAGGGGCCGTGGTGACCAAGTGTGAGCCCCCGCTGGCCCACCCGGGCCTCGATTGCTAGAGCACCCGGAGGAGGCCAAGAGGGAGAGGGACCTGCTCCGGTGCCCCTGACCGGCATTTACTGTGGCCTGAATCGGTGCAGACTGGGACTGGTTCGTCCTTCCTCCCTTCTCCCCTCCCTCATCTAACATTTGTGGATACTGTGGGCGGACCAGAGGGCAGATCAGCCCTACCGGCGTCTCCCGACCCCTGGGAGTGTAGACGGAGCTGCGGGCCAGCGGCCACTACTGACAGCCTCCCCTGTGACCCTAGACATGCTGACAAGGGGAAGTGCACTGTACCGGAACGACAGCGATTGTGGTGAGAGCGGGGGCGACTGTTATCGGAAGGATGAAAGGTGAGGCCTACAGGACCCTTTGAGATGTCCAGTGAGGACTGCTGATTGGAGCCGGGGTGGTGCCGCTGAGTCTCGCTGACCAGGCTGGCCCCCCGGGGTGCCGTACAGGTGCTGGCTGGGGCCGGCTCGTGCCTCCTCCCCCCCCTTTCCCCTTGGCTTGAACCTAACGGCCTTGTCGGCATTACTTGACCCCCAGGAGTAAAAATAGAGATGTTGGTCCTGTGGAGGTGGCTGGCGAAGGCCCCCCTCCAATGGTCTGAACGCATCACTGGGCTCGTATTCCTGCAGCGAAGTAAACAGAGGAGAGAGCTGTGGGACCTGTTAAGACCGTGGTGGCGTGGGGGTGAGGCCTACAGAGGCAGGGCCCACTGCGGCGCCTGCAAAGGATTACAGATAGGGACTGGGCTGGCGAGCAGACAGTGACTGCCCCTTGAGACAGTGGGCTGACACCAGCTGGTCCTGTGTATGTGCACTATTGCCCTCGTAGCGTGCTACCTCCGGTAATGCCTGGAACACTCATCAGGGATCGGCCCAATAGAAACAGAGCTCCACATCATAGTGCTGTTGGTGAATGGGCCTGCCAGCTGGACTGTGTCTCCATTTGCCTACTCTCCTCAAAGGCTAGCCCACCACCGACTATGGGGTGCACAAAATCTAAGGCGTGGGCGTCATCGTGGTGAGCCCGGTCCCGGTCTTCACCCTCTGAGGCCTCCTCCATGCATTCCATACTGGGTGATGACGATGCTCCAAACCACCCCACAGATAAATTAGACATGATTCTGCAGGAGATACGGGAGTCCAGATCAGCCATTGCACAACTGGGAACCATCTCTACAGAGCACAGTTTGTTAAAATATGTCCAGAGGAAATTATCGGATAAGGTCAAGACTGCTGAAGTAACGCTGGACTTAGTAGCGCCCAAGGTGAAAGAACACGCTGGGTAACTTCTGCAACTGCGCCAACAAATAGAATCTCTCCAGGCCCGAGCGGATGATGCAAAAGGGAGGTCCCGACGGAACAACCTGCGTATAGTGGGCCTCCCTGAGGGGTCATAGGGCCCGAAACCGATGGTGTTCATTGAAGACTGGCTTAAAACAAAAGTGGCTCCCATGGGACTGTCAGATCTGTTCACAGTGGAACGCGCACACCGGGTGCCCGCTAAACAGCCAATTCCTTGTGCAAATCCACTGCCGATCATAGCAAAAGTTCAGAATTTTAGAAACTGTGATATATTTCTGCAAGCAGCCCGAGATAATGGCCCTCTAATGATTAATAACACTAAAGTTTCAATATTCCCAGATTATACACTGGCAGTACAACGTAAATGCTCTTCATTCCTGGAGGTCAAATCTCGCATTCGTGTTGCCGGCCTTACGTTTTCACTTCTATTCCCAGCCAAGTTAAAGATCCTCCATAATCAACGCTCCCATTTTTTCGAAACGCCAGAGAGTGCATGGGACTGGTTGGAAAGGCATTTTCTGAAGACAGGTGGAGGTGATCGCAGAGAGCAATTGCAACCGAAATCTCAAAGACCCCCACGTAGGCGCAGAAGGGGACTAGTTACACAGGACAGCCTATCGGGGGCCCGTCCCCTAAGTTGGTCTTGGAGGGGAGACAGGAGGCTCTCCGATCGGCATCAGCTTTGAGATCCACCCGCCCGCCTATCAGCTCCATTCCGGCGAGGGAGGCGACATCGGACTCTGGGGGGGGAGTATCTCATTGCTCCCCTCCATGTCCACACAGCTAAGTAACGACCCACTGGGCTAAGAGTTGCTGAAATGCCCCCCCTCCCCTTGGGGGGAGGGGTTGTTTTTATTTTTGTGCTTCACAGGAGTGCTAAGTTGTTGGTAATAGATCTCGCTAGCTCAGGTTGCTGTAACCTAAAATTTGCAAATGTTTTAAAAGCAATGTAGTTGCCTGTTTCTTATAATACATGATGCTGTTGACTTTTAACATTTTATAATATCCCTTTGATTATTAGTATACCATCCTGGGGTCTGGCTCGAGCTGCTTAGTGCGGCCTATTACATGTAACCCAGACACCCACTGTACTCACTACCTATCCTACAAGCGAAGGCACTTGTTATCTCACAGTTAACCATGTTATCGGTTAACATTAAGTTTGGTCGAAAGATGTGGACTTGATTGACCGAGTATTGGTAAGTTGTTCACTTGTTACGCTTGACAATGGTCTGGATTACTACTTATGTTGTGAGCCTCTTGGGGGTCTGGGGGGTGGGGGCTTCTTATCTACATACTAACTCCTAATGGCAACAGTAGTTAAGTCATACACTTTCCTCACCTGGAATGTACGTGGTAGGGGCTCGATCCAAAAGCAGCATAGAATACTGGCTCAGTTGCATAGATGCCACGCACAAATAGTATATCTTCAGGAAACACATCTAATGCTCGTAGAAACCCTCAAACTCAATAGAAGATGGAGGGGGCAATTGTATACGACTGCTTATTAGGCCTTTTCACGAGGCGGAGCAGTGTGGATGCGCGCAGGGGTCCCATTCCCGTTAATAGACGCCAAGATTGACGACCAAGGCAGATATGTGCTATTAAATGGCACATTAGATGGGAAGCGGGTGGTATTCGGGTCAACATATGCACCTAACACTGACCAAGAGGCGTTCCTATCTCGCCTGTCGGTCGCCCTAGTGGAATGGACACAATATCCCTTGCTGATTGGGGGAGATTTTAATGCGGTCCTCGATGAAGGGTTAGACCGATCGCACCCCTCACTACCCGGAACAGCAACAATTCAGCAGGCCAAGATCCTTCGCCAGTGGGTAGCAGCGTGGAATCGTGAGGATATGTGGCAAGTCCGAAACAGTGGTATAAGTGAATAATCCTTTGTCTTGTGGATTGTTGCCTGCCTTGTTATGTTGGCCTAGGCCTGGCTGCCATGCTGCTTTTCTTTGCGCACGTTACACTGAGCCGGGGCTCCCTCGCCCTTTGCTCGTGCCAAGTTCTTTTGCACTGTCTGCATTTTCTGTTGTTCACCTTTTTGTGCTCGGTCTGCACAAACATGTACAAGGTCACATAACAATGTATTTTGGTTCTTCCTGATATGGCCAGTCTCGCGCACCCAGACATAACATTAGGTGCAATTGCCATGAAGAATTTTGTGTGCTTTTAATACTGTGGTTTCCTAGCGCTTAACACACTTGGAGAAATCCCTTTCAGTGAGAAGAGCTATGATGTCCTGCTGATGTAATTCTGCATCTAGAGACTGAGGTATGGGGGTTCGCTAGTCAAAGCCCAGAGGTCTTCTATTATTATAATGAACTATCTTACTGCAAGGGGAGGGTGGTAATGTTATTTATACGTTTATCCACTGAGCTCTGAGATGCTTTCCCGTTTGTATTCTATGGAATTGTAACCATGCTGCTTATATTAGTCATATGCATTATGCTATTAGTACTGACACGTGTACTGTACATTAGAGCACGTAAGTTGGAATAAACATTTTAACCTATCCAGTGTCTCTTCCTACGCACCTTGTGGACAAGTACGAGTGAGTGACGAAAGAGTGTTCTTGCTTCTGCGAGTCATGAGATAAAGATACCGTGTTCTGGGTTGTCCAAACATTAGTACTTGGGTGCTAATGGGATGCTAAGCTAGTTGGGTTGGGGTTTTTGGGTGCTACGGTATATGGTGGCAAACCACTGTATTCCGGGGTCCCATTTTCCTGTGCATAGCTCTGTGTATGTGCAGAAACCTTATGACATGGCGCCCAACGTGGGGCAGCTTATCTGCGAGACGCTTGAGTAGTACTTGTGCTTGTCCACAAACCCTCGCGTACGCTTCCGGAGGCGTAAGTGACGGTGATACCTCCTATATTGAATGTTTTATAGGTTCTTTCAAGCTTGATGTTATTAAAAAGGTTAGTTAACAGACCCATTTTTGTGCTCCCTGTTAGGTTGTCGAATATAACTGTTTAGTCATGGCTGGTGTGGCGATTGCTGCACATAGTCGAGGAGCACTCCGAGATCACTTACGGGTGTATGGAGTGCCTGATACAGGGATCGATTTGGTCTTTGTGGTTCAAGCCGATCCGGCTTACCACTTTGAGGTGTTTTACACTTGGATCACTTTTGAAGCGGTGGAGGCAGATGATAATCTGTTTCATGAATATAAACCCACCGCTATTCCTGCTGCCTATCGACCCTATACCAATCTTGAAGTACCTCTCACGGCTTGGCAGCACCGTGTTTGGTTCAATGGCGCCCTACCACAACCAACTACCGCAGTTCGTTTAGGCCCCTTATCAATTCAGGGGCCACTTGGCCTGTATTGGCCGGGTATACCCCGCATCCAAATTATCTGGCATTACCGCTATGGAACTGCGCACTATGCATACCGAATTGGTACGAGTGCATCGAGCCCTAGTGACATACGTTACAGGTAGCCTCCATGGAGCTGCTCCTGTAGTCGCAGGCCAACCAGCTATTGCAGCTGGAGTGACCATAAGTCCTGTCATGGTAAATTCTGTGATGGGCAAACGTCCACAAAATAAGGACGACTATCCTTACTGGCTTGCAGAAAAGTTCGATCAGATAGAAGCAGTGTTTCCCCATACATCCCCAGTAGATAAACACCGCATCCTCACGATAAGTTTGCCAAAAGACATAATCCCGATTTGACATCATGTGAAAACTGGGGTAAGGTATTCGCAGCAGTTTATTCAAAATGTTTTGGAACTCCTTCCATGACGGTTCTACCCTCTGTAATTAAAAAGTACAGGATGAACATGGCCCTGAAGCGGCTGTGGAATTAGGGATGAGACTAGTGGGAGTGTTTGATGTAGTAGCTGAGCTGATCCTTGGAAATGTCAAGGGCGATGCTATGAACTTTCAAGTAGCGAATGCTTTGGCTTTGGTCCCAGAGTTGGACAGGCCCCGCGAATTACCGAAAATTATTGCCCGGGCTTATAAAACAATTGGAAGAAATAGCCTGGGCAACAAGCCTTTTGTAAAAATGCAAACTCAATCGCAAACACAAGTTACACAAACAAAAAGTGCATCTGAGAAAGATGATAAACCAGTCTTCACTAAAAAGAGTTGGAGACAGAAAAAACAGGGTAAGCAACAAAAGAAGCCGGGGTCGAGAGGCGCTTCCCCAGTTTCGGTTTCTTCTGAACGTACTTATGATTTACGTGATAGGTCGAGGATTAAATCACCAGAAAGGTTTCAGAGCTCTGATACGCGTTCTCCTCGTTCTTCACAGGCCCAGACGTCGTCACAGGCTGGTGGAGGAGGACGGCAAGATAGAGGAAGGGGCCGAGAGGCTCCCCAGGAGCGAGACCAACCTCGACAACAAGTCAGAGGGAAAGCAGAAGACTTTCACCTTCCCCGACCGCAATTTCAGAAGAAAAAGGTTGCCGCTGTCACAGCGAAATATGCCTCAGACCGTGAGAACGAGACTCCAGAATTGGACGTGGGACGGGGGAGTACTGCGACTCGACCATGGGTCATTCGCTTATTTGTAAACACATTAAATTGCATGGCTCATGTAGCGTTTCCTCTCCTAATCTTGCTTGTGTACTGAAAGGTATTCCTGCTCCTGTTATTTCACCTACTTTCACTCTCCTTTCCAATGGTAGTTATTTACTTTTAAATAACGAAAACTGTTGTGGCCTGCAGGCTGGCATTCCTTACATTGTAACAGTTTCGCACAGGGTTGTCTGCTGCAAAAATGTGCTTTTTCCTCCCTCTCATGGCAAGGTTGATATCTCTATTTGGCCTTCCATCCCTACCATGGAGGCAGATTTCAATAGACTGAGCAGAATAAAGGCACTATTATTAAACGAGGAAGTTATGCTCACGTCCGCCCGGGAGACATTCATTCTCCAGGTGGCGAGTACCCACAGTGAAATACAGGCCCTTTTGAACACTAATCTCCCCCAACATTTTGGGGAGTTAATACATCGTATTTTTAACGCATCTAACACTGAAGGCCTAGTACACTTTTTTAAGGTTGTGGGGTCGGGCTTGGTGTCCTCCTTCCAAACTATTTTTGGTGTCATCCCGGCTTTCATACATTCTATTTTTTCCAGTGTCTTTGGCGGTTTCCCGTTGATCCTCGCTTTAGCGGCTGGTGTCCTGCTCTTAATTTGCTTTCTGCGCAATGGCTGCTCCCCGATGGGACCTGCTCGATCCAGAACGCCTACAGCTGCTCCGTGAGCGCCTCTTGGCTGGTTTTGGTGTACTGCCATTGGCGACACTGAGTGTGTCATATACTCTTTCATTCCGCTTTGCGTATTTCACTTGCGTGCAACCTGTGATGACTTGTATCCGCTGTCCTTTCACCTGGACTCTGGATTATTGCCTCTCCAATTCGTCATTGTCTGTTCCGGATTTTGTTCAGTTGATGGGTCCCTTAGAGGCCCATGAACAGGACTGTTCCGTTGCTGGCTGTATGGCGCGTGCGGCTGCACTGGGGATTTTGGCGCAATGGGATATCTGGGCGGCTGCCCAGGATCTCCTACAACGAAGCTGTTTCGATTATCACGCAAGCTGTCCCGCATTGCTTCTGGATGCTCCCTTTGCTGAGGAGCATTCCTGCTCTTTTAATCTCATGGATTGGATGGCATCTATGTTTTTTGACGATTCCAATGATGTCCTTTTGGAGGGTATGGCTTTTTTCTGCACCTACACTCTCATGGATTGACTTGTTCCTCGCCGTTTGGGCGCTCCCTCTGCAAACCTGAATTTTTTTCCTCTGTCTTGGACGCTGGACTGTCCAGGGGAGGGTGTCTTGTGGATTGTTGCCTGCCTTGTTATGTTGGCCTAGGCCTGGCTGCCATGCTGCTTTTCTTTGCGCACGTTACACTGAGCCGGGGCTCCCTCGCCCTTTGCTCGTGCCAAGTTCTTTTGCACTGTCTGCATTTTCTGTTGTTCACCTTTTTGTGCTCGGTCTGCACAAACATGTACAAGGTCACATAACAATGTATTTTGGTTCTTCCTGATATGGCCAGTCTTGCGCACCCAGACATAACATTAGGTGCAATTGCCATGAAGAATTTTGTGTGCTTTTAATACTGTGGTTTCCTAGCGCTTAACACACTTGGAGAAATCCCTTTCAGTGAGAAGAGCTATGATGTCCTGCTGATGTAATTCTGCATCTAGAGACTGAGGTATGGGGGTTCGCTAGTCAAAGCCCAGAGGTCTTCTATTATTATAATGAACTATCTTACTGCAAGGGGAGGGTGGTAATGTTATTTATACGTTTATCCACTGAGCTCTGAGATGCTTTCCCCGTTTGTATTCTATGGAATTGTAACCATGCTGCTTATATTAGTCATATGCATTATGCTATTAGTACTGACACGTGTACTGTACATTAGAGCACGTAAGTTGGAATAAACATTTTAACCTATCCAGTGTCTCTTCCTACGCACCTTGTGGACAAGTACGAGTGAGTGACGAAAGAGTGTTCTTGCTTCTGCGAGTCATGAGATAAAGATACCGTGTTCTGGGTTGTCCAAACATTAGTACTTGGGTGCTAATGGGATGCTAAGCTAGTTGGGTTGGGGTTTTTGGGTGCTACGGTATATGGTGGCAAACCACTGTATTCCGGGGTCCCATTTTCCTGTGCATAGCTCTGTGTATGTGCAGAAACCTTATGACACTTTTATTCGCATCCCCATGGTCTGCACTCCTGCCTAGATAGATTTCTGTGCTTCCAGCTATACCACATTCTACCTATTTGGGCAAAACTGTCTCAGACCACAACCCACTTGTATTGACCATTGACTGGGGCCGGGTCCCATCTCCAATCCCAATGCGGCGCTTGCGACCCTTACTTTTAGAAGACCCCATATTCAGGAACACTATAGCCACAACAATCACCTCTTACTTTGCCGAAAACACGGGCACTGCCACAACGAGATTAGTGAAGTGGGAGGCCTTTAAAGTAACGATTCGTGGAGTCTCAATGGGGGTGGTAGTGGGCACCAGGCGCGAGGTCTCCCGAGACATCACAGAATTGGAATCGGAGTTGCAATCTTTGAAAGTGGCGGCCCAGACTAATGCACAAGGGAAGGAGAGGCTCAGAGATGCTAGAGTGAAATATGCAGAACTACTGGAGTGCCTGCGTTTGATTAACTTGAACGCATACATTATGTGATTGCATGCAGATGCTGACAAACCTGGCACATTACTGGCTAACATGATACGCCCTCAACTTTCCCACATGCCCATACTATCTGTTAACACCATTGATCACAAACTGGTGACTACGCACGTCGGGGTTAATAAGGCGTTTTATGATTATTACACACATTTATACACTGCCCCACCCCAGCCCTCCTCAGAGTCTACAGGTGACTACCTAGCGTTGATACCTCTGCCTGTCCTCACAAATACAAATGTTGAAGTTCTAGCAGCTCCAATTACCCAAACAGATATGTGGAGCCATCAAGGAGCTTGCCCGCAATGAAACACCAGGTTCCGATGGGCTTCCCATTGAATTTTACTCCACATTTGCATCACAGTTGGTCCCTAAGCAGCTACAACTGTATGAAACGTCCCTGGAAGAGGGAACTTTGCCTCGCACTACTAGGGAGGCAATAGTGACTTCCTTATTAAAACCTGATAAACCTCCCATGGACCTCTCCTCCTATAGGCCCTTGTCCATCCTAAATACAAGATACTTAGTAAGATATTGGCATCGCATCTCCTTCACCTCTTCCAACGGGCTGATACACACCGACCAAAGTGGCTCTATACCTTGCCGATACACTTCCCTAAAATATGTCGCCTGTTCAGTTTAATAAACACGGCCCAAGACCACTTCTCTTATGCAGGCTGTCCGTCATTGGATATTCAACAAACCTTTGACACTCTGAGCTGGAATTACATGCTTGCGGCACTGAGAAAATATGGGATCCCCCATAAATACTGCCGTTGGGTAAAATTACTTTACACCATGCCTACAGCAAGAGCAAAAACTGGTCATAATATCTCCCCAGCATACCAGATATTCCGAGGGACACGCCAAGGATGCCCCCTATCGCTGCTCCTATCTGTACTGGCATTAGAGCCCCTTGCCCAACACTTACGCCAAGCGATGGGAACCGATGGTATACAGATAGGCCCGGTCACACACGCTGTATCTTTGTACACCAACGATATGGTATTGTATTTCAAGGACATATGGATGGACTTACACCCACTGGCGGCTCTCCTGACCCAATTTGGCTCCATATCGGGGCTACAATTAAATGCCTTGAAATCAATAGCATATTCCTTTTACCATACTTACAACTTGCCCGTTTTACAATTTGGCATGGCACAGCTCAGGGTAGAACCAGTCACCTTTAAATACCTAAGCATCCAGAATTACAGAGACACACACGATGCATTTGAAGGGAATCTAGTCCGTACAATTAACTCCCTAAAGTCACAGGTGGCCTTCTGGATTAAACTCCCATTGTCCACGGCAGGACACCTCGCAGTGGCTAAGATGGTGATGTTGCCAAGGCTACTATATCACTTTGTCAATAGTGGTTCCAGCTTGAATATTCAAAATCTTAGATTCCTTATTGATAGGCCTGATATGGGGAATGGGACGCCGCCGGATAAGCCTAGCCAAATCAAAATTGCCCACGACCAAAGGTGGTATGGGAGCCCCAGACTTTAAAGCGTATTGTATAGTTGGGCAGTTACAGTGGTAAGGATACTCGCTAGCAGGTCATAATTTGTTCGAAATTCGTATATACACCTGCAAAATTACGGCTTGGAACACTTCAAGTTCTGCTCTGCTCACTCTCTTGAAGCCTGACAAAGATCCGGAAATATGTGAGTCATATAGGCCCCTATCTCTCATCAATACGGACGCAAAAATCTTAGCTAAAATTATAGCCACACGACTACAACCGCTTATGCAAAATATTATATTACCAGATCAATTCGGATCCATTCCCGCTAGATCTACTGCGCATAATATACGCACTATATTTGCATTATCGCATCAGCTAAACCCAGAACTAGAGGCAGCGGCTGTGCTATTAGATGCAGCCAAAGGCTTTGATTCTGTTGAATGGGTCTACTTATTCACAGTCCTGCAACGGATGGGCATGGCCGGACCCTGCTACAATGGATCAGGCTTCTATATACCAAACCAGTAGCGCGCATAAAAGTAAACAAGCATATATCAGGCATCATACCGATACAACGCGGCACAAGACAAGGGTGCCCACTATCGCCTTTACTTTTTGCCATCGCCCTAGAGCCATTGGCGTGTAAAATTAGGCAACGACACGCAGATACTGCACTGAAATTCATACAGCGCCCTATAAGTATTTCACTATACGCGGATGACATGGTGCAATATGTTTGAGAGCCTCGAACCAACCTATCCCCACTACTGCGAGAATATATTAAATTTGGCAGGCACTCTGGCCTACAAATCAATTGGAGTAAATCCACGATACTTCCATTAACGGAAATCACCCAGCCACATCACGTGGAATTCCCACTACAATGGCAAGTAGAGCCAGTCAAATACCTAGGCATATGGTTCCACAGGGACCCAGCAACAGTCATAAAAGAAAACTACGGAACAGCGATAATTAAACTGGAAGCACAAATTGAGCGATGGATCCGCCTACCATTATCATTGGCAGATAGAATGGCCATTATAAAAATGGTTGTCCTCCCCAAATTCATCTATTTAACAACATTCCCATTCCACCGCCATCCCCAGTCTTCAAGAGGCTAACCACAAATATAACAAGATTTATATGGGCGGGGAAACAAGCGCACATTGAACTACGAACACTAACACTACCCTATATGAAAGGGGGATTCGCGGTACCTGACTTCTTGCTATATTATTTATGCGCACAAGCGCAATATGGTACCACCCAGTAAGATATATGCCACACTTGGCAGTCGAGGACAGAGATGCGCGCCCCATCCCGCTCCGATGCATACTACCACACCAGCGCACACATGTGGCCAAAACTGAAATAAGCACAATCCAAACCACAACATTGGCATGGCAACGCATGGGGAAACTAGCACACAAAGTACCGCTATATGCACCCGCAATGCCGCTACAACAGCACCCATCAATATCTGTGACATAGGATAGAAGTAGCATGGAATTGTTACAACAAATCGGCATAGACACCATGGGTGACCTTTATAAAGCAGGCAGCTTCATAGACCACAAGGACTTGAGCTACATAAGCAATCAATCACTATTGTTCAAATTTGCATACCACAGGCTTAGAAGCGCGATAAAGGAATTATACCCCACTTTTCCTGAAGAACCCCCAACGTTGAAACCGATACAAATGATCATCACTAACTCAAACAATGCACATATGGTAACCAAATTGTACAGGGCATTGCAAGACGATATAGCGAATGTCGCTAGTAAAGCGCAAGAGAGATGGAACGCTCACCTAGAATCCCCCCTTACTGAGGATGACTGGCAAAGCTGCTGTGCGCTAACAGAAATGTTGACCCCTAACGGAAATTTGCGCCTAATACATTACAAATATTTACATCAAATATACCACACTCCACTCAAATTACACAAATGTGGTCTTCGGGCAGATTCCAGGTGCAGAAGATGTGGGGAAGACAACGCTGACTTTATGCATATGGCGTGGAAATGCGCCAAGATCAGAGCCTACTGGGTGGAAATCACTGTACTATTGGGCTGCATACTAGAAACCAAGATAGAATGTTCATTAAAAGTATGCTTGCTGGGTTTAGTGCCACATCTGCGCTCTGTAAAGCGCAAACTCTGTACAATAGCGCTATTGTTGGCGAAGAGAAGGGTATCAATGCACTGGGACAGCAAACAATTCCCAAGCAGTAAACACTGGATACTGGACATGGTGTATTGCAGGGATACCCTGAAAACATATGAAGAGGAACTACCATCCAAGTCAAGGCCAAAGGACTATTGGGCACCACTAACGGACTATTTAAGATCTAATCCAGACATGATGTCTATACCTGCTGTATAAAAAATGAATGTACCTCGGCTGGAGGAAGTTGGAATAATATGGTAGTGTACCACATCTCACTGATGCATATGTAAGTTGCTCTGTTGCAACGTGCAGAGATGAAGCCTGTGTTGTATGTTGTGTATGTTTGTAAGAATATACTAAAAAGCTAATAAAAAAATTTAAAAAAAGTTCTGCTCTGCTCGGAATCAGGGAGGCCGAGGGCAATCCCCCTGTTACTCCAGACAGCGTTACACTACTGGAATGTAGTATTAAAATACACTAACACACCTACCCCATATGCCCTGAACATTCCCCTTTGTGGCCTACCCACACCATAAGGGATTTTGACGGCCCACAGACTAGCCTCTTGGGAAGATGCTGGAGTTACGATGGTGGGATCCTTGTTCGCTGACAAAACCCTAATGCCACACGCTGAGTTCATAGGCACCCATGAAGTGTCCAATACACTGCTTTTGACCCATGCTAGCATACTACACTTTGTCTGTCGACACTGGCTAGTGGAACAACAAGAGCCCCCCACATTCAAGTTGTTGCAAGCACTACATACAATGGGCCATGGGAGCCACTTGGTTAGATGGCTGTACAGGGGCTTGAGAGGACACTTAGAAGCCCCATTGCATCCTCTTAGTCAGATATCGGAGACGGATATTGCGAGGGTCCTCAGGGACAAAGAGTGGGCACTTATTCTTGAATACCCCAAACGGGTCTCGTGCAATGTCAGATTCAAATTTATACAGCTCTCACTATTACATAGAGCATACTTAACACCACACAGGGTACATTCAATGCATCCCTCCACCTTCTCGGAATGCCCCCGCTGTCACCAGCCCGAAGCCGACGATCCATATGCTCTGGTCATGTCCCTCCCTGCAAGGATATTGGAGGGAAGTTACTGCAGTCCTGTCGCACCTATCCGAAAGTCCTTCTTGGTCATCTATTGAAGTTTGTATCCTGGGTTTGTCTCCACTCCAGAGGAAAGCCGCGGTGCTGCGCTGCTTCACCAACCTTTCCCTAATATTGGCCAAAAGAATGCTCACACAGCGCTGGAAATCCCACTCAGCACAGAAAGGGGCATGGGGGGAGGAAGTAATACGATGGGCCACGGCAGAGAGAGAGGCCCTGCAACGGGAGGAATACAGAGGGCTTCGTAAAAAGCCCATCTCGATAGAGTGGGCCCACCTGCTAGAGCAATTTAAAGGGTTCTCCACTGACGATTAGGGAGCGCACGAAATGAGCCACCTGTTCCTACTAGACTACCACACATTGGGATGCACACAATTGAAGAGGGCATTGTCCCCCCGCCCCCCATGAGCTCCTTGCTCCCTTCTCGCGATGCATACACTTATGTCCAACCAGACCACTCAAACAAGTTTAAGGTTTAAGGTGTAGGGGGGAAGGGGTTGAGCACTTTGCTCCTAGTTGTAAGAATACATCTTATTTCGTTATTGCATATGCAACTGCCATGTTCCTGTGTCTACACATAAGAAATGTTCACTGTAGTAAGTAATTGAAACGATACAATGCATCTTAAATATATGGATGCCAGCAATATATGTGTAATGGATCAATGCAATGAGACAATACTGTTGTATATGCAATTACCTCTTGAAAACTAATAGAAATATGTTTAAAAAATATATAAAGTGTGTGGATATAATCCTTGAAAAAGAGCAGAATGCGGACTCTCACAGTGAAGACAGTCGATAGATAGAGAAAAAGAATTTTAATAAAAACAAAAGGTCTTGGTTAACGCCAGACCTAATTAGGTACCCAATTCTTGAAAAAAGTCATAAAAGTGCACCCATGGTATATGTCCTTGCATTAGCGCAGATTTACGGCTTTCATGAATTTACAAGAAAAGTAGGCCAAGAAATGGTACTCCTAGAAAATATTTGTGAACTGCATTTTAGCTCAAGCAAATCTGCATGTGTAGATTTGCTCATGTGAAAACCTGCTGAGCATTTACAAGTTCACTTTCCCTCCAACCCCTTTATTCCCCAACCCTGGAAGAAGTTTTCTTTCTGCCCTTGTCAGGATTAAATTTCCAACCTTTCTTACTATGGGAAGCGATTAGAGAAGAGCTGGTAGAAACCTCTAAAACATGCAAGTTAGCAGGTTCGCACAGACTCAAAAGGGCATTCTAACCCTGAAACTATTGCTTACTGCTAACTCCTGCCCTAGTATGTAGATCTGCGGAAAGGTAGAAAAATAAATGAATTGCTAGTATTCAAACCCTACTATAGGATGAGCCCTGGCATAATCAGACAGGCTATTACCAGCGCTCTCATATAAGGAGATTGCTGCCATAATTTGTCGTCACACTACGTGGCACCAAATGGACAAGTGGATTTTTTACAGGACAAGTACATTTATGAAGAAACCTGTCCCAAGGACAAGTAGATATTTTAGGAAATTCCACACCCCTGCAGTCCGGCATGACCAGATACCCACAGTTGGCGCCTTCTGCTTTTAGGCACCATGTTTACCTAAACTTTTAAAATTGCATATCTCCAGTTCTACTAATTGGATTTTTGTTGTTTTGGTATCAAATAATGTATTAAAATATATTCTATTATTCTGAATTGGTGTGGAATTTTTCTTGTGTTGTGTGTTCACTTTATTACTATTTGAAGTGCTGCATAAATACTTTACACATTGCCTCGAAGTTAAGCTTGACTGCTTTGTGCCAAGCTACCAGAGGGTTAAGCACAGGTTAATTTGAGGTTTGCTTGAGACTTCACCCTGGCAGGAATTGTGGTTGCTGCTTGAGTAGGATTTCACCCCCCCTCAACCACTAACCCAATTTCCTACACTGGTGTTTAACGGTGAGGATTAGGACTTGTGTTTGTGCAGTGCCATACAGTGATTTAGTGTAACACTAAAATCCCATATAAATATTTTGATACCAAATTGCGTTTTTTAAATTCTCCTTGATACTCTTTTTTTGCTTTTTCCATATTTACTCTCATCCTACCTAAATGACTGTGTCTGTTACCATACCTGTAAACATGGAAATCAAGCTTATCAACCTGGAAAGCTACACTGTGGTTGAGCTGTAGGATTCTGTAAGGAAAGGGGACTTTCAACCAAAAAGAGCATCAAGAAGTTAGAGTTTCAGAAAGCTCTGAGGGCCTGGGGATAGACTCACCATTTACTGACAACAGCGGATGACCGGGAAGATGATGATGAT
The DNA here is from genome assembly GCA_963921515.1 of Calotriton arnoldi. Classification (NCBI taxonomy): domain Eukaryota; kingdom Metazoa; phylum Chordata; class Amphibia; order Caudata; family Salamandridae; genus Calotriton; species Calotriton arnoldi. Next base: position 269,526 of record CAWUFW010008655.1, on the reverse strand, counting down.
GTGGAAGGGCAAAGAGAGGACCTTTGTGCAGGTTCTGTAATACAGTACACAGGGGAGGGGGATATCTTGCCTAAAGAATTGGAGATCCCTCTCAGAGCAGAAAGCAGTGTGCCTGTCCCAAGGGGAGCTGGCAGACAGGAAGGGTGAGAGGGAGTTTAAGTTGCAAATGGCCAAGCTCAAATTGGAAGCAGAGAAGGAGAAGGCTGAGGCTGATAGAGCCTTGGCAACAAAGTAACTGGCCAAGGAAGAAACAAGAATGGTCCACGAGTTAAATCTCAGAGAGCTGAACATCAGAGCTAAGAAAGTAGCGTCCAGCAGCAATATTGGCAGAATACCTACAGTGTCTAAGGGGGACAGGAAAGTCCACATACCTAAAGATCTGGTGCCGAGCTGTGTAGTAGGGGATGATATTGATAAGTGGTTTTCTGCATATGAGGTCACCCTCAAGATGCACAATCTCCCAGAAGAGTATTGGGGGGGAGGGGGCATCAATCTGGAAACACATGCTTATAGTGGGGAGGGATGCGTTACTTACACTAGAGGTGGGCGACCAGATGAAGTACATCCCCATGAAAACCATCCTTTAGCCAAGTTTGGCCTCACTGCAGAGAAACACTGCATTAGATTCAGAGATAGCCCAAAAAAATGCAGACCCAGTCTCGGGTAGATTTTCTTGATTACACCAGCAAGGCACGGAATGGTTGGGTGCGGGACAGTAAAGTTGATGATTTTACTGGGTTGTTTAATGATACTGAGAGATCACGTGTTCAATATCTGTTTTACAGAGCTGCGCCAGCACCTGATTGATAGTAAGCTCACTGATTCCAGGGAGCTTGTCCAAAAAGGTATCTGAGGGGATCACCAGAAGGGTCGTCAGCGGTCCCACCAGAAGAAAAAGTTGGAGAGAAAGTTAAAAATATGGAGTTCTCTAAAGGGCCCCAAAATAATTTAAGGGAACCACAATAACCAGTCCCAAACTGAGCCAAAGAAGAAGAGGTTCTTTGACAATTAGACAGGGAGGGTCGTCCGAGGGAGACACCAACTGTCCCAAGAGTGTACAGCCCCCATCAATAGGAAGACACCTGGGTTGGTCAGTGTAACGCTTGGGGAGGAGGTGGCCCCAGTTAGCTTGGGGGAAAGAGCAGAGGTTACCTTAGTGTCCCTAGGGGATTGAGAGATGGTGCCAAAAGCCCATATGCCTTCCAATACTTCTAAGTATAGGCAGTGGGTCACCATCAATGGGCAAAAGGTGGAGGCTCTGAGCCAGTATGACTACTGTGAGGTGTCATCTGGTGTCCTATAAGCAGATCATCCCCAATACATTCCACCAGGCCATAGTTGCACACAACCGCAAGAGTCACTGCCCAGTTGTTTTGGGTAGTAGCCTCAGGTTCTCTAAAACTAGCTGTGAACCCTGCTATGCCTGTAGATTGTTTGCTGGGCAATGGCCTAGAGCACACTGTCTGGAAGGAGGTTGAACTCAGGTCACACCTGGAGAGGTTAGGCTTGCCTGAACGGGTCTGTATGAAAACAAAGTCCATGGCTACCTGTTGGGGGGGGGGGCTCAAGGTAGAATTGACCCACAGCAGCTGCCAAGAAAGCAAAGTGCAAGGGGTGCGGGAAACCAGCCTCTGAAGTTCCCACATTCCAGGTTGATGGGGCACTAGAGGAGGTCGCCCAAGAGGTTACGGGGAAAACACTGTTGCCCTGGGAGACCTGCCTGAGCATGCTGGATGGCAAATTAAGGGTGGACTAACCAGGTAAGAATTCTGCAAAGCGCAGAAAGAATGTCCTACCCTAGAGGGCTTGAGGCAGCAAGCTAAGGCACAGGCAGCAGGTGAGATCTCTGAAGATCACATTATCTATTCCTCCTGCATAGTGAGACTAAGGTTCCTGGACCTGGGTCAGCCCATGTGCTGGTGGTCCCCCAGTGTTACAGAGTCTTCTTACTGGGGTTGGCTCATGAAATACCCCTGGCAGGACATCTGGGGCAGGACAAGACGTTTGCCAAGCTTGTACCCCACATCTACTGGCTGGGAAGAGCATAGCCCCAGATACATTGAGTAGGTCTTGTCCCACCTGCCAGGCCAGTGGGAAAGCAGGGAAATAGCTGAAAGCTCCCATTGGTTTCCTGACCTGTCGTTGGCACTCCTTTTGAGAGGGTGGGCATCAACATTGTTGGTCTCTTGGACCCCAAAACAGCCTTAGCAAGAGCTTCATCCTGGCTTTGGTGGACCATGCCACACAGTACCCATAGGCCATCCCTGTGAAGTCAGTGATTTCACCTGCAGTGGATAGGGCATTGTTGGGAATTTTTACCCGAGTGGAGTTCTCAAAAGACGTGTCTGACAGAGGCACCAACTTCATGTCAACGTACATAAAGTCCACGTGGGATGAGTGTAGGGTGACCTATAAGTTCTACAACACCCTATCACCCCCAAACCAATGGGCTTGTTGAGAGATTCTACAAGACCTTGAAAGGCATGACTATGGGCCTGTCTGAGCCCGAGGCGGAAGTGGAATGTCCTCTTGCCATGCCTGCTTTTTGCCTACAGGGAGGTACCACAGAAGGGGGTACCTCCCTGTGGGTTCAGCCTACTGGAACTCCTCTATGGACACCCTGCTAGGGAACCTCTCAGCCTTGTGAGAGAGGGATAGGAGCACGCTCCCAGGAAGCCCCCTTAGGATGTAGTCAGTAGTCAGTTACATGTAGGCTCTCCGCAACCAGATGCAGCTCTTTCGGAAGAAAGCGAAGGAGCATCTTGAGGCCAGTCAGGGAGTGATAAAACTCTGGCACGACCAGAAGGCCACTCTGGTGGAGTTTCAGTCTGGATAGAAAGTGAGGGTCATGGAGCCTGTGGAACCCAGAGCTCCCCAAGACCATTATTTATTTATTTGGTCATTTGATATCGCGCACGACTCACTCCCGGAGGAACATCTCGGCACTACGCTGCATAAGAAGAAAAAGAGAGAGAATCTAAAACAACCAAGTCTTAAGCCCCTTCTTAAAGGAGGGGACATCTAGGCAAGAGCGAAGGCTAAGAGGGAGTTTATTCCAATGATAAGGGGCTGTGTAGGAGAAAGATCTGCCCCCATATCTTGATGTACGGATACGAGGTTTCACTAAGAGCACCTTGTCTGAAAATCTCACACATCTTGAAGGAAGGTAGAGATTTAGTCGAGAAGACAAATGAGCTCGCCAAGACTTGTGAAGTGCTTTGTGTGTCAAACAGAGTTTAAAGAGGACACTCTTCCTAAAACACAGCCGATGAAGCGTCCTAAGAATCGGGGAGGAAGACGAGCGAGAGGGAAGATTACAAATTAGCCAAGCTGCAGTGTTCTGGACCGCCTGCAGTTTGGACAGCAGAGTGTTGTTTACTGAGGTCAGCAGGGCAGTCCCATAGTCCAGGCGACTTGTGATGAGAGCCTGGACAAGAGTCTTCCTAGTGGTACCTGGAAGCCATGGAAGGGCTTTTTTGACAAGCCTCATGGTAGCGAAAGATTCCATGGGTGGAGCTAACTTGATCTTTCGTGGAAAGAGATTGATCCAACCTCAAACCAAGATTTTTTACTACCTGCTTAGGTGCGAGAGCTGAGTGTGTGGGACACTAATCGGCTGACCATATCTCGGTGGGTTTGCCAAATAGCATGATCTCTGTCTTGTCGCTGTTCAATTGGAGACAGTTGCTACTCATCCAAACAGTGACTTCCATCATGCAGTTTGCAAATTTACTCCTCACCTTGTCAGGATCAGGACCAAAGTAGGATACTTGAGTATCGTCTGCATATTACACTCCGCAGGCTCTAATGATTCGGGCTAATAGCGCCACATAGATGTTAAACCAAGTAGAGCTTAGGCACGTTCCCTGGGGTACTCCCTTGTCCATATGCATCAGTCAAGACTTGAAAGAATCCAAGCAGACTTGTTGCGTTTAGTTGGCAAGAAAGTCCGTGAGCCAATGTAGCGCCCTACCATGCAGCCCAGCCTCGCGAAGCCTGCGGATAAGAATAGAGTGGGAGACCGTGTCAAATGCTGCTGACAGATCCAACATTACCAACATGACCGGAGAGCCTGATATTATCGGACACAGCCAACAGCGTAGTCTCAGTGCTGTGGAGCTCTCTAATGTAGGAGTTTTTCACTACCAGGACATGTAAAACTTATAAGTGCATGTCCAACTTTTTAAATACACTACATCCTGCCTTATGGGCTGTTTAGGGCCTACCCTAGGGTTGATTTATATGTATTAAAAAGGAAGGTTTAGTCTTGGCAAAAGGTTTATTTTGCCAGGTTGAAATGGCAGTTTAAAACTGCACTCTTAGGCTTCAATGGCAGGCCTCAAACATGTTTAAAAGTGCTACGTAAGTGGGTGGCACAATCAGTGCTGTAGGCCCATAGTAGCATTTAATTTATAGTCCTGGGTTCATGTAATACCACTAGGGACTTACAAGTAAATTAAATGGGCCAATTGGATGTAAGCCAATCTATGTGGCTTACATCTAATCTATGTGGCGCTATTAGCCCAAATCATTAGAGCCTGCGGTGTGTCATATGCAGACGATACTCAACTACTGTTCTCCTTTGGTCCTGATCCTGACAAGGTGAAGAGTAAATTTGCAAACTGCATGATGGAAGTCACTGTTTGGATGAGTAGCAACTGTCTCCAATTGAACAGCAACAAGACAGAGATCATGCTATTTAGCAAACCGACCGAGATATGGTCAGCCGATTGGTGTCCCAATCGTTTTCCAATACTGCAAGGCCTGCCTCTCCCCTAGGATAAAATTGGGTTACCTAATTACACTCAATAAGTGAAAACTTTCAATTGGGAGCAAATAGGAATATCAAGTTTGGGGTCTAAAGAATTATAATTTAAAACCCTCTTTAATTGTAAAGTTGGATTTTAAATCACAATTCTAAAAATGCCACTTTTAGAAAGTAGCAAAACCAAAGGGGATGATGGACGGAGTGTTGAACATTGCAAGCACTCACCCCCAGTCAACTGATCTGGGTTTAATCCATCATCATTCTTTTGCTCACTCCGCCACCCCAGTTCAGACATGGCCATATGCAAATCAGTCTGACCCTGTGCCTCATGGGAACAGTCCAGCCCGAACTGCCAAGCCATGTCTTCCGTGGACCGGAAACAAGCATCCTGGGACCGGTTTCTGGCTTACAGCCGTCATCAGCCAGGCTATCTTGAATCCAGTGGCAAAGTGAGCAAGGGACCCACGTCTGGGCATACCCTGCCAACTTAGGGCGAACATAGCAAAACCAAAGGGGATGATGGACGGAGTGTTGAACATTGCAAGCCCTCACCCCCAGTCAACTGATCTGGGTTTAATCCATCATCATTCTTTTGCTCACTCCGCCACCCCAGTTCAGACATGGCCATATGCAAATCAGTCTGACCCTGTGCCTCATGGGAACAGTCCAGCCCGAACTGCCAAGCCATGTCTTCCCTGGACCGGAAACAAGCATCCTGGGACCGGTTTCTGGCTTATAGCCGTCATCAGCCAGGCTATCTTGAATCCAGTGGCAAAGTGAGCAAGGGACCCACGTCTGGGCATACCCTGCCAACTTAGGGCGAACATAGCAAAACCAAAGGGGATGATGGACGTAGTGTTGAACATTGCAAGCACTCACCCACAGTCAACTGATCTGGGTTTAATCCATCATCATTCTTTTGCTCACTCCGCCACCCCAGTTCAGACATGGCCATATGCAAATCAGTCTGACCCTGTGCCTCATGGGAACAGTCCAGCCCGAACTGCCAAGCCATGTCTTCCCTGGACCGGAAACAAGCATCCTGGGACCGGTTTCTGGCTTACAGCCGTCATCAGCCAGGCTATCTTGAATCCAGTGGCAAAGTGAGCAAGGGACCCACGTCTGGGCATACCCTGCCAACTTAGGGCGAACATAGCAACACCAAAGTGTAACACTTTTCGCCCTAAGTGGGATGGGTATGTCCAGACATGGGTCCCGTGCTCACTGTGCCACTGGATTCAAGCTAGCCTGGCTGAAGAAGGGTGACAGACTCTGAAACCGGTCCCAGGATGCTTGTTTCCGGTCCAGGGAGGACCTGGCCTGGCAGTTCGGTCTGGACTGTTCCCATGGGGCACAGGTTCAAGACTGATTTGCATATGGCTGGGTCCAAACTGGGGTGGCGTAGTGGGCAAAAGAACGATGGATTTAACCCAGATCTTTTGACTGGGGGAGAATGTTTGCATTGTCAGCATTCCGTCCATCATTTGTTTGCTGTAACACTTTTCGCCCTAAGTGGGATGGGTATGCCCAGACGTGGGTCCCGTGCTCACTGTGCCACTGGATTCAAGCTAGCCTGGCTGAAGAAGGGTGACATACTCTGAAACCGGTCCCAGGATGCTTGTTTCCGGTCCAGGGAGGACCTGGCCTGGCAGTTCGGTCTGGACTGTTCCCATGGGGCACAGGTTCAAGACTGATTTGCATATGGCTGGGTCCAAACTGGGGTGGCGTAGTGGGCAAAAGAACGATGGATTTAACCCAGATCTTTTGACTGGGGAGAATGTTTGCATTGTCAGCATTCCGTCCATCATTTGTTTGCTGTAACACTTTTCGCCCTAAGTGGGATGGGTATGCCCAGACGTGGGTCCCGTGCTCACTGTGCCACTGGATTCAAGCTAGCCTGGCTGAAGAAGGGTGACATACTCTGAAACCGGTCCCAGGATGCTTGTTTCCGGTCCAGGGAGGACCAGGCCTGGCAGTTCGGTCTGGACTGTTCCCATGGGGCACAGGTTCAAGACTGATTTGCATATGGCTGGGTCCAAACTGGGGTGGCGTAGTGGGCAAAAGAACGATGGATTTAACCCAGATCTTTTGACTGCGGGAGAATGTTTGCATTGTCAGCATTCCGTCCATCATTTGTTTGCTGTAACACTTTTCGCCCTAAGTGGGATGGGTATGTCCAGACGTGGGTCCCGTGCTCACTGTGCCACTGGATTCAAGCTAGCCTGGCTGAAGAAGGGTGACATACTCTGAAACCGGTCCCAGGATGCTTGCTTCCGGTCCAGGGAGGACCTGGCCTGGCAGTTCGGTCTGGACTGTTCCCATGGGGCACAGGTTCAAGACTGATTTGCATATGGCTGGGTCCAAACTGGGGTGGCGTAGTGGGCAAAAGAACGATGGATTTAACCCAGATCTTTTGACTGGGGGAGAATGTTTGCATTGTCAGCATTCCGTCCATCATTTGTTTGCTGTAACACTTTTCGCCCTAAGTGGGATGGGTATGTCCAGACGTGGGTCCCGTGCTCACTGTGCCACTGGATTCAAGCTAGCCTGGCTGAAGAAGGGTGACATACTCTGAAACCGGTCCCAGGATGCTTGTTTCCGGTCCAGGGAGGACCTGGCCTGGCAGTTCGGTCTGGACTGTTCCCATGGGGCACAGGTTCAAGACTGATTTGCATATGGCTGGGTCCAAACTGGGGTAGCGTAGTGGGCAAAAGAACGATGGATTTAACCCAGATCTTTTGACTGGGGAGAATGTTTGCATTGTCAGCATTCCGTCCATCATTTGTTTGCTGTAACACTTTTCGCCCTAAGTGGGATGGGTATGTCCAGACGTGGGTCCCGTGCTCACTGTGCCACTGGATTCAAGCTAGCCTGGCTGAAGAAGGGTGACATACTCTGAAACCGGTCCCAGGATGCTTGTTTCCGGTCCAGGGAGGACCAGGCCTGGCAGTTCGGTCTGGACTGTTCCCATGGGGCACAGGTTCAAGACTGATTTGCATATGGCTGGGTCCAAACTGGGGTGGCGTAGTGGGCAAAAGAACGATGGATTTAACCCAGATCTTTTGACTGGGGAGAATGTTTGCATTGTCAGCATTCCGTCCATCATTTGTTTGCTGTAACACTTTTCGCCCTAAGTGGGATGGGTATGTCCAGACGTGGGTCCCGTGCTCACTGTGCCACTGGATTCAAGCTAGCCTGGCTGAAGAAGGGTGACATACTCTGAAACCGGTCCCAGGATGCTTGCTTCCGGTCCAGGGAGGACCTGGCCTGGCAGTTCGGTCTGGACTGTTCCCATGGGGCACAGGTTCAAGACTGATTTGCATATGGCTGGGTCCAAACTGGGGTGGCGTAGTGGGCAAAAGAACGATGGATTTAACCCAGATCTTTTGACTGGGGGAGAATGTTTGCATTGTCAGCATTCCGTCCATCATTTGTTTGCTGTAACACTTTTCGCCCTAAGTGGGATGGGTATGTCCAGACGTGGGTCCCGTGCTCACTGTGCCACTGGATTCAAGCTAGCCTGGCTGAAGAAGGGTGACATACTCTGAAACCGGTCCCAGGATGCTTGTTTCCGGTCCAGGGAGGACCTGGCCTGGCAGTTCGGTCTGGACTGTTCCCATGGGGCACAGGTTCAAGACTGATTTGCATATGGCTGGGTCCAAACTGGGGTGGCGTAGTGGGCAAAAGAACGATGGATTTAACCCAGATCTTTTGACTGGGGGAGAATGTTTGCATTGTCAGCATTCCGTCCATCATTTGTTTGCTGTAACACTTTTCGCCCTAAGTGGGATGGGTATGTCCAGACGTGGGTCCCGTGCTCACTGTGCCACTGGATTCAAGCTAGCCTGGCTGAAGAAGGGTGACATACTCTGAAACCGGTCCCAGGATGCTTGTTTCCGGTCCAGGGAGGACCTGGCCTGGCAGTTCGGTCTGGACTGTTCCCATGGGGCACAGGTTCAAGACTGATTTGCATATGGCTGGGTCCAAACTGGGGTGGCGTAGTGGGCAAAAGAACGATGGATTTAACCCAGATCTTTTGACTGGGGGAGAATGTTTGCATTGTCAGCATTCCGTCCATCATTTGTTTGCTGTAACACTTTTCGCCCTAAGTGGGATGGGTATGTCCAGACGTGGGTCCCGTGCTCACTGTGCCACTGGATTCAAGCTAGCCTGGCTGAAGAAGGGTGACATACTCTGAAACCGGTCCCAGGATGCTTGTTTCCGGTCCAGGGAGGACCTGGCCTGGCAGTTCGGTCTGGACTGTTCCCATGGGGCACAGGTTCAAGACTGATTTGCATATGGCTGGGTCCAAACTGGGGTGGCGTAGTGGGCAAAAGAACGATGGATTTAACCCAGATCTTTTGACTGGGGGAGAATGTTTGCATTGTCAGCATTCCGTCCATCATTTGTTTGCTGTAACACTTTTCACCCTAAGTGGGATGGGTATGTCCAGACGTGGGTCCCGTGCTCACTGTGCCACTGGATTCAAGCTAGCCTGGCTGAAGACGGGTGACATACTCTGAAACCGGTCCCAGGATGCTTGTTTCCGGTCCAGGGAGGACCTGGCCTGGCAGTTCGGTCTGGACTGTTCCCATGGGGCACAGGTTCAAGAATGATTTGCATATGGCTGGGTCCAAACTGGGGTGGCGTAGTGGGCAAAAGAACGATGGATTTAACCCAGATCTTTTGACTGGGGGAGAATGTTTGCATTGTCAGCATTCCGTCCATCATTTGTTTGCTGTAACACTTTTAGAAAGTTGGCATTTTCTTGTCCCAACCATTTGGTGCTTGTATCATAGGTGTAACTGGCAGTTGGTCTTTGTGTATTGCTTCCAGACAGTGAGACGAAAGAGGAATAGGTGTTGGCAGGTTGGGATACATTTTTGGGTAAGCTACGACTTTAGTGTAGCTGTACAAGGTGTGCTTTCCCACCCATGGGTGAAATAGGTGAACTTTGTTCAATGCACCAGAGATTAATGTGAAACACATGTTACTGTAGCCCTGCAAAGCATTATTCAGTGTGTAATTCAGACATAGAGATTGCTTTTGGGTTACTAACAATCCCATAAAGGGATCAGGGGAACCATGGAAGCACAACATACCTTATTTTGTTACACACACACACACACACACACACACCCCACCCCCCCCCACCCCCCCACCCTCTAAGATGAATGGCCCTGCCTTGGCACACTCACAAAGGGTTTCCCTCTAGTCTTTAGTGGCCTCAAACAAGCTGGGATCACCACAGGGAGTTAGGAAATTCCAAACACCTCTAGGGGTAAAAACCTCTGGAACCTTCTTCTACTTCAAAGTTGGCACCAAGTATAAAAAGTGAATATTCAGACCCAACTCTTCAGTGCACATCTGGACCGGTGGAAGACTCAGAAAAAAAGAGCTGCTGTGCTGCTCTGCTGTACAAAACAGCGATACTCTGCTGCCTGAGTGAGAAGGATTAGATCTGCATCTTGAACCCAGGACCACCAGAGTGACTCCAAGGGCAAGTTGGCTGGCCTCCTGATCAGAGCATCAGGGACAGAAAAGGGTCTTGAACCCAGCACCTAGACTCTACTCAGTGTAAGTGGTGCTGTCCCAGTCCTGGACCCTTGGAAGTGGGCCTAAAGCTGCTCAGCCAGCAAACCTGCGGTCTGTGCCAGAATCGACACAACACGATGCAACTCAGTGCAGTCCCACATCGGAGCCGCCGCTGTGCAACACATCCCCGATGCAGGGCCTTGCATAAAAGCCCAACAGAACCGCTGCTGCGTGATGCATCTCCAATGCAGATCCTCACATTGCTGCCACAGTTCATCTGAACCGCTGCTGCACATCACATCTCCGGCGCAGGACTTTGCATTGCAGCCCTCAGTCCATCAGAACTGCCCCTGAGCGCTGCATCCTCGATGCAGGATCTCGCATCACTGCCTGGAAACACTGCTGCATGGCGCAATGCTCTGCAACCTAGATTTAAGGTACTTTGTTCAGCATGCCTAACTTACTCCCTGGGTCCAGCCTACACTCCATCGCGGTAGGCCTGAATTTGTGACTTTGTCCTGATCCAGTGGAATCAGATACCCACAGTTGGTGCTTTAAAGCACTATTTTTTAGCAAAATCTTTAAAACTGCATATCACCAGTTCTACCAATTGGATTGTTGTTGTTTTGGTCTCCAATGATTTATTAAAATATATTCTATTTTTCTAAATTGGTGTGGAGTTTTTCTTGCGTTGTTTTATCACTTTGTTACTGTTTGAAGTGCTGCATAAATACACATTGGCTCTACGTTAAACCTGACTGCTTTGTGCCAAGCTGCCAGGGGTTAAGCACAGGGTAATTTGGGGTCTGCTTGTGACTTCACCCTGACAGGAATTGTGGTTGCTGCTTGAGTATGGTTTCACCCCCGTCAACCAGCAACCCAATTTTCTACAGCAGAAAATTTGGGACTTTCAGGATGCTGACTTGGAATATCACCCAAGTATGAATGGTGTCAAAACTTGCATATTCACTCACTCATCCACTTGTTGATTTCCCTCAGTGAGTCAAGCATCTGGTCCAGAGAGCTGCCTCTAACCTGCATGTCACTCATGCCTTAACTGTACATGTTCTGTGAGTAATTAAAGTTTGTACTAGTCTGCCCTGCTTCTTCTGACCTGCTGGGAATGGAAGATTGCACTTGTTCTCTTCTGTGAGAGAAGGAAACCTGCTTTGCTACTGCCACCCTGTGCCAATTCTGTGAGGAAGCAAAACTATGGCTGCATGATTTGTATGTGTCCTGTGATGGGAAAACCTTGCACTGCTGCTGCCCTATTTATATTTATCCTCTGAAGGAGGGATGCTTGCACTATTTCTTCCCTTGGTGTAGCTGTTCTATGGAGAAGGGGTGTTTTCACTGCAGACCAAAGGTATTTTCACTGCTTAAGCATTAAGAAAGGATATATAGAATGCACCTGCTTAGCATGCCCTATGACCAGGGACTTTTCCATAATATTTGATGTGAGGTGCCTGAGGAAGTTCAAATCCCTAAAGGGCAATATTCAATCACCAACACATGTTGACAGAAAGGAGTACCATGGTCCATTGCTCTACCCTCTACTTGTAATCCTGTGATAGGGAGACACCAGTAAAAACATTTTTAGCGCACCCATTTTAATTTTAATATAGGGCTGAGAGTTTAACAACAACAAACGTTGGCATAAGGGACGTAACCTCACCCAAATAAGGAACCCATTACTAGGAAACTGTACAACAAGTGAACAGCAGTACTATTGATGTTAACAGTGCTAGATGCAGATCTTCATGACATATGGCGCGTGCAGCACAGCGGGATTAGGGAATATTCCTACTACTCAAACCTGCACCATCTCCACACGAGAATAGATGCATTTTGGTATTCATAGACCTTTGGCTCTCTCACCCAGTCTACCAAATATCTGAGCCGCACGTATTCAGATCATAGCCCCCTGGTGCTGACTTATTGCACTCGGAGGCGCAGACCTCCGATCCCCACATGGCGACTTAGCCCTGTGGCTCTGGAGGACGTGCCCTTTGCGGAGTCCTTACGTGCTACAGTGGACACATACTTCACTGAAAATACGGACACTGCCTCCACAGCATTAGTGGAATGGGAGGCTTTTAAAGTGGTGGTGAGGGGGCATTGTATGGGGCAAACCATTGGGATACAGAGAGAACTTCATAGAGAGCTCACCAGGATTGAGGGAGAACTGCAGATCCTGGATAATATGCAAGGGCCGGGGTTACAGACTCGTGAGCAACTGCTGGCAAAACGAAAGCAATACGATGAGGCACTGGAGAGGCTCCGCTCACATGACTGTAGAGCCTACATGGATAGAGTACAGAATGAGGAAGGGAAAGCTGGGCGGCTACTGGCATGGATCATTAGGCCTGAATCGCGGGGATCCCCGATCACCCGAATCAAGATGGCGGAGGATAGGACAGAGCATGACCCAGATACGATAAAGGGAGCTTTCCAGACATACTATGAACAACTATATACGGCCCCGCCGGGCGCCTCACAAGAAGATATTGACGCTTTCTTGACCGCTCTGGCCCCGCCGGCGGTTGAGGAAGAGACTATGGAGGAACTAGGGGGACCGGTTACTCTCCAAGTAGTCAGGAGAGCCATGGCTCTGCTGGCTGGGGGTATAACGCTAGGCCCGGATTGCCTGCCCGCAGAGTTTTATGTGAAATATAGGTCAATATTGGCCCCCCGCCTGGTTGCTTTGTACAATGAAGCCCTTGAATTGGGGCAACTGCCGCCCTCTACGCGCTCTGCGATGGTGATACCGCTTCCCAAGACCGAAAGCCAGGAGGCAGGGGTGAGAGACTATAGACCTTTGTCCATGCTCAATACGGATTTCAAAGTACTCAGTAAGATACTAGCGCTTAGACTGATGCCCCATATGACAACTTTGATCCACCCTGACCAAAATGGATTTGTACCCTCCCGAAACACTTCGTATAATTTGCGTCGTTTATATTCAGTGCTGTACAATTCAGAGGCTCAGAATTTACTGCGAGCGGCTCTGCTTTTGGTGGATCTGGAGAAAGCATTCGACACAGTCAGCTGGGACTATCTCATAGGGGTTATGAAGAAAATGGGAATGGGACTGGGCTGGCAAAAATGGGTTCAACTATTGTATACCTCCCCGACAACAAGGGTTAGAACAGGTGGCACCATCTCTCCAGAATACGCGGTCTCCTGTGGGACACGACAGGGGTGTCCGCTGTCCCCCCTATTGTTTGCGCTGGTGGTTGAACCGCTGGCAGAACTCTTCCTTAGAGGAGGAGAGGGACTTGGGATACAGCTGAATGGTAGAACGTACATAATCTCCCTATATGCTGACGATCTGTTGATCTATCTGGGCGATGCTTGTGCGGAAACGGTCACCGCTTTTAGATTGCTCAAGAGCTTTGGCCAGCGATCAGGGCTGCTGGTTAATCGCCATAAGACACACCTGTTCCCAGTGGCCGGACCTCTCCCTAGGCCTGGGGACCTTCCAGAAGATTATATTTGGTCCTCGTCTTCCTTTAAGTACCTGGGTGTTCAGATCTTCCATTCGTTGGAGGATATGAGAGAAGGAAACCTGGAAGTTCCTTACGCTCTAGTGTGGCCTTCTGGGGCTCGCTGCGACTACCGTTGATGGCTAGGATCTCGCTGACCAAGATGGTTATGCTGCCTCGGTTATTATATTATTTCATAAATTTACCAGTGATGATGCCTGCAGGTTGGTTTAGACCCCTGGACGCAATGGTGCGAGATCTTATTTGGGCAGATGGTAGGCGTAGGGTTGCACTGCGAACCCTGCAGCGCCCTATGAAGGAGGGTGGATTGGGGGTCCCAGACTTCGAATTTTACCAGCTGGCGGCACTTCAGTGGGTGGCGCAGTGGTTGGAGGGGGTGAATCAGGAGGGAACATATCTAGTAGAGCCTGGACAACACCTGCGATTACTGCTCGCTAAGCTGCTAAACCCGGCCACAAAAGTCCCCTACACCTCAGTTTTGCAGGCTACGGCCTTGCAGTGTTGGAGAAGATGCATGGCTAGAATGCCAGTGGGTCCGATGTACACACCGGTGTTGCCACTGATAGGGCTACCATATGGAGAACCTCAGAGGATCCTAGGGGCGGAACAGCTGCTGGCCTGGACTGGGGCGGGGATTGACACGACCGGGGATCTTTTTCAAGAACGCTGCTTACTCCCCTTTGCAGACCTGGTAGAGAGTTATGGACTTCCTACTGGCCAATTCATTATGTATGAAACACTGGTGAGGACGTTTGAACGGCTGTGGGGTGTGAGAAGGGAGGAACCAAATACGCATGGGGTTCTCCACTCCTTGATAACACTGGGTACAGCTGGTCATCAAATTAAATGGTTCTATACCTCTCTCCTAGAGGCATCCCTGCCCCCGATGCTCAACCTCCGGGGGAAATGGGAGAGAGCTCTTAACCAAACACTCACAGATGCAGACTGGCGCCGCGTTCTGGAATCGCCTAAAAAGATATCTCGCAATACCTGTCTGAAATACCTGCAGTTTAACTCTGTCCATATGACCTATATGACCCCGCACACAAGCTGCATTTGGGGGGGAACCCAGAGAGTGCCCAAGATGTAAATACTTAGATGCAGACTTCCTCCACATGACATGGAGCTGTACGATCGTACAGAGATTCTGGGACGCAGTAATGACTAAAATTAATAACACACGGACGTACACTAGTACACTCAGCTGGGGTGTGCCTCCTCGGGCTATATCCCAGACCACCCAAACGCAAGGTGGGACACCGTTTCATTGATCTGTCCTTGGCATTGGCCAGGAGGCGCTTTGCGATAACATGAAAATTAGCACTGGGACCACAGTTTGGGGTTTGGAACCAGGAGGTGAATAATTGGGCAGCAGTGGAGGGCAGAGCCTTACATAGAGAAGAGCTCAGGGGCTTGCGCAGGCACCCGATTGCAGAGGCGTGGAGGGAAGTCTTATAGAACTGGGAGCATCCGAGTTGCCCCACCAAAGGCGAGGAGGGGAGGGGGGGAGCTACATTGACTGGCTCGGAATGATAAACTCTAGCTAGTGCGGGCTACTTCTCTCGCTGGCAGTCCCCCGCGCACCCTTTTCGCCCCCGCTCCCCCTACCCGTCTTAACCTCATAAATGACCGACGAGACCCAGAGATATATGTACTATCATAGATATCTGGATGGTCCCCGACCGCCCAGGGCCCCCCTACTGGGAGGCTATCTTCCACCATGGATAGAGGTAATGACAGAGACACCCTCATGCACAGGCTGACACTGTTTTTGGTTGTTTATGCTCACTTGTTTATTAAGTTAAGGCATACATAATATGATGAAGAACGACCATGATTAAAAAGAGCGCATCACAGCTGACCTCATGATTGGCCCCAGGAGTGAATAATTAAGGATATAAGATGCAAGAGGGATGGATGCAAGAGGAACATTGTTCATACACAGTATATAACAGATTTTGCTGTTAATTGCATGTAGAAATGGAATGAACTGTGTATGTCCTCTGCGGTATATTATACGCCTAAACTACGATTGTCTGTACACCCATTACCCAGATGAATAGAAGAACAACTATGTGACTGATAACTATTATTTCTTGATTTCAATTATGTCAATATAAGAATGGAGGACTATAAATGCCAATAAACATTTACAAAAAAAAAAACCCCACAGTGATGCATAACCCAATAATGAACCATACCATGCTAGGTAGGTGGGATTCATCATCCTATATGAGTACATGAATCTATGGCGGTGATACTCAAAGTACGGCAACGGGCCACTGGGGGGCCCTCCAGACCTTTACGTGCTGCCCCCTAGTCAACAGCAGCACTGGGCTGCTGTTCACTTGATTTAGCCCTAATAGTAAAAATATGTTAAATAAACGAGTAAGCATCTATTTATGTTTAGATGTCTTTTATTGTTTTCAAATACACAAATACAACATACAAATGAGGCATGTTCCATGCTCCTTACTGGATTTACAGCAGCTGTATAAGCCATTGTGGAGAACAGCGACCCCAAAAACAACTGAACACCCCCCTCCCTGCCCCCCCCTCCAAGACCAGTAAGTGGCTAGTACATTCATTAAGTCTCTTCGTTTACCGACTATTCCAAAAGGATTTATGCATCTTGTGTCACAGGTTGCGGTGGGTCAGCTAATCACAAAAGTCTCAGGTACCTTGGACAAGTGAGTTCTGTAAATTCCGAGAGCAACAGTTTCAGGAAAGGCTCCCAAAAGTCTTGGAAGGAAGCTCCAGGGTTCGTGAGCGTCAGCGAGATTTTCTCCATCCCTAGTATCCCCCACATTCTATGCAGCCACCCCAAGTGGGTAGGTATAGTAGTAGTGCCCCAGTGGGAGAAAATGTTTTGCAGGGCCACCCCCAGCACTATTTGCCTGCCTCTCCGTGCTCTAAGAGGATACGTGAGCGGGTTAGGGAGGCCCAGTAGAGTGTAACCAGGGAAGCAGGGTATTTGAGTGCTGAAGTGGAGGTTAATGTCGTCCAGAATTGTTCCCCAGTAATTAGTCAGAAGGGGGCATTCCCACAGCAGGTGAGTCAGAGTTCCCAACGAACCACATTCCCTCCAGCACAGAGGGCTCCGCGTCGGGTTACCTCTATGTAGTCATGGCGGGGTTAAATACCAGTAAGTATCGATTTTCGTGGCCGTCTCAATGCTCGCTACATTGCGTGCTGAATGGCGGGCTCTATAATAGATGTCCGTCCACTCCATATCCCAAAGTGTCCTGCCCAGTTCCCCCTCCCATCGCAGTTGTCCGGGGGATTTCCCTGGTCTGGGGTCGCGTTTGAGGTGTTTGCAAAGATCTGTTATCAGGTGTGCGTCCGTATGTCTCGTGAGTAGCCACTTTTCGAATGTAGTAAGGGTTCTCTCTGCGTTACCCCGTATCTCCGGGTGCATTACCCAGTGTCTCACCTGCAAATAACAGTTTTGTTCTACCACTGGGAGATCGTGTGTCTTGCGGAAGTCTGTAAAGGGAATTAGGACGTCCACGTCAAAGAGATGTCCTATTGAGCGGCAGCCCTCTTTAGTCCAGTGTGCAAACTCTGGTGCATCAAGCCCCGGAGTGAAGTCTGGGTTATTTACTATTGGTGTTATTGGAGAAGGGAGATTCGTTAGCCCTCGAGAAATGGCGACCCTATCCCAGGCTAATAGAGTAGGATGCGTCACCTTGGAGAGGTATAGGTTCCGGTGCCTAGCAGCCTTAGCCAGGAAGGGAATTCCCCAGAGTGGCTGCCTAGCCAGCGACCTATCCATAAACAGCCAATGTTTCTCAGACTCCGGCCTTGACCACTCCACCAGCGGCCACAGCTGCACCGCCCAGTAGTAATCCTGCAAGTTAGGAATTCCCAGCCCCTCCTCCGCCGGATCTTTGTAGCTTAACTCTCGGTGCATCCTAGGTCGATTGTCACGCCATATGATCACTCCAGGTCTCTCTGCAATGAGCGCAATACCCCTTTTGGGGGAACCAACGGAAGGGTCTGGAATATGTATAATATCTTAGGTAGTATTGTCATCTTTATGGCCGCTATGCGGCCTAACCATGATAGTGAGTAGGGCCTCCACTTTCGAAGGCAGTCCCGCACGTGTCGCAGCAGGGCCGTATAGTTCGTCGAGTTAGTGGATTGTATATCAGCCGAGAGCTGCAACCCTAGATAGGGGATTGTGTCTTGTGCCCAGTGGAGGTGATGTGTCCGTTGGAGCAATTCCAGGGTATCGGGACCCAGGGATAGATTGAGGGTCTGAGACTTGTGGATATTGACCTTGAAGCCCGACGCTTGCGCGAAGCGTTCCAATTCTGTCAGGATCGCCGGTAGTGACTCTCGTGGCTTCTCCAAGGTGGCCACGATGTCGTCAGCGTACAGGCTTATTTTGTGTTCGTCGGCTCCGAACTTTACCCCTGATATTGAGGGATCATCGCGCACTCGCTGAGCCATAGGTTCCATGTACAGGGCGAACAGGAGTGGCGAGAGTGGACATCACTGCCTGGTTCCTTGTTGGATGGGGAATGGTTGCGAAATTATGCCATTCACCCGAACTGAGGCGGAGGGGTTTGCGTAGCTTCCCAGCACCCACTCTATAAAACGCTGCGGCAGACCCAAGTGTTCCAGGGTGATCTTGAGATAGGGCCAATGTACCCTGTCAAACGCCTTCTGGGCATCTACTGACAATATCATTCGCTCATCCTTAAATCATTCAGATTTATTTATCAGGTGTAAAAGGCGCTTGGTATTATCAGAGCACTGACGGCCCGGGACAAAACCCGACTGATCGGGATCTATCAGTCCTGGCAAGTGGGAAGAGAGTCTTTGAGCTAAGATACCAGTAAAGATTTTAAGGTCCACAAGCATCTATTTAAAGATTAATTGCAGTTAAAGAAAGGAAGCAACTAGGGTGAGCTGCTCAGCTTAACTTTAGGAACATCTTTTTTATAAATACATCTAGCAGCAAATGTGTAAAAATATGAAAAAGTCTATTCAAAATTCAAAAAGTGTATTTAATTAAAATCATCAATCAGCATTTGTAGAGCGCGGCACTGTCACCCCTGGGGGTATGTGGGCGCTGGGGTGCGAGGTCTCAGTCGAAAAGCCAGGTCTTTAGAAAACGGCAGGAAGAGGGAAGGAACAAGCAGAAAAAGGCAAACTAGAGGGCAGAAAAACGAGCAGAAAAAGGCAAAACAGAAGGCAGCAAAACAGAGGGCAGAAAAACTAGCAGAAAAGGCAAAACATAGCAGAAGAGAGCAAACAGGGAGCATAAAAACAAGCAGTAAAGGCAAAAAAAGAAAAAGAAACGAGCGTAGGAGGCACAAACTGAGGGCAGCAGGTAGACTGGCAGCAGAGGGTAGAGGAGTGCGGTCAAGCTGAACAGGAGAACTGTCGCAGGGGTGCTGGCACGAGGACCTGCAGAACCATTTCACCTTAGTAAATCAGATTATATCAGTGCATTGAGAAGCATTTTTTTTTTTTTAGAGTGATAGTTTTCAAACATGAATTTAGAAACATTATTGCTTCCCCTCCACGCTGATAACAGAGCCAATAGTGAGCTAAGAGGCAAGGCAGTTGTTATATGCTCTTTTTTGGAACCGGGGTTGCTATTATACATTAACAACATTATAGTTTATTAAATCAAACACAGGAGAAGTTTTTGTAGAACACACATCTTGAATTCCAGCGTTTCGAGGTCCTCTCATGTGATATTGAAGAAAAAGGAGTCAAAGTTGTAGGAAAGTGCCCCTTTTTGACATGGTCACCCCCACTTTTTGCCTGGTATTTGATGTGATTTTGACTGGAAGCGCACTGGTTTCCTGCTAACCAGGTCCCCAGTGCCAGACTTTCCCAAAACTGTGCAATTGTACCCCAATTAGCAATACCTTTACCACTCCCTGTATGTCCCTAGTAAGTGGTACCCCTGATACCAAGGGCAAGGAAGCTAATGAGGGTCCTTAAGGGCTGAAGCACGAATTGTGCCACCTAAAGGACCCCTCACCAAACAGTGCAGGCTGTGTGTCTTGGTGCAGAAAAAAGTGCCTACAGACACTGCATGGAGTAGAAGTAAGTCACCCCTACATCAGGCCTTACAGCCCTAGGGCAGGGTGCACGATACTACATGTGTGGACATATCTGCATGAGCAGATTTGCCTCTGTGCTGGTCAGCTCTATTGTTGCCAGTACAAGTGATCAGGGAAGCCATTTTAAGCACATGTGCCGGACACCCTTGAAAACGAGTTCCCCAGCTACATGATGGTTCCACTGAATCCAGAGATGTTTGGTATCAAACATCTCCTATTAATAAGCCCACACTGATTCTTTTTTTTTTTTAAATATTTTTTATTGTCATCATAAAGGGCAGGTAGCAATGTACATAAAGGGAGAAAAAAGCAGATAAAACAGCACTTTCAAATCAAGGATAAAAGAAAAAGCAAGATCATTTACAAGAAGAAATTGCATATGAACCCAACATATCAAAATATTAGCATAGTGTATACGATACAGATCTTCTTATTTAGTTAATTAATGTAATGTCTCCAGCCCCATGGGTCCCCATATTGCTTCTAGCTTAACCAAGGAACGAACACCCCTAGCTTTAGCCAGAGCAGTTTCTAAGCCAAACGTTTCCCTAACGATAGGCCACCACTCGCCGATAGATGGTGGTGTCGGGGAGACCCATGCACGAGCAATAGCCAATCGAGCGGCAACCATCAAAATTGAGAAAAGTCGTGCTAGTGCTGGTTTGTCTCCCTTATAGCCTAACATTATTTCTGGGACTGTTAATGAGGGATCTAGTCCTAATTTAAGATGTAACACCTGGCCTATCTTCTGCCAGTAAGCCTTCAATTCTGGGCACTCTATGAACATGTGTATAAGATTAGCAGCATGCAATCCGCATTTAGGGCATTTTGTCTTATCACCAAAATTGTTTCCTTGAGCCCATTTGGCTATCTTTTCCGGAGTATAGTACAGCATACATATCGTACGAAATTGCTGTAGTTGCAAGCTCACAGAGTGGACGGTATCACCTACGTTTCCTAAGGCCTGTTTTATCATGCCAGGTATTATATCTATCCCCAGTACTTGACTCCAACGCATCAACAATTTTTCGCTGCCATCCATTCTAAAATTACACAAATGTTTATACATGTCGCCAATTAGGGACTTAGTTTTTTCGCCCCTGTACAGGCAGTCCCAAATCGTAGAATGAGTTATCGCGTTCAAAGCCAAGTTTTTCCCCAGGTAATCCCTGATCTGCATGTACTTGAAAAAAATTGGGCGGGTATTTTATAACTAAGTCGTAAACCTTCAAATGACATAAGTCCGCTCCCATCATACAAATCACCTAGGAATGTAATCCCATATTTAGACCAGGATTTACTAGCCTGGTCATGGAAAACCTCAGGAAACATAGGATTCCCCCACAGCGGGAGCTTATCATGAAATAGCGATAGTTTGCCTCTGGCAGCCATAGCCCGCCAAATGTAAATACTGTCCCTTACTGTCTTGAATCTTACTCGCTTAAAGTAATTTGGGTCATTAGTACGATATAGAAATAATTGGCTATCGTTTGATAAAATCAACCGGTAAAAAGAATCTTTCTGATCAAGACTGAGAAGGCTGCGAAAACGTCCAGGAAACGCAACCCAAAAATAGATTTTAAAGTCTGGTAGGCCTAATCCACCTTGATTATAAGGAGATTTGAGCGAATCAATCGCCCGTCTAGGCTTCTTATACCCCCATATGAAGCTGCTAAGAGCCCCTTCAAGTTTTAAAAAAAATGTATTGGGGACCCGCAGGGGAATTGAGCGAAACAAATATAAGTATTTAGGGAGTATTTTCATTATGTTACATCGCCCTAGAATCCCGATGGGAAGCTTATGCCAGTTCTTTAGCAGCTTGATAGTATCGTTCAGCAATGGTATATAGTTTAAGGTTACAATCTGACCAGTTTTAGCTGAGATCTTAACCCCCAGATACATTATTGGGGATTCGGGTTTAAAGTTGACAAGCACTTGGGTCTTATTAACGTTTAATTTGTATCCGGAGACAGCGCCAAACTTGATTGCTTCTGTCTCAATAGCTATTACGGCCTTGGCTGGATTAATTGTAAAAATCGCAATATCATCTGCATATGCCGCAATCTTGAGTTTAGTTATCCAAGACACTAGCGGTTTTATATGTATACAAGATTGCAACATACGGATGAATGGCTCTATGTACAAAGCAAATAATAGTGGGGAGAGGGGGCATCCCTGTCTAGTGCCGCGACAAATTTCAAATGGAGTTGAGTAAAATCCTGAATAGGACAGTTTAGCTTGAGGCTTGTAATATAGCCCTTGAACCCACTGCCTAAACTGCCCCCCAAAGCCGAGCGCAATTAGTGTAACCCACAGGAAGTCCCACCCAACCCTGTCAAAGGCCTTTTCGGCGTCCAAAAGAATCATACCAAGACCTACCATCTCCTTCTCAGCAAAGTCAAAGGCCCCAATGGCCATGTTAACGTGGGCAGTAGTATCTCTGTCAGGGATAAACCCATGTTTGTTTTCAGATACTAGTCCTGACATCATTGGGGCAAGGCGATTTGCCAAGATTTTCAAAAAAATCTTGGCATCCGCATTTATAAGAGAAATAGGTCGGTATGATCCACATTCTGTAGGAGGTTTACCTTTTTTGAGAAAAATACTATCTGCGTCATATTCCATGACTCTGGTGTCCTCCCATTTGTGCCAACATAGTGTATAACCATGCTAAATGGTCCAAGCAATACCCTTTTGAAAACCTTGTAAAATTCTAGGGGTATGGAGTCTTCCCCTGCGGCTTTCCCCGAGGGCAGTGCCGATATAGCCATCTCAATCTCTTCCAGTGATACCATATTGTCTAATACAGCTGCATCCTCCTCACTCAAAACTGGGAGGCTACTATCTACTAAATACTGTACTATGTCAACTTTGTCAGGTACTAAAGTGCGTGCATAAAGTTCCCGATAAAATAGAGAAAACTGTTCTAAAATAGCTGAAGAATGCGTATGTATAGTACCATCTGCGCCCTTTATAGTGCTTATCTTAGTTTTAGCCTTTGCTTCTGCTGCCCGGTAAGCCAGGACCTTACCAATTTGCTCACCATATTCGTATTGCTCTATACGATATTTGTTATATCTAGCCGCTATTTTTTCCCTAAAAGACTTTTTTACTGCCATTCTTGCGTCTATCAGGGAAAAGAGCAAATGGTCCTGAACCCTCTGGTCTTGTGCTACAGCCTCAGCATGTTGTTTTTCGTTGTCGCGTAAGGCGCGGATCAGTATCTCCATATCGCTTTTTCTTTGTTTGTTCTGCCGCCATATATATTGCTGGGTAATGCCTCTGATATAAGCTTTCATCGTATCCCAGACAATCGGTGGAGATGCTGTCCCAGTATTTTCCCTGAAGAATACCTCTAGCTGTTGTAGAGTATTAGACACATATTCGCTATCTGTAAGCAGGTATCTAGGAAAAGAGAATGGTCTGGCTACTTTACGCTCAGCTGTGGCCAAAAATGATAGCAAAATAGGGTTGTGGTCTGATGTGACCCGGGGGCATATTTCCATGTCTAAGTCTGAGATTAAGCTATCAGAGACCCAAGCCATTTCGATTCTAGAATATGACTTATGGGGGGCTGAATAGTACGTATATCCCGGGATGACTGGATATACTTGTCTCCATGCGTCTTTTAAAGACTGAAGTCTCGCCATTTCTATTATTGCCGTTCGAGTCTTTCGCATTCTTGGAGTGCCCCCCTTTCTTGTTGAGTCAATGTTATAGTCCATGACGCAGTTGAAGTGATCAGGGAAGCCATTTTAAGCACATGTGCCGGACACTGGTGAAAACGAGTTCCCCAGCTACATGATGGTTCCACTGAAACCAGAGATGTTTGGTATCAAACATCTCCTATTAATAAGCCCACACTGATTCTAGTGATGGATTTATTAATACATGCACCCTTAGAGGTGGCCTCTGAAAACCTACCAACCACTGGAATGTTCAAAGACTGGTCTTAGCCAGCCTGCCACACCAAACAAGATTCTGACCCCCAAGGGTGAGTGCCTTTGCTCTCAGGAGGTCAGGAACAAAGCCTGAGTCACAGGGTGCTGAGCTCAGTTGCCATCGGTGCCCGGGATCGAACCGTGAGCCCTGTGCTCCGGAGTCAGCCACTCTGGCCGCTGCAACACACCTCTCCCTTAACTGCCTCCCACAGGATGACCTGCGAATTAGCATTCCAAGGCAGGGAACTTGAAAGAACCCACCGTCTTTGATATGCAATTCTGGCTTCCCTCACAGGAGAGGATGCAGACCCCTCTTGACCAGGGCCCTTTTGGCACCTGGACAAGGCGGGAAAATTAGTAGTCAGATAGGCGTGTTCACCTTCATGCTAGTTCCACCCCTAAGGTGGGATACCTGAAGTGAAGACGAAATTTCAGAGTCTACCATCTTGGTGATGGCAAACTTGGGAACTCTGGGACAGGGTTATACCCACTTCCCACAGGAAGTGGTCATATAGGGGGAGTAGTGACCCAAGGTGTCAGTAGCCCATTGGCACCTACCCTACACTCCCCTAATGCCCCTAAATTTAGTATTTATGGGAGCTCCTGGCACCATGAAATCAGATCCTGATGACCAAAAGAAGACATAGGACCCAAGAGCCGCAAAAAACAAAGAGAGAGGAAGAAGCAACGGACCTGGCGTCAGCTCTGCGGGGCCGGTCTCCTATGCTTGACGATTGCACCAAAGTTGTCTCACCCTGCAAGCTGCTGATCCTCCAGAAGCCTGGGAGGACTGCCAGCACTGCTCCAAAGACTCAGGAACTCCTGTGAAACAGCGGAACTGCTCCCTTGCAGGTATCAAGAAAGAACTGTGAAGCTCCAAGACCGCGAAAACCAAAAGCTGGAAAGCACCACTGCACCCGAGCGGCCTAGCCTGGGCTGAATTGGGCCAATGGTGCCAACGTGGTCCCTAGACCCTCCAGACTCGTAGCCCACCTTGGGCTGCCCAGCTGTGGACTTCTTGACCCCACCTGTAGCCTCTGTTTGCAGGCGACCGCTCCCGGTGACAAAAACCTGATGCCTAAGGACACCTCTGCACCAGTCGCCCCTGGCCCGTGGAGAAGAGGACCAAAGGTGTCCCCACGTCCCAGAGCATCGCCTGAGCCCGCCTGTTGGTTCAGCCTGAATGGCCTCTTAATCCAAACCTACAGCCTCTTTTCACTAGACCAATCCTCATAGACTAACACTGGGTAACCCGACGCTGTACTGCATCACTGCACCCGCCCGGCCTAGTGCCGCTGGATGTGACCTGCTGGTGCTGCATTGGACCTTGCCCTATTCTCACCTTAAGTCCAGGCGATTGATCTCATAAGTCGCTGTACTCTACCTGTATGCCATAGTTGTTTTTCCTCCCATAGGATAACATTGCAGCTACTGAAAATTGAACTGTCGACTTTTTAAACCAAAAGTATTTCTCTTGCAAAACGTACTTACCTAATCGCATTGATTCTGGTGCCTAAATATATTTATATATAAAGAAATATGTTATTTTTATAAATTGGTGTGGGTCTTCTTATTGAGTCATGTGCATCATTTATTGACTGTGTGTGTATTTTGCAGATGTCTAACACTCCCCTCTGATAAGCCTAAGGCTGCTCGACCACACTACTCCCTAGAAGAGCACCTTGAGATTGCTAGAGCAAGCCCCTGTCGACTAGTACGGGAATACCTGGACTGTTTGCACGATATACCTCATTTTGGTATATCATATAAAGAGTCAGCTTCCTATAAAAGTGAAATAAAACAATAGCCTAGGATCAGAAAATTCGGTCAAGTGAGGAAGCTGGGATTGATCTCCGGTTTACTGGTTCCACATTATGCAATTCTTGCTCTTTATGAGTGAGGGAACTGGGTGATGTTCCACCTGCTACTGTCACCTGTCCTTTAATTATTCTTTGCATTAGGAAAAGCTAAGAATAAGGAAAGTACCATTAATACATTTGCTGTGTTGTGAAGCTCAGCATTAATATTTCCACTACCAAAAAGACAAAACAATGCTCATTTTAATGCATGATATGAAAAATACGTTAATCCTCAGAAAATATCAGGGCAGAGTTTACTTGTGATTTTATGTGTGAAAAAAGCAGATTCTGAAATAGACTAGATCTCTTTGTAACATTTTCAAACACACCTGACAAGTGGCTCTATGGCATATATAACACTTTTAGCTAGTTCTGGCATTGTAGCTTACGGCACTTTGCATTCTGGGGATTTACACCCATTAAGAAAGTGTTAAGGCAAAAATACAAACCCCACACTGGAACACACTGTTGGCCTAAAAACAAGGAATGGTTCAGCATTATATACATTATTTCCCAAGTATTTTAAGGTGCCTTCTTTCCATTCTAATCTGTTTGGAGGCAGGAACTCTTGCTCCACGGCCGCTCCATGTCTAAGCAGGAATCGATAAAACGTAGCCCAATTTATCCTAAGACTTGAGTGCAACACAAATTCGTCCTTCACTGTCATAAGTGCTAACAGGGACATGCAGGAATACATACGTATGTCGTCCGCATAGAGCTATATTATGTGCCAATTGCTGTTTGCTCTAATGCCCCATTGTGGGCCCTCCTGCTGTAATAGGCACGCATGGAGCTTCACTGCCAAGGCACAAATAATGGGAGATAGGGGGCGCCCCTGCTGTGTGTCCTTACTAACACCGAAACTTTTAGAAATAACCTGCGCAGTTCTGACCATGGCCGATGGGTTAGAGTACAGCAACTGCACCCAGCCAAGAAACTCGAGGCCCAGTCTCACCCTCCATAGGACCGCCATCAGATGAGGCCGACCCAAAGTGTCAAAGGCCTTTTTGTATGCCGTGTGACACTGCAACAGACCGTTCCTTCCCACCCTCACCCTCAGACATCAGAACAAACAGCCATCCATTGCTCATAAAGGATTTCGAGATGGGATGAACCCGTCTTGCTCTGGGCGGGTCAGGCTTCAGTAAAGCAATCTAATAGCCAGCATCCAACTCAGAAGCTTGAAGCCCTGTTGGATTCATGGACGAGGCCTATAGGATGGTACACCCAAGGGATCCACCACTGCGTAGGAGGCACAATTATCAACGCCTCCCTCATGGAAACCAGTAATGCCCCGACCCGCTTAGGTGTCATGTACATCAACAGTAACTGGTTTGCAATAGTGGCCCTGTAGGGGGCAGAAAATTCCAAGGGTAAACCATCCATACCCAGCATCTTGGTCCATGCTATTTGCTGTATGGTGGCCAGAACTTCATCTATCGGCACTGGCTTCTCAAGGGCCAATCTGAGGGACTGGTATTCCACTGACATTTTTATGCAGTCTTTGCAATCCTACACCTGCTGCATATAATGTTCTAGAATAGTTTGTAAAAGCCTCATCGATGGCCCTATGCATGCCGAGTATAATATTTTTTGGGGCTCAAATAGCAGCTATTGGAACTCTAAGGGCCTCTGACCTCAGCAGCCAGGCAACCATCCTACCTGGTCTGTCTCAGTCTGCATGCTGACACACTACATGCTTCCTGTAGGTTATGCTTCCTATTCTGTCCAACAATTTGGAATGTTTTTGTCATGAATATACAAAATAGCAGTGTTAATAATTGTTGAGTAACAGAAAATAAGCCAAAATGGTGTTTGTTATATGCTTAACACAACTGGAGAGCTAGATAGAAGGATATTCAAGTTTATAGGAAGTCTTGCATACGTCACAACAAAAACCAAATCAAATTTAATCTCGCAGGTAGAGGGATTAAGGATTCGCTGGCCATCTTGGATGGAGATCGTATAAAAGGAGAGTGAAGTCAGTCTCATTACTTCCCAAAGCAGTTCATGTTTGCCGGCATCCGAGGATCATCGTAGAGCCAGTGTCTTGCTGTAGGAGTGTCGTACTAGAAGATCTGACTTACTACTTTTTAGGTCGAGCCTAGCGTTGCAGCGCATGCGCTGCTCGCTTTGCAAGGCATGCAGTATTTAGTATAGCATGGAAGCTTCGTGGAAGCTCCGCCCAACTCGGCCCATCATTTTCATTGGCTTAGGTCTTAAATGCCGCCTTCCGATTGGTTGTAGGCTTGTTAGTCCCTCCTTATGGCGGCGATGTCGTCATTTGTGTCCTTCCATGGCTACTGGCCCCTTTACTGCACAGACTACTTTCTTCCCGTGCCCCCCTCCCGCAGTCCGATGCCTTCTCGCCCACCCCCACCCCTCCAGTTCGCGCCTTGTCACCCGCCCCCACTCCCGTTTGCAATGCAATAGGTCTTGCGTAAATGCGAGTCCTATTGCATTGCAAATGCTTGTATTTCTTAATGGAAGATGTAATAAGAAATAGTGACGGAAGGGCACCCGGACCAAAAATACCTCAAATATTATTTGTCTGAGAAGAGAACTCTCTTTCTATTAGATGAAATTGTGGGCGTGGATATTTTTCCAGACACGGAACGAGGCTTGCACTTGGAAAGCTGTTAGGGAAATCCCTAACGTTAGTTTCCGTCAACATACTTTTTTACGTCACGAGGTGCAGCCAATGGGAGGCCGAGGTATGTTTGAGCACCAATGATCAGGCGTCCGGTGAGGGTGGTTGTTATCCTTTCTGCGCCTGTGCAGTTACCTCATGTGTGACAGGCTGTACGGTACAACGAAAACGGGCACAGAGAGCCATGGCGAAGCCACCCCTACAGCAGGCTGTGCATTGCGGACCCTGGGAACATAGGGAACGCCTTGGCAGCGGGGGCTTCGGAAACGTGAACCTCTACCGACACCAGGTAAGAAGGGGGCTGGGCTTACGGGGCGTAGAACGAAGGGAGGACTTCACCTGTGGATGCAGATGGCTCCGTTCCTATGGTGGAGTAAAGTTTGCTCCGCAGAGTGAGAAAGCATAAGGAGTGTTGGAGGTGTGAAGTGAGTGACAGCATGCGTGTTCTACAGGGAGTGGTTTATTTCTAGGCATCCATACTATTTGCTCACATAACTTGGTGCAGTTTAAAAATAAGAGAGTCTTAAGTTGCTTATGATGAGGGTGAAACAAAAAGTGGAGGAGGACACATAGCTGGCAGCTCAAAGGTTTGAGCGAACTGTCATCCACCTGTACAGTTCATATACTTTAGTGCATAAGCCTAATGCTCTCCCATGCGCCTTAATCATTTTAGGTAGCCCATCAAACAACTACAGTGCTGGCACTTTTTTAAATTCCATAGTGAAGTATATTTTCCTAACAGGACAAATGAGGAGTATCTGAGGAAGAGTAGTTTTAGCCAGTGCCTCCTCTAGTAAAGCCCTGCTGAGCTTTCCAGAAGAAGGTACCTCCAGACTCTTGCTATGTGATCTGACAAAAGTTTTTAAAGATGTAATTTTACATCACCCCTACGTCCATCGTGCTAGCCAATACTTTCGAGGTGGATTCAACCTCCAAGGAACGATCAAACCAAAAGTGTTGAAAGTGCAACCTCTTTCCATCCGCCCTTACTGGCTGCCATAAGGGGGGTTGATATTCCTAGGCTGCACCTGTTTTGTTTCCTGTCCACCTGAGACGAAGAACACGAGAAGGCGGTATATGGTTGGTTTAGTCCCATTTTATGATATGTTTCCTGCATTGTGGGAGTAGCTGGCGATGGGACTGGTTGGAGAAATCCCTAATAATATTTATTTGTATTTACTCACTGCGTCGTATATGGCAGTATGAGTAGGTGTTTAATAGATTCCATGGCCTGTGGGTCGTTCATTTGCATGGATTAGAGCCTGAGTGTCAATCACGGTGATTGACTTTGTTACACACTACAAACTCCTACACCGTCTGAGTAACAGTCTGTATCTCATGCGTGCGCGATATAGGAAATGAGTGTCGTGCAAGCGACCTTTCATTTTAAGCAAAAAGGACAGTTGTTATCTGGTCCATTTGTATTCCTCCAGTAGCACAGGAAATTAGTATATCCTGGCGTTTGAGAAGCTGTGTGGTTTTACTTGTATTTATATAGCGCTTACTACCTGTGACGAGGCGTCAAAGTGGTTTTCGGCGAGTAGCACGCTACATGAGAACCCAAAAGGGTTAGTGGTGGATTAGTGTAGGGTAATAGGAGTTATTTTGGGCAGTGGACATGTGAATGTTAGTTGGACTAAAGAGGACAATGGAAAGATGGAAGAGTCTAGAAAGTGTTATTTGGAAGATCATAGTAGTAAGATGAGGTTCGGGATGAGTAAAAAGGGAGAGATGGAGGAGGGAAGAGTCTCTAGAAAGGGATTAAGAAGGTCATAGTTGTAAAATGAGGCGTGGATGAGCCAAAGGAGGGATACATGAGGGAAGACTTTTGAAATGGTTGTTTGGGAGATCATAGTATTAAAATGAGGTTTGGGGTGAGCCAGGAGAGATAGAGGAGGGAAGAGTCTAGAAAGGGTTATTTTGGAGATCATAGTAGTATAATGAGGTTTATGATGAGAGAGAGTGGAGGAAGAAGATATATAATGAGAGAGGTGTAGAGTGAGACAGAGTAGTGCATTGGAGAGAGTGAAAGTTTTTTTTTTCTTTCTTCTAGACTAGGAGTAAAGTAATAAATATATAAATACATAAATACATAACTACATAGAAAGGCTATACATGTATGAAGAACATAATATATTGCGATTTAAAGTTGTATAAACTCAGACTTTCAAGTGTTACTGTACTTGAAGCTAATTTATTTTTGTATTTTTTAGAACGCAATTTTGTATTCATATTTTTTTTATTTGTGTATTGTTTCTGATTTTCTTTTCCTCAGTAGTGAAGCACTTGTAGATAAAATAGTTATGATAACATTTACATATTGTGATAGATAAATAAGACAGAGAAAATACATTATATAAAACTTTGCAGTGACCTATAAATATTTTAAGCACAGAATACTATGTCCATAAGTAATATATACATTTGTTAAGCAGGCCTAAATAATATCTATGGTTTAAAAAACAGTTATTATACATATTTGTACAAAGAAATACACATATCTAGATCCATACATATAATCAAATTATTTACATACACAGCGAAATGCTGTATATTAGTGTTTGAGTATGTTGCTTATGTAGGAAAGAGCCAACTCTTGAGTAGTCTTCTGAAGTTAAGATGGTTATCTGTGGATGCTATGTTGGGGGGGATGGGGGTAATGAATTCCACAGTGTGGCTGCTTGAATAGAGAAAAATGTATCACCTATGGTCTTTCTCTTGTATGGTGGGGTTTTGAGGCAAAGTGCCAACCTTGAGCGGAGTTTCCTTTGTCGAATGTATTTGGTGATTTTACTCCTGATGGAAAGCAATCCTGTTCCATTTATTGCTTTGTGGGTGATACAAAGAAGCTTGAAGGTGGATCTTCTGGCCGCCGGTAAACAATGTAGGGCCCTCAAGGCAGAGGAGAGGTGGGCTTGTGGCTTTACATGTAGGAGGAGTCTGGCAGCAGAGTTCTGAATGTGTTGTAGTCTTTTCATAGTTGATAAAGATGATCTATGTATAGGCCATTGGTGTAATCAAGTTTAGACAGTACAAGAGAGATAGTAGCCTGGACCATGTGTTGAAATCCCAGGTGGGGGAAGATGCGTCGTAGTGTTTTCATGGTGATGAAGCTTGATCTTGGGCATTCATTGATAACTTGGAGTCCATGGTAATTCCAGGGTTTCTTACTTCATTAGATACTTTAGGAAGTGGTCCCAGATTGGCAGGCCAGACGCAGAGTGGGTCATAATTTTTCCAATCAACACATGAGTATTTCAGTTTTGGACGTCTTCAGTTTGAGATGGCTCCATGTCATCCACTGATCAACGGCTCTGAGGCAACTGAAGATTTTTGAGTTTCCAATGTCTTTGGGCTTTCCAGTTTAAGGAGTATTTGTGTGAATTCTTATTATTTTTCTTTTAAACTTTAAGCCTGTGGTATTATTTTAGCTTTATTGTGCAAGTCAAGCTCCAGCTCCCCCAACCTACCTATTCTACATTTCCTTCCCATATAGCTGTAAACTGTACTATGCAGTGTCTACTATAGAAAGCCCTTTTTGTTTGTTATTTCAGCTCTCTGCATCTTAACCATAGAGTTTGAGAGTAATTGCTGTGTTTAGACACTTAATGTGCAGATGTTGTCCAGCCTTTGGTACTTCTGCAAGCCAATATATTAGCGAGCCCACCTGTGTGTGAGATTTGGGCCATTATCTCTTCTTATGCAATCTGTTCTGTCTGTTTTCTGCACTTTTGCATGTCACTCACCCAGTTTAGCATGTATAAGTTTCACTAGGCCTCACTGTCACTCTCTGAGATTTGGAATTACTTATTGCGGCAGAAAATGTACATTATACTGTATTTGCCCAGGTCAACCCATTGTCATTCTGCACATGACAATGAGCCTGCTGGCCGGCTACGAGAGCACAGTCAGACTGACACTGTGCACGCCAGCTTCACAGCTGCAGCAGCCTTTTGGGTTGCACACTAATGGCCAAGCTAGCCCAAGCATGGAGCCCCTTTATCTATAGCAATAAAAAAAAATCTCACCTACTGGTCCAGCCATATGCCTGTCAATCATTTGTGGAGTCTCCGCCTTTCGTACCTTGAACCGAGCCCCTTCCATTGGCCTCGCAGCAGTTAAGACTTGCAGGCAGTGTCATCTTAAGGATTTTGGGGGACCTGGGCAAGAGATATTTTAGAGGCCCCTTTATGTAACAAATTTGCATTTATTTATTCATTTCTGATAGTTCAAGAATGCATGATGCCACACCATACGAAATTATGTGTTAAACTTTAACAGGATCAAAAAAAACAGCTGAAATATGCCTTGGCAAATTCCTTAAGATGACACTTGTTACATACACAGTCAGTCAGAGGTAGAGGTAGGCAGAGAAGTTGAGGTTTTAGATAGGAAAAAAGAAAAGACAGAAGTAAAATGGAGAGAAAATTCACTTTCCCTGCCCCCCTGGAAGGTGGGGGCCTTGGGTAATTACTCACTTTGCCCATGCCTTAAAACGTCACTGCTTGCAGTGTGGGCTACTGTCCCGTTATCACGTTGCAGGACACTTTGTGCACACAGAAAAATCATTGGGCATTGTTAGGTTATAAGATATTTGTATAGCACACTGACACCTGAAAGGTTTCTTGGCGCTGAAGTAGAGAGAGGCAGCATTCTAGCAGTGACATTAACCATATGCTTGTCGGAGCAGCCAAGTTTTCAAGAGCTTCCTAAAGCTCATATAGTTGGCTGCCAATCTAATTTCCAGCAATAAAGAGTTCGATATGTGAGGGCATACCACTGAAAATCTTGCCACTCCCATCCTCTTTCCCTTGAATCTAGCCACCATTAAGAGATTCATGTGGGCCGATCAGAGATTACGCTTTCGCGTATAACTCTGTATTCTTGAGGAAATAAAATCTGGACTTTTGTTGTGAAGTGATTTAAAAAGAATGCTGCCCGTTTTGAAAATGGTGCGCTGGGCAACAGGAAGCCAATGCAGCTTCTTTATCGGAGGTTTTGTGTGACAATACCTGGGTTGTTGAAAAACCAGTCTCCCTGCTTGATTTTTGCACCATTTGGAGCCTATGATTAAGGCCTGTTGAAAGTCCTAAATAGAGTGCATTTGCATAGTTGATTCTAGATAGGACTAAGGCAATAGTGACTTGGATTGCGGCTTCAGCTGTGAAAAATTTCCTAATTTTCCTGAGTTGGAAGAAACAGGAAGAAATCACTGCTCCTATCTGTGATTTCATAGAGAGATTCTCATCAATTTGGATACCTAGACTTTTTATGGCTTTCTTGGGTAAATGGGGGGGTCCCATCTCCTGCAGCCAATAGGTAGGATTCCAATGGTTGATTTTGTTATTTGCGATGACAATCTCAGTCTTATCTGAGTTCAACTTCAACTGATGACTGTTCATCCAGTCTTTAATGTATAGCATGGTATTTTGGATGGACTCTATAGATTCGGAGAAGTTATCAATGTTGAAAATCAGCTGCATATCGTCATTCTAATTGTTGATTTTTACCTTTCACTGCTGAAGGGAGTGTACCAAAAGGTGTCTACAGATATAAGAAAGCTGAGGGGATAAGGGCGATCCCTGTGGTACATCACAGTTAAGTTGAACCTTAGCCGAGCAGTAAGGAAAAAGGTGGACCAATTGGGAGCAGTCCTTAAGGAAAGATTTCACCCAATCTAGAGCAACCCCTTGTAATCCAGCAAACTCGACGCAGTCGATCAGAATGGCATGATCCACTGTTTAAGGCCGCCGATAAATCCAAAAGGACCAATGCTTGGGTATTGCCTCTTATCAGCCTCTTCTCTCATGTCATCCACTACTGATAGGATGACATATTCTGTTGATTAGATGGGTCTGAAGCCTGCCTGGTAAGGATTGAGGAATTTAGAATCCTCTAAAAAGGAACATAACTGTTGCTCCACATGGACCTTAAGTAGTTTTGCTAGATAGGGAAGGAGAGAGATTGGTCTGTAATTTTTCAATTTAGTAGGGTCCTCGCCTAGTTTTGTTTTAAGTGGTATTACCACGGCCTCCCTAAAGGATTGGGGACACAGCCCTGATGTAGGGATAAGTTAAGAAAGGAAGTTGCTTAATTCGGGTAATGTGAGAAGATAATTTTTTGGCTTCGAGGAGGGCAAACATCATTTGGGGATCCTGAAGTGACTTTAGCCATTAAATCCAGAAAACTATCATAACTGATAGTAGGGAAGATCAGAAGAAAAGTAAAGTTCCTATTTCCAGGTGGAGTCTTTATATCAGTTACGCTGGCGGGGATAGTAGCTTTTATCTCCTTTATTTTGTCTACAAAGACGGAGCTTAAGGTAACACATAGTTTTTGTATAGGAGTGACATGTAGGGCCACTCGCTCTGGCTAAGATAAATCCCTGACAATTGAAAACATGTCTTCAGTTTTGTTTTCAGAATCTAGGATTTTTAAAAAATAAATGTTGTTTTGGCCTGTAATATAGATTTTTTTTGTAGTCTTTCAGACATTGGGCAAACATTGCTTTATTTTCAAGCAAATAGGTTTTTTGCCACTTCCATTCGGCAAAGATTTTGTTTGGCTCGCTTTAAATCCTCCGAGCACCATTTAGACGCCTCATGACGTCAAATCAGTCAGTCAGTCAAAACCACTTTATTCGGTTACTTAAAAACCATAAAAGTACCTTACTTAAATCACAATACGATACATAAATCACATGCAATACACAGTAAAATATCATAACCGAATTATCAAAAATAAGGGCGACATAAGAAAATAAGGGAGGAAATAAATCAGAATTCATGAAGTTGCATAAAAATCTTGGCTGTGGTTAAAACCATTAAAACAGTGCATCATTGCGTTAAAATAATTGAATATTAAAAAGGCAAGTGTTAAAAAAGTAGTAATATGGACATTGCGAATACTCTTAAGATAACATAGGGTGCCGAATTTTCCTAAGTCTCACAGCTGCGACAAAAAAGCTTGCGATGTTAAAAATCTCCCATGGGTCATTAAGCAGCTGTAAATACAGTAAGGCGGGTTTGACCTGTATAAAACCCTTCCCTTTTAAAATTGGAACTAGGAACCTCCTGCGGATATCGCTATAATGGTCACAGAACATAGTGAAATGCATTGTATCCTTAGGCGAAAAATTGGCACAGGTACAAGGCCCTAAATCACACATCCTAATCCAACCTTGCAAATTACCCAGAAAAAAATGAATTAGGTTAAAACGAAATCTGGTTAAAAGCAGGCAGTGGAACAGCTTTGTGACGATCCTCAAGTAAGGTTCAATCTCGGGGGAGGTTTTTAACAAAAAATGAGCTTTAACTAACTGTTTCATTAACTCGATCTCCTCCCGCTCTGCAGACTTCAGATTCAAAAAGTGCATTTTTACCCACACCAAGTCATCTTTTCTTATTTTATCAGGGAAATCAAATAAGTCTGGACGTCCAAGCTTAAAGTGTTCTTAACATAATTTAGCCATGGAATATTATTGGCTCGGTCCAGGGTGGCACAATCCATAATAATTTTATGATTCAGGGTTAATTGGGGGTTGAGCCAAGTTTTAAGCCAACAAAACACCGGGGCCAGCCTCAACCTGTCTGCCACATAACAAACGCCTAACTCCTGATGAATTACAAAAGTAGGAGTGGATTGGGGGACAGACAGGAGGGTACGTAGGAATTTATTTTCAGCTGTCTGTATCCCCTCCGTTGACTTGTAACCCCAAATGGCCGCGTCATATAGAGCAATAGCTGTACATTTGGACCTGTAAATGTTGAGCATGGCATCTATTGGTTTGGTCCCCAGTCGCTGTGCAAATTATTTATTTACCGAATTTGTACAGCGCATAGCTGCCCCAGCAACGGGGCGTCCCAGCGCTACCAGGTTAACTTTCATGAAGCAAAGGAGGAAAAGAAGACCCCGAGGCTACCCCGGAAAGAGCCAGGTCTTTATGGCTCTCCGGAACTCTAAAAGGTTCTGTAATCCTCTAATCTCAGAGGGAAGGGAGTTCCAAAGCCTAGCTGCCAATACCTTAAATGAGCGTCCGCCTGCTCTGGCTCTACGAACTCGGGGAATGCAGACTGGCCTTTTATCTGCAGAGTGGAGAGTGCGCCTCGGGATATATGGCACTAGCCAATTTGCTAAAACCTTGGGGGCTTGATGATTCAGGATTTTATGAGCAACACACAAAGTCTTGAACTGAATCCTTTTCTCCACCGGCAGCCAGTGAAGCCTGGACAGAGAACTAGACACAGAGCAGGATCTTGGGAGGGCCAGCAAAGTGCGAGCAGCTGCATTTTAAATTCTTTGAAGTCGCTGAATACAGGATTTATTAGCACCTAAATATAGGGCATTTCCATAATCCAGCCTAGACAAGATCGTGGCCTGTAAAATGGTCTGTCGTATAGAGGGATTAAAAAAGCCCAACAAAGGTTTAAGACCTCTCAAAAGCCCGAAGCATGTCCCTGCGACTGACTTAGATTGGGTGTCGAAGGACAGACTGCTATCTATCCAAAAACCCAAATTTTTAACCACCTCCTTAGGCGTGGGGGCTGGTTTGAGTTCCTCCGGCCACCACTGCTTCAGACCACAGGTCACTGTCTTTGCCCAGCAAAAGAATTTCAGATTTGCTCACATTAAGCTGCAGGCAGTTGCCTGACATCCAATTAGATACTGCCAGCATATCCTCCTTGAATTTCACCAGGTTAAGATCACACTTCTTTGAGAAGGCGATCACTAGTTGGGTGTCGTCTGCATAAGACACCAAGGACAGCCCTCTACTCCTAGCTACCACTGCCAAAGGTTGTACATAAATGTTAAAAAGCATGGGGCTTAGGATCGAGCCCTGAGGCACCCCATGCTTAATATTATACTCCTGGGAGTGGAACGGGGGCACAGTGACCTGGAAGGTTCTACCTTCCAAGAAGGAACGGAACCAGGCCAACGCCAAACCCCCGATCCCAATCTCCTCCAGCCTGCGCAGAAGTATTCCATGTGACACCATATCAAACGCGGCACTTAAGTCAAGAAGAATCAAGGCCACGGAGCATCCTTCGTCCAGCCTGTCACGGATATCTTCGGTCACCGCCATCAGCGCAGATTCAGTGCTGTGACGGGACCTAAACCCATTTTGAGAGGCATCCAGAATATCATTACGTTCCGCCAACTCAGTAAGGATGGTGTTAACATGAGATTCAGTAGCCTTAGCCAAAAAAGGAAGCTGGGAGATAGGGCGGTAATTGCCCGGGTCAGAGGGTTCAAGAGAAGGCTTCTTTAAAAGGGGAATCACTTTGGCATGTTTTCATGCCAAAGGTACGGACGCAGAGGACAAAGACAGATTGATCAATTCCCGTGCCACAGGTAAAAGGACACTCTGCATTTGATGAAACTGGGCTGGTCTCAAAGGGTCAGCTGCCGAACCAGATTTAATCTTTCTACATAGCGATTCAGTTTCAGTCAACGATAGTGGAGGGAAGGAGCAAAGTATATTATCCCCCCTAGAGGGCCTTTTGTCGTCACAGCATTCTTCTCCCGCTAAGTAAATGCTAGGGGCAAAGCTGTTATAGATATTATCCACCTTGTGGATAAAATAATTGGCCAACTCATCACATTGTGTATTGGATGAGATAGGGAATCAGCCTTCACCTTAGAGCCTTTCATAACTTTAAGGAGAGAAAAAAATCGTCTTCGAAGGATTCTTGCTTTCCAGGATTTCGTTGGCAATATACTCAGCTCTAGCTTTCTGAACTGATTTGTGATAGATCTTAATAGAGTCACGATAATTAGTTTTCGATTCCGTGTCATAGGTTCTTCTCCAGACACGTTCTAAGTGTTTACATTTGGTTTTTTCTTTGCTCAAAAGCTCGTTAAACCAAGGGTTGGCTAATTCCTTATTTTTTATCAGACAGGATTTAGCCGGGATACACTTATCCAGGGTAGAAGAAATCCAATCCTGAGAAAGTGTCACAGCGGATTCTAGATTAGAGGGAAACTGGGATTCATGTTTTAGCAATAAATCTGAAAATTTCTCAATGTCTAACTTATGCCAAGGACGTTTTACTATGGGTAGGGAGTCTGTGTGGGCTGGCTTCCCTAGCCAGCGGATGGAGAAAGGGACAAGAAAGTGGTCTGACCAGGCCATGGGGAGAGGGGGAGCAGTATACAGGGAATCTAAATTGGAGAATATCGGATCCAGTAGATGACCCGCAACGTGTGTACTGGATCCGACATGCTGAGTCAGCTGACAGGCTTCCAGATCAGCCAAAAAATTGGAAAGATCTGATTTGCAAGGGTCTTCTAGGTGAAGATTAAGGTCACCTAAAATGGTAAAATTAGCAGCCCTACTAGCCAGTAATGTAATCTTATTCGCTAATTCAGACATTCACAGCGGCCGTTGACCTTGCCAACGCATTTACTTTTACTTTCTGTTGAGGTACCCAGGAACCCCTCTCATCAAAAAGTACTCCTAGGTAGGTAAAAGAGGTCACCCTGGTCAGTTCTGCACCTTCACAGAGGAATGTTTTAGGTTTTTTATGTTTCCGGCCCATGGTCATTATGTGTGATTTGGCTATGTTAACCACAAGGTCCAAAGATTTCATAAAGGCCCCGGAAGAGTCTAAAAGCCTCTGGAGCCCTACAGCTGTGTGGGCTAATAGGACGGCATCGTCCGCGTATAGGAGCACAGGAATAGGCCTGACCCCTACCCGCCGTAAGTCCAGACTAGCAGATTCTAAAAACTTGCCTAAATTATTAATATATAAAGTAAAAAGTAGTGGTGTTAAAATACAACCTTGGCGAACACCTCTACCCGCTGTAAAGTGCCTTGTGCATTTTCCGTCTTGGTTGACCCTCACCCTTGCGGTGAGATCCCTGTGTAGGTCAGCCAGGAAGTAGACTAAACTTGGATCGATGCCAATGTCTAGCAGGATATGCCAGAGCTTGGATCTATTTACCAGGTTGAAAGCCGACGAAAGATCCATAAATGCCAGCTGTAGCGTCCCTGCTTTAGCTATAGTATATTTGCCTGCTAATAAATATAAATTTAGACATTGATCCATAGTACCCCTACCGCTTCTAAATCCATATTGATAATTAGTTAAAACCTCATTTTCTTCCAGCCAATCCATTAACTTAGTTAAAATCACTCTCCCTAAAACTTTAACTGCGGAATCTATTGGTGAAATCGGCCTATAGCAGCGTGGGTCCCCTCTCTGACCCTTTTTAAAAACCGGGATAATAATAGAAGATGCCCACGATGACGGGAAACCCTGACAACTTGACACATTAAAAACATTTGTCAGGATTTTCGCCCAGAATGATGGATTTTGTTTATATATATCCGCCGGGACACCATCAGGACCGGGGGCCTTATTGCTAGTCATTTGCGTAATTGCCAATTCCACTTCACCTTCATTAAAAACTATTGTAGGGGAGGCCCTCCTAAGTTCACAGCTAGTTGGTGTTTCCAGGCTGTCAGTGGCCTCATAAATGGATTCAAAGTGAGAAAGCCATTGGGCTTCTGTGATATTGCATTCCACGGGGCCATTCCCTGTCCCAGTAAAAAAAGGTTTGTTGACAATGGCCCAGAAGCTAGAGCTATCTTTTAAAACCTCTACTGATAATAGAGCACTCCAAGCTTCATCTTTAATTTCCTTTTTCGTGTGGATAGGGCAAGCATGTACTCTTTTCGTAACCTAGCAACATAGTCTCGGTCTCGTGGGGCCCTTTTCAGTTCTGCTATCAATTTTCGATGTACTTCAGAGCAGTTACTGTCGAACCATTTCTCTCCTATAGTATGCCTAAATCTTGTTGGTAAGGTGAGGTCTGATGCTACCTGCGCACAGATGCCTTCGAAGGCTAAAAGAACCCCCGGCCCCTGTTTGGAATTATCGAGACAGGTTATAAACTTGCCCCCGACCTTCTCACAGAGATCCTGGAAAAAGAGGTCCGGGAGTACTTTGGCCTATTTTAGCCTCCGTCCTTGATCTGTTGTTTTCAGACAGGTTTCACCCCCTAACTTTTCCGATTTTCCCTTTATGCCACAACCTCTGTCCAACATAAGGATTACCGGATTATGGTCACTAAAGTGAGACCACTTAGCATTATAATAGATTACTTGAGATAGAAGAGTGGGGGAAATAAAAATAAAATCTAGGATAGTGTCCCTCCCCCGTGCTTTAAAAGCAGGAATGATCTCCTCAGTGTCAAAAGAGCTCGGTTCAAAAAAATCTACTGCAGCCAGGAGCTCTTCCAAACTTTCCCCCTGTTGTGTATGCTCGAAGTGTGGCATTGGCAAACTAGCCGGCCCTAAAAATTATTTTCCCTGACAGTTCAAATCACATACATGAATGTTAAAATCGCCCATAATTATGATTGAATAATACGTGGTTTGCTTCGACCAATACATTTCTAAAAAACATCTCAGTTTAAATAAATGTTCGTTTAAAAAGCTGCATTCACCTGAGTTATAAAAATTGACAAACAGGACTTTGATCGAGTTGTGAGCAATAAATTCGATCGCCAGACAATTGTAAGAACCCACATCGACCATCCTATGGGCCCCTGACAATTTAAGTGAAAAAAGCATTAAAAGGCCCCCTCTTGCTTTGCCTGACGGGGATGGTTGCGCAGGGACACTATAGGATTTATACCCATCCACCCAGAAGTCGTACTCTTTTAGCAGATTTAGCCATCTGGGATCCTCTTTTTTGCTCCTCAGACCCGCAATGTTCCAACTAATAATGCTGCAGTTAGGAATGTTAATCTCCTCTAGACCCTGCCCTTTGACGTGTTCACAGATGTTACTCTGATGACTGCCAGACGGTATCAGTCAATTATTATCATCTAAAGAGGACAAGGGGAAGAATCTATTTTGGCAAAATAAACTATTTTCTTCTGTGGTCCTCTCAGGGAACCCAATTGGTATCATCGGGTCACTAGCTGAACTCCGGTGAGACATAGCAGGCCAAGTCTCCTTCCTAGTGTTTGAGTAGAGAGTGGGGTGATTTTGACTATTCAAATGCCGCCAGAGCCCCTGGGAAGTACCACCCAGTGACTGTACCCCCTTGGAGGGTGGGTAAAAGAAACCCAGTGGCAACGCCCTAATGCCCCCCTGACCCTCCTTGGGACCGGCCCTAAATAAATGCCCGCGACATCTGCACTGTCAAAATGCAGTCGCCATCAATCTGTTTGGGTTTGGGGCCAACCCACCCCACTCGTCTAGCCATTATAATGTGTGAGGAAACATTGGACCTACTAGTTGAGTGTTGATCACACCAATGTTTAGTTTTACGTAGCAACTCCATGGTGGATTCCAGTCTATGCTCTCTCAGTGGGGGGACCCCTGTAAGTATGGCAAATAGGGGAGTGGCTTCTGGGTGCAGATGGCGTCTAATGCCGTTAATCCCGCTTATAGCCCCATCCGTCCCTTGGCGGTTGCTCTGAGCCAGAGCCTTGGCATTTGGCAAAAGACCTCTAGGTGGCTCAATCTTGCGACAAGTATTTTCCCCTGCCTGACTCCCTGTGGGTGCGCCTAAATTAGTTACAGAGTTACGTTCAGAGCTATTCTTTGGTAGGTTTTGATTTCCCTCCACCCTGCTATCACCTGTGGGCTGTATTTGTGCCCGAGAGACCAGGTTGCAATAAGAGATATCACATAGCATTTTTGGGCCCCCTAATTGGGACTCAAGGCGTTCCAATTTTGCCTTAATCCCCTCTACGATGGTAAACAGCATAGCAATGTCTTTAGCAATGTTCAAGAGAATAGGCTCTAACCCTGAATTGAGAATGTCCGCCATCACTTTCTGCACTGCTGCCTCAACATGTGAGTCCAGATCTCCAACCTGGTTATAGGTTGCATCCACGGATAGATGTCCAGGTTTACTTGGCCTTTTTTTCCCCCTTCTTCCCTAATTTTGATGGTGGGGCCTTCTGTCTGGATCCATCACCACTACGGGCCTCTTCATTCGCCACCCCGGCCCCCATTGCCGGGCTATCACAGGGTGAAGTGCGTCCCCCCCCCTGTTCCCTGCTCAATTATCAGTACTCTCGTCTCAATGGGAACAGGGTTTTTCGGTATTGTTATATCCTGGCTTTGTTGTCATGCATGCAATCTCTTGCTCTGCCAGTGGAATGTTCATCCAATGATGCGTTACAGAATGTTGGGAGCCAGAGATGTCAGTTGAGAAGGGCTGAGCACCAT
Source organism: Calotriton arnoldi (assembly GCA_963921515.1). Lineage (NCBI taxonomy): Eukaryota > Metazoa > Chordata > Amphibia > Caudata > Salamandridae > Calotriton > Calotriton arnoldi. Next base: position 226,990 of record CAWUFW010008655.1, on the reverse strand, counting down.
CCTGGCTGCTCCTGGTGGGGTCTTGTATTGGATTGAACTGGATGACTTGTAACTTACTACTAATAAACATCTAAAGATCCTCTACACGTCTGGACCCAGTTACTACAAGTTTTTGGCGACGATCCTGAGGCGAACCTACTGCAACTCAAGTTAAGATCTTCTAAAGAACCTGCTACTTCCACCTTTTAAAACTTCAATCATCTACTACAGACTTAACAGTAACTGATGCTGTTTCTACTTTCAACTGGCACACTTGACCCCACCAGTGACCTCCCATCGGTCGCCCTCAACGCAAACTGCCAGTGCCACTCTACACAGCAGAGTCTGTTCAACCTAAAGAGCTGTTCATCCCCCAAGGCTGTCTACACTCCTGACTCCTAATCATGCCGAGCCTTCTGTGAGGGTAAGCCTACGCTTGCACACTGTCTGGCGAAGAAGTGTGTGTGTTCAGGTGTGTGCCAGTTCCCTCTGTTCTGCTGTGGGAGTGGAGAAGAAGTGTACCATTGTACCTGTCCACCAGTCACTTATCTGTATGACTGTTTCACTGTAGCTGCATCCAACTTAACTGGATCTCAACCGCAGCTCAAAGTACTGCATGCTGTTCCTACAGCGCAACTGCTCAGTCTACAGCGCGCCTACAATGGTCTACAGCGCCACAATAAACGTCTACAGTGTCTCTTCATGCAAGGTAATCAGTGGGATCCTGTGTATCTTTCAACAAGAGGAGATCCTTTGCTGGAACATAGTTGTCTACTCATTTGGTTGTGCAATGTAAAAAGGACCCGTGATAGCTGGTCAGCACTGGTCACGTTTATTTGGAAACTGAGGTGGGGCCAGTCTCTTGTGGAGTCTTGTTGGTGAGGAGTTCTCTACTGGACTTCCACGTCACCTTTCCATTTGTGGACTTATGGAGTTGAGTTCCTGCATCTACCTGTGAGTGGGGGCATTTGGTTTTGGTGTTTTGGAGGCCTGTAGCGGTTGCCGCTGCACCATGGCTGTTGGGTCGCTTACATTTGAATACAGCACGAGCCCCTCACCGCGCGCACACTCTCAACACACGCAATCTTACCTTACTTTCGTTGCCTCCCTGCTGCCTCTTGTGACGTCTGGACATTTTTTTCAATCGCTGTGCTGTGGAGGACGGTTCGACGCGCGCTGTTGCCGCAAGCCATCCGGCGCGGCGTCTTGATGCGTGCCGCCATTTTTGGAGTGGCGGATTTGCACTACTTAGCGTGTTTTCCCTTCACGTTACCAACCACGTCTCACCTTGCCGATCACGCATCTGTCTGGCATGACGTTTTCAATAAAGTTATTTTGAAGTCTGCAAGCTGACTGGAACGCCGTCGTGGGAAGATGTTCTACATGTCGGATCTTCTCTTGCTTCCTGTGTTTTCATGTTGAAGCTTATTGCAGGTACTTTTATCACGATCTCCATGTTTTTGCCGGAAGCGCCTGAGAACACTTGTGGACGTGATCTGATGCTCCCTTTTACGTCCTACCCGGAATCGTGCATCTGTAAAGTTTGGGGCAACTTAAGTGTCACATTACTGCCCTGTTATCCATGACTGTTGGTTGCCTCCTCTACTTTTTAATCGATGCTGTGACTTGGTCTATTTTTTTTTTCTTTTTTTTTTCTCCAGAGGAAGTCACGGCGAGATCACATGCAAAGTTTGTTTTTTTCAGTTTGTGGGTTTACATTTAGAAGGTGCATTACTTGACCTTTCTAGGTTTGTCCAAAGGGTTCGTGTCACTGATTCACCTGTTTATGGGTTCTGTTATTTTATGCACAGTACACTTGCCCACTACAGTGCAGACTTTTACATGAGGTCGTTCTCTCTCGTTTTAGTACCCTACACAGGATGTGTCTTAAGGGCTTTTCGCTCATCCTTACAGTGCACAATGCTTTACCTCCATACGAGGTGTGTCGCACGGGTTCCCTCCAGTCGCTACAGTGCACTACCGGTGCACAACGTTTACCTCCAATTGAGGTGACTCACATGGGTTACGTTCCCATCCTCTACCGGTGCACAACGTTTACCTCCGATTGAGGTGACTCACATGGGTTACATTCCCATCCTTTACGGTGCACAACATCTCTCTAGAGATGTCTCACATGGGTTACAGTCCCATCTCCTACGGTGCACAACGTTTTTGCCTTCACACGGGGTGTCTCAAGTGTTACAGTCCCATCTGTTCTGTACACAAGAAATGACCTCGTTTTTCCTTCATTACAGTGCACAACTATTTTATGTCTTACCCTTCTCAGGGTGTGTCGTTTGGTTTTTTTTTAGTCCCTTCACAACAGTGCACAATATTTTGACGTGGTGCGTTTAATGGGTTTGGTCTTATTCAGTTCAGTGCACAGCGTGCACCCGTTCACCACATGTTTTTTTTCAATGTTACCTTCATACAAGGTATTTGGTCTGAATACCAATTGTTGATTTTCTCATGTTTAATGTGTTTTGTTTACAGCTTTCAATTGGTGTTCAACGTTATCATTTATTATATTGAGATTTTTATTTATGGGAAGTATGAGTGATTTATTTTATTGGCTCACTATTTCCTGTTACTGTCCAGCTTTACTTTTGATATCTCTTATTGGTGTCATCTGTGGATTCTGGTTTCTTTTCTTCTCTGTTTTCCTCTTACTGTTGTGTTCTTTCGTTCATTGGAGGTTTTCTTCTCCCACTATTTTATAGTGTCTGGTATGACTGGTCTCTTTTTTCACATGCCTGGCCAGCTAGTGTATCTTGAGATAGTTATTGGCGCTTCTCTTTTCGTTTCTGTCGTTGTGGTAGAAGGGAGGATGGCTTTCTCACCTTTTGTCCTTCTTATGGCATTCTCACCTTTTGTCTTTCTTCTCTGTTTTCCTCACTTATATTTATTCGCATCTTCTTTTGGTTGTCTGTTATCTCACTGGTTTGCGGTGTTTCTGTTTTACTCTTTGTCTTTCCTCTAACTTTCTTTTCGTTCTCTTTTCTTTCTTCATTGTTTAATATGGAAGGAAAGGGGATATGTTATATCCTGGCTTTGTTGTCATGCATGCAATCTCTTGCTCTGCCAGTGGAATGTTCATCCAATGATGCGTTACAGAATGTTGGGAGCCAGAGATGTCAGTTGAGAAGGGCTGAGCACCATCCTGGCTGCTCCTGGTGGGGTCTTGTATTGGATTGAACTGGATGACTTGTAACTTACTACTAATAAACATCTAAAGATCCTCTACACGTCTGGACCCAGTTACTACAGGTATGATGTCTGAAACGTTTGCATTTGCGCTCCCAGGCATGTCGGGGCTTAAGCCCAGCTCAACCTCTGCGTTATGGATTTCCTTCTTCAGGGCCCCCACCGCAAAAGTCCGATAAGATATAATGGAGGCAGAATTCCTGGGCACCTTCACTCTTTCGCTCCCCTGATCCTGACTACATGGGTGTTTGCGCTTACCCATTATATCTGTTGGAGGTGGCGATGTTAAGGGGGTGAGTGGCCCAGCCTAGTCTCCTTCGGGCTCTGACGGGCGCAGACGCGTCCCGCGCTTCGGGAGCCCGCGGCCGCTTTGTAGCGCCCGATGACGATGGCAGCTACGCGCCGCAAAGGAGCAAAGAGTGTAGGAAATGGTGGCCCCCCCCGGCCCGGGAAAACAAACAGCAGCAGCCAGCAGTTGAGAGCGGGCCCCGCGCTGCAGGAGCCCGCGGCCGCTTTGTAGCATCTCCTGGTGCTACACGATGGCGGCTACGCGCAGCAAAGGAGCAAAGAGTGCCGGAAATGGTGGCCCCCCCCCGGCCCAGGAAAACAAACAGCAGCAGTTGAGAGCGGGTCCCGCGCTGCAGGAGCCTACGGCCGCTTTGTACACGATGACGGCTACGCGCCGCAAAGAGTGCCGGAAATGGTGGCCCCCCGGCCCAGGAAAACAAACAGCAGCAGCCAGCAATTGAGAGCGGGTCCCGCGCTGCGGGAGCCCGCGGCCGCTTTGTAGCGCCTCCTGGCGCTTCACGAGGACGATGGCTCGAGCTGGGACCTGGACCGGTGGCAGGTTTAGAGGGAATAAAGTAATCTAAGATTAATTTTATTATGTAGTGGTCTGACCATTTACACGGGGAGATGGAGGAATATTGAGTATTGGTGGACTATTAGTCACAGAACACTTTTTTGATGTTTCATTCCACAACTACCTGCTCTAATATCAGTCCCCTTGAAAAGACATAGATAGGCTGGCTGTATAAGTTGCTAATCTGGTATGATTAATGTACTATATTTATTTACAGAGCATGTGGCTACCCCACCTGGGTTTCCTGGTGCTAGCGGAGAAGGAAAAAAAACAGGATCACAAGCTAAAATGGGCAAGTCTTAAGCATCTTCTTGAATGTCACAAATTAATTACAGAGGTGAACTGGAGAGGCAAAGAGTTCCACAACTTGGATCCTAAAAACCTAAAGGATCATCCACCCTGTCTAGTCAGTCTGACTTTGGGGATAGTGGCTAAACTACAATTCACTAGTCTGCTTAGGGACATAGGGGCACATCAGGGATCGAGTGCCTGGCGGGTCAACCGAGTGCAGGGCTTTGTACACATAGCAAAGAGATTTACATTTAATATGCTTTAACATAGAGAGCCAATGCAGCCGATAGAGCTAAGGCAAAACTGAAGCGCCCTTTTAGTAGACTTGCCCCTTTCACAGCACAGCTCTGTCTGGTAGCTGCTGCTTTCCCTGTTGCTGCTGCTGACCCGGAGGCCAGGAGTTTGAGGCCCTCCTCCACCCGCAGGCTCCTGTCTGCGCCTCATTTCTGGTGGTCTAGTGGCAGAGCGTCACTGCTCTGCTGCTAGGGCTGCCCTTCTATCTTTCTTTCTGCTTTTTTGCTGTCTTTCTTTCTGGTTTTTTTGCTCTCCATTTCTGCTTTTTTAGGTCTTGCCTAGGAAGCACTTGCGCCGTCTCTTTGAGACATGCTGTATTAAGGTATGAACTTGAAACTCCGCCCACTCTCCGCCCATATTTTTAATTGGCTGCTGTGATTGTCCTTTGTTAATGTTGGCATTTTTGATTTGTTAATAGGCTTATTAGTCCCTCCTTGGTACCTCCCCGTCTCCGGTTACCTCCCATCAGGACTGGCCCTCTTACTTGTGTTGTTACTTAGTTTGTTTTATTTACAGTCTGTGAGCACTATTTTCTTAAATGAGTTTCTTCTAGCTGCTGTTGGAGGTAGGACACGCTCTCGCACTTCATACTTTACGACTACAACGAACTTATGTGCGCTCATGGGATCGTTTTTTATAGCTTCCACAGCGGGTGCTTTCAGCAAGGCTGTTTACGATTATGTGCGCTCCTGGGAGGGATCAGGAGGCGAGGGCTGGGGCTTTGAAGGTGTCTGTTTCCAGCGCAGTGCTCTTGTTCTTAATGAGGGGTTAGCATGCCGGATGCTTCAGCTCTACAACTCTAAAAATAACTTGGCTAGCTCCCTAAAATGTGCACGCTTGCTTGTAATGGAACCGGAGTTATTCTATGTTCCACATGAGTGCGTTCAAGGTAACTCTAGCAAGCAGTGTTTGGTGCATGAAAAGGACTTTAGCCACCCGGACTGTACTTTAGTTTTCAATACATCCCTGCTCCAATGCTATCAGGGAAGCTGTGCCTACACCTTAACTTACGAGGACTCTCTTGCCTTCCAACTGGTCAGGATCCATTCTCGCTTTAATGTACCTTTCGTCATCGTATTATTATAAAGTGTGGGGTTTTGTTTTTATATTACATTTCAAGGTGCTGAATTTGTTCTTCTTGTGAAGCACACACACTGAGACACAGACACGCCTCCTACTTCTGCACTGGAGCCATTGGCCCTTCTGGCCATAAATTCAGTCCGTGTCCGCTTGGCAGCTCCCCCACCTCCTCCATGCTAGTTTCCAGCGGCACCGGGCTATGCATGACTGATGCAGCATAATTTTTTTTCCCCACTTGTGTGACAGTTGGATTGAGTTCTTTGTGTGTGTGCCTGCGTGTAAGCGCCATCTTTGATCCACGAAGAGCTGCAAGAGACTTTAAGAAAGCCCCCTACACATATTTTTAAATGTAAAGTGGACAATCAACGCAAACTACCCCGAAGCTGCTATGCAAAGACACTATGTTGCTTCGGGCGCACCTTGGGACCTTCGGTTTGAAAGCTGCAGACATGCATGTATAGTGCATGGAGAAGCCTATCCTAGATCTACAAAGTGCTACTTTTACTTGGACTATTTTTGCACGTTTCCTAATAACAATTCCGTTAATTAACTCCCACGTGCCTGGATGGGACTCTCAGGTGGAAGTCATGTGGTGTCTTCCCCGTCTCTGGGCAATAGCTCACTTAATTTCCACGACGGCCCCCAGCGCCTTGAGACCCGTAAGGGTGAGTAGCTGCGCTATATAAAAACGGACTTACATTTTTTTTTTACACAAGTACAGAAATCCGAGGCTTTATCAGTCTTCCGCAATACAACGTACTGCTGTAAAGTGCATGGCATTGCTGTATGCTGTGGCAGTATCTTCGTGTCAGCTAAGGGGTTGCAGTATATTTCAGCCATTTTAGTTTATCCTTTTCATAGTGCTCGAAGCGTCCATGCCAGAAAGGTAGATTGGACACAGGGCCCTCATTGGGTGCGTCCAACCCTGATTTTTAGGTCGAGCCTAGACAGTGCTTCCGCTGTCTGGAAGATCTGTTGTATGTACTTTGTGGGATCTGGAGATCAGCCTTTGCTTAGGAACTTTTTTTTCTGTTCAACTGCCTCTATTTAACTGTCTTGATAGAAAACGACCAGTAGAGGTCAGTAAAATACCAGAATTGCTTTCTACTTAGGGACTTTCTTTTTTTATTTTTCTGGCAACTGCCTCAAATTAACTTTCTTGATAGAAAACGACCAGCAGAGGTCAGTAAAACACCAGAATCACTTTAGCATTCCCTAGATTCCAGGCCATGAAAACTTGTATTCAACAAGCACCCCTAGACAATATGTTTTTTAAATCTTGTATTTTCAGTGATATGAGCCCCGAAGGGGCTGATTTTATATTAAAAACAGAGCTTTGGATAATACAATTTCCCGCTGATTGGCAGTATTTCTCTCCATGTGTTCCCATACCTGGCGTGTCACGCAGTTTGGTGCTTACTTTCCCTCCATGTTACAGAACAGTAGATGTTTCAGCACCCAGGCTAATGTGCTGCATAGCTAAATACATATAAGGTCCCAAAGGCGAGACCGATTGCATTGCAAATGCTGGTTTGCAATATCTTACTACTCAGATCATTTTAACAATTATTTCCATTTTGAAGGCCTTGTATATTTGTACCTATTCTTGCAGACACTATTTTCTATCACGTTTTTTTTGGTTTTTGCACATTCTTATTTTTTGCACTTTGTGTCTCTCTGGTTTCATTATCGACATTGTGCATATAATTTTTCCCTGGATTTACAGGACCGAAACTCATTTTAAAGTTATGTGCACTAGGGAGGGGTCGGAGCTTGCCTGGCCTGAAGATAGACTCCCTCTAGGCGAGCTCCTTTGGCCGTATCCAATGTCCTACACTATCCTAAGCCATCGTGCCATAGATTGTTCCCCATGTCATCACCCTATGCACCTTTTGCACCGGCCCCCCTTCTGCTGCTAAAAATTTCAGGGGAAAACAGCGCACGGGAACTCACTGTGGCCCGCTACGGCCTACCGCACATCTGTGACGAGACCTGAGTCGCAGGCCTGGTACAGAGAACTGTTTAGCTGTGATCCTTTCCTGTCTCCGCTAGGAGCCCCCAGTGCCTGGAGGGGGCTCGACACCATCGTTAGGCAGCCTCTTTCAGTGGACAACATACTAGCGGCCGGGGGCTGTCTGCCTCGCTGAGGCGCTCGGCTGCGGGTTGGACCCCTCGCAGCAGAGGGCGTCTGTTTCCTGGCCCGCGTTGGACGTGAAGGCTCGCTGTCTCTCGCGGCCTCCATGCAGTGAAGCGCCTTGGAGGTGAGCGGCTGTCGGAGACCCCGGGGTAGGGTGACCAGGCGTCCCGGATTTGCCCGGACAGTCCCGGTTTTCCGCCAGCTGTCCCGGCAGATTTCAGGAAATTAAGCTTATGTCCCGGTTTTTTGAGAGGATCGGCTGAAAAGGGTGGGATGTATTTTTTTATGTTTTGCAAAGCAGGGATAGTTGGCAGCTGTTATGAGAAAGCAATTTAATTAACAGGCATGCAACTGGCTTTAAAATAGGCATTTTATGTATTTCCTTTCTGCCTTTTCTGTCATTTTTTGCTAAGGAGCACTGGCATTCTGTGCACTGGGTTGGAGTAAAATTGTAGTCCATCTTCTATTTTTGGGAAATGTCCCGGTTTTTGGCTTTAAAATTCTGGTCACCCTACCCCGGGGGATACCTATGAGAACTGCGGTGCACATTATAGATCCCAGGGCCATGGCACGGGGGGTGACCCCTGACCTTAGTGACTGTTTATTCATGCCACATCCACAGTCTATGCCCCTCAGCATGAGTCTGTGGCCGGGGTGCCTTGCTGTGTCATTGACCGCCTCTCTACGCTGCCCTGTGTATACGAGTGTAATAGGCTTGGCCTATATGTGTGCGGAGGTCTGGACAGTATTGGATGCAATGGGTAAAGCCAATAAAATACAGCCCAAGCTGCAATTTGAACAGTGGAAAACTCCCTGGCTGCACTAGGAGGGTGTGACAGTACCTGAGACTGGCCCGGACACCCAGGGCCTGAGATGGGAAGAAAACTACGTTAAATCCTGACAGCCATGCAGCTTAGCCTCACTAAGATTTATGGGAAGATAAATGCCCCCTCGTATCAGATGGAAAGTAAGTCCGAGCGTATTGATAAACACGCGGAGCACTTGGATATGGTGAAAATGCGGGTGTCGGAAGTGGAGGATGAGCAGGTCTCGACGGCGGGAAGACCGAAGCAGCTGGAGAAGGCACTATAGACTTTGCAAGCCAAGGCAGAGAACTTGGAAGCATGCTCCCGGCAGAAAAACCCTTATCATTGTCGGCCTGGCAGAATCAACAAATGTCGTTAACATGGAGACCTTTGTGGAACAGCTCCTCATAGAGCTGCTAGGGCAAGAGACTTTTTCAGATCTGTTCATAGTCGAGCGTGCTCACTGTTCGCTTGCCCTGCGGCCGGTGCCAGGGGCCAGGCCCCGTCCACTTACAGCAAGACTGCTTGATTACCGATATCGAGATGCAGACCTCTGCCGTTCCAGGGAATACCAACTCTTCGATATGAGGGCACTGAACTTTCAATTTTCCCAGACTTTACACCACACTTGCAAGAGGCACAGAGACAGTTTCTTCCTTCCAAGGAAAAGTTTCAAAGACTGAAACTCGACTATACTATGCTCTACCCTGCTCAATTGCGTGTGCCAGTTGATGGGAAAACTAAGATCTTCAGTAAGCCTATAAGCCTACAGCAATTCCGCAAACAATGCGAGTCAGCGAGTGGAAAGCGGAGATCACCTAGATCGGACGACGGCGAGCCGGCGGTTTCCCAAGACTTGGAGGGACTGGACTGACATGCCTTCTATCTCAACCGTATCGTTAACTTACAAGTTTCACTTTCTGAAATGTTACAAATGGAAGTGTTGTCACTATTTCTGTCGATATGATGTCTGAGAGCGAAGTGTGGCGAATTTGCTCTGGCGAGTGCTGTACTTGGATGGTAAGCGTGGTTGTTTGCTGTGGAGGTCCCCCATGGTTTGACGTGACCAACCTTCTTGGAACCAGGTGGTGGGTCCAAGAAGGTGTCTTAGACTGTGCCGAAGCTTGACGAGCATCAAGATTCTTGCAAGTGGATGTAGAGAGAAGTTATGTATTTAAGCTTGCTTATTGCACGATTGGGGTGTTGTATATTCCCATTGCGGCCTGCCTGCGACTTTTTATTGTGGGAGTGCTCTGCGGGCATCCTCTGTCTCCATATGTGCACCACATTGTTTATTTTGGGGTTCTTTATTTGGGAGAACAGGAGGGTGTAGGGTGTGATTTCTGCTGCTGTGCCAGCTGTAGGGGGGCTTGGCGTGAGGGGGTTGTAGGTGTATCCGACTGACTATATGGCACAGACGAGGGCTGACACTGGTACATGCGCTGCAGTGAAGTTACTGTTTATTCATAGCAAGGTGTAGAAATGCCCGACAGGGTGGGGTCACTACTGCTACTGAAGGGCACCAGTCACTATTGAATTATCCTACATGGAATGTCAGGGGGGCTAAACTATAGTAGGAAAATCCGTAAAGTGGTATTGTACTTGCGGCGTCACCAGATAGATGTTGCTATATTGCAAGAAGCACACCTGGCCCCCAATAGAGTGCTGGTCACGCAGAGGCGTATGAGGTGAGCTTGTCATGCTGCATGCTTCACTGCGCGTGCACGCGGGTCTTAATTGGGGCCAGACATGACTCTGGACTTAAGCTACAAGATGTTTATGTGGACCCTGGAGGTCGTTTCGTGGTGGTGCGTTGCCATAAAGAGCACTTTAATGCATTACTAGTGGGGGTATATGGCCCCAACTACAATGACCTACAGTTTTACTACACACTGCATGCTAAGCTAGCCTGCTATGATGGCGTGCCACAGATATGGGGCAGCGATTTTAATTGCGTCCAGTGACCTGATCTAGATCGGTCCTGGGCCCCACCTTGGCGGCCTTGGGCAGCAGCCCGCACTATTGCAGTGGTGGCTGAACATTGCGGCTTGATAGATGCATGGCTATATCGCTCTCCGCAGGGCAGGGAGTAAACCCATTACTGAAAGACATACATACGCGCATCAACTACTGGCTCATATTGCGCAGCTTGTTCTCCAGGGTCCGACGGTGTGATCATCTGCCTCGTACATATTCAGATCACTCCCTGGTACAACTGGTCCTGGAGCTTGACGGTCCGCGTCCTCGGGCATTCTTCTGGCACTTCCCGCAGTATTAATTGATGGATGCAGTGTTTCGTGAGGAACAAGCCCAAACGATTTATGACTATTTCCGTACCAACTTAGGCTCGGTAGAGAAATTCGCTACTAGCTGGCAGTCTTTTAAGGTATATATTTGTGGAGTTACCATCTCGAAACAGGCCAGTGTACTACGCTTGGGGCAGACTGGCACGGTTGGACGTGGATTTAGCTGATCTAAAGTGCACTCATGGGGAGACGGCAGAGCAGAAACTATTGGGCGATATCAGAGCCAAACTAGATGAATACAACGAGCTGGCTCAGTGCGAAGTCATGCACTTAGGCAGGTATGCTACAACCAGAATCTACGATGAAGGCGAGCGGCCGGGTGCCACTTTGGCAGTCTTTATTCGACCTACCTGCAAAGACATTGACATACTAACTGTTCTAGATGAGCAGGGTGTGCCCCTACATGAGACTGACCAGGTGGCGGATCGGTTCCACTATTCTGACCTCTACGTCTCCCGAATTAAGCATGATGAGCAATCCACAACTGCCAACCTAACTCATATTACCATGAATTGGTTGACAGATGCGCCTAGGTAATGACTAATGGGGCCACTCCGTCCCACCCAAATCGTTGCCGCATTGAAAGATAGTGCAAGTGGGAAGGCAATGGGGAATGGATGGCTTGACTGTGACCTTCTACAAGGCCGGACAAGATAAACTTGTACCTCATCTGGTCAGCTTTTTCGAGGAGATGGTACGGGACAGATGTATGCCCCCAACTATGCATGAGGCCCTACTAGTCAATCTGCTCAAGCCGGGTAAACCAGCCGATCACTGCTCATCCTACCGGCTGCTGTCACTATTAAATACAAATACAAAGATCTTCATGAAAATCTGGTGCCTTTGCTTCCAAGTATTGTAGGTCCTGAGCAGTCTGGCTTATACATGGCCGATACCTCACATACAATCTTCGAATCCTCTTTTGTGCGATCTCATGCATTGATCCCGAAGTATGTGCCACTGCGATTTTTTTTTTTTAGATGCAGAGAAAGCTTTTGACTCGGTTGAATGGGGCTTTATGCTCTCTGTGTTGCATCGCATAGGAGTGGGTGATATTTTCCTTAAGCTTGTCTGGGTCCTCTATATGGAACCGATGGTGTGGATACGTGTTAATGGTCGTGTGGGGGCCTCAATTACTATAATGAGGGGCATGTGCCAAGGTTGCCCCTTGTTCCCACTGCTCTATGCGCTTGTCACAGAGCCTTTGGCTTGTGCACTATCGGAGTATCATGCCTACCGCAGCATTTGCTTTCCACACTATAACTGCATAGTGTCTGCTTACGCAGACGATACGCTTTTGTATGTTCGAGACCCTGAACATAACCTTTTGCCGGTCCACAGGGACTAGTACTTTTTGGCGGCCATTCCGGATTAATGATTAATTGGGACAAATCCCTCATATTTCCCCTTGCTACTGCTGCAATACCAATACAGCTGGAGTTCCCACTCAGGTGGACAATGAAACTGGTGCGCTATATGGATATTTAGATCCACACTGATCCAGAGGTAGTATTGCCCGAAAACTATGGGAAGGCGGTACATCGCCTTACTGAAGCAATAGATCACTGGATCCACCTGCCCCTCGCTCTCTGTGGGCTCAAAGCCATCATGAAGATGGTGGTGCTACTTCGATTTTTGTTCTTGTTTGCAAACACTCCAATGTTGTTGCCTAGTACGGTCTTCCAGACTCTATGTGCTCTGCTGGTGCACCTGGCGTGGGCCAGTAAGCGGCTGCGAGTGAGATGGGATATGCTCACCCTTCCATAGGATACCCCAGATCTTGAAGCTTATTACAGAGCGGTGCAAAGGCATGTTTACCTATTGCTGGCCTCATGGCCCGGTGGACTTACCACATCTTTGATTGGAACAGGATGCAGCATCCCATTGTCGCTGCCCCAATTTTTATTCAGTAGACCGGCGCATCTTTTTTACATAGTAGACCTCATAAGCACCACGCAATGTCTCTGGAAGAAATCAATGGATACGCAAAACAGGACCTTGTTTTACTCCCCGTGCCTCCCTCTAGAGTGGTGCGTGTGGTTTCCATTGGGGCAGGAATTGGCGGCAGCACTCCAGGGGCTCAGAATACAGTATGAAAATGGGGTTCTTCCTGTCTGGGTTCAGGTCAGAACATTGTGCGGCACACCAATTGTACTTTCGCAGTTCCATTATTACCAAGTGCATCATACGATGCAGGCCCTACTAGATGATACACTGGTGGAACCATTGGAACTACCAGTTCTCATATATTTATAGCAAGCAACATCACCACTGCGGGTGATTGCGGCAATGTATGCCATCTCGCAGGAGGCCCGGAGACCTGGCATCACCAAAGCTTGCTGTGACTGGCAAGAGGACCCATGTATAGACATCACTAACAAACAGTGGGCTTACTGTTGCTCTGTAGTTCGTACTGTGTCGCTGAATGGTCACTATCAACTTTTGCACTTTAAGTATCTCAATCGGGTATATTACACCCTGGTCCGACTATTTCGATAGGGCTTACGAGATGATTTTTGCAGCTCCCGCTGCGGAGCGGATGATGCTGGCTTTACGCACATAGGGTGCCACTGCCCTGGTGTGCAGCACTTCTGGCTCGGGATATTCCAGGTGCTAGATGAGATCACAGGGGAGGCAGTGCCCTGTACACCGCTGGTAGCCCTTCTGGGTTATGACAGGGATGTCCAGAAGGATTGCCGGTGACTTGTTGCTCTAGGCCGTCTATTAGTGTGCCGTGGAATAGCGATGCACTGGATGAAGGGTCCCCTTCCCACTATGAAAGAGAGGCATACTGACATGACATATTACAATACCAATCAGATTCTTACCACAATCTCATGCCATCTCGTAACCCCCAAAGAGATATATGGGGCTCATACCAGGAGTATTTGGCGCATGCGAGGAGCAGTGCCAATGTAGATGGGGAGGCGAGTGATGTTGTGTAATAGATTGAGCGTGGTAGCCTATCTTGCCTGTTTGAAAGCATGGGTTGTTACGCCTGTTGTTTGTGAGGGGTGGCGGTGTGATGGGGTAAAGGCCCCTGCTTCACATGTTGCGTGCCAATACAGGAAAGGACGTTGTACGCTGGCCCCCAGCAGTGACTGTGGGGAAAGCATGTATATATGTGATGGAAACACCCATATTTGCTGTTGAATGCATATACCACTGCACTGTATATTCAGCCTGAATCACAGCCATACTTGCCATGTATCTGTAATGTTACTATATCTGTACCATGTAACTCAGCTGGGCTGGAAGTGTCATTCTACATTGCCTGACTGTTAAATTCAACAAAATGAAGTTAAAAAAAAAAATGTATGTGCATTTAACTCTATAGTAAGTCCATAAGAGTCCTATGTAAGGACTACACCATAAAGATTTTCAAGAGAACAAATAACCATTGTTTTCTTATATTTTAAGTGAGAAATATACATTAAGTTTAGAGAAGAAAGGGCTGAGTTAGAGGATTTGTTACTTCAGGTAATTAGCTAAAAGAAATTCCATATGACTTGAATGTTACAAGGTTCTTTTTCTAATCAAGTACTGTTTCATTACAGACTTCCATAAAAAGATTTAGAAGGAATTCTGACAGGCCTCACATCAGTGGTTTCTCTCTCTTCCCATTTTACTTTACCCCTCTGTACTGGCTGCTGTGATTTCTGTTACAATTAGAGATGATGGGCTTTCTGTGGCGGCGAATAGGAATAGCTTCATGGGACTCCTGCAGACCGGTAATGACAATCTGTGAACCACAACAGTTTTCTTCTCAACCCCCAAGTCATTGTGCGGCAACTGAACATTTAACCATCTCTTTTCAGCCTCTTTGGTATCAAATTCAACAGCTAGTATCTCTCTGTCCAATGTGCGCCTAATGCTCCATGTGGCCTTTATTATGGGACCACGTATTACCACCAAAAGAGTCCCATCCGACTGTCTGTTGCAGACCTATAATTTATTGCAAATATTGATTGATGTGTGTGCCAAACTCTTCCCTGAATGGGCCATCCAGCAATGCCTCAGTCCTCAACCCCCAAGTTGGAATGCAAGCCCTGCCGTTCCACCAGGCTATGATCATTTTCAGCAGGCTATGACTGGATAAAGTACGCCCCAAATACTCAATGTGCACCACCTTTAACCATGCAGCTTCATTGTACAGCAAAAAGTCTATTGCAGTGAACAGTTGGTGAACCAGTGAATAGAATGCGTATTCTGTCGTCAGAGTACATAAGTCTCCATACTTCCTACAACTTCTTACTTTAAAGATCTGAAATGTTGCGATACCTTAATGTCTGCTATGTTTGGCAGATGTAGGATAGATCGGTCAGCCACTTTATCAAAAACACTATTGAAATCACCTCACAACACAGAAGTTTGCAAATCCTGCAGTAACATTGGGGTCAGTGTATCTATAAAGGCAGTGTGGGTGGCATTTGGGGCACAGATCAATATTATTGGCGTGTTCCCCATCCAATAGCTCCTCCACTACCGCATATCTATCTTCAGTGTCAATAATGGTGTGCAGCATTACAGATGGGACCCCAGTATAGATCCTTATGAGTGCACCCCTCGCATACGCAGAGTATGAAGTTGTACACTTGAAGCCTACATCTTCTGGCCACTTTAAGTTCTGGTTCAGTATCTGTGTCTCCTGTAGGCCGGCAAATTTAATGCTTCTGCACTTCATGTGAGTGAACACTTGTCTTAGTTTCTTCTTAGTGGTGTGGTCATCAACTAACCTGTGCCCTGCCAAATAATGAGTGTGTACCTTCCTGTGCAGTATGTCAGGCACATAAAGTGGGTGTTGGTCCCTGTAAAGCACCCGGGGGAATACAGCGAAAATTCTCCCACTCATGGTCTCCTCAACCAGACACAATATCCCCAACTCCCTCACCCAGGCTGAGGGCCAAACCGAGCCCTCTCCATTGAAACAATGAAGCAATAAACTTACCAGACAATGTTTCCTTTGAATATTCATTTGTGTTGTGAATACGGGAAGGGTGGGATACTATCAATGGCGTTCCATTGTTGACCCGTCCTCTGGTTCCTCCTGTGTGCATCACTCCCTCTTAGCCCAGCAATACTACCAACGTACAGCTCCTATACAGTGCATCAACAAGTGGAGTTATATAACACTACCATATGTACTTGCAGGTCTAGATTTGGATGATAACATCCACTGTTCTCAGAGTCAGCGCTGTTCCCTGTATTCGCTCCGACTCAGACTTCCCAGTATCAGCATCCTCTGAGCACTCTCTCGGATTCATGTTGGATGCTTTCAAACCCAACTGATTGTCATTTTGGAGCAGTTCATTCGCAACCACCGTAGTCCCTTGCTCCTCTGTGGGGTATTCAAGTATTCCTGGACCAATGACTCCATGGACACTGTTTTGCAGCTCCCGGTCTTGTCTTGAGGTATACTGACCCCTTTCACACATAGCCACAGCCAGGCTTCAATCACTGTCTTAAAACAAAATGAGATCTCATTGCCTGTAACCCCAAGCTTGGTGGGATACATAAGGGAGTAATGCAAGTCCAACCTATACAGCTGTTTTTTTATCTAAATGAAACTGCTTCATTGTCCCTGGACTTCACTGGTGCAGTCAGTGTACATATTAATGGAATTACCATTCAAAGCCCAGGGCCCCATGGACTGACCACTTGTAGTATCAAGTCCCTGTCTCTAAAGTTAAACATCCTGCCCACTATGGACCTGAGCATTGCACCAAGAGGGTGTGGACAGTCCGGTACTCGTGAGCCCTCTTAACTTACAAAAAACAAAAAGTAGAATCTTTCCCTGCAGCAATCCCTGAGCGAGCCAATTTTCAATGAACAATTCCACATTAGGGCTTCTGCCTGTTCAGGCACGCCAATAATTCAAACATTGTTGAGCCTAGAACTCTCCTTGGCATCCTTGCCTCTAAGCTTTAACACTTTTACCTCTTCCTGGTGACCCTTGAGTTTCGAGTGCATTTCCTTCACCCTTAGTTGTATGGAAGTGAAAGCTGATTTGTTGTTTTCAACTCTGTCCACCAGGTTCCTGTGATCAGCTCTCAGTAATCTCACAGCCAATTTTGCTTTCAAGTGTCAATTTTGTATCTAGTATCGCTTCTAGTATTGTATCGAATTACCAGTGTGCCTGTCCAATGTCAATTCCATAAGTCAGTGGGTCAGCGCTCTGCGGGGCTGTATTCAGCATGTCCACAGTGAGTTTACCAGACAGCGGCCATCATTTTGGGCTTGACCATTGTTCTTTCTCCTCCTTGAGCCTTCAGTGGTCCGGCAGGTCAGGTGTCTGTCTGGGTGCCTTTTCACACTTTTCACCTCACACTGATCATACCATTTATTAGCGTAGTCTAGCTCCCGGTGCATATGATCCAGCCAACTGTGATCAGATGTGGACATCCCAGTAGCATCGCTTAGCCATAGCTGGGGCCCTGGTGTGCCAACTGTACTGTTGCCAACCAAGTGCGCAGGGTGAGCAACTGCGCCCACTGCACTGTGTATTGTATACCTTCAGATACTTACATTGCACTTGTGAGGGCCTCCCTTCTTACACTTACCAGTCAAGCAATGCATACCTCTGTCAAAAAGGCCCATAGCCTTCCAAGACTAAGTGAGACACACAAGGCTCCACTCGAGATCTGGGTGTTCCACCCTGCTGCAAAGAAATGCAAGGTTCTCACTTAGTTTGTCATTTACTTGTCGACCCAGACCTTGCAGTGCAGACAGGATATCTGAGGCACCCAGTCAGCGCCACATCAACGCAGTGGTGGTCTCTCACCGCGTCTCATGTGGCCTGTGCACCCTTCCTCCATCACAGACCCCGGCAGCAGCCTCCTCCCTTTCAAGATCTCTCCACGCGGCATGTGCTCCGAACCTTGTAATCGGACCTGCTTTGCTTCCTCTTTGGAGGTGGGGGTCACTCTCTATCCCCAATCTTGCTCAGAGGGAGACAGCCACAGGGTGTCCGTCAGGAGACAATGCAGCTCTCAGATGTAGGACATTTGGAGGAATGAGTGGGCCGCATCCAGCACACGGCTTCACATCTTACATGGCCGCCGTTTTGGCCAAGCACTTGTTGGACCCGATATACTGACATTTTTTTTCATTTGGAAGGGACACGAAGAACAATTAAAGGAATTTCTCCAATGGCTGAATTTCTGTGATACCAATTCGAAATTTATATCTAAAGTTGTAAAGTCAAGAGAACATGGAATTTATATTATCTGGATACAAAACAGGGATGGTCTACTTAGAGTGGAACTTTACATCAATTTCACTGCAAGAAAAACTCGACTTCACTTGTCAAATTTCCATCCTAAATGTCAAAAGGATTTGTGCAGAGGCTAAAACGGAGCGCACATAAGGAAAGTGAGGAAGAGATTGAGAAACCACTGGGGCATAACAAAGGGAGTGGAAGGGAACATATGTTGCAAACCTTTCAAAAATCTATGTACAAATGGAGATTGGAAAAGGGAACGTTGGTCAGGTAACCGAAGAAAAGCAGAAATTGCAGATAGATATAGCTTAACAGTGCCCAGAGTAAAGCGTCGCTGGGCAAGGGAATGAAACAATAGAAGTACCTGAGAAAGGGGGGGGGTCAGAAAGATGATTATTGTGTCTTTCCAAACACCATGCCACAAATTCAGGCCAACGGCAGGCATAAACCATCTTGGTAGAGGGACGCCTGGCTGCCAAGATAACATTATAGACTTTGAGCTGAAGGTCGAAGGCTATCAGCTGTCACCGCTCAATCTCCATGCAAGAAGGTAGACTGTTTACAGGTTCGAGTGGAGAACCCTCCCCTGCTGCTGCAACAGAAGATACTCCCAAAGGGGTAGCCTGATCAGAGGACCGATGACCATGCTTAACAGCTCAAGATAAAAGACTCTCCTTGCTAAGTCTGGAGCCACAAGGATGACTTGGACCCAGTCGATCCTGATCTTCTTGAGAACTCTGGGCAGGAGTGGTATTGGAGGAAGGTTATACAGGAGGCCTGAGCTTCACTCAAGGCAAAAAGCGTCTCCAAATGAGAGCTGCTTTGGAAACTCCAATGTGCAGAACTGCTGACATTGCGAGTTCTCGGAGGTGACGAACAGATCTAACTAAGGTCTACCCACTTCTGAAAGAGACTTTATACCACCTCCGGATGGACACATCATTCATAATCTGCTAGGCACCTTCGACTGAGTTTGTCTGCTCTGGTGTTCAGAAAACCTGCCAGATGTTAATCCACCAGGGATATGCCCTGCTGTTCCAGCCATGTCCAGGGACCTGGGCCTCTTGACAAAGGGAAACAGTCTTTACTATGCAGCCAGAGCTACGGAGTACCATTACAACGCGGGCAATACAACGAACGTGTTGTTACCACGCGTCCCATTACCACGCATGTCGTTACCACGACTTGCATTAGGGAACGTGTTGTTGGATTTTAAATCCAACACCTTACCTACAGTTGCACAGACTGGAGTTGGAATAGTAGTATATACTACTCCAAAGTCCAGCGCTTCCCTAAGGCAAGTCGTTGTAACGACTTGCATGGTAATGGAACGCACGGTAGCAATGCGTTCGTTGTAGTGCCCACGTTGTAATGGCATGCATTGTAAAAGCATGCGTTATTTTGTCATACATCCCTTGACAAAGGGTGCTTGACCCCACCCCGCCCTGCTTGTTGCAGTTCCATATGGTGGTGGGATTGTCTGTGAACACCTGCACTAGCCTTCCCTAGATGGAGGGTAGAAAGGCTCAGAGCTCCAACAGGTTGATGTGGAGTCCAGATTCCGCCAGAGATCAGACGCCTCTGATAGCCACCTCTCCCAGATGGCCACCACATCCCAGGAGTGGTGCATCTGCCACTACTGTCAGATCTGGTTGGAGAAGGGAGAGGGGGTCTGTCGCTGACCCAATCGCGGTTCGTAAGCCACCACTGCAGGTCCTTCACAGTTCCCTCCGAGATCTGGACCATGTCAGAAAGATTCCCCTGATGCTGTGCCTACTGGAACTTCAGGTCCCATTGACAGCCTGTATATGCCAGCCAGCATGCGTCAAACAGAATGCAGGAGGCCATGAGGCCCAGCAGCCTCAGAGTCAATCTCACTGAAAGACAGGATAGAGGCTGAAACAACCGCATCATAGCACAAATATCCTGGACTCGCTATTTGGGAGTATAGGCCCGAAACTGCACTGTGCCCAGAATGGCTCAGATAAAAGAGAGCATCTGAGAGGGAGTCAGTTGTGACTTCGGCACATTGATAGTGTACCTCAGCGAATGCAGGAGGCCCACTGTAGTCTGGAGGTGGAAACGACAGCCTGGGGAGAGCCCACTTTCAACAGTCAGTCATCGAGACAGGGGAAGACTGGCATCCCTGATCTCCGCAGATGAGTTGCAACCACCGCCATCACCTTGGTGAACAACCGAGGGGTGCTGGTGAGGCCAAAAGGGAGCACAGCAAACTGAAATGCATGTGGCCAAACGTGAACCGCAGGGCCTGAGCCATAGTGAGCATCTTGAATTTCTCCTTCTTGAGGATGAAATTGACAGAGTGTAGGTCAGGATAGGAAGAAGGCCTCAGTCCTTCTTGGGCACCAGAAAGTTGTGGAAATAGCATCCATGACCCACTCTCTCTATGGCTCCTTTGGCCAAAAGAGCAATCACTTCCTGGTGGAGAAGAGAAGGTGGTCCTCCGTCAGCCTTTTATAAGTGGGTGACATGGAGGGAGGGGTAGTATCGAAGAGGAGGGAGTAGCCCCTTCAGACAATCTGCAAAACCATCCTGTCCAATGTTATGGACTACCAGCGGGGCAGGTGATGGCGAATCCTGTCCCCGGCTGGGTGTCAATGATGACATATTGGCAGACTAGGAGGGTTTGGAGGCTGCAGGGGGGATGGTGGACTGACCAACACTGGCCGTCTGACCCACCGGGCCAGTAGGAACCCTGTCTACGGCCATGCAGAGGCTGGGGAGTTGCACACTGCGTGGCTAGGTGGGTAAAGACGCGGTTGCCCGCCCCTTCCAAGGCCACAAAAGGAGTGAAAGGCAGATTGAGGGTGATGAGGGGCAATAGAAAGGCCCATGGACCTGGCCGTAGCCCTGCTATCCTTAAAGCGCTCCGGTGCTGAATCCATCTGGTCTACGATGAGATGGGATCCATCAAAGGGCATGTCAATGAGTGTGGACTGGACATACCCAGAAAAGCTAGTCGTCCTCAACCAGGTATGGCGTCGCAGGGCCACTGTTGACAAAACCTCTCTGCCAAGTGAGAGGTGGTGTCATCTCCACAAACTATGGTGAACTTTGCTGCATCTCTCCCATCCGCAATAGTCTGTGAAAGCACGGCCCGGGCCTCCTCTGGGACCGTTGGCAGCACCTGCGCTACCATATGCTACAGCGCATGGGAATAGCGAGCCAAAAGGTATGCTCTGTCCACAGACCACAGTGTAAGGCTGGCAGAAGAAAACATCTTCTTTCCAAGATTGTTCAGCTTTTCGGATTTAGGTGGGACATGGAGGCATAGACCAACAAGATCTCCAGGGTAGGGTATTGGGTGAGGGAATTTGGGTCCACTGGAGCGGGGCGATGGCGGTGGGCAATCATCCTGTGCACAGGAGCCCCTGTGTTGGGCTTGGACCAAGACCGAAGCAGGAAATCAGTAAGTGCCTCATTGAAAAGGAGAAGCAGTTGTGAAGGGGCCAATCCTGGCTGAGGCACTTTTGTCAAGACATTATGGGTACAGGGGAAGGTCAAGGTGGCTGAAGCCGCTGGGTTGGATCCAGTAGGGGCCTCTCCAGGAACCCACAGGGCCCAAAGGCACACCAGAAGGAATGGGTCGCCCAAAGATGAGGGGCATGGTCTCATACAATTCATGTAATTGGGTGGTCACTCCGGCTCCTGGAAACTTAGGGTGGTGCGGAGCCAACTCAGATGCTGGCTTGACCACGGAGCCAGGCCTCGAGAGGTGACGCTCCCTCGTCTCGTCGGCCGACGGACAAGGTGAAGTCGAAGCACGCTTTGACGACTTCTTTTGGTGGGACTCGGACTTACCCGAATGGCTAGACAACTTCGAATGCGACGATGACCTCGGGCTCTGTGACCACTCCCGGGACCTTCCTCTCGACTGAGACCGTGAACGTCGTGGCGGTGCACGCCGAGCCGCCATCAGCTTGAGGGATCGCTACCTCAAGGCCTTCGGGTGCATGGCAGTCAGAGCAGGCTTTTCGGTCATAGTCCTGCTAGAGGCACCAAAGACATACAAGGTGCGGGTCCTCACCGAAATCCGTCAGTGACAGGCGCACCAGGGCATAAAGCCGGCCTTCCTCGAAGACATTCCTTACCCACCAGAAGGTAAACCTCCCAAATGAACGTTCATTTCAGTCTATGTCCACTGGTTCTCATGGCCCCAATAATCAGAAAACTCACATAGGGGTCATGTGAGATCATGTATTAAAATTGGAAAGGACAGACTCCCTCTCAGTTGTATTTTTGTATAATATGTACATATTTGTATGTCTCTTACCACGTGTACAATCTCACTCAGTCACGTATGTCACCTTGTTGCACCTTATTCACTTCATTTTTGTCACTGATGTAATTTGATGATTATTGAATCTGACAGCCTTACAAGATTTAAAGAGTAAAAACAATTTTTATATCAACCATCTATTTCATCTATGCGTGTTCCATCCAAAGTCTATAAAGAAATCTATTAGACTCATCTTGTATGATTAATACTACATAGGTTCAACGCAACAGGAAGAGATCAAACCAAGGTCAATGGAGTTCCACTGTGGGACTCCCATTGAACCTGGTTTGATCTGTTCCTGTCGCAGTCACTAGGCCCAGCTACACAAGGCTGGTAGCACTTTTATCAAAACAAGTGGAAAACACTAGGCGGTAGGGATTTTCTGGATCCCTGTAGAATCCTGAAGATTATGTCAAGAATGCACAGAAAATTTGTGATTTTAAGCAAACTTTGAGGTTTGCAGGTCACTGTGGGAGAGAAAACCTCATGGGATCCACGTGAAGCACATCACCCTGGACTCCTCCGCATGTCTAGCTTTCAGAAATGTCTGGGTTTGGTAGGCTTCCCTAGGTTGCAGCCGAGTCTGGGCCCAGTTAACGCAGCTAACCCTATTGCCAAAGCAGGTTAGTTTTTTGACAGGAAATGTTGATGTCTCCACATTACGCTTTGGAACTTTTCCTGCTATGGACGCTAGGCCCAAGCATACAAGAAGGGTAGTGTTTTTAATGGAACAAGTGGGGGAATGCTGGGTAGTACACATTTTGGGAATCTCTGTGCATTCCGGAACTTTACATTACGAAAATGCGCGTTTTAGACAGCGTTTGAGGTATGCAGAGCCTTGTGGGTAAGAAAACGTGATGGGATCCATGCAAGGCATAGCACCCTAGACTCCCCTCAATGTCTAGTTTTCTGAAATGCCTGGATCTGGCAGTTTTCCCAAGGTGGCGGACTACCCAAGCCCAAAAAGTGCAGACATTTACCATGGAAAGTGAGACAATATTGGGATTTAGCTTTACTCTCCGAACCCATATGTAAAAAAAAAACCAAAAGAAACAAATGTCCTCTCACTTGCCATTGGGATGGGAGGTTTTAGTCGCAGGGAAGCAGAAAGCATGTTAAGGTTTTAGGGGTGAGGTCGGGCCTGATGTCAGGATGGGCCAGACCCACACCATTATTTGATCAAAAATAGTGCTGCCATCTAGTGGGCTTTCTGCCTACTGAGTGTAAATTGGAGGCAAACTCCCTCTCTGCCCTCCGGGGAGGGTAAAATACAGGTTTGTCGCTTTTGGAGTGAAAGGATGGCCTAATGTCAGAGTGTGACACATGGTCTCCTTTTTTTGCCCCAAAAGGCAAATCCCTGTGGTCTAGTGGGCTTTCTACTGGTTTTGGGGCAACACCCCAATTGAGACAAGGCTCCTATCGGCCCCAAGGAGGCAAAAAGACACTATTACCCCTACTGGGGCAAGGGTACAGCTCTATACCAGGGTAGGCTGCCCCATCCTTTTGTTTATTTTGGTGCCATTTTGAAATCCCTAGTGTCTTGCGGGCTTTCTGCCCGCCACGGGCAAATTGGTTTGTCCCTTTTTGGGTAGGGGTATGGCCAATGCCACAGAGCAATGCCCACACCCCTTTCTTTATCTCCAAATGTAAAATCCCTGGTGTCTAGTAGGCATTCTACCCCCAGGGGGCAGATTTTCTGCAACCTCCCCATTTAGTGCAACAGAAAGGGGTGTGGGCTGAAAGTGTTGGTAGCCATCTTGAAACTCTTTTTCTGCGGAGTCCCACAAAAAACATTAAAAAAAGAAAGGGGTAGGGTAGGAAGAACATTACCCCATAGGCCTCTTGGGGTGGTTCCCGAGGGCCCTACCAGGGCATAAACAATAGATTTTTAAATAAAAATTGCCACATATGCGTGACAGGCTCGCGAATCTGTGGTAAAAAGTTTTTTTAAAAACAAGCGCGGTCTCCCGAGATTGTTTTTATTATAGCCCCCAGGTGGGCCAGGTAAATAGGAGGGGGAGTATGGGCCCCCATCCTAGGGCTTATGAAAACCCATGGGGCCACCACCTCCCTGGGGCAAATGTGTATAAAAGAAATACAGGGGGCTCGCGCCCCCCGCTGCCCCGGGGACCACCACCTCCCTAGGGCAAATCACACAAAAAAATGCAGTGGGCCCATGGCCCCCCTCCACAGCCCGGGGGACCGCCACCTCCCAGGGGCAATTTATTCAAAACAAGGGGGGCCACGTCGCCCCGTGAACCACCACCTCCCCAGGGCAAGTCACAGTAAAATAATGCAGGGGCCCCGTAGACTGCTACCTCCCCGGGGCAATTTATTCAAAATAGGGGGGGGGGGGAAACACGTGGCAGCCCCGAAGACCGCCACCACCCCAGGGCTCTCTAAAATATATATGCGGGCAGAAACGAGCAGAAAGAGGGATAATAAAGGTTAGCAACAAGCAGAAAGAGACAAAATAGAGATCAGCAATGAGCAGAAAGAGGCTGAATAAAAGGTCAGAAACTAGCAGAAAAAGGCAAAATAAAGGTCAGCAGCGAGCAGAAAGAGGCAAGATAAAGGTCAGAAACAAGCTGAACGAGGGAAAAATAAAGGTCAGCAACGAGCAGAAAGAGGTAAAATAGAGATCAGCAATAAGCAGAAAGAGGCAAAATAAAGGTCAGAAATTGACAGAAAGAGGCAAGATAAAGGCCAGCACCCAGCAGAAAGAGGTAAAACAGAGATCAGAAACGAGACGAAAGAGGCAAAATAGAGGCCAGCAACGAGCCGAAAAAGGCAAAATAGAGGCCAGCAACGAGCCGAAAAAGGCAAAATAGAGGTCAGAAACGAGCAGAAAGAGGCAAAATAGAGGTCAGAAATTAGCAGAAAGAGGCAAAATAAAGGCCAGCAACAAGCAGAAAGAGGCAAAATTAAGGTCAGAAACAAGCAGAAAGAAGCGGAATAAAGGTCACAGGTGAGCAGAAAAAAGGCAGAAAACGAGCTGAGAACCAGTAGAACTCACTCAGGCACTCATGCACCCACTCACAGAACAACTCAGACATTCTCACACCCACCCACTCACAGACTCAGTCAGACACCCATGCACTCACTTACAGAATCACTCTTACTCTCTCTCACCCACTCACAGATCTAATCAGACTCATGCCCGACACACAGAACCACTCACAGATTCACACACCCACTCACAGACCCACTCAGACACTCATGCAGGCACTCACAGACTGACTGACACACTCATGGAGGCACTCACCAACCCATGCAGACTCTCACACCCACTTCGAGACCCACTCACACACCTACTCACAGATCCACTCAGACTCATGCCCCCAGTCACAGATCCACTCAGATACTCATGCATTCACTCACAGATTGACTGACACACTCATGGAGGCACTCACAAACCTACTTAGAGACACTCACACCCACTCACAGACCCATGCACCTACTCACAGACCCACTCAGACACACACACACCCAGTGAGACACACACACCCACTCACAGACCCATTTAAACACTCAAGCACTCAGACTGACCTACACATACGGAGGCACTTGCAAACCCACTGAGATACTCTCTCACCCACTCACAGACCCACTCAGACACTCGCTCAGACACTCATGTACCCACTCACACAACCAGTGAGGCACTTATGTAGCTACTCACACACCCACTGAGACACTCATGCACTCAGTCACACACTCACTCTAAAAGGTTACAGTTAAGAAATAATATTAGAAAACCTTAGAAATTCATTTAAAAAAAACAAAGGTTACAGGGACGTTATAGTTAGGTTCAGATTTCACTCATACAAAACCATAGAAATTGAGCAGTTATAGTTACCTGAACTAAATATAACATACACCCCACAATGCACTGCTTAAGACCTCATATATGACATCTCAAATGACATCACTGATGACATAATCCACAGAACTACTCAGACACTCACTCACACCCCCATAGAACCTCTCATATACCCACTCCCACAGCCACATAACCCCTCACATACCCATTCACAGACCCATACCAGTACTCACAAAACCAATCACTCATCCATAGAGCCACTCACACATCCACTCACTCATACAGCCACACACACACACCTACTAACTCACCCAGTCACTCATGCGCCCACTGACTCACCAATACAGCTACTCACATATCTAGTCATACAGCCATACGGACACTTACACACCCACTCATACACCCTTACAGCCACTCACACACCCACTCTATCACCCATATAGGTACTCAAACACCCATACAGCCACTCACACTGCCACTCACTCACCAATACAGCTACTCACACCCACTCACCCATATAGCCACTGACACAGCCACTCACTTACCCATACAACTACTCACACACCCACAAAATCACTTACATACCCATTCACACATCCATACAACCACTCACACACCCACTCACCCCTACAGCCACCCACAGACATTCACTCTCTAATACAGCTACTCACACCCACTCACTTACCTATACGCACACTCAAACAGCTACTCTCACCCATACAGCCACTCATACACCTACTCACACACCTATGCAGCCACTCATGCAGACACTAACTCACCCCTACAGCCACTCACACATCCACTCACTCTCCAAAACAGTCATTCACACAGCCACTCACTCACCCATACAGCTACTCACATACCCGCTGACATCCGTACAGCCACTCACACACCCATACAGCCATTCAGACATCTACTCACACACTGATACAGACAGTCAAACAGCCACTCAGATGAGATATGTTAGAAATAGTAGGACTAATTACTAGTACAGAAAGAATAGTAATTTAACTTATGCTGTAGCTTAGCATATATCCTTAACGCCTTCCATGCGTCGGACGGCCCCCGGCCGTCTGACGTCACGGTGGGCGTGTGAGTCGGACGGCCCCTGGCTGTCCGATTTGCGCACGCGTAGAATTCGCCCGCACAGCTGGGGAATGTGCGCCGCAGCGAACAGGTTAAGTCTAAGAAACGTTTATGAGAAACTCACGCGGTGACGTCATTAGTGATATCATCAGTGACGTCATTTCAGATGTCATCAGTGCTGTTATCAGTGATGTCACTGATCATGTCATGAGTGATGTAATATGTGAAATCATAAGCAGTACATTGTGGGGGCATAAGTTATATTTAGCTTAGATAACTATAACTGCTGAATTTCTATGGTATTGTACGAGTGACATCTGAACCTAACTATAACGTCCCTGTAACCTTTGTTTTTTCCAGTGAATGAATATATATATATATATATATATATATATATATATATATATATATATATATATATATATATATATCAAACTGCAGCCGCTCCTTCCGGACCGCTGGGACCCATGGAGAGTGGCGCGCACGCCGGCGGAGCACACCGGTAGTCCAATATCCTGCAATAACAAAGTCAGCGCGCTCTCAGTAACACACACGATTCCGTATAGATGCCAAACCACCGTTTAATCCACAACGCGTTTCGATTCCGTAGAACCTTGATCACGTGAATTTTACACCAAATCAGAGGGACTCAAATAGTTCATAGTATAAACAGTGAAAAAGGACAATTGAGCAATAATAGCGGACATGTTGGAATGACACATAAATCATGAAAAATATACGAAACTAAATGCAAGCAAAACACATGTTAAGTAAAACAATATATATATATATCACATGTTAAATACATATGCAACTTGCTTGGTGTATGAGAAAGCAATGGTCATTGTACCAACACAAGCCCTGGGTATCAGTACCTGTTCTCAGCGCCAAGCAATAATCGGCGCCTAAACAAAACTTTATTGCTGCCCTTGTTGCAGACAAAAAGTAAAATAATAATACTCCATATAGAATGAATACCAGTCCAAGTGGACGAAATCCTCCTTCTGACACAACTACCCCATCACCCGGGCTCTAAAGGGTAGGTATCGTACCCTATCCAAACTATCTGTGCCATGTAACAGTGCTAACTCTTGAATGCCAAAATCCATAGGCACATAATCATGGACAAGTGTCCTAGGCGGAGACAAGGGTCTGACCACATAACGGGCAAGTGCCCGAAAACTCCAGTTTAAATGTGCAAAACATGTCAAACACTCCAAACAAAAGTCCTACTGTACTTGGCGGTGGAGACAGAGCCCTGTCTCCATACTTCCACTGCTCTTATGCCCATTAAAGTCTCTCTTAAGTGCTGAAGTGCCTCGATAAAATGAGGGAAGAAAGGGTAGGCGGCCCGTGCAGGTGAATACGGGTGAGTGGGCCCCTTCCTTCTTCCTATCTGAAAACAAGAACAAAAACACTGAATTAAAAAGAGTGTGGATACAAGATTCCACCTCAACATAATCATATTACACAACAATAACTTCAAATTACAAAATCGAATTACAGTTACATTGTTCATGGAGAAAAACTCTGAGGTAAAACTGTAAGGAAGAACATATACAATAGGGCAAACTGTCATAAGCAGAACTCAGGCGCAATCCCCAAACCCCCGAGAAAAATGGTAAACAACAATACGAAGGGTTGAGGGAGGAGTGGGTGAGTAAGGGGGAGTGCAGGAAAAGGGGTACAAAGAAAGACAAAAAGAAGGGGGGGAGGGGAAGAAAGGAAAAGAGGGGGGAAAACTAGGAAAGGAGGGGAGGGGGGGAAGGGGGAGTGAAGAGGGGGGGAAAGGGAGGGGGGAAGGGAGGGGTGGGGGGAAAGGGAACAAAGGGAGGGGGTGTAATGTGGGGGATAGAGTGTGGTGGGGTTGCTATCTGATCTCATGGAGTGTGGAGGACCTGACATGCACACTAATCAGTGTGCATGTCAGGTCCTCCACACTCCATGAGATCAGATAGCAACCCCACCACACTCTATCCCCCACATTACACCCCTCCCTTGTTCCCTTCCCCCACCCTCCCTTCCCCTCCCTTTCCCCCTTTCCCACCCTCTTCCTCCCACTTTCCCCCACCCCTCCCCTCCTTTCCTAGTTTTCCCCTCTTTCCTTTCTTCCCCTCCCCCCTTCTTTTTGTCTTTCTTTGTACCCCTTTTCCTGCACTCCCCTTACTCACCCACTCCTCCCTCAACCCTTCGTATTGTTGTTTACCATTTTCTCGGGGATTTGGGGATTGCGCCGAGTTCTGCTTATGACAGTTTGCCCTATTGTATATGTTCTTCCTTACAGTTTTACCTCAGAGTTTTCTCCATGAACAATGTAACTGTAATTCGATTTTGTAATTTGAAGTTATTGTTGTGTAATATGATTATGTTGAGGTGGAATCTTGTATTCACACTCTTTTTAATTCAGTGTTTTTGTTCTTGTTTTCAGATAGGAAGAAGGAAGGGCCCACTCACCGTATTCACCTGCACGGGCCGCTACCCTTCTTCCCTCATTTTATCGAGGCACTTCAGCACTTAGAGAGACTTAATGGGCATAAGAGCAGTGGAAGTATGGAGACAGGGCTCTGTCTCCACCGCCAAGTACAGTAGGACTTTTGTTTGGAGTGTTTGACATGTTTTGCACATTTAAACTGGAGTTTTCGGGCACTTGCCCGTTATGTGGTCAGACCCTTGTCTCTGCCTAGGACACTTGTCCATGATAATGTGCCTATGGATTTTGGCATTCAGAGTTAGCACTGTTACATGGCACAGATAGTTTGGATAGGATACGATACCTACCCTTTAGAGCCGGGTGATGGGGTAGTTGTGTCAGAAGGAGGATTTCGTCCACTTGGACTGTATTCATTCTATATGGAGTATTATTATTTTACTTTTGTCTGCAACAAGGGCAGCAATAAAGTTTTGTTTAGGCGCCGATTAATGCTTGGCGCTGAGAACAGGTACTGATACCCAGGGCTTGTGTTGGTACAATGACCATTGCTTTCTCATACACCAAGCAAGTTGCATATGTATTTAACATGTGATATATATATATATTGTTTTACTTAACATGTGTTTTGCTTGCATTTAGTTTCGTATATTTTTCATGATTTATGTGTCATTCCAACATGTCCGCTATTATTGCTCACTTGTCCTTTTTCACTGTTTATACTATGAACTATTTGAGTCCCTCTGATTTGGTGTAAAATTCACGCGATCAAGGTTCTACGGAATCGAAACGCGTTGTGGATTAAACGGTGGTTTGGCATCTATACGGAATCGTGTGTGTTACTGAGAGCGCGCTGACTTTGTTATTGCAGGATATATATATATATATATATATATATATTATGCACATTGGGTAACAGAAATCTTGCCCGGCGCTACATATCCCAGTCACTGGTCCCCACCAGTGTATTTTTCTAGTCATATAAAAAGCAAAGTACTGAGACTTCAACACAAACAACAATTGACAAACTTCTTCTTGTTTATTTTCTTTAGTTTCTTTTATTCTTTCTTCAGTTGTTTCTTATCAACATAGCCAAACATTCTTTAATACAGTAAGCAGCCACAGAAAACAGCCAACACGTGTTTCGTTCTCCACTGCGCTTCTTCAGGGCTGTTACAAACACAACAATTAATATCTATTATACATTACTGAAGCCATAAATAAATTAATCATAATCCTATTAAACAACACTCTACATGTTATACAATACAAGAAAAAGGGATTTCAAAATCACTTCCTGACTACAAAGAGTACATACGCTGTACAGTTATAAACCATCAGACCTTTCTCATAATAATAAGCCGTGATAATAGTACAAATTGAAACAACATAAAATAAACAATAAGCTATCTCTTCTATATCACAATAAGCCATATGGCTGGTGATCCATTCTAGTTATAAAGAGTACTCTATCCCACATTCTAAACCCAACATGAGCAAGGAACTGTCAAATGTGGAGACCTGTTTATACTAATCAAAACTACGGTAGTTACCTTCCAATTCTATATCAAAGAAGGCCACGGTCTCATGCTTGCCTCGGATTCTTTACAATTATTTCTGCAATTGTTAGTCTGCATGATAGAAAGAGGGGAACATTTATAGATAATGAAAGAGGACTGTTCGGCTCCATTTTATTCTTTAAAATTAAACAATTTTAAAAAAATGTTCTTACCTCAGCTTGTTGTGTTTGGCGTTTACCTAATCCTAATTTCATCCAAAAGTTTTTTTCATCCCTGTAAATATTGTTTTTTAGTGATCATGTTCCCCTTGATAAGGGTCTGGAATAGGAACAGAGTCGCAATATATTCATTATATCCCCAGTATTTTGTACTTTAATTGGACATTTTTAAAAGCAGAATAGGCACCAAGATTCCCCTAGCTGCAATTTATTATATCTTGCATTCAATTACCCATACCACTTCTTGGCACTTAAAGAATATATATTGCCAGTTTCAACCTTGAAAATAACCTTCGATTTCACTTGCTTACAGAGCCTGCTTGTTAGTTGAGAAGGCTTTTCTAGTACTATTTCTACTCTGCCACTTAAATCACTTCTTGGTGCCCCCGTACAGTCGCCATATGGGGGGTCCTGTTCCTAGAACCTCCCCGGTGATGACAATGGATGGCAGCCGACACGTGTTTCGTTACTTTCTGTAACTTTCTCAAGGCTGCAAATGATGTGGAAAAGACGATAATCACAAAACAATATTCATGAAAACAGGCACTTCATGTAGGAATTCCAACAATGGTGCTATCACAAGAGAGAGGAAAAATCACCCTCACATCCTATACGTGTGATTATAAAATGTTATTCCTTTTATCAAAGTTAGTGGCGAAACACAAAAATCCGGATGTAAAGACCACAAGTGAGTGCAGGAAAGACCCAAGAGAAACCAAACCGTGTCCATAACATATCCATCCCAAAAGCAAGATTAAGAAAAATTGAGAAGAAAAGTGTGAGACATGAGAAGAAAGAATAGAAAATCTAGTTGTTCCAAAGACATATCTACCTTGATCTAAAAGGGCATTTGTTTCAGTCACGGTGAAACCTCCTACAAATCGGTGAGTTTGTAGTTTACCGGAAGATGAGATAAAAGAGGCCCTTAAAAAGATTTAGGAACAAGATGAAACATATTCCTTCAAGAAGCCTAAAGTAATTAGTGTTCGATATTTTGTGAGAGGCAAATATCAGTGGCAAACAATACCTTGGTACGGTGCCTATTTGGGAGTAAGGGATATCCTGGAGCAAATAAGCCAGCCTTTAACTTTTTTTTTTTAAATTCCTCTAACAAAAGATAAGACAAGAATATTATTAGTAATCTAAAATATCCCTCCTTATAAGATTCTAATTCCATTGGCCTTTATCCACAAATTGTAAATGTCTTATATTGAACAGGTACCATTAAATGAGCAGTACCTTAATATTATCTCTGTCTGAGTTTGGATCCTAGTAGTATAACACCAGTCATAAAATATCTGGTAACATGTTCATCTAGTAGCAAGGAAAGAAAAGGCGTGATTTATATTCATATTAAAAAACTTGGAGTTGTATGTGAAGCTTACAAACTGACCTTTTACACAAACTGTAAACTTATTGTATTATAATACAAAACACCTATGCATGTAAAAAGTGAACAAAGGTGGGTATAGAAAAAGGTAGATATAATTATTAACATATTCAAAAGGAACCCCCAATATAGGAGTCCTGAATCACAACTGCTTTAGGATTTTAACCTAAGCAGAATCCCATAGCCAGAAAACACTCCACTGAAAAAGAAAAGAAAAAGGGAAAGGATGTAGTCCTTCTCTATAATGTTTCCCCCTAAGTCCAACCTTTGCAAAATATGTAACCAGGAGGAGATAACTATACCAAAGCCTCATACCTGTCTATATACTACGGTCTGACGGCAGTGAGGACATTCGAAAATAGCGACCACTTACGTGTGTAAGTTTCCCAACAAAAACGCGGGCTGTGATATGCCCCTAAAAAAAGGTAAGAGAACACTTAAATAAATAGTGCGTTCAAATCTCACACCTGTCTATATGCTACAGTCTAACGGCAGTGACAACATTCGAAAGTAGCGACCACTTACGTGTATAAGTTTCCCAATAAAAACGCGGGCCGTGATATGCCCCTAAAAAAGGTAAGACAACACTTAGGTAAATAATACGTTCAAGTTTACAGGTAACTAACTTTGTATTTAAGAGATGTCGCCCCATTTTACTTACCTAAATTGTGGCAAGACACCCTTCCGAAGTTGGATCGTGATACATCCGGTGAAGACGTGCCGGTTCCATGTCCCGGAACTTAAATAGTGTGGATCTAGTAAAAATGGGCGACGGACTCTGATTCTTTAGACGCCGGCCATGTTGGCAAAACTCTCGGCGTCTCTAAGACAATCGAGTGTTCTATAAGATCAAATAAAGATGGGACTATCAGAGGAACTGCAGTTTGAAGTGAAATGCGAGTCAAGAATATACGACGTATTTACGTCCTAGTCATATTGGCAGCCATGTTGGAAGTAATAGTAAGAGGAGTTAGTGCAGTTATAAGATTTAAACCCTGAGAGAACACCGTGGCAGGTTATTATGAAAATAACACACATCCAACAAAAAGACAAAATAAGGTGCCTCGAAAACCAATATACGTAAAAAAAGAAAAGTTGAATAGAAGAATGGAAAGAAATATAGTTACATATAATGATACTCCTCCATGGGGGGATTCCATTGGTGCCTTGTTAAAGAATTGTTATAAAGCAGTAAAATGCAATACAAAATACATGCATACTAAAAATGCCAACACATAAATCTCAGTTAGGTGCCCCCAATATAACAAAGGTCGAATCTTACAAGTTCAACGAAAAGTATTGACAATGCCTATATACAAGTTAGATGT
This sequence comes from Calotriton arnoldi, assembly GCA_963921515.1. NCBI lineage: Eukaryota > Metazoa > Chordata > Amphibia > Caudata > Salamandridae > Calotriton > Calotriton arnoldi. The sequence continues at coordinate 192,722 of CAWUFW010008655.1, read as the reverse complement.
TACAAATTATGTACAACAGGAAAAGGAAATTTGACTCATTCTAAAGCATTGCAGCAACAGCATAGCAAACATTCTAGGAGTATGTGCATTGTCCAAAAAGTAAATTCGTTAGAAAAACATGTAATTCTCTATCAAAATTTAACCCCTGCTCCACAGCCCGAAGGCGTAAAATCCATTGTGCTTCTATTCTCCTGAGAGCAGATGTCCTGTCCCCTCCCCTTGGATCATTATACGCTTGGGCAATGCCATGAAACCTGATGTTGGTCATATTCATATTTAGATGACTCGTATTAAAATGAACTGCCATGGGATAACTGGTGTCATTGTTGCGTATCGCCCTCATATGTTCTTGAATCCTTTCTTTTAACGGGCGTATAGTGCTCCCAACATAAATTAACTCGCAGGGGCACCGTATGCAATAAACAACAAACTTAGATTCGCAGTTCATGAATTGTTGAATATGATGTGTTTTGGAGGTATTATAGCAGAATTCTTTAATTCCATTGCAAGCAAAGGAGCACATGTTGCAATGGGCGCATTTGTAAAAGCCTCTTAGTTTGCCCGGAAACCATGTTCCGGCTGGAGGTCTAGGGGGTAAGTAACTGGAGCAGAGGATGTCTCTAAGAGTCCTGCCTCTCCTATGTACAATCTTAGGTTTACTGGAGATGTACTTTGTCAATGATTTATCCAACATGAGGAGATGCCAATGTTTTGAAATAATCTTGTGAACGGAGTGGCTTTGTGCATTATATCCTGTGACAAAGCTAAGTTGTTCTTTATACTTATTCTGATTGCTCCTACACTTCTTTTTGAGTAGGGTGTATCTTGGTGTCTTCATAATTCTTCGTCTGGATTGGTGTAAGGTTGAGGGGGAATAGCCCCTACACTCGAAGCGTTCCTGTAAGTTGTCTAATTCCCGAAGGAAGACAGTATCTTCACTACAGTTTCTCGTATTCGGGTCATTTCTCCTAGTGGTATAGCCTTGATCTGAGCATTGGGGTGTGCACTCGAAGCGTGCAAAATAGCATTGCATGCTGTCGGTTTTCTGAAAAGCCTGGACATGATTTTGTGCTCTTTGGCATAGATCACAATATCTAAGAACTCTATCTCTGAGGCATTGTAGTTAGAGGTGAATTTGAGATTATAATCATGGTTGTTTAAATACTCTGTCAGATCTACAAACTCTGACGCGCTTCCGGCCCAGATGATGAAAATGTCATCTATATAACGACCCCAGTATACTATGTGAGATGTAAGATCAGGGGGGCCGTTAGCCCACAGATGTCTGAGTTCGAATTTTCCTATGTACAGGTTCGCGATGGACGGTGAAAACTTAGAGCCCATCGCAACACCCATGGCTTGTTGGTACCGTTTTCTTTGATGTAAAAAGACGTCGTTTTCCAGCACCAGACGCGTTAAGTCTATGATCATCTCAGTGTGTTCGAAAAGAGTGGCATCCCTCTGAAGAAGTGTATCCCTGAGAGCCTGCAGGCCCTGTTCTAATGGTATGCTGGTATATAATGAACTGACATCCAATGTAGCCAAGGAGAGTTCACCAGTCCATTCAATATCATCCAGTTTGTTCAAGAGATCCCCTGTGTCCCTCAAGTACGAAGGGAGATTGAGTACAAAGGGTTGCAGGAAGATGTCTATAAATTCTGATAGACGTTCTGTGGGAGACCCAATGCCAGAAACAATGGGTCTCCCAGGTGGAAAAAGGCCAGGTTTGTGTATCTTTGGCAGAACGTAAATACAGGGAGCCCTAGGTGATGGTACAAAGAGATATCTAAATTCTATTTCTGAGATAAGGCCTTGTTGTTTCCAAAAGTTAAGCTTGGATTCGATGAGCATAGTAATCCGCTTGAGAGGATTTGTTGGTAGCATTGTGTAGGCTGAGTCATCCCTCAATTGTCTGTCAATTTCTTCAATGTAATCCCCCCCTTGCATTAGTACTATATTTCCCCCCTTATCTGCCTCTTTGATGACCACCTCTTTGTTTGCCGCTAGTGTTTTAAGTGCAAGATGTTCTTTCTTAGTTAAATTATATGTATGTTTTTTATATATACTTCCCATTTTAGCCTCTAAGTTGTGAAGGTCATTCGTGACGGCTCTATGAAAAGCATCAATCATATTCTCTGAGGGAAGAATAGGGACAAATTTGGATTTCTGTTTGAGGCCGCTGTCATTGTTTAGATTAGGCATAATATCTAAGTCCACTAGTACATCCGAAACAGAGACTGAGGAATCGTTCAAAGATAGAAGTACATGTAAATCTTGGATTTCACTCATTGTTTTATTACATGGTGGTACAATCAAAGGGGAGGGACAATAGGCAAAAGATTTTCTTCAAAAAATTTCTTAAGTTTTGCTCTTCGTGTGAATTTAAATAGATCTATGTGGATGTTAAAGTCTGGTTGTGCCGTCGGGCAGAAACTAAGACCCTTAGTAAGTACATTTTTGTCACATTGAGACAATTCACAGTTGGACAAATTTACAATATTGACATTATTAGAGGGAGTAGCAACCACAGACATATCGGTACTTAGTTCAGTGTGCAAGGTCTGGTTCAGTTCTTCACATTGCGGGATAAGGACCTGGTGTTGGTTGCACCTTCTCTTCCGCTTGTTGTGCCTCCCACCCAGTCTTGTTTTTTGCGGGGACTCTGTTGTAATTGTTCCTTGAGCCCTTGCGAAAACGTGTCATTTCTTCTAAAAAAGATGTGGTCGGATCCTGCCTGTTGCTCGGGTTACCTATTTCTGATTCAGTCCCTACACTACTCTCACTTTGAACACTGTCGCTAGTAGATGCAATTACTGTCTGAGGATTAGTCGTCCTATTGGGTGCAGATTGTCGTGGTCTGTCTTCATCAAATTTTTTGGCGAATGTAAAAACTCTTCCATTCTTATAATCAATTTCGTCGCGTTTCAGTTTCCTCATTTTTTTCTCTTTGATATACAACTGATGGCCACCTAAAACTTCTCTAAGTATTTTATAGTTTTTTTCAGTGGGTTCTGGCAGGTTCAAATTTTTAATCTCCAATTCTATGTCACTGAGTAATTTCATGCGTTTTCGTTCCGCATGACGGATCAGAACATCCATCATTTTATATGAGGAGGTTAGGATTAATTCCTCCCATTCTTTGAGTAAATCGGGGTCCAAATCCTCAAAAGAGGGCAAGATTATGACTCGTAGTCCACGAGGTACTTGTTGAATGTCCAAGTATCTCTTCAGAATGGTGGCAAAACACGTGTCTGCTGCCATCCATTGTCATCACCGGGGAGGTTCTAGGAACAGGACCCCATATGGCGACTGTACCTTTATTGTGTAAATTACATCTCAGTTACTTAAGAACACTATCAAGAGTGTGTGAACTCTAATTTTACGATTGTCACTTGTCAGCGAGACACAACATATTGCATTATTTGTATTAAACACAGATTTCTGTGCTACTTATGTCCTCTGACTGATATTTTCTGTGAGTTGCTATTTGTAATATTCCACTCCCTCTTTGGGACCTTAAGCCCAAGATTTGAAAAAATAGAAAATTTAAATTGTTAGAGTGCCGAGGTACAATCATTTATTGAATTTGCATACAATACGGGATTTCGGCTGAACTCCCGTTGGGTAACATCCTTGGTAGTGGGGTGTTTCTATTTGTTACCTTGAGGGGCACCATCACTGTGAAATTTCGAACAACAAATAGTACTGCGAGAAATCAGAGGTATGCCTGGTTGGGGGCGAGTGGGAGGATATGCCTGGTTGGGGGCGGGGAGGAGTGGCTTGCACCACTGAGTGCGGTGACTGCTTGGTCGGCCCTGGGGCCAACCAAAGCAGTCATTCGCACTCTACATTTTCTCTATGTAGGCTGCATTCAGCCTACATCGAGAGAATGGCTTCCTAACAGGTGCCCGGCTGGGCGCCGTCCGGAACTCCGCACCAATCACAACGCTGCCATTGCAGCGTTGTGATTGGCTACAGGAGGGGAGGGAGCATGCCTGTTCCTGTTCCGGACCCCACAGGAGCAGAGGCGGCGCGGGACCGGGATCAGGTGAGTTTCATTTTATTATATTTACCATCCCCCCTCCCCCCCACCTAACACCATCGCGACCCCCCCCCCCGCGAGAATTGCGAGCCACGACTGGCGTATTGTAGGTACAGGGGGTGGCAGATGCACGAGGCAGTGCGGGAGACCCTGTGCACTCTAGGTGCTGTGGGCATGCTGATCTCCTCTGGCCTGGCGTCTCAGATGAGGCCTGGGTAGGCACAGGCAGGAGTCGCCTCATGCGAGCAGAGTCGGTCGGAGTGGTGGCCGCAGTTGCAGCAAAATTAGGGGCGGGGAGAGGTGCGGGCAGGCCACTTGCGGTGTGGAAAACAAAGGCGCCTGGGAGGAGAGACAGCCTCCGCAGAGGATTAATCTGGAGCAGGGACTTTCAAGGCCCGAGTCAAGGGGAGGGGGCAGCCCCAAGTTGTAAATGAGGGTGTGCCTGTAGGCACTTTAACTGATGATTTGGCAGCAGAGGCAGCGTTAGAGGGGGACGGTATGCCCCTTGACCTGTCAACCAGGCAGGTGGAGGCAGGGCTGGGGCAGTATGAGGGGTCTGGGCTGGCCAATCTGGCAAGAAAAAGAAACCTTTGCTGCTCGCTAAATCATGAACGTTGTTCTGGCAGCTCATTGTTTGCTAAAGTGACTGATTAAGTACGTTACCCAGCAGGCCCAGAAATAGTAGAATGCCTGAAAGGACTTGAGCGCTTTTTTCAAAAGCTAACACATTACGATTTGTCTAAAAATAAACGTGTCTGACTGTTCCATTGGGAGTGTGCAGTGTGTGACGAAGGCATTCTCTCGCAGAGCCTTTAGCCAAACAACGTAAGTATCCAAGCGCTATATTTCTTTAGCTGAAAACTTGCAAAGAGTTCTAGGCTGACTAACGTGTTGATAATACAGTATTGGGAAACAATAAAGCAAGTTCAACGTGAAGCTTATTTACTTGTGGGTGATTCATGCATGATTTATGGTGGATATTAAGCTTATTGTCTCTTTAAATGGAGTATTCGAGATAATTAGATATTCACCTGAAAAGGGTATGAAATGAAGTGCTGGCCTGGCGCAGAGAGGAAAGTGGTGTAAGTGGAACTGGAGACGCGGGTGTCATGTTATAGTTTAGGGGCCCTCTGACTCTTGAGGAGCCCTGGCCTCAGCTCTGTGTGCTGTCTTTATGGCCTGACAAATGGCTTACATTTTACTGCTTGCATTTGGAAGTAATAAACACACTGGTTTGCTGAAAGCAGCCGCTTCCAAACGCAAGCAATACAATTCAAGCCATTGATTTATCAGGACATAAACGGCTGCATCCATTCCTTAACATGCAAACATTTTAATGTGAATCCAGTCCACCTGAGACTCACTTGTCGAGATGCATGTTGCTAATATGTACAGTGAGTTTTGTTTTCCGGTGCTGTGTAGGGTTTCAGAGCCCTTCGCCTCACACACACATTATACAGAGACAATGGATCTCACACATGTGTAAATCAGTGCATTGGGAATATTACATAAGACAAAGAGGACTATATGGTGCAAGCATCACATGTCATACATACTGGTGGTAGGCACTGGGCAGTATAGTCTAAGATTCATTGTTTGGTCTGGAACAGTTCAAACTCCTAAATTTTAAACACAGCACTGTGGTTGTGTTGACTTTACTAATAAAATGAACCCTTTTTAGCAACATTAGGATAATGACTGGAGAACAAAAGCATAACGCTCTAACCATGCCTTGCTGTTTGTATGCAGCTCTTTGATGACCAAGTTAATAGCTCTCTCTGCAATGTTAGGCTTGTAACTTTTAAAATGCAAGTACAAAAAGCATCTCTCTGACAAAAGCATTAACTGACCCATTGAACTATCTACATTCTATGCACTTTTGTAATCTGCCTGGTACATATTCTTTGCAGCAGGCATATTAACCCTTTGCACATTACCATTGCCCTGGGTACAGACTTCCAGAATGGGGAAATGCATGGGCCGTGGGCAGATATTAGGTGAAGCGTGAAGGTCTGTTGATCACATTATAAATTCAAAAAATCCTCTCATTTTTTACATCATAGTGAGTAATAGTACCCAGCACTTATGCGCCAACACTAATCCAAAGAACCCCTTTTCACCTAAATTGAAACCACAATTGCTTTATTAACCTTCTACCTTTTTCAAATTTGCTTGAAAATGCACCATTTGCCCACTCTTTCCAAAATTTTCTCGGGGGAGAACCCTCCAGAACCGCCCTAATGTGGCTCAGGCTCGCTCTGCTCGCTCCGTACAGTGCACTCCGCCACAACTTTTACGCCTCACCACTTTCAAATGTCACCAGCCGCCACGGATATATACATATATATTAAGGTACTTTAAGAACAAAATAACAAGAATAAGGCCGGTCAGTTTGGATATCTACATGTAAATTAATACGAACGTAATTTTCGGGCGACCCCGGATATAGTAATTAGACACCAGAGGAAAGGTGTCAAAACACCAATGACAGACTAGCGACTGTGTTAGTACTAAGAGCTGAAGGAGACATTTACCAAGGGAAAGGTCATGGGTTTGAATCCTGCTCTGACAACATATGAAATGAATATTTTTCCATCTATAATAGTTTATAAATTTTATTTTTTTCAAGCTGTAGCGTAACATTTAGATAGGGGCCAGAATTGATGGTAATAACTGTCGAGATTTAAGTTTACACAAATTCAAGCGCATTCATAATTATTATCAAGACAAGTTGTTTTCTCAACTTGTTAGCAGTATCTGAAAAAACGAGTACGAAAATAAATTTTGGCGCCACCCCAGTGAATTAAGGAGCAGTGAGTATTTAAAGAGCAGGGGAAGCGGGCTCAGTCCACACCCGCTCGACAGACGTGATCGACTGCAGGCTGACAGGCCAATAATTCAAGGTGAGTAACTGTATGGGGGTATTGAGGTCCAGGGTGTAAGTTATGGCAGCAGGCTAATAGGTGAGGAGCAGCAGTGGGGTAACACTCCTTGAACTGTGTTTTTTTTTTTACTAAACAGAATTCCGACGGGGGCACCAAGAAGTGATTTAAGTAGCAGAGTGGAAATAGTACTAGAGAAGTCTTCTCTACTAACAAGCAGGCTCTGTAAGCAAGTGAAATTGAAGGCTATTTTCAAGGTTGAAACTGGCAATATATATTCTTTAAGTGGCATGGGTAATTGAATGCAAGATATAATAAATTGCAGCTAGGGGAATCTTGGTGCCTATTCTACTATTAAAAATGTCCAATTAAAGTACAAAATACTGGGGATATAATGAATATATTGCGACTCTGTTCCTATTCCAGACCCGTATCAAGGGGAATATGATAACTAAAAAAACAACATTTACAGGGATGAAAAACTTTTGGATGAAATTGGGATTAGGCAAACTCCAAACACAACAAGCTGAGGTGAGAACATTTAAAAAAAATGGTTTAATTTTAAAGAAAAAAATAGAGCAGAACAGTCCTCTTTCATTATCTATAAATGTTCCCCTCTTTCTATCATGCAGACTAACAATTGCAGAAATAATTGTAAAGAATCCGAGGCAAGCATGAGACCGTGGCGTTCTTTGATAAAGAATTGGAAGGTAACTACTGTAGTTTTGATTAGTATAAACAGGTCTCCACATTTGACAGTTCCTTGCTCATGTTGGGTTTAGAATGTGGGATAGAGTACTCTTTATAACTAGAATGGATCACAGGCAATATGGCTTATTGGGATGTAGAAGAGATAGCTTATTGTTTATTTTATGTTGTTTCAATGTGTACTATTATCACAGCCTATTGTTATGAGAAAGTGTCTGATGGTTTATAACTGTACAGCGTATGTACTCTTTGTAGTCAGGAAGTGATTTTGAAATCCTTTTTTTCTTGTATTGTATAACATGTAGAGTGTTCGTAAATAGGATTATGATTATTTATGGCTTTAGAAATGTATAATAGATATTAATTGTTGTGTTTGTAACAGCCCTGAAGAAGCGCAGTGGAGCGCGAAACACGTGTTGGCTGTTTTACTGTGGCTGCTTACTGTATAAAAGACTGTTTGGCTATGATGATAAGAAACAACTGAAGAAAGAATAAAAGAAAATAAACAAGAAGAAGTTTGTCAACAGTTGTTTGTGCTGAAGTCTCAGTACTTTGCGATATATGGAAAATGCTACTTACCAGTATGCATCTGTTCTTGGCATGTAGAGCTGCAGAGTTGTACACTGTGCATAGATCGCCATTCTTTTGTAGTCACGAGGTAGGTGACTCCTCCTTTGGACGATAGTGCGCATGGGCATCGACTCCATCTTCAGATTGTTTTTCGCCATGATGGGAAAATGATGGAGTTAGTAAGAAGTAAGATGTCCATGTGAATATATCTAATTAAGATAATACTGGAACAGATTCAGGTTCCGGGGAGGCGGGTGGGCGTGTACAACTCTGCAGCTCTACATGCCAAGAACAGATGCATACTGGTAAGTAGCATTTTCCGTTCGAGGTATATGAGCTGCAGATTGTACACTGTGCATAGACTGTACAGCAGTGTCTCCCTTAGCGGTGGTCACCTGTGTCAGTTGCAGTAGTTTGAAATAATGTTCTAAGAACAGCTTGGCCTACAGAAGCTTGTTGCTTCGCCTGCACGTCAACACAATAGTGTTTGGTGAAAGTGTGTGGTGTAGACCATGTTGCTGCCTTACATATATCATCTAAGGGAATGTTCCCTAAGAATGCCATGGAAGCCCCTAGTTTACGTGTTGAATGTGCTCTAGGGGGAATTGTTAATGTGCGTTTAGCTTTTTGGTAGCATATTTGAATGCATTTTACTATCCACCTAGCGATCCCAGCTTTAGAGATGGGGTTACCTTTATGAGGTGGTGCAAAGGCTACAAACAGTTGTTTTGTGTTCCTAAAAGGCTTAGTCCTGTCTATGTAGTAAAGTAGGGCTCTTTTGACGTCCAGTGTGTGAAGAGCTCTTTCTGCTACAGAGTCTGGGTTTTGGAAAAACACTGGTAACTCAACAGATTGGTTAAGGTGAAAAGCTGAGATTACTTTGGGAAGGAATTTTGGATTTGTTCTGAGAACCACTTTATTATGATGTATTTGTAAGAATGGTTCTTGTATGGTTAAAGCCTGGATCTCGCTTACCCTTCTGAGAGAGGTGATTGCGACAAGGAAAGCAACTTTCCATGTGAGGAACTGCAGTTCACATTTATGTAGAGGTTCGAATGGGGGACCCATGAGCCTGGTAAGGACAATGTTTAAATTCCACACTGGAGAGTATGGCAGTCTGGGAGGAATTATTCTTTTAAGTCCCTCCATAAAGGCTTTAATTGCAGGCACTCTGAATAATGACAAATGTTGTCTGTTTTGTAAATAAGCGGCGAGTGCTGTTAGATGTAATCGTATGGATGAATATGCTAGATTACATCTTTGTAAGTGTAGCAAATAGCAAATAATGTCTTGGATGGAAGCATCCAGTGGATCAATTTTATTATTTTTGCAGTAAATGACAAATCTTTTCCATTTAGCTGCATAGCAAGCTCTAGTAGTAGGGCGTCTGGCTTCTTTAATAATGTGCATACAGTCTGGCGGAAGGTTAAGATAACCGAACTCTAGGACTTTAGGAGCCAGATCGCTAGATTCAGTTGTCCTGGATCGGGGTGTTGTATCTCTCCATGGTTCTGCGTTAGCAATGTTGGGGAGAGGCGTAGTTTTTGGTGTGGAACCACCGACAGTTCTAGTAGAGTTGTAAACCATGGTTGGCGTGCCCATGTGGGAGCCACCAGGATCATTTTGAGAGACTGTTGTCGGAGCTTGCGTACTACTAGGGGAATCAGTGGGAGTGGCGGAAAAGCGTACACATCTACCTGACCAGTTCATCCATATCACATTGCCTTTGGACGACGGGTGTGGAAACCTTGCGGCGAAGGTTGGGCATTTTGCGTTCAAGTGTGTGGCGAACAGATCTATGTCTGGTTGACCCCACCTTTGGAAAAAAGGTTGGAGAACTTGGGGATAAAGTTCCCATTCGTGTATCTGCTGTGTCTGTCGACTTAGCAGATCCGCAATCTGATTGTGAATTCCTGGAAGATGTTGTGCTAGCAGGTATATCTTTTGTGGGATGGCCCATCTCCATATGGTTTGTGCGAGCTGGGACAGCTGCAGAGAATGTGTGCCTCCTTGTTTTTGTATGTAGTACATGGCTGTCATGTTGTCAGTGCGGATTAGGACAGTCTTGTGTTGTAGATGTACTTGGAATGATTTTAATGCTAGAAATACTGCCAGTAATTCTAGGTGGTTGATATGGAGCACTTTTTGTTGAGTGGTTCATTTGCCTTGAATTGTATGGTTTAGGAGATGGGCTCCCCAACCAGTGAGTGATGCGTCCGCTGTTAGTGTTATCTGTGGAACTGGCTCGAGGAACGGCCGCCCTTTGGACAGGTTTTGTGTGTTCCACCACTGTAGAGAGTGATGGGTGCGGCTGTCTACCAACACCAGATCTGTAAGTTGTACTTGAGCCTGGTTCCACTGACGTGCTAGGCATTCCTGTAGGGGGCGCATCTGAAGTCTTGCATGAGGTACGAGAAATATGCAAGAGGCCATCATTCCTATGAGTTGCATGAACACCCTTGCTGGGAGTGACTGCTGCGGTTGAAATTTGCTGGTTAGGGCTTGTATACTGGCTATGCGAGCTGGACTTGGAAATGCTAGGGCTTTGGAAGTGTCTACTGTGGCTCCTAGATACTGATGTATGTGGGAAGGCTGGAGGTTTGACTTGGGGTAATTTAGTGTGAATCCCAAGTTGTGTAGTAGTTGGATAGTTTGAGTGTGATGAACATACTGGTTGAACGACTTGGCTTTTATTAGCCAGTCGTCGAGATATGGAAAGACATGGATTTGTTGTCTTCTGTGTGCTGCTACTACCGCAAGGCACTTTGTGATTACTCTGGGTGCGGTGGTTACCCCGAATGGTAGGACTTTGAACTGATAGTGTTGTCCGGCCACTATGAACCTTAGATACTTCCTGTGGGCAGGGTGTATGGGAATGTGGAAGTAGGCGTCTTTGAGATGTAGTGTGGTGAGAAAGTCGCCTTGTTGTAGAAGTGGAAGAACCTGTTGCAGAGTGATCATATGAAAATGATCGGACTGTATGTAGAGATTGAGGGGTCTGAGGTCCAGTATTGGTCTGAGGGTGCCGTCCTTTTTGGGGATTAGGAAATGCAGCGAGTAAACCCCCGTCCCTTGGTGCTGTAAGGGAACTGGTTCTATTGCGTGCTTTTGAAGCAGTGAGAGAACCTCTTGTTTTAAGAGCGTAATGTGTTCTGTGGACATTGGACGCTGTTTGGGTGGAATGTTGGGTGGGGTTGCTGTGAGTTCGAGGCAGTAACCATACTGGATAATCTCTTACCCACTTGTCTGTTGTGATGGAATCCCAGACAGGCAGGAACTGTGAGTCTCCCTCCGACTGGAGTGGAATGGTCTGGAGGGAAGTCACTGTTTAGTAGCGGAGGAGGCACGAGTGTTGGTATTACCTCAGCCTCTGCCCTTGTTGTTATTTCCCCTGTATCCACCTCTAAAATATCCTCTGTTGGGGGATGCGCGAGTGGTGGTTTTATATAAAGAGGAGGCGGTGTCTGTTCCAATATTTTTAGATGCTCCCCTATAAAAGGAGCGACGAAAGGAACCACGTGGGGATGGAGACTAATGCTCCCATGGATTTAGCGGTCTTGGTGTCCTTTTTCATTTTTTTCTAAAATGGTGTCTACCGCCGGCCCAAAAAGGTGTTCCTGATCGAAGGGTTGATTAAGGATAGCCATCTGAACCTCTTATTTAAAGCCTGAAATGCGTAACCAGGCATGTCGTCTGAGTAGCACACTAGTGTTGACAGACCTGGAGGCTGTGTCGGCTGCGTCTAGGGCACATTTGATGGATGCGTTGCTTATTAGTTTGCCCTCTTGAATTAAGTCATTTGCCTCTGTTTTGTATTGGTCAGGCAAATGTTGTAACGGGGTCTCTAGGCGGTCGTAGTGGGCCCTGTCGTACCTAGCAAGTAATGCTTGGGTGTTGGCTATGCGCCAGTGATTAGTTGCTTGAACAGCAACTTTTGCCAGAGGCATCTAGCAATTTGGATTCTTTATCCGGAGGTGGTGCGTCACCGGAGGCTTGAGAATTGGCACGCTTCCTAGCATTAGAGACTACTAGTGAGTCTAAGGGTAGTTGCCCTTTGATGTAGGTGGGATCGGCAGGGGCAGGTTTATATTTTTTATCAATCCTAGGATTGAGAATTCTGGTCCTGACTGGGTCTTTGAATATGTCAGGGGCGTGTTTAATGACCCCTTTTAACATTGGCAGGGTTTGGACAGTTTTCAAAGGTTTCTAGGAGGAAGTCGTCCTCCGTAGGGTCTGAGTGTATGGGGACGCCATGGTAGAGAGCAGCCCTGTTTACGAGTTGTCCAAAACCAATATTGTCTTCTGGGGGAGATGGTTTTGTTGGGTATGGCTGTGGAGAAGGGAGGTCTATTGGGTCGTTGTAATCGTCCCAATGATCTTGTGGCATATCTGTATGATCGTCCGGATCAGTATAATGGTCATTGGTGTGCCCCCCCATTGTCAATCATCAACATCATCCTGTGGTGAATGTGGAGGAGGTGTTGGAGTGTGTGGAGGAGAGACAGGTTTAGAAGGAGGACCTGGCTCAGGAGAAAGGATAGGGTTAGGGGGAAGAACAGGAGAAGAGGGTCTGATAGGTGAAGTGGCACAGTCTTTCTTCTTTGAAAGCACTACAGGAGTGTCTTTTGTGTCCAACTTCCTCTTCTTGTGTGGAATAGTAGCCACATGTCCTGTTTTGGGATCTGTGTAGCTTTTTCTGCTTGGGATCGAGAGGATCAGGGTGAAAAAGTGTTTCTTGGTCGATAACCGCTTTCGGCGCCGACGTCTTCGGGTCCGAGCGAGGTTTTGATTTGTGCTCCTTAGCTTTAGGAGTTTGTTTAGTCCTTTGGCTTTGTTATGGAGCCGGAGATGTTCTTCGGTTCCGAAGGTTTTGGCTTCGGAGCCGATGGTTTGTCTTTCGGCGTCGAAGTGGTCAGTGCCGACTTGTGTTTGGGAGTAGGTTGGTCTCCCGTCTTCAGTGCCGAAGGCGCCGGTGGGACTGTGAGATGAGGTTTGCTCGGTCCCGAGCTACCGGAAGTCTTGGCCTTTGTCTTCGGAGCCGAGCCCGAGGGCCTTGGTTTTTTGAGGTGGAGTTGGGGTAGGGGCAGTGGTACTCACTCGTTGACCAGGAGTGATGTGGTCGTCTGAGTCTGAGTCATCTGCTTCGGACACGATTTGTAGGTCTTCGGAATCGTCCTCCGGAACATCGGGGCCTTCATCGAAGATGTCCGCTGGTGCCGGAGCTGGTATCTGCGCCATGATGTGTCGTCGGGACCGGCGATCACGGATGGTTTTCTTGGATCTAAAAGAGGTGCAGACCTGGCAGTCGTTCTCGTCGTGTTCGGGTGAGAGACACAGGTTACAGACCTTGTGATGGTCACTGTGTGGGAATTTGGCTCCACACTGGGGGCATTTTTTGAATGGAGTCCTTTCCATGAGCTGTAGGCCCGAGCGGCGTCGTTAGGCCCAACGGCCCGCGTCGACGACTGGAATGGAGTAGGAGAGATGCGCGTCGAAGACAGTACCGTCGAGTTAGAGATAATTTGCGCGTCAAAGGTTTGGAAAATAAAGTCCGGAACCGGAGCGCTGAAGTTACATCTGAACCCGATGGCGGAAAAAAACAATCTGAAGATGGAGTCGATGCCCATGCGCACTATCGTCCAAAGGAAGAGTCACCTACCTCTTGACTACAAAAGAATGGCGATCTATGCACAGTGTACAATCTGCAGCTCATATGCCTCGAACATATACATATATATATATATATATATATATATATATATATATATATATATATATATAATTTTTTTTTCCCTCCTGATTTCTAGAGGCCTTTTTTTCGTTGTCCCCCCCCGGGGGAGCAGATTGGCAGAAAGGCTTTTAGCACATTTGGGGTGGTGGCATGGCCAGGCTCATGGTGGGCAGCCCCCACCTCTATATTTTTTTTGCCCTGGTATCCAATGGGCTTTCTGCCCCCAGGGGGGCAGATTGGGGGTAATTATCTCCATCTGCCCCCCAGAGGGTGCAGAAAGACTAAAATTGTTAAGGGAGCTGGGGGAGCACAAGCAATTGCCCTAGGGGCCCGCTACCCTAAAATTCCTGGTGTCTAGTAGGTGAATCCCTGCTTGGGGATTGCTCTCCTGTGGCACTCCCCAAGCAGGGATCCACTGAGCAGAGGTACCATAGTAATTGGGAGCTTCTCCCCTTTCCAACATTACCTCTCCCAAGTGAATCAGTTTTTGGGGGGACAGAAATATGCCCTCGAGCATTGATGCAGTGAAAGTAAAATGAGCCCATCCAGCTGATCGTCATTACAGTAAGCAAAAAAAAAAAAAAGAATACTCAGGCTGCTCAAGAAGCTCTACCTGAGCTGCCAAGCTAAAAATAAAGGAATCCTTCTGGTGCACAGCATCAAAGGGGCCTATATACACATCAGTGTCGGCCAATGGGCGACAAACGTACTGGGGAGGTAGTGGGGCCATTGGCAGACAGCCAGATTAAGGAAATGTAACTTTTAGAAAGTTACCTTTTCCCTTCCTGAAGTTCCTGGAGGCTAATTTGCATTTGCTCTTCAACTTCTCCAAGTAAGGGATAAGCATTTGAATAGGTGTGAAATGCCTCCCAGGAGCAAACAATAACGTGATCTGTATGTGCAGGTGACTCTTCTGAACCAAACAGAATATGCTGCGTGGGGGCTTTGGGCATCCTTTTTGACATTACAATGTCAAATCTGCTAGTGTCAAAGCCTGCTTGACAGCTCTGCCTGGGTTTACATATAACACTGGGGTGCACTTGAAAGGAAGAAAGCAGGATGGCAAGACAATTCTTGTGCATACACTGTCTGGCTGCTGATGAACCCTGCTTTGTCCTACCAGACTTCTGTCTCTGGATTTGTTTGTGGGCACACTGACTGCTTAAAACTGGATTTAAATTTTAGATGTGGCAGGAGGCTAGAATTACCACAGTACACTTTATACACACACACCTCTAGTCCTCAGAGCCCAAGTTGAGTTTGACTGAAGACTTTTTGCCATCTTGAAAATATCAAAGTGGGTAAGGTTAGCACCAGAAATGATTAATCCATTGGTTAGGGTGTGTGCAGGAGTCATTCACACCCATTATGTGGGCATAATTCACACCAGGCATAAATGTGTTCCCTCCATGCAAACATTTCAGAACACTTTCTGGACTTGAGAAAGAACAGAAGAGGTCTGGACCTGCTGTGTGTGACCTGAGAGGAGCCCTGAAGGACTGGACCTGTACCCTCTTGTAACCAGGGCAAAGAGGTGGACTCCAAGGATCATACGACTGACCGCCAGTACAAGGTTCAGGGACACAACAAGCTACAAGAGGCCTTTCCTACAACTGCTGCCATGACTATCATTGGCACATTGTGCCTTTTGGTGCTATTTCCACTCATAACTTTAAAAGCTCATACCTCCGGTTCCCCTTATTGGATTTTTGTCATTTTGTTTATGAAATTTTAATCTATTTGTTAAATTCGATTTGGGATTTTTATTACTTTGCATTTTTACTTTATTACTGTTTTGGTACTGCATAAGTACTTTACACATTGCCCTAAATTAAGTGTGTCTGTTCTGTGCTATAGTTAGCTACCAGGGTGTTGGCTCAGGTTAATTTAGTAACTTTGAGGAGTTTACCCGCAGAAGGGCTGTGATTGTTCCTTGAGGTAGGTATTCATGCACACCAAATAATACTCGCGTTTTGTACACCTATTTACATGTATTTGGCAGATTGTTGGGGGTTATGTATGACGTATAGTTATTACTACAAGCCTCCTTTTTGCTTCTTTGAATTTGTTTGTTGGGGGCGTGCAGCTGCTGATATTTTGGTGGTGGATTTCGCAGCAGTTCCCTAGCTGTTTGTTCAGGGTCATTTGAAGCGTAGGGTTATTGTTATATCCTCTACATTGCATTTACGTGTAAACCAGTCTAGGTCCTCCTAGCTGCTCAGCCAGAGTGTGAGTTGGTTACGGAATGTTGGTGTCTGTGATGCGTGGAATGCCTGGGTGCCTGAGTGGATGAGTGTTGTCAGTTAGAGATGGGCTGAGCAGCTAGGCAGACTGCTCCTGGTGGGGCTGGTACTTGACCAGAGCGGGCTGGACTAAGACATGATGTTAACTGGACCTGCAACTAATAAAGAAGAATTTGTAACTCAACATGGCTACCTGCGTCTACTGGTGTAGGATACAACATTATTTTGGCGACGAGCGGACTTACTCATGCGTCTTTCATGGATCATTGGTAAAGCAACCAAGAGAAGACGAGACACAAACTACAAGAAACTACAGTAACCAGCGAAAGTACGAGAAGCTAAAGCAACTACATGAAGCAAAATGGAGTTTCAGGCAAGCCAGCCCCACCAGTGTCCTTGTCAACGGACAGCCCCACCCAACTGTGTCATTAGCAACGGACACTACAGCCTGGAAATACTCCTCTGGATCTTCAAAAAGGGTTTAGTGAGTTGGAGGTGTAGATACACTACAGCCACATGTAGGTGTTCCAGCCACATCGTTTTCTACTAAAAGGTTTGGTGAGTTGGAGGTGTATTTACTCTACAGCCACATCTGGTGTTCCAGACACATCGATCTACAAAGACCACATTGTTTTCAAGGAAAAGGCACCTCTTGGGATATTTGTTTTTTTCTTTTCGTGCTGCCTCCTTTGCGTGCAGTGTTGCACAAATGGACAATGCTTGGTGCCTGTCAGGAACTTGAAGTAATGTAAATACGTTCTAGGGGGCCACACAGGTCGGTTTGTCTCATCAGTGAAGTGTTGATGAGAAACTACTAGTATTCTGCGTTATTCCCACTTGCCAGCCAACTAGTCTGGTTTATTTTTGAAGTCGTCAAGTGTGTGCCAGCGGCTGGTGTGGACATCCTAACTACCTAAGTTTAATTACATTTGAACTGTTATCTTCAGCGTTGTTTTCCAACTGTCAAGTGCAGTCTGCTTCAGCACTCGTGTGCACCTCTGGGCTCAAATTTCCATGAGGGTATCACCGTCAAGCGCTTGTGTGGCGAGTCAATTTCTGTCCATTATTTGGGAGCGCAGCTGAGACTTTGACAGCGGGCGTTTTTCAACCATTGTGCGTCTATTTAAAAATAGTGGCACAAGCTCTACATAGCGCGCGCAGCCTTACCTACACTTTGTCTCCTTGGATCTTTGTGAAGCTCCTTCTTGTTTTCGGCTGCCTTTGGACGCCGCATGCACAGATCTGCCGTGAACCACCCGGCGCACGTAACAAAGTGTGCCGCCATCTTAGGTTTGTATGCTCTTGCATTCTCGATTTGGTTAGTGGTTCCTGTTTCTCTGCCAACCACGTTGCTTCATGCTTGCCTCAAAGTTTTTAACAAAACTTGATGGAGTCCGGGTACATTGATCATCGCGGTGTTTCTATGTCCGGATGAACTTGACGTATCATCGTCGTGGTGGTGGTGTGGAAATGTAAATTCTGATTTTGTCGTTTTTTAATTAAGCCATGCCTCATCCATTTTCCTTCACCCCGGGCTCTGCTCGGTTAACTATAAACCCTGACCCTTTTCCTCTGGCTATGTTGACCAATCGGTCATCCATTCTATCCATGACCTCTTTGCCAGCTCTGGTTCTAATCCTTGACACAGCATCTGCACAAATAAGCAAACAATCTAGATTAGGGCATTGTGGTTGTGTATACATGCCAAGTCAGTGCAAAAGAACAGCTGGTTTTGCTTAAGGATTTCTTGAGACAATCGTTTAACTTTAGACAATGTTACCTAAATAGAGATCTCGCTATGCAGCCTCAGAACGCCACAATTGTGCAAGACACCAAAGCTGTAAATTCTTTAACCGTGCCACCTGTGTGTACTCTTCGCTTAGCCCTATTTACCTCTGTCTTTAGTTTATGAACCCATGTGAACATTGTGAGCATTTGCTATAAAAACCCATGTAACCATCACTCGGTGTGCTCTCCCCTGAAGTGTCTCTGGGATGCTTGAGAGAGGAAGAGCTCCCATTTGCTCATGAATAAATGACCTATGATTCGTCTTCACTCCAGTGTCGAGTCCTCCTTATTATTGATAAAGAACCCGTGGACTAAGTGATGGCCCCTGCATCAGTAGATTATTATTAATCTACTTCCACAAAATTGGCGCCCGGCGTGGGGCTCCATCAAGGGCCTGCAGTCGGATCGGGGGAGGAGATCAGGTTGGTAAGATGAACTTCGCTGAGGGGCGCCCCACCTGAGGAGACTAGTGTTGCTCGTGGTCTAAGGTGATTTGTCAGCTCTCCAACCCTGATCTTCCTGGCGGCTGCGGGCCTTGACTGGAGCCTCCCGGATGGTCATACTTTGGATCAGGGAGGATCGACAGGTGGGAGTTGAAGACTATGCATAAGGTAAATCTGTATTGAACCGGTTCGTTTGGTTAGGATTTGTTTTGGTATTTGTTTGACTTGGTGTTTGGTTTGGAATCCGATCAGAATTTGAATTTTGGAATCTGTTTTGGTTTTGGAATCTGTTTTGGGACTTGCTATTTGTTTTGACTAATATTTTTCCTTACAGGTAAATGTGAGAATTTTTTTATTTCTCTGTTTATAAGTTTTTTGTTTTTTTTAGCATCTTATATAACATGCCTGTAATTAGTACTCTTTGGAAGTTTTGTTACTGCTGCTGTGATAAGCAGAGCATTTTGGAAGCAAGTCACCCGGCGCCACCAGAAGGTACGCCGAATGTACATCAAATATGGTATTTGTCCCATTATGTATAATGCATTGTGGAACAAATATATGAAAGGGGATCCCCAGTTGCAATGGCCATTGGAGGGAACATTGGACCCTTATAAACTCGAGTATTTAGAGAAGTGACTGTTTTTAAAGAAGGTTAGGCCAGCTATGTTTGACAGTTTGCGTATGTGGTAGAAAGAAGTGAAGGAGCAGCAGCTCAAAGCAGAGAAGTTGCAAAGGAAACAGGAAAGGAAGACTGAGTATCAGAGGTATAAGGAATTGAAGGAAAAGGAAGTCCAGGAGAAAAAGGAATGTTTAGATAGAGCATAGATTATTAATATCTAAAGAATATATAGTTAGACCAACAGTGGCGTTTGATATCTGTGTTAAAAATGGTATTGACTCTGTTATATTTAAGCATTTTGTGGTATAAAATATGTGAGTCAATGCTGAGTTACTGTGGGTTTTTTATTATAAGCACTATATGGGATTCTGGGTTATAGTGAATTTGAGTGGCAATCCAGAGTGTCCTGTATTTGAGTGACGGCTTGGGAATGCATGAGATGTATATGTGGCAGTTTAAAATGTCTTGTGCATGGATTGTAGTCTCTGGAGTGATTGTGGTGGTTCAGTTTTCAGATTGTTTTGTGGTGAAATTGTGTGTGCATGCCTGAGAAATTAAGAACTGACGTCAGTAAATGGTGGTGTGTGAAATATTTGTTTGAATGAGCAGTGAAAACATGTGGTGTGAGGGGTAAAGTTGTTTTGCCTCAAGTGAGTTATGTGGCGTGAGGTTACTTTGTGTGACACGATCTGTGGACCGCTTTTGGAAAAGCGCTTGAAATTGTTTGGTTCCTTTTGAGGACATATTGGGGTGGGGGGGGAGAATTGTTGTTATTTTGCCAGCCACGTTAATGAATTTGGCCTTTGTTTGAACATGCCTGCAGTGAGTTTAATTTGGTCTCTTATTGCCATCAATGCATTGCAAAAGGTAATTGAAATGGGCGCAGTTAGAAAAAGAGCACCCCCTGTGATTTGATGACGCCCTTAATTTGAAGAATGTAATAATGAAAAGGAAATATGGACTGATCAAAAGTTGTCTAAGGAAAAAATGTTTCCATTTGAATTTGCAGGTTGTTCCCAGCTGGTTTTGGTGGCTCAGTGAGCTAATGCGCCTGGTGCAGGACTCTGTGTTTAACATCATGGTTGTAGGTTAAAATTACAGCAGGACCTACTGAGACTTTCATCCATTTGAGGTTGATAAAATGAGTACCATTGAGCTGGGTAGTAACAAACATCTGTTATTTAGTGGTAAAATATACCTGGTATGGTATGTTATACAGAAGTGTATTTGAAAATGTGTACTAGGACACAGAAAAAAAAAAACCAGACTCCTGGTCTGATAGTGTGTGGTTTAATAGTTTAAGAGCAGAAATACTGTGGCCCCTAAAAAGAGACAGTTCATGTTAGAATGTATTTTTTATTTTTTTTTTATTTTTTTATACAGGGTTAATTATTAAAAGTCAGAAAGAATTATGAGGGCCTTTTGCCTTTGACAGCTTGAGAGTAAGACGAGGGTGGGGGCTAGAACAGGAGTGAGTAACCAGGCGGTGAGATCACTGCTTATAAGCTTCCCTGACATAAAAAGTGTAACTCTTGCAGTAGAAGTGGGTCTTGGAAAGAAGTGGGGGCCGGGAGTGCTCATAATGGCTGGCTAGCAGTATTTAGCTTGCTGATAAGATAGGACGGGCCAGACGAGAAATTGAAGGTTACAAAGCTATCTTTTGTTTGCAACAAAAAAATATGCCTTTGGTTCACGAGTGAGAAAATAATGCTCACGTTATTGTCTTATTTTTTTTTTTTTTTAAATACATTACACTAATTCTAGAGACAAAGTAATTAGAAGGTCTTTCTTAGAATTTAGTGGGCTACATTAGTGAAAAAAAAAAATAAGAAAATTAGGACTTAAGTTACATAGCCAAATTGTGGCGCAAAGAAAATTGAAGACAAAATTGAGATAGCTGCCTGCTTATGTGTTCCAAACATGACAGGCCTAAAAAGGACAGTGGAGGTAAGTAGTGTTAGTTGAGATTTGTGTTTTTCATTATTTTGTGTTTTATGTTGAAGTGTCTTTTCTTTTGTGTTTTGTGTATTTTTACTTCTATCCACAGCTTTCATGAAGTGTTCTACGTGGTTCTAGGGCTGACAAGACTACAGTTGGACACGTGAGTTGGTTTGAAAAAGGACGTCATAGGTGTGCACAATGGTCTGCGCAGTTTTATACCAAGCGCTTTAAGCTAAACCCCCCCCCCCCTTAAAAAGAAGGGGTCAGCCGCAAGCGCAGCAGCGATGGTCCACACCACGAGGTGGTGGAACGAGTGTTCCAAATGTACCTGTAGGACCTAATGTACGAATTGCAAAAAGGAGGGTGCTGTCAGCTGTGTGTTGAAATATATGTGCTTTTAAACAAATTCTTTGGAAAGAAATGTTTGTGCATTTTTCATTTTTTGTGCATTTTGTCCTTTTATGAATTGTTCCTGTGTGTCAGAAGAGACCCAGTGAGTTGTGTCGACAGCAGGTCACCACTTAGGTCACCTACTGTTTAAAAGGGGAGAGGAAAGTAAGGAAAGAATATTGTTTTTTAGCCTGACAAATTAAGCAGGCCAGAATATTAGGGGTTTTTTTGGGCTGTAGGTCCGCTGTGCATAGAGTGCATAACAGTGTTGTGTGTCACCAATCATTTAAACCTGATCTAGAAATTGTCTACGCTTTCTGTGCTTGGTATACAGCGAGTATACATGATGACTTGGCATGTGTTTCTATTTTTATGCGTGTTTTTGTTTTTGCGCTTTTTGTTTTTGATACTATTACAAGCTCCCTTGTGTTGTGAGGGGATGGTCATGACGATGCCCATTGCTACGCAACAGTCGGTTGGACTTGTTCTGGTTACTACATTTCACAGATATGATATTTCATGCTGTGAACATGACAGACAACACTTCACCAGTGCATGTCTATTTGGCTATAATGGTATTTATAAAAAAAAAAAAAAAAAAAAACAACTTCGACAATTTGAACTGAAATATTGCATGGGTACTAGGTGCAAACAATAGCTGCAATGCTCCCTTGTGTCAAGACAAATTTGTGCATGCAAAAGATGGTTGCAGCTTGGCACGGTCCCATGTAGGATATTTCTCCTCCGCATTGGACCCCACTGCGATAAAGCAATCTGAAAAGTATATTCAAGGTCACAATTTGACAGTTATGATACCACACTTAGTGGATAAAAAAAAAATAATAATAATTCAGACCCAGCACCTGACCAGTGCGATATTAACAGGGTATGAGTTGACACTTTTTGCTCCAAACATCACTCTAAAATGCTGTAATATTTTGAATCCAGCCACTATACTGCCCTTTTCTGAGTCCCAACAAGATGAGAAGCGTGATTGCATATTTATTACTGAGAAGGAGACTAAGGGACGGGTAGACCTGACAGATATCCCTATATCTGACCCGCTAGGGGAACTGTTCATGGATAGTTCATGTTACAAACTACCTGACGGCTCTTGTACAGCGGCCTATACAGTTACTCCCTTAAAATATGTGGTTGAGTTATGTAAAATACAACCATGTCAGTGCAATCTATGGAGCTGACAGCTTTGACTAGAGCCTGTGAATTAAGTAATGATTCGACTGTAAAAATCAATATATATACCTTTTGGAGTTGGCCACTCATTCGAACGACTCCGGGGAAAGGGTTTTTTTTTTTTTTGACTTTGCATGGTGATAAGATACAGTATGAGGAATTAATAGTAACGTTACTGGATACTTTGATGTTACCAAAAACAGTTGCTATTGTTTCTTGTTTTGTCCACAAGAGAATTATAGATGAGGTAATACAGGGAAATACTTTTGCCAATGAAATAGCTAAACGAACAGCCTCTTTAGAATATAGCTTAATGTATATTGTAGGGACAGCTAGATGGACACCAGAAGTGCCTATGTTTAATCAGATTCTAGATTACATTAGGGAAGTACAGGAAGAAGCTACGGAGGAACAGAAGGAACAGTGTAAAAGATATGGGTGTCAGGATGCGACAGGATGTTGGATAGATCGGTCAGGAAAGCAAAGATGGATGCTTCCAAATTGTTATGTGAATGCTGCTGTTACCATGGCCCACAGTTTAGCCCACATCAGTGCTAAGGGAATAGTGGCCATGTCAGATCATGTATGGTTCAATAATCTGATTCTCAGGATGGCAGAGTTCTATGTCAAGAGGTGCATGATGTGCCCTACTTATAACCCAGGAAAAGGTACCCCGTTTCAACAGGATATTTTGCACTCCCAGATCTGCCCTTCGAGAATTTGCAACCAGTTGAAGTGGTTATGGGGAGATCAGCAAATGTATAGGGTGTACCAAGATCAAAGACAATCTGACATTGAATTTACCTTTCTTGTTGATTACTGTGTTGACTAAAGATTTGCTTTTGATCCATTCACAGGTGAAGACCAGTCTCTCTTCCAGTCTTAAAGGTCCAGGTCACAAGCTGAGGCCTAGAGACTGTCTTTACCCAACAGTTTCAGAGGAAGGCCAGCCTTGAGCCATACTAGAAGGGTCCAGTGCAAGTTCTTGTCACTACTCAGACTGCTGTTAAGTGCACAGGGCACAGACACTGGATCCATACCAGTAATGTGGAGAAAGCAAGCGCCACTCCCTTTGATAACAAAAGGAATACCTGATTTTACAGCAAGTGCCTTTTGGGGATGGTGATCTTTTTGAAACATGGTGAAGTGGTGTCATTGGAACAATAACTTGCTGCCATCATGCCTGACCCAGATGAACAGATTCTGTTTGAACATCCTGACATTGTTTAGCCCTGATACAAAATGCGGCCAAGGGCCGAAAAGAACTATAGACTTTGATTGAAGAAACTATCTCTGGAGAGGTAGCAACCCATGCCGGTGGTCAAGACCGCCAACGTCCGGACCGGTACATAAGCTTGCCAGTGAGGCTTTGAAGCAAAAGACACTTGGGACTCAATGCTCTCTGATAGTGTAGTGAGGGAATTTTGGAGAATTGAGATTCTGGCTGATCGTTACGCTACTCTTTGTTACCTTGGCAATCAAACAACAAACTCTACAGTAAGAGGAAGGAAGGTTAAGAAACATACAGGTTGAATATAAAAGATCAGTATAGGGAATAGTGTTAGGTGTTCTTTTTAAATAGGTAGTTTTATATAGATTAGGTTGAAATGGGTAGAGTTGTCAATCTGCCATTAGAGCCCAAAATGATGAACTTATGAACATTAATGTGGAAAATATATATATTCTTTGAAAATGGATTCAGCATAGGCTGAAAAGGAAGGTCTGTGGAAATGTAAATTCTGATTTTGTCGTTTTTTAATTAAGCCATGCCTCATCCATTTTCCTTCACCCCGGGCTCTGCTCAGTTAACTATAAACCCTGACCCTTTTCCTCTGGCTATGTTGACCAATCGGTCATCCATTCTATCCATGACCTCTTTGCCAGCTCTGGTTCTAATCCTTGACACAGCATCTGCACAAATAAGCAAACAATCTAGATTAGGGCATTGTGGTTGTGTATACATGCCAAGTCGGCGCAAAAGAACAGCTGGTTTTGCTTAAGGATTTCTTGAGACAATCTAACTTTAGACAATGTTACCTAAATAGAGATCTCGCTATGCAGCCTCAGAACGCCACAATTGTGCAAGACACCAAAGCTGTAAATTCTTTAACCGTGCCACCTGTGTGTACTCTTCGCTTAGCCCTATTTACCTCTGTCTTTAGTTTATGAACCCATGTGAACAGTGTGAGCATTTGCTATAAAAACCCATGTAACCATCACTCAGTGTGCTCTCCCCTGAAGTGTCTCTGGGATGCTTGAGAGAGGAAGAGCTCCCATTTGCTCATGAATAAATGACCTATGATTTGTCTTCACTCCAGTGTCGAGTCCTCCTTATTGATAAAGAACCCGTGGACTAAGTGATGGCCCCTGCATCAGTAATCAGTAGATTATTATTAATCTACTTCCACAGTGGCATTCTTTTAGTGGGACACTCCGTTTCAAGTGTGTTGGAGGTAATGTCACTGTTGGTTTTGCCTTTTGGAGCCGTTTACTGCACGTTTTTTATTGAGCATGACTTTGACCACGCACGTCATGGGTAACGCTTCGTTCCCCAAGCTTTGGATCATTTTGCAGAAGACTTTTTTTTTTTTTAACACTTAATGACATGCTTCCACCTGTTTTACTATGAATATTTCTGTTCCTTGTTTTTTTACTTACTATTCATGGTTTATGTGGTTTGACATTGTTCTTATTCTCACTACTTATGCGTCAAAATCTGTGTTTTTATTTACTTTGCTACGTGGGCGATTATTCAAATGTGTTTATTAATGCAATTGCAGTGTCTATACGTTTTCCATTTGTCTTTTTAACGTGTTTCAGGTGGCGTACGCTGTACCTGTATTTGCACTGTCCTATACAACTCAGGTGAGAGATCACTCACCGGCGCGGCTACTTGTTTTACCATTTTCTTCACCAATTGTTTTGATGTCTTGCTCATCTTTAGAGCCTATTTGTGTATGGTTTTCACAATGTAGAAACGGTTTGCATTATTTAGAGCCTATCTCAACAACAGAGCATATTTACTCTTACTGTAATTGCATTGCAGTTTGCTTCGTTTTTAAGCTTAAATTAGGGATTTTACATTTACTGCATATTTGTTTTAGTGATGCCACAGTTTAGGTTCCCTTACGTAAGGGACGCTCTTGTCTCATGGTGGGTGGTCATCAGTTGATCCCTTACTTGAGGGATGGGTTTGGGACACAATCCCACATTTACATTTTACAGTTTTACATTACATTTTGTTACCTCTACGTGGGGGGGGGTAGGCTCATGGGTTAGTTCCCATATAAACGTCTTATTGAGGTTAACCTTTACACAAGGTTGGGTTGTGGGTGTCAACCCCACTTACATGTACAAAGGTGGACAACAGTGAACTTTGGGCTAGATAATTCGGATGCCTTTTGATTGATTTTAAGGTGAGACCGATTGGGGTTACGACGTAGCAATTTTAATATTATTATTTTGTTTTGTATTATTGAATATATTTACAGATGTTTGTATTTTTCGTCTTTTTCTAAATCACTTTGCAGATATTGTATTTGTGTTTTCCTTGTGTTATCCCTCATACGCGTCCTCTTATACTGAAGAGGAGCGGCAGTCTTTAAAAAAATTGTGCTAGGATCAGATATAAATACACCTTTGGAGGATTTTACAAAAATACTTGAGGTGAGAAACTTTCCACTTGTCCATAACTTTAAACTATTTACTGTAAACATGAACAGTCTTTAGATTGGTTTCTGGCAAATGTCACTCCTTGTATTATAATTTTGGCAATGGGTACAAATTGGCCCTGTGTCTGGCACCAATTTAGCTTACCAGCTTAAGGCTCCATATTGGTGATTTGTGTCCTATTGTTATATGGTATTGACGTATTGTTTTTTCATTAGAGATACTTGGACCAATCGCATTTGGATTGATTATATGTAGTGATCAAAATTGGTGACTTCATACCTCTATGGACAATTTGTGATCCTTTTATATATGAGCAAGGTGAGATGCTTTCTTATATTATTGAATTTTCTGTGGTCATTTCTATTATTATTTATTTATTTATTTTTCTATTTTTTATTTTCTAAATATTCACTCTTCCGCCTCTCAGCTTGAACCCCCAGATAGTACGCATTAGTTAACTTTTTTCCACTACTGTGGAAATTGATATGTATTATTCTTTTCTTTTAGATTTTATTCTTTCCCACTTTTCTTATCATTCCATCACTTTTTTATGTTTCATTCATATTGTATGGATATATGTGCCCCCATCTACATTGTATGTGTTTTTTATTGGTATTGTACTGTTGGTATGTCATTCAATTGGAATATTGTTTTTCCTTTTATACGTTCGCTTTTGGATTTTGGGTCATCTTATATGTACTGTGTGTTATTGTTTCTCTAATTGTCTATTGTATAGTGTGTAAATGTTAGTTTTTTATGTATATTTATGTTATTTATGTTATAATTATTACAGCCCTGACGAAGTTCCCGTGGCACTAGGGAGCGAAACGCGTTGGCTGTGTGCCGGTTTTAAAGCAAACAACTTTAATAAAAAGAAGAATTTTAAAGCAAACAACTCGAATAAAAAGAAGAATTTTGAACTATACATGCTTCATGAATGATTTTAATTAGAGTGCACCTTCCTTGTGTATAGACTTTCCTTATCATTGGACATCCTTTAGTAGCGGACGTCGGGAGTAGTTGCACTCTTGAATAATGTGGAACTAGTGGAATTTAAGTGCTTGACCTGGGTCAGCTGCTGTGTGCATTTTTGTTTGTAATTTTTGGATTGTGGACTGTCCTGCACTTGGTCCTTTCGTAACTTGACAAATTTAAGATGCCTAGATTTGAAGATGGGAGGGAGGAGATGGCCCTCAACTTGTTTGGTACTAATGTAGCGAAAGAACCCCTATTACAGGGTACAAGTAATAAAGTTAGTTTGAAAACACTATTTCTCAGGCTCGAACGTTTGAAAAAACAGGAGCTATCCCGTTGGTGGGACGGAATTACGCTCCAACAATATTTGGCCAACAAGAAAGTACCTAGGGGATTAAGAATTTTAATCTTCCCGACATTCGAGGACCTCAGTGAGGATCTCTTGAATGAGTGGGAGGGCAACCTTGAGAATGCGTCACAAGTCATGATGCAAATCTTAATACGACATGCAAGGGAAAAAGGAGATAAACTTCAAGGGGAAATTGAGGCCTTGGAAAAAGAAATAAACGAAATGGAACAAAAAGGACCTGATTGAGAAAAACTTCTCCATCTTAAAAAAGGTAATGGAGGAGCATCAAATTTATTTGAAAGATAAGAAATTGAAAAAAATCAAGAGGGATGATAGAGATTATCGCGACGGACGTGTTTACACGTTCGCCAAGAAATATGATAATGTCCAAGGGAATGATGAAAGAAAGAGAACCTGTGACGATAGGGATGAGAGTGATGACGCTCGCTCTGCAAGTAGTATATCTTCCTCCTCAATGAGCAGTGCAGCCTCTAATGTACCACAAGGGGCCCCTTTAGGGGAAGGAGCTTCTTCTTTTCAGAAGGAGCTCGCCACACTCAGAATCAGCAGCAGGCTCCAACAAAAAAAATAAAAAAAAGAACAACCAAAACAAGGAGGGGAGGTAGGAGGTCAAAAGGCAGGTACAGGGCGAGGGTCAATCAACAAACAGAATGCAGGGGCGAAACGCAAATAATGAACGATAATGTATTTTGTAGTGATATGTTATCTGATGATTCAAATGATGATTATGACTTGAAGATTGTCAACTTATCAAATAAAAACCTTGACAAAAATGAATTAGCTGTCCTTAGTAAAGGTTTGAATTTCTGTCCAACTCAGGGTGGGGATATGACTGAAGTACATATAGATCTATACAAATTTACTAGAATTTTGAAACTTCAGGATTATTTTTCACAGCAGGTCCCCAAACCTACGCTATCATCAACCAAGTCAGATAGCATGACACACACTGTTGCTGATATTCGGAATATACAACTTTTACTTACTTTGGATGATGGCAACCATGATATGTCCACCTTATTGAGTGATTTAGACATTGAACAAGACTGTAATATCGATAGTGGTCTTAAGCCAAAATCCAAATTTGTACCAGCTTATAATTACCATCCGAGTATAGATACTTTTTATGACAAGGTTAGTGAAGATCTGTATAAATTGGAAACATCAGGCAGATTTACACCACGCATTAACCACAACATTACCGCCAAAGAACGACAAGCATTGAATAGACTTAGATTGGACAAGACTATTGTCATAAAAGAGGCTGACAAGGGCGGTAATGTTGTGGTTATGAACCATTGTGACTATATGTCAGAAATTGACCGACAATTGGGGAATACTGATTGTTATCAGCGAATTCGTACTAACCCAATAAAAGGACTAACACTAATGATAAATGTCAAATTATGTGAATGGAGGGATACTGGCCTCCTCACGGAGGATGAGTTCAGATACCCGAGAGTTGACAATCCTAAATACCCATGCATATACATCTTACCCAAAATTCATAAGGGTGGGGTATTTCCACCGGGTCGCCCTATTATTTCAGGGATTGACTCACCGACTGAGAAGCTTTCGGAATTTGCAGACCTCAGGCTACAAAAATATGTCATTGATCTTCCCTCGTACATCAGGGATAGTAAAGATATCCTGATTAAATTTAAGGACCTTCAATGGTCGGACGACCTATCATTTGTCACCTTTGACGTAGAAAGTCTGTACACATGTATATACAAGAAATTTGGTACATTGGCAGTTCGATCTTTCCTTGACAGGGAACCTGCTGAGCACTATGAAATTAATGATGTTATTGGAGATGATTAACATCATCTTAAGCAATAATTTCTTCCTGCATCACACTGACTGGTTCCATCAGACACTTGGGACCGCCATGGGTTCTAAATTTGCTCCTTCTTACGCCTGCCTCTTTATGGGGTGGTTTGAGAGGGAGTATGCCTGGCATAGACATGCCTCCCCCTGGACCGAACATATTGTGTTCTGGGGGAGGTACATCGATGATATTATTGTTCTGTGGTCGGGGTCTATCGACCAGCTACATCAGTATCATACTTACCTGAATGCTAACACCTTTAATGTGAAACTTACCATGATGCATAATAAAGAAAAAATCAACTTTTTAGACATACACTTTTATGTCAAAGAGGGGGTTGTACAAAGTACCCTCTACAGGAAGGAAACTGCATGCAATGCAGTCTTGCATGCTGACAGTGCCCACTCACGTGCGGTCATCAACAACATTCCCTATGGGGAGATGACAAGGTTAAGAAGGAACTGTAGCGAAGAAGACACCTACCGTAGGAACATACTAGAATCCAAGAAAAGATTCCTCAAAAGAGGCTATAACAGACAAATCCTTGACAAAGTAACTGTAAAGGCACAACAACTTAAAAGAGAAGATACACTTTGTAACAAACCACGGGAAACGATTAAGACACAAAAAGACAAGGAAGTTAGGTTCGTTACCCGATATAATTTAAACAGTTGCAAAGTGTACAATATTCTAAAGAAGAATTGGAATATCCTGAGGGACATTCCTGGCTTAAACAAATGCTTGACAGACCTTCTATCACCTATCGTAAGGGCAGGTCATTGAGGGATGCCCTTTGCCGGAGCCACGTTACCAATCAACGGGAAACCTGGTTGCCACCTAAACCTCTCGGCTTCTTTACCTGCGGTTCCTGTAATGTTTGTCCATTTGGGAGAAATAAAATCACTGATTTCACTTATAATACTGTGAATCAGCACAGGATTGTACATTTCATCAATTGTAATACTACACATGTAATATACGTCTTGGGATGCAAATGTAACATCATTTATGTGGGAAGTACGATACGCCCACTAAAAACTCGAATTCAGGAACACCGCAGGGCAATACGTAACAAAGATAGCCGGTACCCTGTGAGTGAACATTACAGGAAGTACATCCCGAAGACAATTCCTTTTGGTTCCATGGGATTGACCATGTTCCTCTGGGAATTAGGGGTGGCAACCGGGAGCTATTGGTGAGACAGAAGGAAGCGAAATGGATATGTCGCTTGCAGGCTATTAAAAGGGGTCACAATACCGATAGGGAATTGCATTATTTCCTTGGATAATGATTTAGACAAAGAATTTCATTGTGGCCTGATAGACCCCTTATCCGTGTGTCAATGTTTTTGATGTACTTAGTGATATGTCAATATGTTTATTGACCAACAATGAGTATTTGTTAAAATTGTTACCTTTGTATTGCCCTCTTTTTCTAATTTGAATCTTTTCCCTTTTCTTTTTAACTTCAAAGTGTCCACTTTCTCTTCACTGTGACCTAATTTTGGGAAGATTAATTAATAATATCAATATGTGAATAGTGATTTCTTGTCCTCCATCTAACTAAGGTATGACACGGAATGGAGTACTGTTTTTCTGCCTGATTGCCACACTTCATGTGCCAGAAATTGAACTAAATGTACTCCAATATGGCCGATATTTGGGTTAGGCTCGTTTTTGTCTACCCTTTCTATTACTTGATATGTCTACAAGAACACTATACACACTCCAAGATGGCCGCCATACATCTCACGTATTGGTTTACTTTTGATATCTGTTTCTATTGACCAATAATTAGTATTTGTTAAATTTGTTACTTTTGTATTGTCCTCTTTTCCTAATCTGAATCTTTGCCCCTTTCATTCTAATTTCCAACTGTCCACCTTCTTCTCATTGTGACCTATTTTTGAAAATTTCTCATTAACGTCAATATGTGAATAGTGATCCCTCGTTATCCACTTAACCACGGTATAACACGGAATGGAGTACTGTTTTTCTGCCTGATTGCCACACTTCATGTGCTAGAAATTGAATTATTTGTACTCTAATATGGCCGATATTTGGGTTAGGCTTGTTTTTGCCTACCCTTTCTTTTACTTTATATGTCTGCAAGAACATTGAACACACTCCAAGATGGCCGCCATACATTTCACGTATTGGTCTGCTTTTGACAGCTGTTTCAGACCGCATGGCCGTGACGTCATTGCGCTCACTGGCGACCATTTAAATAGCATTTGAATCTATGGCGCGAGTGTTTGTATCAACTTGTTGCCGGTTATTATGCCGTGTCATATTCGTGATTCCACGTAACGGTAAGCGTCGGCTTGTGCCTATGGGTGCGTGTACTAGATGGATTCTTGCATTATTTTTTCACTCTCTTATGCTCTGTGATGTGCTTTTACTACTAATGATAGCGCATACACTACCTTTATATCTATGGGGGAGAGAGATGGACATTTCATATGTCACTCTAGATAGTCTTTGTGTAATTGTTTGTCTTTTATCAAGTTCAGGCCCCACAACCACGAGGTATTTACTTGTGGTCTCACGTATAATGAAGTTCTGTCGTTATGTTCTGCGATGTGCCCGTACTTTTTGTGATAGCGCATAGGTATTTATTATTAATCTATGGCGGAGATATATCGACATCTTTTATGTCACTCTAGGCAACATCTCTGCATTTGCTTGTCGCCTCTCAAGCCCAGGCATTATAACCACGAGGTATTTACCAGTGGTTATACACAGAACGAAGCCCTGTTTTTTGTTTTTTTTTGGTTTGTATTTGTGGCGCATTTACTTCACTTACGAGGTAATTATTTGCTTAGAGCAAGTTGAAATACATTATTACATTTTTAGGCGCACCTGCTTACCTGTTCTCCCCTCGAATTCTCTAATTCTTTCAAATTAATCTTTATTTTCAGAACCTCCATTTGTGGTTCCTATTATAACTGTGTGTTCGAAATTTGTGGACAACAGTGAACTTTGGGCTAGATAATTCGGATGCCTTTTGATTGATTTTAAGGTGAGACCGATTGGGGTTACGACGTAGCAATTTTAATATTATTATTTTGTTTTGTATTATTGAATATATTTACAGATGTTTGTATTTTTCGTCTTTTTCTAAATCACTTTGCAGATATTGTATTTGTGTTTTCCTTGTGTTATCCTTCATACGTGTCCTCTTATACTGAAGAGGAGCGGCAGCCTTTAAAAAAATTGTGCTAGGATCAGATATAAATACACCTTTGGAGGATTTTACAAAAATACTTGAGGTGAGAAACTTTCCACTTGTCCATAACTTTAAACTATTTACTGTAAACATGAACAGTCTTTAGATTGGTTTCTGGCAAATGTCACTCCTTGTATTATAATTTTGGCAATGGGTACAAATTGGCCCTGTGTCTGGCACCAATTTAGCTTACCGGCTTAAGGCTCCATATTGGTGATTTGTGTCCTATTGTTATATGGTATTGACGTATTGTTTTTCATTAGAGATACTTGGACCAATCGCATTTGGATTGATTATATGTAGTGATCAAAATTGGTGACTTCATACCTCTATGGACAATTTGTGATCCTTTTATATATGAGCAAGGTGAGATGCTTTCTCATATTATTGAATTTTCTGTGGTCATTTCTATTATTATTTATTTTTCTATTTTTCTATTTTTTATTTTCTAAATATTCACTCTTCCGCCTCTCAGCTTGAACCCCCAGATAGTACGCATTAGTTAACTTTTTTCCACTACTGTGGAAATTGATATGTATTATTCTTTTCTTTTAGATTTTATTCTTTCCCACTTTTCTTATCATTCCATCACTTTTTTATGTTTCGTTCATATTGTATGGATATATGTGCCCCCATCTGCATTGTATGTGTTTTTTATTGGTATTGTACTGTTGGTATGTCATTCAATTGGAATATTGTTTTTCCTTTTATACGTTCGCTTTTGGATTTTGAGTCATCTTATATGTACTGTGTGTTATTGTTTCTCTAATTGTCTATTGTATAGTGTGTAAATGTTAGTTTTTTATGTATATTTATGTTATTTATGTTATAATTATTACAGCCCTGACGAAGTTCCCGTGGCACTAGGGAACGAAACGCGTTGGCTGTGTGCCGGTTTTAAAGCAAACAACTTTAATAAAAAGAAGAATTTTAAAGCAAACAACTCGAATAAAAAGAAGAATTTTGAACTATACATGCTTCATGAATGATTTTAATTAGAGTGCACCTTCCTTGTGTATAGACTTACATGTACAAAGGTACATCCCTTCATAGGGTGTGTTATGGGTGCTAACCCCATACACAGTTTCCATGGGTCACTGTCCCATATACTTTTTAGTTCCCTTGTAGTTGGGATCGGTGTCGTGGGGTGTGTTGCCCTCTGCGTTTCTCTACATTATATTAGTTGGGATTGGCGTCGCTGGGTGTTTTACCTTTTGTGTCACTCTACTTGATGTTACAATTTGTTACGCTGCAAAATTTTACAATTGGTTTTCGCTACAAATTGTTACAATGTGTTTACGCTTTGAAATGTTTTAATAATTTTTCAAGGGGGAGGATGGGGGATATTGATACTTATGTATATTGTATTTTATCCATCCTTTCTTGTTTTATTGTTCACTCTCTTGTGATGTTTTGCTATATGTTGCATCCCTGAGTTTTGAACATTACTGCTTTCTTGTGCATAGTTCTTCCCTTGTAGTTTTGTTGTTTTTATTTAAAGGAAAGGGATAATGTTATATCCTCTACATTGCATTTACATGTAAACCAGTCTAGGTCCTCCTAGCTGCTCAGCCAGAGTGTGAGTTGGTTACGGAATGTTGGTGTGTCTGTGATGCGTGGAATGCCTGGGTGCCTGAGTGGATGAGTGTTGTCAGTTAGAGATGGGCTGAGCAGCTAGGCAGGCTGCTCCTGGTGG
The DNA here is from genome assembly GCA_963921515.1 of Calotriton arnoldi. Classification (NCBI taxonomy): domain Eukaryota; kingdom Metazoa; phylum Chordata; class Amphibia; order Caudata; family Salamandridae; genus Calotriton; species Calotriton arnoldi. The sequence goes on along the minus strand of CAWUFW010008655.1, from coordinate 158,399 downwards.
GGCTGGTACTTGACCAGAGCTGGCTGGACTAAGAAATGATGTTAACTGGACCTGCAACTAATAAAGAAGACTTTGTAACTCAACATGGCTACCTGCGTCTACTGGTGCAGGATACAACAGTTGTGTGGATATGTTGGACATGGTGAGTAGGAAACTTCAAGTAGTTTTGTAATATCATTGGATGGATTATTTTGATTATATTGATTCAGTGAATGAATAGATACGTTGAGGATGTCTGAAGATGAGAGCTAGTGAGTAATCTTCGATATGGAAACGATAGTCCTTTTTAGAAGTCATTTGTTTTGGTAGAAGACAGTAAAACAATGAAATATCTGTTATAAGAACCCTTAATGTGAACAATATGTGGCTCTATGCCATCAACCTTGAATACTGAAAAAAGGAAAAATTGCACTCCTGTAAAAGAACTCGAAATGGCAAAAACCTACAGTCCTCTATTTATACTGTTAGTTTTGATAAAAGAGGAAATAGTGCTGCAAGATATTTGATTGGTTAAAAAAATACGACGGGTATCACCCTTGGAGATCAAGAAGGCTCCAGTTGAGAAACATTAAGGGTCCTTTATAAAAAGGCAATGTGCAGTATTGTGGCTCTGTGCAACAGATCCAATAAGAGTACTTAAGCAACAAAAAAGTAAGGTATGTGCACCCGCTAGGGTTGGGAAACTAACCGATATTTCTTGTGTTTGAGAAGCTATAGTCTTCTTTATAGACTTGGAGTCCTGCGAGACTAAATTAAGTACAAGGGATTAAACGTATTTGAAAAAACATAAAAGGGGACTCTGGCGATAATTGAACTTGTAGGTAAATTTCTGGAGAATGGTACCAGAATGAGATTTACTACATAAATTTAGATGTGCAGAGTATCCTTATTGGTTGGTAATTTAACAGATAACTACAATGTCAAGAATATGGACTGCGATGTAAATCTTAATGTGCTTGAGGGATGAAACGAGTATTGCATGACGGTTCGTTTTAATCATCTTTTTGAGGAGGGCATACATCTCAAGGTGCTGGCTGCAGGAGGAACTAAATGATTAATCACTGCCATGGCATTGCTCAAGGTATAATATAATTCTTTGAGTAATTAAAGGGAAGTTAGAGAATGGTATATTATGTTTTGGAGCGTGAGAAAGGGAATGGTAAGTGCTGCGGGTTTTACACACAATTAAATATAACTTTCTATTTGGTTCATTTACATGCATTTCATTAAATCACAGGCGGCCTTATTTTGGGTATGGGAGGAAGGATCTTCTAATAAGACATAACATTAATAAAACCACTAAAAGGATTAGATATTTTTGGTGCAACACTTATTGATACGGTGTGATAGAAAACACAAGATTGTGGTTGAGGGGAGTATATGAATGTAGACTACTAGATGTTTTTGCGGGGGTCTGTTTTCAATAAGGTTTTAAAAATATTATTCTAATGAGGATGTGTAAAGAAATTTTGTGCAGATTTATTTGAAATCATGAACTTTCTGTAATGCATATAAAATTGATTTATGGATATGAAAATAAAAAGATGATTTTTTTTATATTCATGTGTGTTGTTGTCGCAAAGTGCATTGGGGAATAATGTTGAATTCATACATGGGCACAGGGGTTTTCTCTAGGTATGGTGATTATATCCACATTCCCTGTCCATAAAATATAAGTTAGGGTGACCTTTCCATGAATGTAGTTTTTCCTCACGCACCACACCCCCTTCATTCACAGATCGATCCACGTTCCCTGAATTCATTCCAGAAACTGCACTTTCCTCATCCACTCAAACTTTCTCTTACCCCTTCTAAACCTCCTGGTGTGGCTGCACTTTCCTTGAATCTTTACTTTTGACTAATCTAGTCATATGCCAGACTCTGCCATCACTCAGCTTAGAAGAATTCCTCTAGACCTCCAACAATTCCAATGGTTGTACACTATCCCCCTTCTGTACTTTTCGGTGTTTTCACATGAACCATATTGCTCTTCTCCAGATTCATCTCTTTCATACATATGCCTCTTATCATAGAATTTTTTTGTCAATGTCCTGAGCCCTCCTGATATTTGCCTTCACTACTTCGGAAGACCACACCGCCTGCCTGGCTTCTCACATCCAACCTAAATTATACTTTATAAGTAAAATTCATGTCTCATTGAGAATCGTGCTATCCTGGGGTGGTTTAAAACAATTCATCCATGGTCAAGAGATTAGTAAGTGGTAGATGATGCAGGTCCACAGACCCCAGGGTCCACAGATCGCTCTCCTTGATTCTTCCCTTCAGGGTGCCCTTACAGACTCATAAGACATATGCTGCACCTGGCTACTCCTGGACAGACTCCCTTCCTGCAGGGTTTCCTCTCTCAGCAGGCCTCTTGGTGCTTCAGGACAGTTACCTAGCTGTTCCAGAGAGGTACATAGTTTATCCAGCTCTTCCTGCTTTCTCTGGGAAGCTGACTTCCAGCAGACATCAGTTTTGGTTGCAAAGAAGTATTCTGAGTGCTCTGCAGAGTACTCACTTCCTTGGTCATAGATGGCTTGGCACAGTAACCACAAGTGGATTAATAGGGTCCCATTTTTATAAACCAAGATGAGATAATGTCCTCTTCAAGCTGGTGTCTGGGCTCAGCTGTTATATGCAGTGATGTTTTTCACATTCGGGCACTCTCCAGCATGCAGAACCCACAGCAGAGGCATAAAGAGGTTTCTGCACCTGCTTGTCAGCCAACAGAATGTCAATCAGAGAATTACAGAAGGCAAGACCTCGTCTAAGAATTCCCCATACCTTGCACAACAGAATCTGCAATCTAACCCCTCACCCCTAAGATTCACCAAATGGCAGCATTCAGGAAGACTAATCAGCAGCTCCTTGCCAAGCAAAAGGCCCAAAAGAAATTCTAAAGAAGCCCTATCCCCACTTCCCTCATTTCAGTGTCTAGGCTTCATCCAGCTTCATGAAAGTCAGCAAAACAACTCTGCCTCTAACTTGAGCAAAGGCCTGGCCTAGGTTATCCAAATCAGATCCCAAAGGCCTCCATTACTCTGGCTCACTCACACACCATGCATGTACCATGCACTTCATACACACACGCGCAATATACACACAGGATGTTAGCACTAAGAACTGGCAAAGCGCACAGAGTGAAACTTTACATGAATGGGTCAGTAGGTCGTCACTCCAGGTACGGGTCAGGTTGAAGTCGGAAACTAAGGGCAGGGGAACATGACTGCATACCATGCTGGGGTAATTGCCATCTCCACAAATGAAAAGTTGAGAAACACTTTACCAATAAATAAACCTCAATTTACTATATGTCAACAACAGGAAAAATTAGATTCTGCTCTTGGGCCCAGTGAGTCACAATTTAGGTGTTTTGTATAACCAGAACCCTCTCTTCAAACATCAAGTAAATGCAGGCATGATAAGTTATTATATAGAATACTACTCTTCTGATGTTGCCACGCAACAGAAAACTGACCAAGTTCTCACAGTGATCACGGCTTGGCTACTGCAATGCCCTTTTGTGGGGCTGACAAAAATAGACCTTTGAAAACTTTAAATGGACCAATCCTATGCAGCCCATCTTAAACAGAATACAAAACACTATGATCACATCACCCACTCAAACTCTTCAGTTGTTACTCATCAATGGAATAATTTCTGTTAGGTATAAAAACAAGGCAATCTTCCAAGAATTTCCCAGTCTCATCAAACCATTAGAAATGTAAGGGCAGTAAGCCTTAATCTTCTTGTAAACCAGCCTTGCCATTACAAACAATTCCACTCCAAACACAGCACATATGGACGGACTACTGAAAAAATGCTATACGAGGCCTAGCAGGAAGTGAAGAGCATTTACTGCTCAGGCTACCATTATAATTTCACTGTCTTGTAATCCTTTCCAGACACTAACTTATCAGCATATTTGGCCAGATGCATAAGTCCGTGGTGGGGATGTCTGACCTTAATACGGTTTCAGAGGGGCTCATTATGATGGCGGAAGGACAGCCGGGCCGGCGGTCCTTCAGCCATCACTGAGCATTTTACCCACTGCCAAATTAGGATGGCGGTGGGTATCGCGGCGGACGCAAAGTCCATCTGCTGCTTTTCCGCCGAAGGGCAATCGAACCGATTGCCTGGCGGACGGAAAAGGGCCATTAATATGGTGGTGGTGCTTAGCAGGCACCGTCCGCCATATTATGATGTGCCCTGGAAGAGGCCTTTCCATGGCGGCGCTGGGGTACATTCCCACTGGGGTACATTCCCATGCACAAGGTGGCAGGCACCGCATGGTGCCTGCCACGTTGTGCATGGGAATGCACATCGTGGCATTTTGGCATTGCGAACGGTGCTGCCAGCAGCACCGCCCGCAATTTATAAGGCCAGGATGCGCCCGCCATACCTGCGGGCGCATCCTAATTGGGCTAGTGGGACCGTTGCACGTCTGGCGGGCGGTCCCATCACCGCTATGATGGCGGGCATCATAATGAGCCCCAAAGATACTGTTTTTCTTTATTATCATTGAAAAAAATATTGTGATGTTCAGAATATTGTGGGACGTAATATCGCACATATTGTTTCTTTTTACTATGTTAAAAGTATAAGTATTTAATAACGTTCTATATAATATTATAAAAATGGGATTTCTAACAAAGTTTTAGTAGCTTAGGGCCTCCTTACGATGGGGGAGGGTCTGCCACCTCCAGCCGTGCGGTGGCGGGCCCTCCGCCATCGAACTGTTATTGTCCCCCTCCATATATCGATGGGGAAAGCGAAGCGGTCGCAAAGACCGCCCGCCACGGTTCCGCAAGGCGGTCCTTTTCCGACCGCCTTGCGGAACGAAAACATAGGCCAACATTGCGGCGGTGCCTGCAGGGATTACGATATCCCTTTCCGCCGGTCTTTTCGCAGCAGTCAACCCGCCATGAAAAGACAGGCGGAAACGGATTCGGGGGCCTGTAGCGGGCCCCCTTCATCCTTGGGCCAAGTGCACTGGGAGGCACCTATGGTGCCCCCCTCATATCCCTACACCATGTGGAAGGCACCGCAAGGTGCCTGCCACATAGTGCAGGGATATGAAAGTGCCTTCGTATTTGCATTGTGGCGGGGGCTGCTGAACGCATCCCTGCCACAATGCAAAGTATGGGCGATGCGACCGCCACCGTGGCGGTCGCATCGTAATCAAGGTTGCAGGACCACCGCCTTACAGACAGGCGGTCCCAGTCCCCGCTACAAGTCCGCCCGCCATCGTAATGAGGACCTTAGTGTTATAGTTAGTTATTTGTAATTGTTTTTGTTTTGGTTTGGTAATATATTTAAAGACTTATTTATTTTCTTTGACTTGTTGTTGAAATCTTGGATTTGTAGGTGACTAGAGTCAGAAGTGAATAAAATATGTATGTTATATTTAGTAAGTTGGTAATCTTTATTAAAATGTTAATTAGTTATATAAATCAATTCACTCATTTTAATAATATTTGTGTATGTGTTTATGCACATAATTTATTTTATTAATTAGTATTTTTGGGATGTTTGTGTGTATTATTTTATATATCAAATTAATCGAATTTTAAAAACTTTCTGGGTTTCTTTTTGGTGGATTGTTGGGTTTACTAGGGAGCAGGGCGGGAAGTGTGTTAAATATATTTATACATTTTTAATTAGTTTAATAATTATGTAAATTACATTTTTTAAATGTTTAGAACTATTTAGCTGTTTTGAAAATTCTAAAACAGTGATTTATCTGTTAATCAATATTTTAATTATATTGTGTTTTATTATGTAATCCATTTTAATAATTGTTGTTTACTTTTTTGGTGCACTATTGTGTTTGACTGGAACTAGGGATGAAAGTGTTAAACATATTGCTATTTATTTTAAAAAGTATTAATTAGTGAAAATGTTTCTTAATTTTGTGAATTATGAGATTTTATATTAAGGTTATATGTATTTTTGTTTATCTGGTGACAGTTTCTAATTTATATTTTTTAATTAAGTAGTATTTTTAGTTTTAATTGTTTTTATGTTTTGTCCAATTATTTATACGTATTATTTCTTTCTTTAAGGGTATGCTTGCATTGATATTTTTATATTTTTTTTATGTTGTGAATTTTAATTATATTTTTCATGTATAATGTATGGTCATTTAAAATAATATATTGTGTTTGATATGATTGTGGAAATGCATTTTAAATATTTTTATGTTTAGTTAGTTCCATTGCATATATTATGTTTTTCTGATTGTGATTAATAAAAGGAATTCGAATGTTTTCTACTGCTGGTCAGGTTGGCTTAGGAATAGTGAGTATCATCTCATCAAATTTCAACATTTTCCTTGCTGTTGCTCAAATTGGAGTAGGATTAATAAAGCTGACCCTCCAAACTGCAATATTTTCTCTCAAGTTGCTCTATCTGGAGTGGGAATAATAAACTTGACTCCTCCAAAGTACAACACTTTATCCAATTTTGTTAAGTTTGGAGTGGGAACAGTACATCTGATGTCTTCCAAAGTCCAACACCCTCACTACTCTTGCTCAGATTGAAGTGGGAATAGTAAATTTGATTTTCTTTCATGTATTTTTGTATTTGAATGGAGTTATAACGGAATGTTTGTATTTTTATGTTTTAATGTTTATTATATTAAAGTTCAGTTTTAAATATTTCCCCCTTGAATCCAAGTTGTACCTATATTTATGCATGTTTGTTAGATTTTATTTATAGTAGTATTTGTGACGATTGTTTATTTTGAGTCGTTTTGTAATTGTTTGTAGTACTTTTAGATTTCTTTTTGTGATTCAAGTAAATCAATTTTAAAGCATATATTTATTTTATATTTTTAATTTATATTGCATTTTTTGTTTTATGATGTAATAATTAGATTTTATAACAATGTGTTTCTAAATTATGAAGTATGTTTATATAATGTGGTTTTTATAAAAAGCAAATTATTAGTGTATTTGTATTTCATTAAATGTTTATTTTATATTTATATTAATTGTTCTTTATTTTTAAGTTTTAAATGATTTCTAAATTTTTATGTTCTTTTTAAGTTATTAAAAAGTTAATTTATATATCTTTTTAAAGTATAAAGTGAAAAACTTTTAAGTGTATGCACTTATCTATGTAGCATCAACATTTTTATGCATTTTTTTGTAGTCGATATTTCTGTATTTTACACAGTAAGCATGTCGAGTCACTATTTATGTTCTCTATATTTTTTTCTGCAGTTTTTTTGACCTCCATATTATGTCACAGAATCAAGGCCAGGTGCTCTATTCTGGTGCTATGTCCTCAGATGGGGATTGGGTGGGGGGGGGGGGGAGGAGGAGGAGGGGGGGGGGGTGTGTGTGTGTGTGTGTGTGTGTGTGTGTGTGTGTGTGTGTGTGTGTGTGTGTGTGTGTGTGTGTGTGTGTGTGTGTGTGTGTGTGTGTGTGTGTGTGTGTGTGTGTGTGTGTGTGTGTGTGTGTGTGTGTGTGTGTGTGTGTGTGTGTGTGTGTGTGTGTGTGTGTGTGTGTGTGTGTGTGTGTGTGTGTGTGTGTGTGTGTGTGTGTTTGTTTTCCCATGTAGTAATGAGAGTAGACCATGGTGCTCTAGCAACTAATGCCAGTCTGCCTGGTTGTTGAGCCATGTCTGTCACCAAAAAGCCTGTTAGGTAGGATTAAAAGGGAGGTATAATATTATAAGTTAGTGTCTGGGGTCCCAAAACCTCTCTCATTCTATCTCGGTACACTTGGACAAGGAATCTTGTGTGGCACGGCCATTCCACAGGAATTTACTAAATAGAGATCATAGGTTCTGAAAGAATTGGGGCGCAAAAAGAAAAGGGTAATTTTATAGACTATACAAAAATCAGGGAGGCACAATCATTTTAAACAGCGCACTTGGCCCCATGATGGTTAATGGCAAGGAACCTCATCCCATCAACTCCTGCCTCGTACGCCTAAGCAATGGGGTGATGTTCAAGTTCTAAGCCCTATTTATGTCTCTTGTTACCCACAGACCCAGATATTTAAAATGACCAACCACCACTTTGATGGGAGTCTGTTGTAGGCACGGTGGTGAGTCTCCTAGTATTGGCACGTATCACAATTAACTTCAACGCCAGATGCTTTGCCATATTTTCGAAACCTCAGAACCAGCCTAGAATGAGAAGTATTAGGTTGGACATACAGCAGCAGGTCATTTGCATATAACAACAGCCTGGCCTTTTGATCATTCCTTCAGGGAAAACTCATCAGTTGTGCATCGCAGTGTAGCCACTCTGCCTTTGGTTCCAATACCAGCACAAACGAGTGAGGAGAGTAGGCACCAGGGCTCGAGTCGAGGGTAGACGCCGTGTACCCACTATCTTCAGAGGGTAGAGGCCTTCTACCCTGCTGCAAAGCTAGCCACTTTCAGCAGAGTGCCACGTTCTTTTCCTACTTCTTCCGGAATTCACAGAAATATGCTGAACTCTTTCTGGTGTACTTTTCTGACACCGGGACACTTTCAGCAGCGCCTGCACATTGTCTGCTTTTGTTCCGAGAAGCAAGGTGCAGGCAGGAAAGGGCTTATCAGATTCCAGCTTCGCCCATAACAAAAGCAGGAGTTAAGTGGCCATTAGGCCTCTTTTTGTAGGAGTATCCTGGCTGGAAGCTATCTGGAGCCTCACACCTAAATGAAATGAAGGAGAAACAAAGGCTCACATCTTATCACTTTGCAGGTACTTAAGAGAGAAATGCTTTTGATTTTGTTTAGTCCCTGTATATAAGAGATATACATACACTGTAAGAATGTCAGATGTGCTGCCCCAGTATTTACACAAATAACAATTTAAACCACGTTTTTGTTTAATTTTCTATAGTGCTTTTGCACTACTCATCCCAATGCAGTGTCAGAGCGCTTCAGAGTATACACTGGCAACAAATCATGTGTGTACATCAATATTAAGGATGTGTTAGATAAGACAGTGAGCTTCATAATGTGTAGGAGCCACGTCCTTCATACCTCACTGTGCTACATTAGAAGGATTACAGTTTATGAACTGCAAGTAACAAAAGTATCTGTCTTAAAAGCATTAACCCATTTGCATAAAATAAAATTATGTTATCTGCGTCTTAAATAATGTGCTTTGCAGGAGACATATTAATCCTCTATGCTACTTTGATGCAAAACTAGGACTTAGGCAAACACAGATCCCTCCAGCAAATAAGTTATCCTCCAGAGTTATCTTATCATCATCATTTCCAGAGATTTAGCTGGCACACAATGATCTCTGCAGCAGATGCCTAAACCCCATTACAAATTTTAAAAACATACATTGCAACCAATGAAGCAGAACAGATTTACTGTTATGTTTCTACTCATTGCCACTTTCTTTGCAGCAGGGTTTAAAAAAAATAAATGTGTAAGTTGAGTTTGGGATTTTGACACAACCCCAATGCAAAAATCGAATTTGTTAAATATTGTAATGCGCTCAAATGTACTCATGATAGACCTGCTAAACATATGTGAGGTCTTAAGATCTGATGTCACTTCCTCCAAGGTCATGGGCTGTGATGCCACTTCCTATGATGCCACATGCGATGTTACTTCTGGTGACGTCACTCGCGGTGATGTCACGCATGGTGATTTCACGCCCATTATTCCTGACTTGGTGAGTACCCCCAATGCTTATTTTAGGACTTGAGCCCTGGTGTGCACCGCTGAGGAGTACCACGTTTTATTACAAAGGGTAGGAAAAGTACTCTGTTCACTGTAACTGGAGCCCAGGGAGCAGTATAAAACAGTCACATACTTGCGAAAAAGTGGGTCTAAAGACATCTTTTGGAACACTTGATGTAGGAAAAGCCAGTGTGCTGTATTTTGTTCAAAATCCACTGACAGGAAGGCAGCTTCACCTAGTATTTCCGCAAAAGGCTGTCACCTCATTTCATAGATTGATAACCAATATTTAACTACTGAATTAACCACTAACCTTGGGTTCTGGATTAGCGCACTACTCTCCGTAAAGTGCTTCAACACCTCATCAGGGGTAGTAAGCATTGTATAAGTACTATTACAGTTGCTTGTTGAATCTTCTGAACGGAGCTGGGGAGAGCCAGGTCCTGCCTGTCAAGTTCTGATAATGTGTCAATACTTCACTAACAAACAGGAGACGACCCAGGGCATCTTTTTGTATGATGGACAGCGCTAAGGAATGGGTTTCCCAAAGCAGTATGGCGACCCCTCTAGAGTGCAGAGTGAACCCCGAGTGGTAAAGCCTTGTGTACATGTGGCAGCCCTGAAAGTCAACATTGGTACAGGGAGGCAGGATTAAGGTGTTTGGTGCATGCGTTTTGAAGTATTGCATTACCGCCCTGTTTGATTTTATGATTTAGACTGTTCACATTCCAGGCTATGATACAGAAGTGCATGGGGGCTACATTGAACAATGCATTGTCTGGGATGCCCATGATATGTGTGCTAATTTCAAAGCAGAATTAAACATCAGAACATATTCTACTGCTCCTGCACTCAAGAGTGTGGGCTCTGTGGGGATTTCCCTGTGTCACCGTCTCTGTTTCTTCCAATCTGGATCTGGTGCCATGCATCAGTCTACAGGTCAATAGTGATTTAGAACTTGCCTGCAGTGATGTGATCATAAAGCCAAAAAAAGAAGCCCCACCAACCAAAAACAAACATAACAGTGCACAATCCCCTCAATAACCCTAACTCGCCATTCGTACACATCTACTCATGAAGCATCTGTTACCCTTAAAATCAATTAACTTTTAAGTCTTAACAGTAGTGTTCATTGGGGGTGTGTAAGGAGTCCACGTGCGGTGATCCCCATCTGCAGAGCTGGTCAAAATTCAATTTAACCAAGACCATGCACCGATTAGTTTACCTAGTCTGATCTGGTATTTGGCCAAAGAATAGTGATCAGTAGGTCTAGGGTGTTATTAGCGGGCATTGCTTAGCCAAGAGCCTACAACCATGAAAAGGGACTGGTTAACTTGCAGAAATGGAACACTGACCACCCTGATCGGAAACTTCCTTGAGTCCAGGGTCAGTCAACTACCTGGGTAGTCTTCTGCAGAGTTGCTTGCTTCCTCACAAATGCTGTGTTGGGAGGGGCTTCCCTTCCTTTCTCCTTGACAATGCTGAGTGCTCTTCCACCTGTTGGATTGAAGTTGTGTCAATGCTGCAAAGGACTTGGGATTAGGACATTCAGTTAGACCTTTCAGAGTCATTCTCTCTTCGACACAGTCCCTTGCGGCTTCGGGTGAATCAAAAAAGGTTTTTTCTCTGTAGCTGACCTATTTTCTGCTTAACTGTCAGAAACTGTCTTCACTGCTGCTGCCTCAAGTGCTTATAACCTGTAAATATCATTATTATCAGTTGGCTGAAAAGCACTGTCTCTCTGGTGCATGCTTCCTTCAATATGATGTCTCCATCTTTGCAGTTAAGGAGGCGCACGTTAATATGCCTCGGTGGGGCACCGGGATTAAAACCAGTGAGGAACAGTTACATGTTTGAGTCCTCCACATTTTCTGGGATACCCACTATCCGGACGTTATTTCTCCAGGCTCTCCATGCGACCTCTTCCACTCTCTACTCCGGGCACTCTCCAATAGTCAGGAAAGTGATACTTGTTTGGTCTGTGTATTGTCTTCCATTGTCAATATACGTGTCTCTGCTTCTATGAAGCTTTCCAGAGTCATGCACAGATCATGTCGTAGGAGTGGCACATCAACACAGATCTCCTCCATTTGCCCTCTAATGGTGTCCTAGTGTCTTTGATGATTTGTAGGATCATTTTTGTGGAAAATGTCAGACTGTTTGTGCCCATCACAGGAAGTACTTCTAGCACCCTTGCCCTGTGTCGCTTTGTGATATTGTTCTGTTTTTACTTGGAATTGGTGCATAGCTTTGTCCTTAACCAAGATGTAATTCCCCAACACCCCGTAAGGTGGTAGCAATAGCAGTAGGTATACCCCCAACCAAGAGGCGCACTGAGGATCAGCACCACCACTAAGATGCCCAAGACATGGGGCCAGTGTATCCAGACAATGTCTGTGGCAGTACAATCCCTTTTTTTCCTTAGGTAAGGCAAGCAATGTCTATCAGAAGGCTTTTATCTTCCTGCTATTCTTGATTCAGCACGACCCAAAACATAAAAACAGGGGGAAAAGTCCTAGGTCACTGGGCCGGCATCCTGTCAATAAAGAACAGTGCTTTTGCTGCCACTCCGCGCTCTCAGCTGAGGCTGCCTTTCTGTTGGACCCCCACACAGGGCCTCTGCACACAGAAGGGCAATCAACAGTGGTAGACTCTGTTCCTGTGAAAGAAAGGGCTAGAGAGGAAATCTGCATCTGATAATTAGCTTGTCACACTGCACATGAGCTCAGACTGCCCAGGCCCACTGGGACAAAGTAGGGAGGCCATACTGCTGCAGTAACACAGGATGTGTTTTGGTGGGAAGGGATCAAGCAGTGGTGTAAGCTAGGGGTGCAGCTGAGGCACTCGGAGGAGCTCTTACCAAAGAAAACTTTAAGCTATCATTTTAGATTGCCCCAGAATGCTGTGCAGGAGGGTTGTAACATGGGTTGCAATGTTATACCGTTCCTACTGATCTAGTAGGACTGTGTATTAAGAACAACAACAACATAATACAGAGACTGAGTCTTCTTATATAATCAGTAAATGTTGGTCTGTTTGGCTAGCTCACAGTACCGCATCTAAACTCCTAAACCTACAGAGTTATAGATGTCAGTAACCTAAAACATGATTCTAAAATTCCCAAGGAAATCGTGGTAATAGATATAACCCTTTCATTTCTCAGTCTTGCATGCCCAAAGTGTTCACAAAGAAAAGATACAATACTGCATTTGCAAAAGTTTATTGAAAAGTTCTGATCTTTGCAAATAAAATATAAACAGCGATTGTAAGAAAGATAAGACATTATTGTAATAACCGTTATTAGAATAGTGAAAAACACAATTCAATCATGGTAATTGTTAATAATGTTGATAAGTTACTCCTATCTATTGCTAGCCTCTATGCTAAAGAGAGCATATTGGGAGTACCCATCTGCCAGGCCTGTTGGAATGACCTGACACCCATACCTTGGTACTGTATGTTAGGTAGCCAGGGTTAGTGCATCCACAGATGCACCTCCGACTGAGTGTACAGCTATCTTCCTTCTCGGGATGAAGGTTAGGGACAGCAGGACAGCATCTTACAGCAGCGTCCCCTTATAAATCCAGCAGGAAGTGCATCTCTCACTGACTTCAGCATAGGCACGGTTTAAATAACAAAACGGCAAGCTAATTACACTGTGTCTAAGGGGCCGGGCAGCTTTTTAATTAGACTAAAGCAGAAGAGTCATCGCCTTAAGAACCCAGAAAATAAAACAATGTCTCACGTTCTGAAGTTGTGCAACCCTGGCACTAAATGTGCAGACTACAGGGCGACAATATCTATCAGTAATAAATACATTTAAGGGCTATTCTCACAATAAGAAAACGTGCAAACCACCATTAGAAAATGAGACTAAGTTAAAATGAGAAACTAAAATGGAAGCTAAATGCAAGCCGCAAAACAGAGGGATAAGGTGGTATCCTAGGATTGGCCAGGGGTGCCTGGCCCCTAAATCTTTCCAGCCCACATAAAAACCCATGCACAAGGGAGAGACATATGAGAGGACTCTAGACCTACGAGCACTGATGGCGAAAGGATGCCCAGCTGGAAAGACAAGCCATTGGATGCCCTTCAACAATGGACAAAGGAATTTGATTCAAGCTGACCCCCAGGAATAGGATGGGTCTCTCCAGGGCCAGAGGTGCTGGCCACTTTACGCCCCCTAAAGACCATTTGTGGGAAGGACCTGGACTTCACTGCCAAGCAGGTTCCTTTCAAGATGCCAGGAAGCTCTGGGGCTGGTGTTCTGCTGGCTAGTTGCGAAGGGGCTGAGCACGATGCCCCCACCAGCAGCAGGGGAGCACCAGGACCCAGGCAGAGGACAGGTCTGGCGCAGGGAGCCCGAAAATCCAGCTCCCATAAAATGCACCCTTTAAGAGGCCAGGCTTGAAAACAATGCCCCTGTTTGCTAGGCCTAGCCACCAAGATCAAAACAAGCCCAAGATGTAGCATATCAGCTCAATGGAGCCAGAGATATGTCTATTTGACGTTTTGCCTTTTAAAAAAACAAAAACTAAGGAAAACAGGTGCCTAGCTGTGTGCAGTATTTCACCAAATTACCCCAAGGGGCCAAGGCCCCGGGGTTGCCACATCTTTGTTTATATTTATTTTGAAGGGGAGGAGACATGCACGGGGACCCCTTCCAGAACCAACTTTTGGCACTGGGGACCCAATCCCTTGTGGCCCAGAGCAAGGATGTTCGGGGGACCCCATTACAAAGAAATGGCAGAGGGCTAGCGCACTGTATTAAGGTACCGGTGACCACTTTCCTCAGGACTTGACGAGGCAGTGTGTGCCGCTGCACTGACTTGTGCCACCTCCTCGTGTCAATGGCAGGGGGCGCAGGGGAGGCCCAACATTGCAACAACCTGCCCACGAGGACATGGGCAGGAGAATTTGCTCACTGGCTCCCGTATCTGCATTGGACAACGCCTGCCAGGCAGGGAGTGGGCTAAGGCACCAGGCTCCAATCGCTGCCCCTAAAAAAAAAACAAAAAGAGAAAGGCACGCAGTGCCCCTGATGAAAAGGAAAGGACACTCCAGGATTTTTTTTTTAAATGGGGGTGACAAAAGGAATAATACTCCATCACGAGGGATCAGGCTAAGAGCAGCTTTCTGTTCCTTTGATATGCAGTGCTCTGGACGAGGAGTGCCCCATAATGACCCGCGAGTGGGCTAAATTTGCATACTGTTTTTCTGTGGTGCCACATCAACGCCTTTTACAACTGTTGTAGGGGGCTGCAGGGAGTGCAGCAACTGCCCTCCCCCACTCCCCCGAAGGGTTTTTGGAAATTTCAACTTATCTCTCCCAGGAAATTGAATCCCTGACCCCAGGAGAGGGTTACCTTCTTATTGAAACAGTCCCAGATCTCGAGCTTTTGCTTGGGGGCTCTGAAGTGCGGGGTCCCTTAGTATTTGATCTAACGGCTAAAGAATGTGGCATGTAGAAAGTGAAGAAAGGCTCTGACACACCTTTTCAAATTGAAATGCTTTATTAATAGTATTACTGATGAACACTGCAATGCTTTATAATTAGGGCTCCCAGTTTTATGGTACTTATTTTTTCAACATTTCCGTCTGGATTTATCCAAATTTTGTTTTGCTCATTTTTTCTGTATTTATTCATGTTTATTTTGTGTTTACTGTATAAATGAAGCTGCAATCGGTATTTTTCAACATTTGTTAATGATAAATGTATACAAGCATTTGAATGTGCTAAAGGTTTCAGCGATATACAGTGCAATAGCGTTCTCTGAGAACACTAGCATTGTAGAATAGCATCAATAACTGTAGATCAGCACTTGATTAAGCTTAATTAAGAAATCTATTGTCTTTTTTCATCTCCCCCACTTCTCAATCCGTACAGCTACTGACCTGGCCCTCATGAATTTCAGTAGAAAAAAAATCAACCAAAGAAGGCCTATTTTTAAAAAAATATTTTTCTGTATTTAAAAATAAATTTAGACATGAAAATAAATAGTCTTCTGTCTGTATTCATCTGTAGAAATCAGTAAAAACAGAAAACTGGGAGCCCTATTTATAATGAATGCATTTGGATTTAGGTATTGCACTATTGGTTTAAATGGTGTTGTAAGGGTGAACTATAACATGTGGACACCTTAACAAAGCCAGTCAGCCTGCCTTATTTAAAATGACACCCCCTTATCTTGTAATGACGCATCTGGTATAGTTGTGGATATTGTGATTATGGTGTTCCGGACCCACCAGAGGTGTAATGTGATATGAGGGTATCACCAAAGGTATTTCCATCTACCTGATATACATGTTTGTATTTTAATTTGTAGCATTTAGTAGTGTTTATGTAATAAAGGTACTTTTTTTTTTTTAAACACTGACTGGACAATATGTATTAATTTATTGAGTCGTGTTGTTGTGCTCCAGTTAACTGGAAATGCTAGCCCTCACCACCTCCCCGGAGTAGACCTTGGACTGCTCTGCTTCACTCCCCTGAGCGTCTCAAGTGCTACAATGAGGTACTTGGTTCCCAGTAATAAGACAATTGCAGACCAATTACTCACATCCTTCGCAGTTTATAACTCAATTTCTTACAATAGCCCAGTTGACACGGATCTTGAGATTATCCTACTGAATTTTAGAGAATCAAGCCAGGGACCGGAGAGTAAGGTGTGGAGAATTTCGTTAGCTCATATGGTGAGAGCCACCAAGAGACTAACTGGTGCACAATGGAAAAGAGTTGTGAACCCTTCTCTGGTACAATGGATCCACCATCTTTGTCAGAGTCAAGCACCAGAAAAGCTCACCTGTGAGCTGCACCAACGATGGAACACACAAGGTACATGCTTCGACAACATATGGTGCGGCGTTCATTAGCCATCTGACCGAACTGAGTCATGTGAGGGACTTCCCGCACAGCTTCAGAGCACTCAAGCTATCTGAGTGACGAGGATACTTTGACAAGACGCAATCAATGTCATCTGCCGGATAGCCACATTCCTCACGCTTTAGCAAGTGAAGATACAAGGAATTTACTGGGAGACGAGAGGGTGGGGCGTTCTCTTTGGATCTTCATATTTTTGTCTCAGTGTAGAGGCTTGGGTTTTTGTTTTTACAGTTAATGATCATGCAACGTAGTAAGCACTTAATTGACATAATGGTTTTATTCAGCAGATGGACACTGTGTTTTAAATGCTACTTGTGCAGACGTTATGCATCTTCAAAACTCAAAATAAAAATGTTAAACAGAAATAAAAATGCAAGTATTACTAATTTTGGGAATCCAGAGTACCCAAACGTATGTACTATCTTTACTACAGTACACACATCCAAAGTCAATAAACGTTTCCTGTATCGTAGTCTGTTTGCTGATAAGATAGCAATAAGTTAATTGAAAAATGCTCTGTGGTCTAATTGAAACAAAGAGGTGGAAATATATTCTTAAACATGCAGTTTAAATGTCTGCCTCTACGAAAAAGACCCAGTAGTTCATGCTGTACAGGTTGAATAAATACACTGGACTGGGTTGCTAAATCATTGCAGAAAGATTTCCACCTTACTTTGACTGCAGTGCTCCAGGATTTCACCCACATTTCCTGATCGAACGTCATTGTGATGGATTAATGGAATTGTCGCTGGTTACTCGAATGTTTACAATCTCCGAGCACGATTGCCTCTAGAGAGAGAGTCTGGAAATATGCAGTTGCACCAATCCTGAAACCCCGGTAGTAAGGATGCTATGATGGAGATTACAATATTTACTTCAATAAGCCACATACTTAGACTGTACTGTTTTCAGTGTTTATTTTTTGTTGAATTCAGTGGTGTTTGCTCCGTTTTTTCCAACCCATTAGAAATCAGTTCATATTAGTGTTAATTCGGCTGCCTAACTGCCAAAATAGACAAAAACTGTGTTTTTCCACCATTTACGCAGCATGTTTTTTGCAGTGATTGTTATAAAGCACACATTTAATTTAAAGGAGACGTAAAGCAGGATATGTAGTGTCTTCTCATTAGCAGTGTGTTTGTTTTAAGCATAGAAAGTCTGTGCATTGCATTCACTCATATCGCAATACCCTCTCTCACATTTCATTACATTCTGTCAGGATTCTGGTCTAATTTAAACAAAAGTCTAAAGACAGAAAGCTTGATTTAATGTATGGTGGTCTTTACTCTGCCCGTCAGGGTGGCACACAGTCGCGGTCCGTGTAGGAGTGCCGGCCGGGCGGTGACGTGGGGCGGGGGAGGGGCAGGGTGGGGGGTAGCAAAGTACGGATTACGGACCAATACAGGTAAGTAAACATTTAAATCAATAAAACGAATTTCGTTGCGCGCACTGCATCGCATTTGACGATGCAGTACAGACCAATACAGGTAAGTAAACATTTAAATCAATAAAACGAATTTCGTTGCGCGCACTGCATCGCATTTGACGATGCAGTGCGCGCAACGAAATTCGTTTTATTGATTTAAATGTTTACTTACCTGTATTGGTCCGTAATCCGTACTTTGCTACCCCCCACCCTGCCCCTCCCCCGCCCCACGTCACCGCCCGGCCGGCACTCCTACACGGACCGCGACTGGTGGCACAGGACATTACATGTGCCATCCTGATGGGCACAGGACCTCCATATTTGGAGTCACCTCCAGCCCACCGGTGATCTCTGTGCCTTCAGAGGAACTACTATTACAGTACATTGGTTTCTCTGCAACCTTTCAAGTGGCTGTGCACCAAGCTTTTTTTGCCTTTCATAAACAAACTCCCAAAGCTGGAGTTTATTTCTCAAAATATACAAAAAATTAGACCCCATCCCCCACACAATGGGAGACGCATCTCAAGGGGTGGGGGGAGGGCATTATTTATTTTCTATCTGTGACTGTCAGGTTTTTTCCAGGCAGTGATGGATTGGGGAAAAAAAAAAAGACATCAGATCATCCATTCGAAATAGGGCGAGCAGTCGGATGTCCTTACTCTGACAGCCACTACCCCCACCCAAGTTGTTGGAGTATGTTTTCCAATGGCAGAGCCAGCGGGTACACCGCCCTCTGAAAACTGAAGGTCTGCATGACTCAGAATAAAGCGGAGGGCCTGAGGGTACTCCATCATGTTTGTGACCAAGTGCCCAGTCCGCCAAACCTCAATTTAGGTACTTAAGCTATAATATGAAAGCAGATGAATCTCTAGAGGTGTGCATGCAAAAGGAACATATCTGATTTTTCACTTTTCGTTTTATGAAATGCAGTAAAAATACATATGAACTCAAAGCATTTCAAATAAAAGATCTCTCCTGAATAACCCTGATCAGCACATATAATCCCTGCAAACGCCACACAGTGTCTATTTACACCAGTCCCCGCCACTACAAGCATCGTGCGTACTCCCAGCAGTCACTAGTCACACTCTAGCCAGAACTTCACAATCTGTAACAACAAGGGTTGGACAAAGAATTCAATTTGCGCTCTACCGCAGTTTCCCTCCGGCCCAGCAGTCCAAAGGCCGCTCCTTACCGGAGACAATCGAGGCTCATGACAGGTGTTCTCTGGAGGTGGTTCGCGTGGTATGAGATACAGGGAACGCACTGTAATCATCCACCTGGGTCACATTTTCCAACAAAAGAGCATGTCCTGTCTGAATGGATTGTAAAAAAGCACTTTTTCAGGGTTAGCATTTACAGTATAAATTGCGCTTTTCAGCCCGGTTAAAAAGCCACTAACTGCTGAAGAAATGTTAATAAAAAGTCTTACAGAGTCATTCTACACAAGAGCATGTTACGCAAGATGAAGGCATTTTTCTCCACCAATCACAATTCCAAGAAGCAGCACCAGACTGCTAAGGGCCAATGCAAGTCTATGGGAAAGGCTAAAATGTCAGGAAAAGTCTGCATCTGACGGGGGAAGCTTCAGTGACAGTGTTCTGAGCTCAGACAGCCATGCTCAGTACCCAGGAGAGTGGGGAGCGGAGGCTGGGAACTTCCTCAGGAGATGCACACTTCAGATGCAGATATTGGACTCTCCAAATCCATTTGCGATAGGAAGCAAAATGGAAAAGTCTTTCTTTCCAGTGGGCATATAAGCTTCTTCCGGCGGGCGTATCTGAGAAGCAGCAGATCCCTAAGGGGAGAGTAAAGGAGGTAGCACTTTAAATGTTTCCTCCAAAAACTGTGCAACATATATAAGGTCACTTGAGGGATTTTTTAGGTCATCACAAACCTAATGTTTAGTAAAAAAGTATAATTAGGAGTAAAGATATTTGAGAGGTCATCTTACCCTTAACTTATCGAGGCATGCTTCATCATTTGACGACCTCTCACACCAGGGTAGGAACAATCCCAGTCCGGCGGACTTGAACAGAGGAAGCTAATCTCCCCCTGGGAGTTCTTATAAATCTATGGTCAGGACAAAGCACTTGGTCCTGTCTTTTTTTGTAGATAAGAAAAAAAGTAAAAGGGGGTTATAAAATATACCTAGAAGTATACTCAAAGGATTCCTTTATTTAGTGACTACTTCTGGTATGTTTAAAAACGTGGGCAAAGTATCATCATCTGGTGATTGATAATGAATCTCCTGACCTAGTTATATTACCAACATGTTTCGATCTCTTACTAAGCCTAACAAGGTCTAGGGTCTTCGTCAGGGTAATTAAGCTAAGGAATATATTCAAAACATGCTATAGGGCAAAAACTGTAACCCTACCAGTCCCTTTGCTGATACAGCAACACCCTAGTCATATTCAACTATGGGCATCATGGCAAAAGTGTGGGGGACGCTTCCTTCATAGTCACACATTCATCAGAAGGACGAGCATGGAAAATGACCTATTGAGCCCCCGTACACTGCCGTAATGAGAGCAGGCCTCGATAAGTTGAGGGTGAGGTGACCTCTCAAATATCTTTTGATGACCCATACTCCTAATTATAGTTTTTTACTAAACATTAGGTTTGTGTTGACCTAAATAAATCCCTCAAGTGACCTTGCATGTATCGGAGAGTAGCCCAGGGTTATCAGATCCCTCCAAAGCTCAAGTTTGCTTTAAAAAGGCACAGCGTACTTGTCTATGCACAGACTTTCAAAGCAGTACCATGGCACTTCTAGACATTGTCTACAGAGGGCACACCAAATGAGTCAGGGCAAGGCTAATTCTGCTGAGCTTGAGCGCTCTATGGCGCTACACACTGTAGCAGCATCCCCAAGCTTGATATGAACTCTGTAAGGCACAGGAAGACTCAACAGCTGACCCCAGGCTCATAGAAATTCATTTGACTACCAGCAAATGGTAGGTGTACAAGGATGTGGCTCCTCCATGAATGAGTGCCACAAAATACCTCTTGGTTTAGCAGGCAGAATACTTTGCCAAGAGGTTGCAAGAAAGAGGCAACAAAGTACTTTGTGGACGAATGTTCTTTCTGCGCTGATTTCAGAGGTGGCCGCGTTCCTGCTATGTAGTCCCTTCCTGCGCCTTCTGGATCTCACCATTTTGCAGCTGGGTTTGGTTGGTAGAAACTACACACCTTCATCAATCTATTCATACTGGTGTTTACCATGTGGGGTCCATATACCACAAAGAAGAATAAAATACTGCAAATGGAATGTGTTTTTATCAAATATTAGAAAATCTAGGCAAAAAAGCAGATGAAAGGAAATTTAGCATGTCTGAAGACAAGGTAACATGTTGGAGATTAAAGAGAAGCCTGTCAAAATGAATTTTTAGGGCCAACGAATAATAATGCACCAAGGTCATAGCAGAAGCATACGAGACCATGTCTGTGTTTTTTTTAACTGTTTAAAGAGCTCACAGAACCAGGTTGAATAGAAGACCCCTGTCTCCCTCATAGGAACAGAGTCGCTTACCTTCAGGACCCGACTGGGAAACCAAAAGCAGTCCTGGTACAAATGCTTAAGCCATCCCCGCTCCCTTTTCTCCTCTCGCTATATCTCTCATTCTATCCATTTTCTCTTTCCTTTTTACTTCTCCCTCTTTTATCATTTTCTCGCTGCCTTTCCCCTCCCTCTCTCTTGAAGTCAGCCTCCCTGTGCCTGCTGCAATTAATCTCAGGGGAAAGCGCCACAGGCACCAGGAGCGGCCCTGGACTTTCAAACCAGCCTTCCAGGGGGAAATGCCCAGGGTAATAGAAGTCCTGTCCGGCCTTGACTTACATTGACTATGAGACACTGACTAGAGCCTAAACACCTCATACAGGTTTTCAGTCTCACGAACGGTCTCTGCCTCCTACACCAGATGTGCAGGAGTTGGGTTTCGTTTGAGATTACTGTGGACATAGTAGTAAAGTCGGGGCGTTCTTTGTCGGGGCTGGACTTTGTTGTGAAGACTTATTAACACCAAAGAAGCAATTATGAGCAGGTTATCAGCCATCACAGATGTCCTGGTTGTAGTAAAATAAAGCTGCACTCACTCACTAATAAATACATTTTAAAAGAATTTAAAAAAATCCATCTGTGACAGACCCAGTTATCACCCTGTTTCGTTCTGATAGCTGATGGAGCAGGGTAAATAAAATAATTTGTACCCCCCCTTGGAAAATTAATGAGCTTTAATAAATTAACGATACTAATTGTTTGATGGAACATGAAATAATCAACAAATGCACTTTTAGTAAACACTACATAAGGGTAACTCGCAATTTGTGCAAAATCTAATTTATTTACAATTGTGAAGTTGATTAACACCAATATTATGATTTGCGTACTAATTAGAGTAAAATCGCATGATTTATGCTATGTAGTAGATTTGTATTGTGGCAAAGAATGCGGATGGTAAGTAAAATGGCTTTAAATGTCGCTTCTGCTAGGTAACACCTAACATGGGTCTTTAGAATGGCGGGTGGTAAACAGAAAGGCTTATTTTCTTTGTTTTAATATTGGTTGTGTTTGTTCTTATGCTAGTTCGTTCGGGCCTGTTAGGCCATGCTGCGAAAATGGCTGCCGAGACAGATGAGGTCACGTGAAAAGTCAAAGATGGCCTCTAAGCGGAAGAAATAGAGAAGCTGAACCACGTGGGTACGGCCCGTGCACGGAGTGAGAGATCTCAAGGTCGCGTTGATCTACCATAAGGAGGGTGCCAAGAAAGACTCAGCACGTATTCGTGGGAATGGAAGAGAAAGTACTGAGCGACAATGGACTAACTAAATTGTGACCATCGGGATTGCAACAAAATGAATGGACAAATTGGACTGCTTTTACCCAAAGGTCATGAGAATCATTGTACTCTTAACCGTCCCCAAAACCAGTTTGGACAAGGAAGGCGATGAGGTGATTATCACCACCCCTCAAATGGACCAATTAGCGTGATTCTTGCCCCTAAGGATTGCAACTTTTTGTGTAGTAAGCTAGAAGTAGGGTATAAGAGGGACTACTCTTATGTGGGAGGGGTTGCTTCTATAGGCTGCTTCTTTGAGTTGCCTTTTTGCTGCTGCTGTGGCCGCTGCTATTAATGCTACTGCTGCCGTTGGTATTTTCTTACCATACCATTTTTCCTATTTTTCCATTTTCTACCTCAATATTATAAAGGACTTTGTCATTTTTGGACTTCGAACTTGACTGGGGAAGGAACGAGACCGTTGCGGGAAATCTGTTCGGGAGGTCCGGTTGAGGAGGCCTTTAGCGGGACAGTCAGTCAGTTTGGGAGTCTATTCTGTGATCTATGGTTTATCTTCTTTTTTTTTTTGGTGAACCATTCCTATCTGCATCTAAATGGGTAATGCATAATTTTCATTCTTTATTAGAATTTTTCATATAAATGTTATTAATGTATTAAAAGTGATTAATAAACTAAGAATCTCACCCGTGCAATTGAGAAATTAGATAAAATGTCATTCTAATTAAAAATGAGTCTGTGGTTCTTTAGTTCATTAATAAGTTTAAAGTTTAACAGGTTTTAAAGTGATTGAGCTGGTCTTAATCACCATCAACTTATTCTACTAGTTGGTCCATCGACCAAAGAGCGGAATACCTTGATGTTTGGAACTGACAGGATCAAAAGCTAATGTATATGATGTCCGAGGTATTATTCTGTCAAATTTAACAAAGTATCCCGTTCCTCCAGCAACACTTTTCTCCTTGGTGTGTAATCCAGTGGACGAATGAATGTATGATATGCGGTGTTATATGGTTTAATAGACGTGAATGATTTACCTGGATTCGTGTCCTGAGGAGAAATTTATATTAGCCGCGCTGGATCATAGCCAGCAAGGTGATTGGGGCTACAGTACGTCCAGTACAGATCAGAACAGAGCACAGGTTCTTTTCAATGTAAATCAGCCTAGCTTCTGTCCCACACAGCGGGCTGAATCTACCAGGAAAGATAAAACAGGAAGGCAGGAGGCAGCCCTTTTCTACGTTTGCTCTCAATCTCTATAAAAAAAATTCACCCTATATCCGAGGCTGCTGGTTTCCAGCCTGCAGGAAAGAAGGCTCTCCTTCTCCACCCCGCTCGCCCTTTCAGACCTCTCTGCCTTGCACCCTCCTTCATTTGTCATAAATGGTTTATATGCACTAATTATTTACCTGTACTATGCCTGTCTTGTCTCATGTGATGTGTGTCTGTGCTATAGATACTTCCGCCTTGCATAACGTCACAACATGTTGGCAGTCCACACCCTTCTGCCATTAAAACATTAGTCAGACAAGGAGGCTGAAGATTTAGGCAGCCACCAGCTATAAACCAGCCAGCAGTCAGTCAGCCAGCAGGAGCCAGACAGATGACACCCATCCAGAAGTCAGCCAGCAGTTTTGCAGCAGACGGCCAACACTGAAGCCAACAACTGTCCACGGGGACTTGATATCCAGCACCACCTTAGGCCACAAGACACAAGAGGTGTTCAGTGTCCTCAGTGCAGAGGAAATGATCCCTGTAATTGAGGATGATGAGCCACTGTATGACAGGTGTCAACAGATCCCAGCATGCACCTGTGTGCTGCGCCCTCCTCTGCGGGTCTGGGCGGCAAAGAGCCAGCTCGTATCTGCACTGGGCAAAACCATCCACCCCTTGCAGGAACACTCAGGCTCGGGGTCCGGCACCCCGGCCCAAATGTGCACGACGAGCAAGGGAGTCACTTCTTTAGCTCCGTCACCTAAAACAACCAGATGGCTGAAAGCAGTGTGCCCATCAGGGAGGGCTTTGCAAACCTGGCAGCACGCCCAGAATGGCGGGAGCAAACTAGGCTGCAGACGCCAGTGTACCTGGAGAGACCTGCACGGCCGTCCCCACCCCTGCGGTTCTGCAATAAATGGACGCAAATGTCATTTCTCCTGCACGAGCCGTTCGCAGATGCTTTGTGATGGCTCCGGTAGTGTGACAGCAGGTGAAGCATTGGTGGAGACCTCCATCACGGAAAGAAACACGCGTCAGCCGCGGCGAGCAGGATTTAGAACCGCTGTGAAAACCACACATTTCAACACAGAATGTAATCAAGAGTATGCAGGGCTTTAAGTGGGCCGGGTCCTGCCGGTGCAGTTCTTAAAAGGAGGTGCTGAGACGGCGGGTCCCTATCAGGCTCTCCATTTTTGACCTCAGGGTGAAAAAAAATCTTACCTTTGCAGCAATACCACTGCTCAAAGCCTTTGATGCAACTTTAAAGAGACTCGTTTTAGTTCTTTCAGCCTTACCAGTTCAGAACTGAAGCATTTTCAGTATTATATACAACAAAGCCATAGTTGTTGCTTATTTTTTTATGCAACTAACAACCATTGACAAAGCCAATATTCCTGGCTTGTTGTAAGTATAACATCACTTGTTTTATCATATATCTGGATACAGTGACAGAAACAGAAACATACCTGTCGGACGGCAAACTATGCTAGCACAGATTTTTAGTTCATGTGTTTTTAAGCTACGCCCTTAATTACATAGGCCACGCCCCTTTGAGAGACGCGCCCCCCAGTTTTTTCATCCCACTCAAAGCCCTGAGAGTATAGTATAATTACTGGTAAGTAGATGACACAAGACCACCTCATTCCTCATACAAAGGCAGAGGTAGATCTTCAAAGGGCATTAGCTGCAGTGGGTCACTTGCCATGCCAACAAATGACGCAGCACAAGTTAGGCTAATGGAACCACCACGTAAACACTGTTTGTGGTGCCGGCCCCCCGGCCCCGACTGCAAGTATTCACCTGAAACAGCCAATAACAACTAAAAAATTAGAGGAAAAAGAAAAAAACAAGCATTGGCATAGCCAATAGGTCTCGCCTTTGGGACCTTTTAAGGGTTTAGCCATGCAGCACATACATACACAGGAGGAAGGACACAGAAAAAAAGCCATGCAAATATACAAAAACAAAAAAATACAAAAAAGAACACATACATAGGCATATCTACTCGCAAAGACCAACAGACCTGCAGCCAAGAACACTAACTCACCACCTAATATGAAGGGACCCGACCTGTGATCCTTACTACTAGCGGTAAGTGACCAGTGAGTTGAAGTCTGCCAAGTCATGATTTTTGGGGTAATTATTGTTCGGGGAAAGTGATCACAGTGCAGACCGTCATAATCACAACCAAGTTTTATTCTCACCTTTAGTGTTACAATTATATGGCAAATGTGAAGTTTGCTTGTTCCAATGGGGATCCTCCAAGTAGTAAATCCAATTTATATTCCAGAACTGGTGATAGCCATCATTATCCACAAGAAAAATAAAATGGTAAAATGTTCATACCTTCCTTATCGTCACCAGCTACTTCAGCTAAGTAACAATAATAATGTCCTTTCATCTTCAAATAGAAAACCTTGCTTTCCGATTGTGTAGCTTTAGGAACCAGGTGGTTGTCCAAAAGACCCTAACATTAAAAAACAGTGATCATCATAAATCACACTTTATCTTCTCCCTTAGTGATTTTATAAAACATCTAATAATCAACAAAGCCACTGATGTTTAACAGTTAATGGAAAATCGGATTAACAAAAAGAGGGATGCCTTAATTTTATCTTGAAAACATCCAACAGCCTTACCTCATACCAACAAGGCATTTGCTTATGTAGCTAATCGGACAATCAACCGTTCTCAAAGACAGAAACCAAGTTCATTAAGGTACCAAACCGGGATCTCGTCCTGGAGATGCTAAATGCGGGAAACTTTCACTCGTCATGTTATGATAGAGGTCTATATCAATGTAGGTGGTACAGGAGGTACTTGGTGAGAGTTCAGAGGCAAGTAAAGCTAGATTTTTGACTTCCAAGGCAAGCGCTACATCCGACCTCTTAGTTTTCTTTTCAACAAGCTCTGAGCAAGAGGAACACACTTTTAAATGAAAGGGTAGCAAATCAATGCAGGCTTTTATCCTAAAATTTAGTGCACAAATGGAGTGTGGCTCCAGAAATCGAAACCTCCAACTGAGTGATCAAGCTATACCACAGTACATCTGTACCCCTGACGGACAAAGGCCAGTGGGTGCAAGAATCATCCCACGAGTAAAATAAAAGTAAGCTGTGGCCATATACGGCATTCAGAGATTTAAAACTCTTAGAACTACAGCTGTGGACGTCTTAAACACATAAAAATGTATTTCTAAACAGGAATCAACTTTCAGTATGGGAAACTAGAATTTCACACAAACGTTGTTTCACCATGATATAAATAAGAATGCTTTCAAAAACATTTGTAATGAAAGTCTGCAATAAACAGAAACCAATAAATGCACATCACGGGACGAAAATGAAATCTTAGACAACACTAAATGACCTTGGAGAGTGCAACTTTGAGTCACTAACCCAGACACATTTAGTAGGACAATTATAAGCAGGAAGGTGTCAATGCAATCTTAATTATCGTCCAAGGTACTAGAGAAATGTTTCAAGTTCACTCAGTGAGGGGTACAGAGTACTGTGGTGTACCTATGATTTTGGGGTACTCCAAGCTGGGGATCCTGAAATATATGTAGCCCAAGAGTAGGTGGCATTAGGTAGTTAGAGCTCTTTCTATGAAGACTACTTGGTAAAATAACATTTAAATAAATAAAATATCAAAACAAAGAAACCAAAACAAGCTAATTTGACAAACAGTGCGCTGCACTTAACTAAAACAGTCAGTTAAAAGAGCCCTCCTAGTGCAAACTGATTGCGCCCCAGCATAAAAAGACTAATCTCTAGGCGCTGGTGCATTTCTCTTCTGATCCGTTTCCAATTGCAGATGCTTCCATTACCACTGTGTCCAAACACACCTTTTCCCTCTTCTGTGACGATGGGCCTTACCCCACCTCTAGCTCTGATTGCACTGGACTGGCTGTGAGAGCAGGATCCTCCCAACTCCCTGTGGGGGCTCGTGGTGCTCAGCAGGCTGAGGCTGCAGGGCTATGATGAAAACATCATGTGCCATCTGCAGACTGACGTGCCACAGCGTGACCCCCCACGCCCCAAATCTCCTCATGCGGGCAGTTGCGCGTACATGCAGGGGGAGAAAAGGCACCAATGCCTCTTATCAGGCGCAGCAAGGAAAACAAGCGCGCCCCTCGCGCTGAAGGTAAAAAAAAAAAAGAAGCAAAAGCGCGCCTCGCGCGGCAGCAGGGGGGAGTGGGGGCCTGCCGATTGCCTTGCGGGAGCCAGCGGCGATAATTGATACCATATGGCGCTGCCGCTCGCTCCCGCAAGGCAATCGCCACATGTGCACGCGTTGCTATTGAAGGCAATGGAACGCGTGCACGTTTTTGGGGAAAAAAGGGAACCGATGGCTAAAGGTCTTCTCCTAAGAAGCGCATGCGCGCTGCGTAGGCGAGACCTAAAAAAACCGAAGCTACTCTTTCCTCGGCATGGTCCCTCGATCAATCTGCAAGTAAGCCAAACGGAACCACAGAAACAATTCCGCTATTGGATGGACTGCACACGAATACAGCTGAGAGCAGACCCCCCCCCCCACCCACGCACACACAGTCAGTCGCACACTTCACCCCTTGTCCAGTTGGAAAATACCATGCCAGACTTTGGAAGGATGCACTTGTCCAAACAGCCAAAACAGCGGCAACGGGTAAACTTTGCAACTGGTGGGTATAAATACCACGCACATATCTTATTGATGAAACACATGCAACAAGCATGCCCGACCATCCTAGAAGCAGACTGGGAGATGGGGACTTGCCTCCAATAAAATGGCACTTTTTAAAACACAACTGTGCAAAGAATAAAACTTTACAGAATTTATAAGTAGCTCTGAATGGACGCTCCTGAGATTTCACGGTGCTCCAGGATCTGCTCTCGCCAGGGAGCTGTAAATGTGTACTTCACCAGAATTGGTTTGGGAACTGATTTTGGAGAAAACCCTGAACTGAAGCTCATGAAATACTGCAACACATCATGGTCTGGAAACTGTATTGCGCACTGTTTGCCTGTTGCAAAAACAGTATTTATTTATATGTTTGGAACAAAATGTAGCCTCATGGAAGCAGGGGATGAACAGGTGATAAATATTTGCACCACAGGAGACGCAGTTCCTATCCGAAATATTATGGTCTCAGTTAAATGGTTTTCATAAACCATCTGCTAGGAAAACAACCCTAGTTTTAAGCACTGTTCTAATATCCTGTTTTAAAATCCACCCTTGTTCCCAAATAGCTCATCAAAATGCGTGTACCAGAAAATACATTTTCTTAGCAATTTCTGTTTTTCTACATCTCAGGGTGTGGCCATTTTGTGATAATATATTAGCAGTGTATTGTGTGTATGTTGTTTTAATATGCCAGGGTGCTGCCAGTAATATGATGCTGTATGTGCCAGCAGAACTACTCTAGTACATCAGGGTGTGCTCTTACATACCAAAGTAATGCTCAGATATGTTGCTGCCCTGCTCCCTGTGCTCGCCAGTATGCCAGGGCTGCTCCCAAACAAACCTGGGCTGCTCAGTGTGCCAGAGGAGCTAGTCAGACATGCTAGGATTCCTCAGCTCTGTATGCCAGTGATGCCAGTCAAACTGATGAGTGTTGCTGGTTGGGCCAAGGATTGATCTGGAAGGCAGGGCTGATGAAGGTCACAACTTACAAAATTAGGCAGCTGATTTACCCATCAGATTGCAAGCATTCATTAACAAGCAAATATAGTGCTTCCACTCGATCAAGGCAACTCAGCAGCATTACTGTTTGGGTAAGGGCATGATTTTAGGCATTATTTGCCTTACAGGCCTTTCATTTAATGCTAGTTTGTACGGGTAGCCAGTGTAGTTTCCTCAACGCAGATTTTATTGCCGAGACCGAGGTGTATTGGGGACCACCATGGATTTCTACAGAACCTGCATGTAAGGTCAAAAGTTCTCACGATGGCTCAAAAGCGGTAACACCCTAACCCTGCTCAACCCTTTCTGACCTCCCTGTATGGTTCCACCAGTAGCCTTGGCAATCTGTGGCACCACTAAAGCCTCCATGTGCTTGAGAGATTCGACTGCAGATACTAGTTCTGCTGCCCAATGAGTGAGTGCACCTGTAGTGTGCTACCTCCCATAACTGACCGTGACTCTTGCCCTTTCCTGGCAGTGGATGAAGTGACAAGCGTTGGTGATAAATGATTTTTCTTAACGGTAAGCATGGGCGGAGTACCCAGAGCTCCCCAAGCAGTGGAGTGTGTTAGATAAATGCTGTTCGCAGTGATTTTCAGTGGCAGGTGCTTGTCCGCACTGTGCAATCATCGCTAATGGCACCATGCACAGCGCAAGCAGGCGCCGCTTCCTTTCTGCCACTCGAGTAGATTTTTACTCGAGCGGCAGTTTTCTCAACGCGAACGGACAGTTTCTCAACGCGAGCGGTCGTGAGCATACGCGACCTCTCGCAATGAGAAATTTGAACGCCCGCATTGAGAAATCTCGCCGGGAGGTTGATTTTCCAAGCTCGTGCTCGCCAACTTGATGTTGATGATAGCGAACGAGGAAAATTCTTGCCGGGAGGTGGATTTTCCTCGCTCGCCAACTTGACGTTGACGAACGCGAGCGAGGAAAAAAACTTCGGAACTCCGCGAGCTCTGCGTAATGCGGAGTGCGGAAAACTCCGCAAACTCCGTGAGCAGAGCAGAGTTCACCGCCCAGACTTACTTTACGGGAGCAAGCCTTTTTTCCTGTAGCCTTTGAAAGGAAAGGGTCTTTTGGCCACTCTTCTGTAAAATTCTTGCAATTCCCCTTAATTGAGATACAGTTTGGCATGTGCTTACAATGGTGAAATACAGGGGCGGCTCCTCCAATAGGGCAGAGGAGCGTCGACCCACTGCTTTCTCGCAGTGCGAGAAGAAACATAAAATGGTAAAACTACCATTTTATGTTTCTGCTTCTCGCATTGCGAGAAAGCAGAAGGGAATGCCTGGTTGGGGGCGGGCGGGTGGTCGGGGAGGAGTGGCTTGCCCAATGCTGTGGGCCCTGACTCTTTGGTCGGCCCTCTGGGGCCGATCAAAGCAGTCATGCGCACTGTCATTTTTCCGTATGTAGGCGGCATGCAGCCTACATAGAGAAAATGGCCTCCCCATAGGCGCCCGGCTGGGCGCCGTCCCCACCAATCACAACGCTGCCATTTCAGCGTTGTGTTTGGCTTAGGGTAGGGAGGCTGCCTGCTTCCTGTTCCTGCCGGAGGCAGGAGAGCAGGAAAGCAGCAGGAAAACGCGTGACCCGGCCAGGAGCAGAGGCGGCGAGGGACCCGGTAAGTTAAGTTATTTATTTTGTCCCCCCCACCCACCCGCAATTTCCCATGCGACCCCCCCCACCCTCGAGTCATGCCGGCCGCGACTGGCGATATGAGAGGCGTGCGCGACTTACCCCTGTGCCTTGCAGAGTTTCCAGCTCCATACGTCACACCACTGCTCCAGTCAGTTTTATTAAATCACCATACAAATGTCAGGATAACGGCAAATCGCAGATATTGCAGGTGCGAACAAGTAAACTATGAAATGTAAAAATGAGTTGCGTTTCAGGCTCTGCTAAGATCCTCTGTCTCCCAAAAAACATATATTCTCAGAAGTTGTCAGGATCAGATACTAAAACCTGCCCTCAAGCTTCTGTTGTTCCCAAGGAAACCCTGGCAGCGTGCCGAAGCTCAAGGCACATGTATGTGTAATGTGTATGGGATGGTGTCACCGATAACTCACAGGAAGCCATCACTGGAAGGTCACAACATCTTGGGAACCTTGGAAGTCCCACGAGGGTGGCTGAGGCCATCTCTGGGAGGATAAGAAAGGGTGGGTTTGCCCCTCAGCCCAGTCTTGACCCCACAACCAGCCCCCTAGAAAAGGCGGCGATGGCCCAGGGATAGGTCAGGGGTTTCTGCTGCCTCTCAAATGCTCTGGCCTGGGTACAAGTGTGGTTAATAGGTGATCCGTTGCTTGTCTTCCTGCCTGTCAGAGCTGGGGAGCGGCAGGGAGTGCAAAGTGATGTCATTGACTCTAGGTGCTGCCTGGTACTGGGCAGTACAACATTGGCTGGTGTGAAGGAAAGTGGAGTCACGATCACGAGGTGAGTATGATTCATAGTTACGGTGAACCCACCCAAAATATTTCCTTAGTGCTTCATTTCCACAAGGCCCACACTAGCAGTAATATTTAGTGTAAAATCATTCCCATTATAAGAGCATCTCATCACAGCCCCAGTATTTAAGTTCTTATGGAAGTCGTGTCTCTCATAACAACTCACTCCAGAGAAGACATTTTCACAGTCACAACCTGCACCATTACTGTCTGTCATAATACCTTACCTCTATAAAGCGCTTCATACCTGCTGCTTCTAAGCACACTAAACAACAGGTGCTACCAGTAGCCAATTAAATGGCACTCAGTTTACCTCGGAAAGACAGACGAGTCAGCCTTCGCGGGATATGAATTTGTGACTTTCAGATGGCTGCACGATTCAGTGATGAACATTCCTCTCACTCAGTCATCCTGTTGGATGCATAAAAGAATACCCCTGAATGGAAAGCTGGAAGGAGACTGATTAAAGGCTTTGCCTCGTGGAGTAAGGGGTTCATGGAACTGGTTGGCTCAGCCTTGCACATTGATATCCATTGACTCACACACCAGGGTTAGAGGGAGTGACCACATGCACCCTTTGACTCCCAGAGACACAACACATTTGACAATCCCCGATTCTATATTAATGGCACAATACGAGGAATTGCAGCCCAGCCTGCCTCAGTATCTACAAAACAGCACACAGCCAGTTTTATATGCGCCTGCAACACCAAACAAACATCAGAATTCACAATGGAAAGCAGCGGGTCAACACCCTTCCACCCCTTAAACAGGAGCCGATGCTGCTATATGGTCTCACTGCTTTATAAACCTTGCTTTCTCACTAAATTCATTTGCTTAAAACGCAACATTGGCCAAACTTTTTTAAATTTTTCTCTGGAAGAGAATCCCCCAGAACCCACATTTGTTCTTTCAACTTGCTTGATTTGCTTGCTACATAAAAGTCATACCCAGCTTTTACGCCTCACCACTTTCAAATGTCACCAGCCGCCAATGTTCAAATAGGAGGTAAAAAGCCAACCTGAAAAATCGGTTCTGATGAAAATTTTATGGTCAAACCTTTATTGTTAAATCTGTTTATTAAAGATTTAGAGGGAAACAGTCATCACCATAAAGAGCGTAAGACATTGGAGTAGCATATCGAGGTTATGAGGCTTCATACAGTAACTGTGGCATGGACAGTGTACAAATACCATGCATCGTAGGGCACATTTGAGTTAAGAGCTCAACATTAAACCAGTTGCATAAGCGTATCTTCAGCAGTAGGTGAAAGTGGATCTTTGGTGATGACCAAACAACACAATTAGGGGGAACAAGATAAAACAGGGGGAGAAAAAATGTCAATGTGGGGTGGGGGAGGAATGAGTCCAGAGCAGAAATGATTAAGTCATGTGTGGTGTCTAAGGGGAGAGGGGTCCCTCGTCGGGTCTGCGTGGCGAGGAGCCTGATTGAGGAGTCCCTCGAGTGTATGGCAAGAGAGCGTCCTAAAAAAGCTGAAGGACTTGCTGCCGAGGGGGTGTAGCAGGAGTGTTAGTTTGGAGAAGTGATGGATGAGTGGCTGGCAGGTGTGAGTGAATTTGGTGTCCTTATGGGCAAGGCGGTCTGTCAGCAGTTCCATTGCCATGACATGCCAAAGGCGCAGGAACCATGCAGAGATAGGTGGGGCGGAGGGTTTCTTCCAATGAAGAGCAATGGTTTGCCTTGCTGCCCCCAACATCTGCACAATGAGACACCAGTCAGAGTGAGTCATGGCGGCGAGCCAAGATGGCCTGATACCCAACAGGGTCACTGTGGGGGAGCTTGGTATGGGGAAGCCCACAGTATCCATGATGTAGCTTAAGACCTCCTTCCAGAACATTGTCACGTTTGGACAGGTCCACCAGATGTGAATGAAGTCCCCCACCGCTGTCTGGCATCGCCAACAAAGAGGGGAGAGAGTCTGGAGCATTTTCTGAAGGCGCGCAGGAGTGTAATACCAATGCGTCATCAGTTTATAAGCCGATTCGCGTTGGGGGATGCTCCTGTAAATTTTGGGGATATCACGCCAAAGTTGTTCCCAGCTTTCTGGAGTTACCTCCTCCCCCATGTCCACTAGTCATTGCCTCTGGTATATGTGGGGTTGAGTGGGGGACGAGTGCTGTAATACCTTATATGTGCGGGAGATTAGGCCGTGGTTGCCCTCGAAGGCTTGGCCATGGGTCAAACCTTTTTTGACAAATTTTCCACAAAGAATGGCTTTCACCATGTCTAGGAAACCAATCCGGTGAATGCCCTTCCTGGAGAATTTTTTTTAAGAGGGGAAGAAGATTTTAACCCTTGTCATTTTCTTTTGCTTTCTTCTCTCTTTAAGTGTGGGATCCTTCCTCCAGAGTTTTCCTTTTTTACTTTATATAGCTTCCCCTTTGAACCTTCCCTTCCACTGATATCTCCCACTACCTCTCTCTTCCTTACTCACTCCTCCCTCTCGTCCCCTGAGGGTGGTGTGGCCCTTTCTTTCTTCCTATTTTTGAACTCATAGACTGCTATTTACCTACCGCTTGCTTCTCTTTAGCAAGATATTATTTTTTCCTCTGCTGTCTTTCCTCCTCCCTTTCTGTAGTCCAGTATAAAATTTAAAAGGAAATCACTGGATTTTCGTGAAAATGTTGTTTTGTCAATATGACTGTTTCCCAAAAAGGAGATTCGTCAGCCTTTTTCATTTTGAGTTTGTCATAATGACGGCATTCCATTACAACACGTATTCAGTATGATAAAATTTATGTGTGTTGCATGACAGAGACCATGCACAAATTGACGAGTTTCCAGGGAGGACAAATTTAATGGTTCACTTTCAGGGTGTCTGTCCTTCACTGTGAACATTACAAACTACATGTGCGTTAATCCTAGGGAAGTTGCCCCAAAACTGTTGGTATTTGGTGAGTTGAAGGAATCTACATCAGCTTCCATGGCAAATCAATTCTGCTAACACCAGTACTTGAGCTTCGTTTCGCCCTTCCTCCATTGTACTGGGAATAACCTTGCTGTCTTAAGCTCTTGCCTGAGACCATCTTGCCCCGGTCATGGCTAAAATATAAAGGCCATACTAGCTGATACCATCTACTTCCTCTGCCTTCCCTGTGCTCTACAGAAGTATGAGAAGAGGGACTCTGCTCTAACTGGGAGCTCATCTTTTGTCTGAACCAACTTCCTGGAAGTAGCCTCAAGGAAGGATAAATACTTGTCCATCCTGTGCATAAGCCTGGAGAAACATCTACGAGGGACATTAACCTGCTTTATAAAGCTTCCTTCCAGACAAAAACTGGGCGTAGATTCTGGAGGAGCCCTGTGCCTGCAAACTGCTCTGGTAGGAGAAGAATCTGTCCAGCCTTGGGTGAGGACGTGAGCAGGCCTTTGACTAAGAGGGAAAAGAGCAAGAATCAGCTTACTCTGACCTTTGTAGAAGCATCACAAGAGAAAAAGCCACACAGCATCCAAAAGTACCCACCAACTCATCTGGCCACATTTGAACCAAATGCATCTATCTGAAGATCAGAGGCCAAGGGCATGCAGAGGAGTATTCCAGGATCGTGACCATGTGAAGCCTGCATCATCCCCACCTACGTTGTACTTTTCCAGATGCCAAGAGAGCCAGTACTTTCCATTTAAGCTTCAACGAGATACAGAGGTTCCTCTTGAAGCCGACCTTGGTGTGGGGTTCCGATTGCTGCTGAGAGCCATTCAGATTGCAAAAGTGCCTGAAATGTTATCAACAACAAGGTGAAGGATGGAACACTCGAACTAATCTCAGACAATAAATATCGCTTGGGCTGCATTCTATTCCATAATTTTTCTTACACCATGGCACTGTAGACATAGGCCCTCCTTGTAAAAATCAGTACAGACCCTGCTCCTCACAAGAACAAAAATGTCCTAACTAAAAGATGTGGCCCCCTCCAGAAGCTACCCTCCTCGGGGCCCGTCTTCCATCCATCCATCACCTTGTCGTTGTTGCAGTTAAATTCTTTTTTCTAGACATTACGGTTAAAGGTTGTAGTTATTAATGACTCCTGCCCTTAAATTCCAGGCTCCTGTTTCAACTGGTGGATGGATTTTGTGGCACTAGAATGCTCCCCAAGATTCATGGGCGGCAGTAGTAACACAACAACATAACATAACATAGCATGTGCATTTGTAAATCACACGTTCACCCAAGGGTATATTGGAGCTGAATAACAGATGTTTATTGTACACCATAATGCCCAGGGAGATACTTCTGGGTGCTACTCACATTACAGCCCCAAAGTCACCCTGCATTGACCTACCCTGAGAATAACTGGGCCCCTAATATAGGTATCCATCTGAACTGTAACCCAGTGGCGGGTGGTGACATTTGAAAGTGGTGAGGCGTAAAAGCTGGGTATGACTTTTATGTAGCAAGCAAATCAAGCAAGTTGAAAGGACAAATGTGGGTTCTGGGGGATTCTCTTCCAGAGAAAAATTTAAAAAAGTTTGGCAAATGTTGCGTTTTAAGCAAATGAATTTAGTGAGAAAGCAAGGTTTATAAAGCAGTGAGACCATATAGCAGCATCGGCTCCTGTTAAGGGGTGGAAGGGTGTTGACCCGCTGCTTTCCATTGTGAATTCTGATGTTTGTTTGGTGTCGCAGGCGCATATAAAACTGACTGTGTGCTATTTGGTGGATACTGAGGGAGGCTGGGCTGCAATTCCTCGTATTGTGCCATTAATACAGAATCAGGGATTGTCAAATGTGTTGTGTCTCTGGGAGTAAAAGGGTGCATGTGGTCACTCCCCCTAACCCTGGTGTGTCAGTCAATGGACATCCATGTGCAAGGCTGAGCCAACCAGTTCCATGAACCCCTTACTCCACGAGGCAAAGCCTTTAATCAGTCTCCATCCAGCTATCGATAGGTTTTCTATTCAGGGGTATTCTTTTATGTAGCCAACAGGATGACTGAGTGAGAGGAATGTTCATCACTGAATCATGCAGTCATCTGAAAGTCACAAATTCATATCCCGCAAAGGCTGACTCGTCTGTCTTTCCGAGGTAAACTGAGTGCCATTTAATTGGCTACTGGTAGCACCTGTTGTTTAGTGTGCTTAGAAGCAGCAGGTATGAAGCTCTATATAGAGGTAAGGTATTATGACCGAAAGTAATGGTGCAGGTTGTGACTGTGAAAATGTCTTCTCTGGAGGGAGTTGTTATGAGAGACACGACTTCCATAAGAACTTAAATACTGGGGCTGTGATGAGATGCTCTTATAATGGGAATGATTTTACACTAAATATTTCTGCTAGTGTGGGCCCTGTGGAAATGAAGCACTTAGGAAATATTTCGGGTGGATTCACCTTACCTATGAATCGATGGAGGGCCAGTCACACTCACCTCGTGATCGTGACTCCACTTTCCTTCACACCAGCCAATGTTGTACTGCCCGGTACCAGGCAGGGCCTAGAGTTAATGACATCACTTCGCACTCCCTGCCGCTCCTCAGCTCTGACGGGCAGGAAGACAAGCAACGGATCACCTATTAACCGCACTCGTACCCAGGCCAGAGCAGCTGAGAGGCAGCAGAAACCCGTGACCTATCCCTGGGCCATTGCCGCCTTTTCTAGGGGGCTGGTTGTGGGGTCAAGACTGGGCTGAGGGGCGAACCCACCCTTTCTTATCCTCCCAGAGATGGCCTCAGCCACCCTCGTGGGACTTCCAAGGTTCCCAAGATGTTGTGACCTTCCAATGATGGCTTCCTGTGAGTTATCGGTGACACCATCCCATACACATTACACATACATGTGCCTTGAGCTTCGGCACGCTGCCAGGGTTTCCTTGGGAACAACAGAAGCTTGATGCCAGGTTTTAGTATCTGACCCTGACAACTTCTGAGAATATAAGTTGTTTGGGAGACAGAGGAAGTTAGCAGAGCCTGAAACACAACTCTTTTTTACGTTTCATAGTTTACTTGTTCGCACCTGCAATATCTGCGATTTGCCGTTATCCTGACATTTGTGTGGTGATTTAATAAAACTGACTAGAGCAGTGGTGTGACGTATGGAGCTGGAACCTCTGCGAGGCACAGGGACAAGTCGCGCACGCCTCTCATATCGCCAGTTGCGGCCGGCATGACTCACAAGTGGGGGTTCGCGGGTGGTTGTGGGGGAATAAAAAAAATCAACTTACCTTACCGTGTCCCGCGCCGCCTCCGCTCCTGGCCGGGTCCCACGTTTTCCTGCTGCTTTCTTGCCTCCGGCAGGAACAGGAAGCAGGCAGCTTCCCTCCCCTCCCCTAAGCCAATCACAATGCTGCAATGGCAGCGTTGTGATTAGTGGGGACGGCGCCCAGCCGGGCGCCTATGGGGAGGCCATTTTCTCTATGTAGGCTGCATGCAGCCTACATAGAGAAAAGGGAGAGTGCGCATGGCTGCTTTGGTCGGCCACAGAGGGCTGACCAAACAGTCAGGGCCCACAGCATTGGGCAAACCACTCCTCCCCGCCCCGCCCCCCTCCCGCGGGGATTCCCTTCTGCTTTCTCACAGTGCGAGAAGCAGAAACATAAAATGGTAGTTTTACCATTTTATGTTTCTGTTTCTCGCACTGCGAGAAAGCAGGGGGGCGACGCTCCTCCGCCCTAATGGAGGAACCGCCCCTGCTGTAACCTGAAGGGTTGCTGACTACCACACCTTTGGGAGGCATGTTAAGAGGTTACAGAGACACTTTAGAACTGGCCTCTAGCTCCATTTTTGGAAGTGGGTGGCATACCCGTTTCGGTGGTGGCTTATTTGGCTTTGCTGTTCCTTTTTAAACTGTTCTGCTTGAATCTCGATCCGCGGAAAACTAGAATAGGGATCAGACATGTTATAGTAAACTTCATACTGCATTCTTTTGCTACTTGTGTTTCAATGGCTGTTTCAAGTAAACACAGATTGCAGTCAAGCTGACTGCCCACAATAGCTGATGAGGACACCCAAGCCTTAAACTGACATCCGCCATAAAGCCCCAGAAAGTTATTTTAAGTACATCACCCTAACGCATAGTTACTATGAAAGTGTTTGGGATCAGATCGTGATCCCAGAAGATGAAAAAGGCATCCGATTTTATGTACATCTTGAGTTGACCTGCCATACCTTACCACATGGAAATAAAGACCTTTTTTCTCTTCCACCTCCAGACATAAACCCTGTTTGTTCAACTCTCTGTCCTTGGAGAAGCAAGTATACAAAGAGGACCCCTTGGTTATTCAATAAGTATGTAACAGGAGCTGAAGTTTTGGGACACCAGTAATAAATTGGCTTTTGGATATACGTTTATTGCAGTACGGGATAGCAGTGAGTTAGAAAGATCAATCCTTAAGTCTGGAATGGCCCTCTGACATTCTGCGAGAAAAGGAACAATTTTGCATTACCCATTTTGTACAATTGTTACAAATACTCAGTCAAAAATCTGAACAGGTTGTTAAAAATTGTTTTTTCAAATTAATGAACAACGTCAAAATGATTAATTCTGTCTTCGAATAAATTAGATTCATTCAGCTGTTGTGATTAGGGGCGCAAGACAATCTGAACACCACCTGAGTTTCATCGACATAGTTCTGAAAAATTACTCTTTTTACATGTGATTAAAAGGCTATACATATATGTCAAGTAACAAGATTGAGAAAAGCGACCTCAGTGAGACACCATTATAAAGTAGCAAACAGTTGAAAAGATTCTCCCCAGAGGAAGTATGGAAAAGTATGAAGCAAGGCCGCTGCTGGCCTGGTCCAACAAGCACAGCACCTCATCAATCGGCGACAGCATAAGAGATTGGTTGGAGTGTTGGATGCTGCAGGGAGATTCAGTAATAATAAAAGGGCAGAGGGAACATCATCAAATATTGTCCAGGATGGATGACTGGACCGTCAGAAAGGCTGTTTCAGTACCCTTCTTGCAGAGCCCAGATTGCTGTTCCCCAGGGATCAGGATAGATTCCAGATAGGCTTTCAGTTGAGTAGCCCTTGCCTTCTTCAGTACTTTTAAAAGAAGTGGATTCCTGGAGATTAAGGTATAATTTTTAAGATTTTAAGATTCCAGGATAGCTTAGCCATTTTATCTAGAGGGTACCCAAAGCAAGTTAGAGATGGAACCACATTTAAACGGGGCATTTATTAAGTTGCTGCTCTGTCTTGATCAGTTTTTTCTCTACTTTAAGCTAACAGGTTCTCCATGTCCTACTATCAAGTCAGTATTTCCCTACCATATTGTTTGACTCCCTGCCTCAGTATTTATGTCTATGGGCTAAGGGAGACATATCCACCCCAGGAATTGCTCTATTAGTGTTAGGTACTCACATCTCTCCTGCCAAATATTGCTATTATATATGGAGTTAGGTTTTTCTCACGTCATCACATCCTCAGGTTCTCGCATGCTAGGTATTACTATCACAAGCCCAAACACTCAAGCTATGGTGGGTCTGTTCTGCTGCCACACCGAGAGGCTAAAAGTACTCAGCAGTGCGACATTCCTCACTCTCCAATGGGGATGCAAGCCTACTGAATACTTGATGAGCAGTCCAGTGACAGTAGCAATGTGGGGAGGATTGCTGAGCAGTGGATACCTCTAGGGCCAGAAGGCTGAATAATCAATACAAGGCCTGGTGCCACTGATCAATTGTTCAGCCCCCACCATCTCTCTCGCTCTCACACAACTGAGAAGAGGGCATTGGGGGGCCACTGAATGAGTGAATCAGACCACCTCATCCAGTATTTAGCAACCTTGCATCAGTGGCCTCTCATTCCCTTCCACAGAGCAGTGCAGGACACAGTCAGTGCTGAGTGATGTCGTAAACTGAGGCAACCAGCCAGACTGGACCACCTATAAAGACAATTCTAGGGCCTTCAATTTATAGATTTTTCAAATTTGTCATTCGTCGACTAATTACATATAGCATGAAATAGGGCTAATTAGAATATGCACAGCACAATTGTGGAGGGAGGGCATACTTATTTGGGGGCATATTATCAACGGCCAGCGATAATTATCGCTGGCCGTGCTTAGCGATAGATTTCCTATCGCAGGCTATCTCCGGAATTTATCGCCCTGGTAGCGCGTTATTAACAACGCGTTTCTCCAGGGCGATAAAAATTCCAGAGATAGCGCGCATATCGCCGTTTTGCAGGGAACATCGCTGGTTTTCCAGCGATGTTCCCTGCAAAACGGCGATGACCTTGCTGATACGACCCTGTGGTCGTATCAGCATAATCCACCCCCTATGTCACACATAGGTAAGTCAGGATTTTAGCAGGCGTTAGATTTTGGCGAAACGGCCGTTTTCGCCAAAATCTAACTTATGCTAAAATCCTGTGGGCTGCCTTGTAAATATCGCGATGTGAACATCAGCGATATTTGCAAGGTAGTCCATCCGGGTACGCCCAGTGACGCCCACTTTGCATCTCATTAGAGATGCAAAGCTGGGTGTTAAGGGAAAGGGCGCTACGGCAAGGATTCACGCGATAGCGTGACCTTGCTGATAAGGCGATAAAATTATCGCCGCTTTTCGGCCGAAAACGGACGCAAAAGCGGCGATAATTTTATTGCGCCGCCTTGATAATATGCCCCTTGGTTGGTCATGGAAATGCTGAATGAACGTGTTCACACTATATTTCCCCAGATTTTAATTTACTTCTTGGAGTACCCCATGGCGGTACAGATGGTCTCTCCCAGACATGAGTAATGGACCATTCCCCTTAACCAGCCAG
Organism: Calotriton arnoldi; assembly: GCA_963921515.1. Taxonomy (NCBI): domain Eukaryota; kingdom Metazoa; phylum Chordata; class Amphibia; order Caudata; family Salamandridae; genus Calotriton; species Calotriton arnoldi. The sequence continues at coordinate 116,597 of CAWUFW010008655.1, read as the reverse complement.
AAATTGGAGGAGCTTTATAGTAATGCCAGCATTTGGCCATATCCCCTATGACTAACAGGAAGGATTAGTTGGTTTACCAGTGTCATTTAGTTTGTTTTCTGAGTGGGAGCTGTAGGGCAGAGTGTTGTTACTGTTTTTGTGGTATGTGATGGTATGACAGATGACTGCATGAGTGCTGCCATGCAAAGAATTCTGGAGACAGCAAGAGCTGAAGCACTTGTGAGGTCATCGATGGAATGTTGGAGCTGAGGAGAAGGTTGAGATGGGAGTCAGGAGTAGAAACAGAAAACCTGGAGAAGCCGGAAGCCACACACTTACAAGAAACCAGACAGAAGTCTTCATATAGATAATCCCTGGTGGAATTACATAGTTTTAGAGTACCATACAGCCTTTCTCAAGCTTATATTTATTGAGAGTGGTCTCAGGGTCGCGAGAACTTTAATGCGTTTTAGTGACCCAATCCTCCTAACGCGAAAGGAGTGCTGCAGATGAGAAGACCCCTAGATAAACGGTATTTTCCTGTGAACTGTCAGAGTTCCAGTCTTTAAGCACCATTGAGGTAATCGAATCATTCCATGTTTTCCCTTAAGTTACGTCTGAGGACTATCGGCTATGATTGAAAGCCTTGTGCTGGATGAGTGCAAAGCAGGCAAGTGCAAGGTCCTTCTGGGAGACCGGTTTGTACACCCACCTACTAAAAATCTGGAGAAGGAAGTACATTTTATTCCAAGGCTATGTGCTCAGATTAAACCCAAAAAAGGTGTTAGACATTTATTTCAAGGCCACACATAGAAAGAGGTAAATAAAGTTTCAGTGCAGCTCAGACTGTGACCCATGTTTTCAGTTGCCTGCTTTAAATAAACAATAGAATGTTCTACAACCAAGTAAATGGTGTGGCTAATCGTTTTTTGCATATTATTTAAAGACAAGGGAACCCAATAGGATTGGTCAGGGACCTTGGGTATCATTATGCTACAAACACAATGGTCCCTCACAAGGACAATGGGAGAGAAGAAATAAATATAGAAATACAATTAGATCTATATTGCGCTGTCCAGCCGGACAGGATTATCTTTAATATTACAGAATTGGGACAAACAATGAAGTGGGTACACAATCTTGTGTCAAGCAAGATACGTACAAACAGAAAGGCTCAGCCAAAACTTAATGCTTGAAAATATTTCAACAATTTGGCAAGCATAAATGAAGAGAGACACCATTACACATTTGAAATAATAAGTATGATTGTGTTAGGGTGTCGAGCAGTCAACGACGTTTTGATCCCATACATAAAATTGCAGGATCATCATCAGGACATTAAATTATATGCCTGAGTAATTGCCTGTGGAAAAATGGGAAAAAGATAGACGGGAGAAAAAAGGAAAAGGGAAAGGTAAATGCAAGATAAGGGTTGGAGTACCGAAATGAGTGACAACCATGCAGTCTAAGGAGTAGTGAAGTGAATACTACTACTGAGAGACTAAACAGTCGTTGCCGGAGAATGGCTGGAGTGATCATGTTATATAGGTGGATGACGGTGAAAAAACTAAGGGTACCAATAACAAGATATGGAACCGTGATGTCCTAATTACTCTCGTGAATTCGGTGATAAGTGAAGTCAATTGGCCGACTTACCAACTGCAAGAGCGATTAGGCCTGCAGTGCGGCGTCGAACGGAAATCCGAACGAGCTATCTAGCTCGTAAGGCTAAGGTGGACAATGAAGAAGGGGCGAATCAATAAGGAACAATAATGATCAAGCCCAGGTCGTGGTAGGGGGAGAATAAGGAGGATAAGAGGCTTACCAATATTAAGCAGGGATCCGCGAGGATTAACGAGTGTGATCACTCGAAACAGTGATCTGAGGGAAAGGGGATAGCGCGCATTACAGAGGGTAATGAACGGGAAGTCTAAAGGGCGGGTGGAAGGATCAAGGGCTTAACGGTTGGTCAAGCAGGGCGTTGTTAGTTCATGCCTCTTCGTGAACCGCTCAGTGGCAGCATGTTCAAGCAGGAGCCAGTGCGATAATGCGTACGGGCGGTGAAAACCTCATAAGGATGTGCCGCGAGAAATCATGTGACCAAGTCACATGGTGTATGTGACTGTGCGCATTGTCTACGGAGTGGAAGTGGTGGCGGCCACACTGGAGTGATAAGAGTTAAGAAGGAGTGGGGAATGAGAGTAAGGGTAACCTATGTAAAATACACATTACGGTGGGCATGTTGGACCAGTTGGGACATAATTGATCAAGTAACCCATGATGTCACCCAAAACATTGATAGCCATACATTCAATTCAATTATAGTAAGAAGGAAGATACAGGATAATGTCACAAATACAGTTCAAAACGTTGGGAATGATAGTGGAAACGTGCATTGAAAGAACAATAAAAATAAAAACCTTACATTGAAAGAACAGTAAAAATAATAACACTGAGTGCATGGAGATTAATGCAGGATGGAGCCACTAGCCGTAGCTGAGGTCACAAACCACAGATAAGCGACCGACCCTCGAGATGGGTTGGTAGCTGATTGACAAAGCATTTAATGCGCCCACAGAAAGAGCGGTACAAAGAATTACTGAATGCTTCCCCATTGTCTTCTTAGTTATCAATAGTTTTTTAAAGCGGCACCTTTCCCGTAAAAAGGGCACTGGCTGCTTTTAAAAATACTGTCACAAGCTAGTACTATGAATGTTGTCCCTTGCATGCCTCCATTCCTGACTTTGCAGCAGTTTGAAGAAGGTCGCAAAATTCAACTTCATCAATATTTATGAGGTTTTGCATGCTGATTAGTATATGGGCTGCATCGCAAAATGTTGGGTAGGTCACAAAATGTAAGTGCATAATTCCTCACCTCATCCTTGAGCTGAGCCAACATCTTACAGTACTAGGGAAAATAGCACAGTGCACCAGGTGGCATGATCAAACATTTGAAACCCTGGCTGGGTCTACCTATACAAATTAAAGAAACGGACTGCACAAATTGTTCTAGAGGCAGCCCAGAAGCCTCCCCTGCACACATACTCAGGTAATGGGGAAGACCAAACAGGCAGACACCGCTAAATACTGCAGATGGATGGCTTAGAGCCAGTGGGCTGCTGCTTAATTAGGGCTGGCTCTGGATAAAAAGCAGGACAAAGTTCCACTGCCAAGCTGCGATCAGGAAGGCAGGCCTGTCAGTAGACTGGGAATTTCCTTAAACACACTAGAAAAGGCTGTGACAGTTTTCTGAAGCCACTTCACTCCTGGAGTCATACGCTAAAGCTGTAGCACAACAAACATTGATAAGGGAAGAAGGTACAATATTCCTACTAAGAAATTCAGATGCATACTATACTCCAGAGGCCTCTGACAGGATCACGATCCAGACTTGATGAGATGCATAGCAAAGCCAATAGTTCAAAGTCCTGTTGAAAGTGATACTAGGACCAAATTCTACCCAGACAATGACCTAAAGAAACATCACTAGAAAGAAAAAGACAGACCAAGCTGTCATCCATGCTGTTACTTGATAATTAGAGACCATCCTGGGCCAAATCTCACAGCCATTCGGACGTGATAATACCATTCAGGTTTATTTGGACTAAAGTGCATGTCATGAGCCTGCCAACCAGACTCCGCAGCAACCACCACTGATTCGAAACATTATCAGCATCACTAATTCATACGGCTCTTGTTGCACATGAATTGCTTGTAGCCCTTGGCTACAAGTGACCCCGATTCAAGAAAGCATATTTAAAGACAGTTCGAATTGCTGAAGCCACATCGAAGGGAAGATCATGTTGGTCCATTCTTAGAGATCAAGGATAATGCATTTCAGAGGCACTTAAACGCCACCACCACGATTCACTAACGATGAGCTTGTGCCTGGATGGCACCGGCATTAATAGCATTCAAGCAGCACTACTGAATAATTTGACTGTTCATTTCAAGATGAGAGATTCATGAGGGGACTTATGCAGTGGGAAAAATATCCCTGAAGCTTCTACTGTCTGTGAAAAAGGCTAATGTATTCAGAAGTAAGCCAAGCTCACCTTATATCAACGTTTGGTTTAGCCATGCCCACCAGATGTCCCTAACAATTAACCCTAATCCCTCTCGCCCCTAAACATTACCCCGACCACAGGCTCTTTCATCTCCTCATGTTCCTATGAAGACAAGCTCTATTATCAGGTCTAAGCATATCTTTGAGTAAACTGGGAGAAGTCGTGCCTGTATCCCTTTGCTGAGTCAACCCCCGACCCAGTGTTGTCGATTAACAACACGTTGGTACCCTGGCAGCAGACAGTGTTCCGATACCTTGGGATCCGAATTTACCGAGAACCAATGGACCTATTGGAGGGTAACCTCACGCGTGCTACTACGGCAGTTGGGTCACAAATGGCATTCTGGCGCACCCTTCCATTAGCTATCATGGGCCATATTGAGCTCCTGAAAATGGTGGTGCTCCCAAGACTCCTTTATCACTTCACAACTTACCCTTATATGTCAGGCCAGCGTTCTTCCACATGCTCGAGCAAGATATGCGACAGTTTATATGGCATGGAACGTGTTGCCGGGTAGCACTAGCCAAACTATATCTCCCAACTAACCGTGGCAGACTGGCTGTGCCCAATATGGAGCACTACTACCTGGCGGCACAGTTACAGGCCGCCAATCCATCGGGCACCCACTGTATCTCGTGGACACCGCTGCACAACAACCGAGCAGCACCCACGCCCAAATAGTAACATTATTTCATCCTGGCAGGAATGTCACCCACCCACCCACCCAGCTGTTGGCGAGAGTAGCTGTTTCCGTCGTAGCCTAAGAATCACAAGAACAGTCACCCCGTATTCACCTTTACTACCTGTGCTTAGCACGCCCAGCCAACACCGAGCAACCACCAGGGCAGAACTCCACTTATGGGGGGGAGGCGGGAATCCAAACCCTAGGGGACTTATATCGTGATAAACAGCTGATGCCGTTCGATATACTTGCTGAAGAATTCAGCCTGCCACAGGGCCAATTTCTGTTTCACGCTGCATTGACGCGTGCGCTGCGCGCTCTATGGGGAGATATAACACAAGAGCCTGCAACACATTTAACAATCCAAAATTTGCACGGGTCGACACCTCACCAGGTGGTTGGCAGAATCCCTACGGGCGCACGCAACACCTCCACTGACATCTCTTAGGGCCCACTGAGACACAGATCTACAGCGACCGAGCACAGAGCGTGAATGGAGGCCATTTTAAAAGGACCCACATGCATTCCTGGGAACGCCAGATTCCGGCTCATTCAGTATTTCATAACACACAGAGCCTACATGACACTAGCCAAGATTAATCAATACTTTGGCCGCAATGATGCCCAATGTCCCAGGTGTGGTCTGGTGGGAGGAGACCTCTTACACATGCTGTGGGTCTGCCCTGCCATTGTAACCTACTAGGAAACGGTCACTAAGTTCTTAGCCCAGTGCACTGATCGCACAATGGAGTGGACCTGGGAGGTAGGTCTTCTGGGACTCTATCAGAGGCCTAAAAAACAAAGTAACAACTCGATTTATAGACCTAGGACTCATTGTAGCCAAGCGGTTACTCACAGGCGCTGGAAGTCCCCTGAACCCCCAACTGCGAAGGCCTGGTTCCAATCCCTATTATGCTGGGCGCAGGCGGAAAGCGTAGCGCTTCATCGCGAAGATACCATAGGGTTGCGTACACTGCCGCTGGCGGCAGCGTGGGATGCGGTACTGGCAGACTTACGCAGCTCCTGGCAGGAGTATTTGGAAACACAGGGTGCTCCCTCAGGTTTGGATGAGACGCAAGAGTCAGCTAACAACAGAGTAAAGCAGGCATCGCCATAGGGGAGGTTGACAATATAGGAAACCTGCTAGGCCTCAAACATTGTGCACCTCATGCATATATCCAAGTCACAGCTAGATCATTCAAGCAGTAAGGTATGGCGTCACACACGGGTAATATACAATTACGGCGATACACTAAAGCTAAAACAAATCGTTGTCTTACCATGTCGAACCAATGGGGCTTTTACACCTGCCTTTTATTATATACAGTTAACACTCTGTTTACTTAGGCACTTCGAATGCTTCTCATACACAAATCACAATTCTGCTATCTCACGATGATACTGTATGCTATATGATTTATTTCATCATCGTAAACATGGATATGTCTGCCTATGTTACCTGTTTAAATGCATGAAATTTAAAATGCAATAAACAAATTTAAACAAAAATCAGGTCTAAGCATATACGTCCTAGTCCTTGTTGCAAATCCTCTATCAACTTCTTTGTCAGTCTGTGCGCAGTAGGCCCAGGCTGCCTTCACTTAAATTCCTTTTTCTGGTTTTCCCATCGAGTTCTCTGATCCTACACTTCCCTCCTCTCCCCTGCCTTAACCTGAGCTCTCTCCTTCCACTTGCCTCCAGTTACATTGTTCATGAGATACTACGTAACCTCCTCACCCTACCAGCTTGCAAACAGCCATCCTCGTGTGCAAGGTGAACGGTGGGATCATCCTTGCGCAGAGGATGTAATTATCCCTTGTCCGCATGCATGGCTATGAGATGACGAGGTGGACATGTGGTTGTCTATGTCACAGATCACCCAATTACTCATCTGTTCTCCACACAGAGAGGGTAGTTCAATCCCTTCCAAGTGTGGCCCTCCTAGGGAACAGCAGCTATGAGAGCACAGCACAGACACTTATCACCAGTAACTGGACCAATGTGCATACAGCACAATAAGAAGTATGGTGGCACACACGGCCAAGCTCATTCCTTGGACCTACATTTCATCCTGAAGACTAAAAGGCAATTGACATCTTGCGGCTTGTAACAGCATCTTGCTCCCTCCAGAGTCTGCCAAATGGGTCCTGCAACAACGCAGTCCCAGTGTCCATAACTAAATGACAGCCTAATAGATAAGCGAAGGGTGACAATGGAAATATAATTAGGTCCTACAGATCTGAATATAAACAACACCTTCCCCTTCCAGCACAAGAGAGGGGATTGGGAAAAGTAGTTCAGTAAACAACTAGGCGCTTTAGTTCTGAATTGCAGTATCTCAAACCCATTTTAACCCTGTAGTGGACTCATTCTTTAACGAGGAATGGTGGGTAAAGGAAGCCCACAATAGAAAGTATAATTGACTCATATAAGACCCCAGAAAGGTCTAACTGGCAAAGTATCTTTATAAGAAGCTAAATAGGAATATGTTTTTGCAGAGGAAAATGCTAATTGGTATGTACAGATTTTTTTTCTGATGCAGCAGGAGCTCACGGTTTTGGCTTGTTCAGAGGCTAAGCCATTGTTGGGGCAGGACAGAAGAATTGCCTTTCTTGAATTGTTTCCACTTGTGGTTGCTTTAATGGTGAGGGTGTGTGAATCTGGTGAACATGAAAGTGATGTCTAACGTGGATAACATGACAGCAGTGGAGTTGGTTAACAGGCAGAAGGCAAAAGACTTTGCAGATCTTGAGGAAGTCTATGTTAGGTTGTATGCATTTCAATATTGCTTTTAGAGCAAAGCTTGTCTCTGGAATGAGCAATGACATTGCTGACACTTTATCTTGTTCACAGTGGCAGAGGTTTTGAAGTTTGACCCCAGGAGCAGAAGAGATTAAGACCCTGTTGCCACAGGACATTTGGTCAGTGAGGAAATGAGCGTCCTGGAACTTGTTGAGCAATTTGTATCAGCAAATACTAAATGGTCCTACAAGCAGAGTTTGGTAGTTTCAAGAAAGTGGGGACGTGGAAGAGAAGAGATGATGCAGAGGGATTGGTGTTGCATAATGAGGGCTTGATGCGTTTTGTATTACCTTTGATTGGTAGAGGTTTATTAGCATTACCATTGCTGGGAAACTGGCAGACTTGTCTTTTTATGGTAAGTTATTTTGGGGATATGACCTGTCGGCGGGAGAATTAGTGAGGAAGGTACTAGCAGAGGTTAATGGAAGAAGAACTAAGCCATGGGAACCGATTTCACTTGTAGACAAGGATGCAAGGTTGGTGTTCTGCTGTTATAACAAATTTGAAGTGGAAAGTTTTAGGCTTTGCCTGGTATGGATGTTTTTGGGTGCTTTTCGGGCTTCTGAATTATTAGGCTCAAGAAATAGGCCAGGTTCAAAGAGACAAGAAGTGGTGTTGCAGGATTCAGTTTTGAAAATATGGCTTTGGCATTCAAAAACAGATTCGGGAGGGGTAGGGTATGGTATGTGTTGAATCACGGGCCAGTGACTGAGGTAGTCCACATTTGACATGGAGGAAATACTTAAATTTCCAAATGTGTGGGTGATGAGGTTTTTTTATCCATGTTGACAGCACAAAAGTGACAGCGGTCAATCTTTTGGGAGTATTTAGTACATGTTGGTTTACTTGGGATTGAATGAGAAGAGTTTTGGCACCCATTCTTTCCGGATTGGTGCAGCATTTGAACCGGCAAGGTTGGAAATTCAGACTCAGGATTGAGAGGTGGTGGTCCCAGTGTTGTGTGCAGTACATTCGCTAAGGGATGCAGTTGTCTGGTTTTTAAGGCATTGGATGCTTTGGTGATGTTCTTTATGTTTTATTGTAGGTTGTGTGCAAAGCCTATCGGGGGAAAAAATGGCCACATGGATTGTGGGGCACTAATTGATGTAGTGGGCTGCAAAGTTCTCTGACGGCTGTCCATATGGTCTTGCGTTGAGACTACCAAGTAGTAGACAAAGTGTTTTGGTGGGGTAAGAGCGAGATGCAGTTCGGGGCAGCTGTTGCCATGATTGGCAGAACAGTTTCTTGGCTGAGGATGTCCAGATTTATTAAAAATAGATCTTTGATATAATGATCTGGTGCTGCTGAAGACCATGAAAGAGGACTTTGCAAGGCTGAAGAACATTTGGGCACGCACATGGATCGTATGGATGAAGTTTGTTCCAAGAAGTGTGTGGCGGGATGTCTTGACACACAATGCCATAGATAAAGTGAGACGCAAATTGAATAGGGCAATGAGAGCGTGTTGTCCATTTATGGGGATAAAAGTTTTCTCATATGGAAATATTAAATAAGAGGATGCCATGGTATACCGCCTAGATAGAGTGCATCTATTTATTTCTGGAAATGCATGTTATTTGTTGGAACTATGGAAACTGGTTGCAAAGTTGTGGGGTGAGTGGATAAGGTACTGAAGCTGTAGGAACTTCTGTGTTTAAGGTTCGAAAGGAAGTGGGGTGGGGCAGGAAAACACCTTAACAGGATATTTCTGATTGGCTGTAATTTGAGGGATGGTGAGTCACAAGCAGCATATCCACTCCTTGGGAATAAGCACAGCTGAGGGGCTGGGGTAGAAGTTTGGGAGAGATGGATCAGGATGGTGACTTGCCTGGGTGAGGTGGCTGTGGACAGAATGGCTATGAATGGGAGAGGATAAATGTAAGTATTGCATGCAAGGGGTCTCTTGAGGATTCTTTGACATTTTGGGGGCGCTTTATGGGATGCTGGATGGTAGGTTGCTTCATTTGTATGAGGGAGGCTTGTTTAATTATTGAATTTGACTGTTTACCTGCAGACCTGTTCTAATAAATGAGGCTTTTTCACTATATGGAGGTCTTTGATTAATCTGAAATCTTTTCTCACAGTCCGGAGGTGACGACCACTTCAGCAACCCCTGCGACACCCCTAGCAACCAGAAAACCTCCCTTCCAAGTGTGCAAGAAAGGCCTTCAGAGGACCCTAGTTCGAGAGCTGGGATCCACCAGAGCATCAGGGTTTGTCGCAATATGTCCAGTAGCCCTGCGTCCTTCTTGGGCATCCTTATGGTATACTTTTCTGCAAATCATGGGCAAGTAGGGATACAGTGCATGGTGCAGATGAGTGCAACACAGCGCATTAAATATGATGTACTATGTGCCCTTTCTACTTGCAAGCACAAGCCTGCTTGCATCTACAAACATGTCTTCCATCAGTTTCCCTTACTATATAGATTATAGCAAACATCAGAAACTGAGGAAAAAAGAAGCTGCCTTTCGGCAGGCCCTCCAATCACTGGGGCTGCGTTTGCTGGGCCTAGCATAGCGAGTGTGAGAGGGGGCATCACAGCTGATCTATTGCGGGGGATCCCTTGTAAATGTTTTAGGCTCTGTCTCGGTTGTCTTCAACCATTGTAAGGAAACAGGAGTTGCGGATGCAACACCGGCAAGGGTGCAGTCCATCACACCTAATCCAAAGCATGTGTTTATTCAGGCATGACATGTTACGTTGTCTGCTGCTTACCAAATTGGCGTGAATGCTGCCTTGAGACATGCTGTGATCAGCAGCGGCTGCTACCTAAAAAGGGTGGTGGGGTGGGGCGTTTCGACCGAGGTGAGGGGGGAATAAAAAAAAAAATAACACTTACTTTCATTCCACCGACCGCCGCCTCTCCTCCGTCCTCGCTGGAGCAGCCTGGAGCCAGGAAGCGAAGCACACAGCCTCCCAGAATCCCCTGGCCAATCACAACGCTGCCTTAGCAGCATTGTGATTGGTCTGAGCGCCGTGGTTCGGCGCTTAGACAGGGGCTGACAGGCTGTGCATGTTCTCGACCCAGCCTGGATGGAGAACATGCACAGTGCACATGATGCTTTGGCCGGCCCGATGTGGCCGGCCAAAGCGTCATGACCACTTTTGGTGGTGCCACCACTCCTCCTCCCTGTGAGGTGAGGGGAACCCAGCCCCGCCCCCTTCAACTGCAAGCTGAATACAAAAAGCAAAATGGTAATAACGGAACGCTATTATCATTTTGTTTTTTTGTATTCAGCTGAAGCAGTGGGGCGACGCTCCTCCACCTTAGCGGAGGAGCCGTCAATGACTGATAGAACAGCATCTGTGAAGTGAGTAGGGAGAAAATGATTTGTGAGTAAGTGCCAGCTGTGATCATCCAAAGGCAAGACTGGTGGCCTCAATTTGTTTTCTCCACAGGCTCGCAAGTGCACTTGTCGGCCTTTAATTATTGTAATTTATTTTGTCAGTTTATTGCTTGTTCCCAAGCCCCCTTCCGTTAGCGCCACCAGTTGATCACCGGACCTACTAGAAACCTAGTGGCCATGAGGTGTTCATGGGGGATGCTACCTCTGCAAGTGATGCAAAGCAAATAACGTGTTCCATCTTAGTTCCTCCGACAGTGGGAAGGAACTGCAGGATATCCAGTGGTGGCACACAACAAGAGGACCATTGTTTTGTGGGAGAAATGTACCCAGAGTGTGACTATGGGGCAAAAGCAGAGAGTAGATCACCTGCAACTGGTAAGTCCTTGGGGAAATTGGACACTTACAGAAAATAGCCCAGACTCTCGAGGGAGGAGGGCATCCCTGTTTTCAGAGAGACACCCACTGGAGCTGAATGCAAACCGATCCAGTTGCCAAACAGGGCCAGATGCCACCCCCACGATTCACAACCCTGGGGGGGGGGGGGTGGCTTGGTTTGGGGAGGCGTGAAAGAAGATACAAGGGCAAAAAAGCCTTTGCTTTCCCAATCTTACAGCACTTAGAAGGAATTGAACACTTGTAGTAAACTCAAGGCTCATAGCTTGGGATGAATAGCTTCATAAGGAAGGCCTTTGCTGTTACAACCAACTCTAGGAATGGTTGTGAGCTTCAGCACCTACAACCTTACCCCTTCTGCCTTGTCACAGTCAAAAAGCCTATAACAACAAAAGGTTTTGGTCTCCCAAATAATCAACTCTGTACAAAGACATTTATGGCCCTAATGCTGAAGAGCCCACAAATATTGTTTGTGCCCAAATTGGGATTTTGGCTCAGGCATTAATTGCACATCTTGCTGGTGTTTGGCAGCAACATTTTGGCCAAGGCCTTGCGCAAATCAGGCAGACAAACTGCATGAAATCCAAAGTATGTGCACCTTGAAATGGCAAAAAAGTGCAATTTCCAAATTAAACTCCATTCTGAGGTTCTGAACTCAAATAATGTACACGGTGCTTATGTGTTAAATATCTGTATTTACCAAATGCTTAAACTGTGCTTCAGAACGAGGGCATACATTTTATAGAAAAGCAGCTGTGGGATGAGCTCAATGTTTTATGAGAGTTAACACATTTGTTGTTCTCCGATAGGCTGCCATAATTAGGGGAGTTGCCATAAATACAAGGATATCCCCAATTGTGGTATGTTTGCTGTGCCTGGAGAGCATGGTTTTACCCAAGCAACGAGGCAGAAGTGTGCCTGGTGCTATTTCTGGTCTTGTGTAAATAGGACCTAGACTACGAGTTTTGTTAAACTGATTTAAACACAGTTGGTTTCATTTCTGTAATTGCATAAATATTATGCCTTGGGGTGAGAATGCCTCCTGCATGATGCTGCAAGTGTGCATTACTTTCCGATTTACCAAAGAATAAGTCTTTGGCCTATTTTTGACCTTAGCGCACACAACCATCATGCCTGTAAGCAGAGGATCTCTTCAGTTACGCCCAGGGTGGGGTTCAGTGGTCTGGAGGGGCACACTGCCCTCCCTCGTGAGTGGGACTACTGTCAGCTTGCCAAATTCTACTTGAATTGATGGAAGCCTGTTTATTAATAACAGGGCAGGTTTATTTTTTTTATTTTTTAATGGTTGCCTGTGGAAGGGCGAGCGGTCTGCTGGCCTTGCCAGTGCAAATGCTCTTCCCAGTCTCACGTAGCCACGTCTTTCAATATATTGCAGGAGGCTGGACACATATGTAGAATTGGTGTACAGGGTAGGATGAACCAGGAGTGCGTTAGCTTATATTTCCACTGAAAACATCCTACATAAAATTTAGGTTTGAGAAGGTCACTAAGGATAGCATTGTATTTTGCTAGAATTCCAGAGACTTTTGTGATGAATCGTGTGAGTGGGCTGGAACGAGCAGTCTCTGTGGCTGGGCAGAGGCAGCCTTTTGTGATGTGCTGCACATCTGTCGTTTTTAGGGCCACCACCACTAGATTGGTGGTGGGCATGAGAAGTCTGGAGACAGCAGTCTTCTTAGAAGTGCACGACTAGCCTTTTGAAGGGCCTTGTCTTTATGTTCCCTTAGAGCTGCCGCTCTCGGAAGGTTTATATGTGTGAGGGTCTGTATAGGGGTAAGAGTCTCTGTATAGGGGTAAGAGTCTCTTTCCCTATTGTGCCCTTGTTTGGGGTTTTTCCCAGCCTTATTCCCTCCTAGCAACCATCACTTGAAGAGAGAGTATGTCTGAGCTGTCTGAGAATGGATCTGCAAAATGGCAGAACCACCTCAATCCAGGTACAGGGCTACACCATGGGATGGATAAACTCTAAAAGACTAGTATAAGAGAAGTACTAAAACTTCACATCAGGTTTATAGACTTTTCACTGACCACTGAGGCCACATACCACAGGGTGCTAGAATATTATCTGTGTTCCAGGACTAGAGTATTTGACAGTCAGCTTCCAAGCTACGTTAGAGGACATTTTCTGAAGGAAGATATCTGCAATTATCGGCTGGAAGTGCTGTGCGTATGTCTTGGAAATAAGCCAACTCTGCCTGCTGGAAGATGGGTGCAAAAAGTATCCCTGCAGGAGGTGTCTGCCCAGAGGAGAAGCCCAGCTGTAGCTGCCTGGTGGAGAAGCTGCCCAGAGACATGGACTGACCCTATAAATTGAAGCAAGAATTGCACCCTAAGAGGAGGGTTAGATTGGCTCAGCAAGAAGACTGCAGCTTTTAAATGCTGAACCCCACAGAACTGGGAATTCCGTGTAGTTTTACATCTGTCAAATTCGGTCCTACACAGTACTTCCCCATTCCATGGGGTTTCACTCATAATTCCACAGTACTCGCTCTGTTTTACCGCACAGTTACGTTATTTTAGCATGCAGATTTACCACTCCACCGGTACCATGCCACTCATAATTGGGTCTCATGTGAGATATCTGTGCTATGCTGGATGTGATGTTCTGTATAAAGTTATCATTTGGGTGCCATTCAGTTCAGTAGAAGATTTCAAGCTACAATTAATGGTAATGCAGCCTTGAGATGTTCCCAGTGGTTGAAGAGGCGACTGCAGCATTCTCAACACATTTACTGCTCCTTATTAGTTTATATCATGTCGAGGAGAACACAAAGAGGAAGCACTCCCTTATCTACCAGCTTCCTTTTCAATTCTTCATAGAGGGTGCACACAAAATAATAAGGCAGCAGAATAGCTGCAGAATTCCATCATACATGTTATGTTTCCCTTTTAACTCAACCCCTATTGAAGAACGTAAAGGCCCTGCAATAAACAGAAGAGATTACAAGCACATGAGTCATGTCCTGAGAGAGCTCTTCCTACATGAACCTCTGAACAAATTAAAAATTCCATTGCTGAACTGGCATCAAGAGTGGAATAAATACAATGCTAAACCCCACTTCACTGTCTTTCTACCTTAATAGAAAATAAACTATGTAACATGAACAATAAATGCTATGGGGAAGTTTTTGATTAGAAGATACCAAGGACATATGTGTCCTAGAGACACAGATACAAAAGCGTCACCTTCCGAGTCGCTCAGCCACAAATATAGTCTCACAGGCAATTGAAAATGTTCCACTGTAACAACAACCTGAGTAGAGATATTCTTTTGCTCTCAAATTACACATTACTCCTAAATGGGTGGGGTTTAGGTAAGGTTAAGGGGGTGTTTAAGGAGGGACATACACATAAAATCATCACTTACAAAAGAGTAAACCCATTTTAATTCACAAACGAAACTTATAAAGTTACTACAGCCAAAATAGGTCCCAAAACAGCAGTAAATGTACTGCAGCTCAGCCTTGCAGTAAGTCAAGCACCACAAATGGCCATGGCAGGTAATACCCATTCTAATTTAACATTTTTAATTTATTTTACATTATAATATTTTAACATTTTTTTAAAGAATTATTCAACATTTCTTTTTTCCTGTACTTTCCCAAAGGGAGATCTCTGTCCCGGTGGCACAGATCTCCGTTTATGTGAGAAAAGTTATTAGTAGTAACTTTACACTTGTAAATTCTGTCTTAATATGTGCAAATCCATATTGGATGCCTCTGGTCATACATACATGGTGCCCTGAGGTGCCGATACAGCGCCTCTCCTTTAAATACCTTGGGATTTACATCTCTCGTCTCCCAGACCTGGCATGGACCCTTAATTTTCAGCCCCGTACGTGGGCTTTAAATAGGGATTTGTGGGGATGGGGTCCCCTGCTGCTTAACCCGATGGGGCGTATTGCCATATTTAAAATGACGTGCCTTCCTTGCTTTCTCTCTGTTCTGGCACACTTCCCTCACCCGATCCCCCGGATATGGTTCCAATCACTCACCTCCAGGATTAGGGCCTTCTTCTGGACGGGTGGGGGCTGACACCAGGTGGCCTTCCCCTCTGCGAGACAGTCCCCATATGATGGGGGCCTTGGAATGACTGATATCTATGAGTTTTACCTGGCTGCGCACCTAGTACCGATCAATGATTGGTTTACCGGGGGTGGTAAAACCCACTTACCGCGCTGCATTACAGCTTATGGACCTTGATAATCTCCTTGGCCTACTCTATGGTAGCCTGATACCAAATGCTCTTCCTTCCTGTACCCGAGTGACACTGCTCTGTTGAAGAGCAGCCCTGCATTCTATCTATTGGGATCATCGTCTTACAGGAATGACGCTGATGTGGCAGGGTACATGGCTCCAGCAGGTATCGAGTCTTCAGGGGTTCACACAGCGGCGGCTGGCACAGGTAAACGTGGTGGGCGAGGCGGAGCGGGGTGGGAAGGGGGAGGGAGTTGACAGACGATGGAATAGGTATAATTAAATAAATAATACCTATTCCGTCGTCTGTAGGCTTCCCCCCCCCCCGGCGCGCCCTGCCCCGCCCCACCGCACTTACCTGAGCCAGCCACCGCTGGTATCACACAGTGGAACAAAATAGGGATTGTTTATTTGGATGATGTTTGCAGAGGGGGGACACTGATGTTGTTTCAGGAGTTACAAGACATTTATCGCTCCTTCCACATGCAATTCTTTGGTTACCTTCAATAGCGTCATGCCTTGCTTGTCCACATTTCGGTTGATATCCCGATCCCCAAATATAATCCTCTTGAAACTAAACTGCTGATGGAAAGATTGGGCAAGGGAGCCATTTCCACGCTTTATCGTTCCTTGATGATCAACAAACCGGATCGTTTCCTCCTTCTGCGACATAGGTGGGAGGTTTGGGTGGGTGAATTGGATGATGATGACTGACGGGAAGCGTGCTTGGCCCAAGAGTTGGCGATTTCCTCACGCCTTCGGATGGTTTCAAATTAACTACCTGCATGCGACATATATGACCCCCCAACGATTGCAGCAGATGGGCCTTGCTGCCCAGGCTGCGTGTGTGAGGTGCACCCTTCCCACAGTTGATTTTTTTCCACATGGTATGGTCTTGTCAGGCATTTTTTGACTTTTGGGGAGGGATAGGGCAAGAGATATCTCAGGGGCTGGGCCGCCACATTGACCTGGGTCCTTGGACGGCTGGGTCTCCTGTAAGAAGTTAGAGGGCCAAGATCAGAAAGAGCATTTATTGAAGTATCCGCATTGGTGGCCAAGAGAGATATTGCCAGCGATTGGAGGCTGCCGGCACCCCCTTTGTTGGCAGTATGGAGGAAGGGGGTGGACTGGTGTGCGTGCCAGCAAAAGCCGATCTATGAAGCACGGAGATGCCCCCAAAAACATAAGATATGGGGTGGGTGGTGCGCATATCATGGACTACTGATGTGATACTGCTGTTTACAGATATTTCTTGTCTGTTTCAATACTTGATACACACTGTGATGATGTACATCGATTGTTGGTGGATGCTCCTGATAATCTTTAAACTAATAACATTTGGTTATTAAAAAAAAAAAAAATTCTGTCTTAGATGTCTCTACCCCTGAACCGAGGGAGTGGAGACAAGCAAGTTTGAGCTTATGTTAATGCTACACTCGGAAATGGTGAATAGCAGAAAAGCGTAGAACCACACCTAAGTGTGAGTGTAAATGTACAGGTGAATAAATCTACGTGTAAATTTACCTTTGTGAATAGGGCCCCAAGTGTTTATTATATAAACACCATGGGCCCAATTCACAAACGCACACGCCTAAAACTTAGGTGCACAAAACACATATTTTATAAGTGCTAGGCCTCATTCCTGATTCATACAAATTAGGAAGGCTGTTATTTAGCACTCACAGGTGGGATTTTTGGCACAGGGTAAATCTACTACTAGGGTTGGGCTTCTGGGCATTTCTGAAAAAGTATCTCTGTAAAAGTGTGAGTATTCACCAACAATTTAGTGTCCCACCATAAAAATATTCATACATTTACTCTTGCCAAGAGCATGACTAAGTGTGTTTCAGAATGAGAATGCAGAAGAAACACCACCAAAACTGAATGGATACGTGGGAAGATGTTTCGTCATGGAGAAAAAAAGTTAAGAAAAACATTTTCAAACACAAATGCCGTTTTGCATATATTTCCCCATGTAGTTTTTGTGTAAAGGGCCAGCTAGACATCCCACAGTACACGTTCCGTTTTGTTTTTGACCACAACTCACACTAAGGCCCTCCTTACGAGTGGCCCAGTTAATTGCAATATGTGCGGTAAGTCCTGTTTTGCCACATATCGGAATTATGAGTTCAGTGATCAGGTCAAAACTGCCAATTTTTATTGGGGAAAAATAACAAGCATGTACCAGACCATGCAGCTTTTGCTGCAGTAAAGGCCAAAATCTAGGTCATTCCCCAAACACTCTTAACTGGGTGGTATTTATTGCACCTGATAAATTACAACTCTAAGTCGGAAATTATCGTGTGCGATAAATATCACACCAATTATGGAGCCGCTCGTAAAGAGGGCCTAATATATTGAGAAAAGTGAGGGAAATTGGACTATACGCTTATCTAAATCTTCTAGTACCAATATATACTTGGAATAAATATGCACTCCATTGCGTATGAACCCCAAAACACCCTTAGCACGTTTCCTCGTCCAGGGCCGATATAAAAACAAATATTAAGTATCTCTTAATTAATAGTGTTGATAATAAAAATCGAACATAAAATAAAATGATTTTCTTATAATTCCATTCAAGGCCCAAAATGTACCACTTTAATATAATTTTTCACCTTGAGCTGCTCTCTCATTAGCCAATAGCATTCTCCAGAGTTAGTCGATTTTAGAATTACCTCTACTTTTCTTACTTTTAGATTCACCCGCCGATTCACACTGGTGTTGTACCACGTACATAGTAGTTAGTAATGGATAAAATGGCGCAACACTTGGTTCCACTTCCACTGCCACCCATTAATACCACGCCGCTGTCTTTATAGAACACCATCTTAATCACCTTCAAACTAGGGTCACCCGCCTCAATTTCCTTGAAGGGTCAGAAGTTGAACCACTGCTGTAAATCATACAAAGACACCAAACTACATTCAGAGTTTCTGCATAATGCACCCTAAGCATATAAACAACAAAAAACACCACCTTAACCTCTAGCAGAGCAGGCAACGAACGGAAGTACCCTTGCGTTTATCGTGCATTGTGAACGCAGTTCATTGACATAAATTTCATGTTTGGTGGTTCTTCCCCTCCCAAACACCAAAGCAACCCCTCTGGGGTTGTCCCCGGCAGGCAGCCTGTATATTGGTACGCTCGTTCGCAGGATCAGTCCCCACGGCAAAGAGGGTCCTAATTGGCCAACTGCTGTTTTTAGAAGGTTGCATTCGATCCGTCTCCGAGATGATGAAGCGAGAAAAATAAAGTTTTCACATTCCTTTTCTTTATAACGTACCATGGATCTAACACCAGGAAGCACCAGCCACCCTTTTGGGTAAAGGCGTGGGGACTTCCAGAGGAACGAACAAGAGTGCGCTGGGAGCCAAGATCTCATAGCAGCGCGACTGCCAGAGTTTGATCTCCCTGTGGGCTTGCCAGGGGCTGCTGGAGGTCGTTTCCAGGGGCTAAGCTTGGAATTCTGGGAACTGGCTGGCTGTGGGCTCAATGCAAAAATGGTTGTGTGAATTCTAATGAAAAGAGAGGAAAACTGCATAGAGATAGGCTGATAGCCCGATGAAGCCTCCCCAAACAGCAGGCAGGATGTGGGCAGAGGGTCTGCTCTTCCTTAAAGACTTAGCCTGGGATGGGCTCCGCAGGAGATGAGTTCGGGTCCTCTGGCCAGACTAATGCTAAGTTTGTCAGAGTCCCCAGCCAGCAGAATATCTGAAGCTCCTCAAAGGAGTTCTACAGTCTATGATGAGGATAGAGGTGAGATGATCTGATAGAAACCTATGCTGACCAATGTTGGGCGGAGGAGGCGCATAAGGGATAAGATTTGGGTCATATGGGCGGCATCAGAGCTAGGCACGCAAGATGGCCGCATATCTGGGAAGCTCCGGCGGTCGGAGACCGCTATCTTCCATCATCCTTGCTCTACCGGCCTACAAACGACACAAGAATAGTGCAGACTGGTACCTCATGCCCTGGACAGCAGATGAAAGGCTTGCAGCTGGATTATGGTGCAGGTATCACCCGCTGAAGACCACAACTCCGGTGCAGTTGGCTGAGGATGCACAGCTGGGCCGGGCCTTGAGACCCATTTGGGGAGTGTTGGTGCATCGTTGCACTCATCGTTGCACCCAGTCTGAAGTGTGGGTTTCAAGGCCCAAGGACTGAACTACTGCGGGGGAGAGAGGTGGTCGCACCAACGCCGAACCTGGACTGGACTGCTGCAGGCTGCAGAACCTCTTTTGGAATGCCGGAAAGACCAGTAGAGGTGGACAGAGGCCCCGCGGCTTGGCTCATTTAGAAGCTATGGCCCTTTCTTGGCTGCATGAAGGAACTGTGCCTGCAGATCCCCTAGGTAGACAGAGCCTCGGAGAAAAGCAAGAAGCAGATCATGACACATCGCCCCACATAACAACACTTGCAGGGGAATCACAGACCACTGCAGCAGAGCTGCCCCGGCTCAGGCCTGCTATATCCTGTGCATTGGAGGGGGTATGTCCCATTAGCACTGCTTTTCTGGCCTGCTCATGCCCCTCCCCCTGCATATGCATCCTAGAGATGCCATGCAGCAGGGGGTTAGGAGGGGCCATCGCCGAACACTCGGTGGGGCACCTGCACTGAGTCCATACTGGCAGAACCCTGACTGAGGAGATTAGACAGCGTAGCCAGTGTGCTCTCCTCAGCGGGTACAAGGAGACTCCCTGCCAAGGACTGTCAGACATTGAGAATAACATAGCGACTTTGAGTGCCACCGGGATTTGAACTCACCACTTGGGACAATGGGAAATTCTTCAGGATAGACAATCAAAGCTCTATATTGACTCTTGAAAAAGCACCCATACGATGGTGCCCAAATCCTCCATACCGCAGGATCAGAACATCCTGAGTGAGGAGCAGAGTGAAGGCAATTCAATCTCACATTTTCCAGACTTCTCAATGGCCGTGCAGGAGCCATGGCACAAATCATTGCCGGTCAAACAAAAATCCAATGTGCGAACATACCATACGCAATGCTGTAACCGACGAGACTGCGAGTCATTTTACGCGGGAGACAACATATATTCCAAACCCTGTAACAGGCAAAAGATTTCCTACGTAACTTGCTGGACACGGATCCGAAACAGAGTTCGTCATCGATGATGATTGGCTCCTTATCCCCAATGGTGGATCTGGACTAGGCGGTCAAGAACGGTCAAGAAAGCAGTTGCCTGGATCTGGCTCCTCCGAGACACCTTCCTGCAGGGCACAACTGTACACTTGCTTGATCTGACAGTACCCTCCATCCTGTGGAATTCTTTAACCTCTACACTGCAGACAGAAGTTCCTGGCCGGGATACCTCAGAGGGGACTGCATGATGGTCCATGAATATGTTGAGGTAGATTCGTAACTAGGACCAATATAGTAATAACTGGTTGCACTTTACGATTCGGTCTTGAGCTGGAAGACCCATTAGGGTTGCCTCTGATGCCCTAGACATAGGTCGAGGGTCACTGCCTGGCAATCTCTCTTGCCCCCAAAAGAAGAATCTCCGATAATGACTGCTGCTTTTAGTAACACGTCGAATGCACCTTAGTTGCAATGTTGAAATTGTTTCTTACACTTGGGTGGGACCTCCGTCCTGGTGGGATTGGTCCACCAGAGTGGGAAAAGGGAGGAAGAAGGGAATATAGCGTTGTTATATGTTGAGTTCTACGCTGGTGGCATTTGTGATACACACTCAGCTGAATTGAGTGAAGCCAAATAAACGGATATTGCCGCAGAGCGGCTCAATTGAGCCCGCCGATTATATGACAAATCGGACCTACCCCTTTCAGGAACAACAATAACCTGTATGACATGGAATGTGCGAGGACTGAACAACCCTCGCAAAAAGAGGAGGATCCTCTCATACCTTGACCGCCATGCCATCCAAGTGGCCCTACTGCAAGAAACACACATAGACCCGCAAATGACAGCCAGCTTTGCCTCATACTCGAGACCTATGTTCCCTGTAGGATGCGTGTGTGTGCACGCGTGCACCCTAATGTTTCTAGGCATGCAGGGCCTCTGCTGGAGCGCATATCAAGAGAAAGACTTCCTGAGCTTTCTTTAATCATTAGCACTAAAGGATATTTTTCTCTTAGTGCATTCTCTTATAGGAGCAGTACAACTGTTCTTCCATACCTGTTCGGATGGGAGCCTCTGGAAGAGAAAAATATGACTTTGGGAGCAGGCGGCTGCTACCAATGCCGTCGGCTCCCTGCTGGTGTTATGTGCATTCTTATGTAAATGCACTTAAGAACTTTACAATTCCTTGTCAGCAAGCCTTCAAGTGGCTTCTGCGGCGTTATGGCCAGACTGCTGACTTTGGAGCTGGCGAACTTCTCCGCATCAGCTCAACATCTTGTGATTTGGGAAAAATCACATCATCTCCCCATGCTTAAAAAACACAAAAACAAAATGAATGTGACTTTGTGTAATGTAACTTGTGCTCATGTAAAATGTTCCAATACCTTGCGCGACACAAAAGCAGCAGAAAAATGCACAAAGAGGGAAAAACAAAGCATTCGCTTAAAAAAGTAGATACAAATAGATACATATCTAGTGGCTGACTTGTAGAAAGTGAAACCATAAAACCTGGTAAAATCACGGCTTCCCTGTTTAACGATTTTAGGCAAATATTTTATTTTACCAAACCTCCTTTTCCTTCATTATTGGCTACGAAAGCACTTTCAAATATGTGAGTTCAGAATATCATTTGTACCAAAACCTATTGTGTTTGATTTAACAGACTATAATGTTGCTCTTTAATAATCTGTACCACCAACAGGGTTTACATAACAACTATCTTGCCTCTTCGTTCACTAGTGGTTCATGTTTAAAAACTGTCATTTTTAATAAGTACTTCTCAGTGCATTGCTATAATGTGACGTATTTATGTCAAAGCTTCCACATTTTAAAGATGTTTGTTGAATGATTTACATAGCAAACGTTTTCAGAGCTTGGCTTGTGCACAGGCTTTAAGAGCCAAGCCAGTCCCTCTGCTCTAGTTTGGCTCTCCCGTTAATATGTTGGTTTGTTTGATATTTGGAGAGGCAGGCATCCCCACGGCAGGGAGGGCACGTTCTATTCTGGGGTCCATTGGGGCTGGTTGCGAATAAATTACTGACTGGGCACCCACGATGTGGGCACCTGGGTGCAGTCGGTTGATCGCTTGGCACGCACCGTCTCAGACCACTCGCCAGTAATGTTGCGACTCACACTACCTAATGTGCTCCAGACGAGGTGGCTTTAGCGCCTCTCTCCAGAGGTTCTGCTAGACTCCGTGTTCACCACGGAGCTACAAACTGAAATCAGAGATTATGTCTCCCGCAACAAAGGCATGGTCAGCTCTGTGGTCACTGTCTGGGAGGCACACATGGCCACCACACTGGGACATTGTTTTGTCGTGTAAAAATGAATGAGACCACCTGCAAAGCCTAGAAAATGCACTAAGATCCTTGGAATAACAGCAGAAAGGTGGACAAGATGCAGGCATATTACAGTAGATTAAAAACAGAGTCACAGAATATGAAGAAGCGGTCCAGAGAGAATGCAAGTATAGAGGGAAAGACATGCATGCTCAGGCCCATGGAGAGGGGTGGGGGGCAGACAGGGTATATCATCGACTGCTAGGATACAACGTCCAAGATCGGCTAACGATATCTTTGAAATATGTGACTCGATAGGGGAGGAGTGCTGAGTGCCTATCAGGATACTTAATGTATTTACCGAATTTCTCAAACGCTGAACTCCTCCAATTGTTCCCGCCCACTGACTGACCGACGTCTACCTAGCAGATGTTGCCATTGAATGGTTGAGCAAAGGAAAAATAATCCCTCTTGATCAACCATTCACCCTGGATGAGATCACTGCGGCCACTAGTTCCCTCCCCAACTGCAAAGTACCAGGAGCCGACGGCCTCCCGGCTGAATTCTACAAATGGTACACAACTTTGCTAGCCCCCATCCTACTGGCTGTATACGAGGAGGCATAACAGGCTGCCACCCTCCCTCACTCCATGAGAAGCAAATATCATTATGCTGTCAAAGCCGGGAAAGGTTCCTTCCCTTTATGACACATACTGATTTCCATCTTTATTGAATTGCGATGCCAAGATACTGGCCAATATAGCAGCAAATCGGCTGATGCTGTTGTTGCCTTACTTGGTACGACCAGACCAATCGGGCTTTGTCCCCAGACGCTCCACTGCACAGTGCCTGCGGACAACCTTTGCACTGCTGCAGGACTTAGGTGAAGAAGGCAGTTTTCCTGGATGCCACCAAGCCATATGATTCACTGGAATGGACGTATCTATTTGCTATGTTGCACAAGATAGGCTTGCCATCTGGCTAACTCAATTGGATAAGGCAGATATACACTCATCTTGTAGCCAAAGTGAGTACTAATTGTGCGCTGTCCTGGCCGTTTACATTATTTTGGGGAACTCGACAGGGATGACCGCTCTCACTTCTTTTTGTGCTGGCAGTGGAGCCCCTAGCGGCCAGACTTTAACAAAGCTGCTTATACTATGCCTTGTGCTACACGAGGCAGCCAATAGTACTCTTACTCTATGCAGATGACATTACTCTTTATGTTTGGGAACCAAGTCTCAGTACTGTGCTGCCAGAATTTATACGCTTTGGTGCTCTTTCAGGCATACACTTAAACTGGGCAAATCACAAATTTTCCTCCTCACAGCCACTACACCGCGGTCCTCGCCTGACTTCTCACTCAGATACTGCACAGACGGGGATAAAAACCCATTGAAGCTGTGAAGAGATAATCCGGGCAAATTACAGCACAGTGCTCAATACATCAGTGAATGGGTCACCAGATAGACTGTATTACCTCTGTCCTTCTCAGAACGCATGGGTTTGCTCAAAATAGTGCTGTTGCCCAAGTTATTGTTTCTGAATATTCCACTCCCCCTGAATGTGACATTCTTCAAGACTCTGAGGTCTCAACTGGTGCGCCTAGCATGGGCCGGTTAGGAGCCCAGACTTAAAAGGGAAAGGCTCACTTTGGTCTTCCATCGGGGGTGGGAATTTGAGGATACGAAAATGGAACTATCTTATTAATACGCATAGCCACATCACGTTTCACTGGTAGAAACCCACACCCTTCCTGGCACATTTGGCAGGAGAAATAGTCAGTAAAAGCCCGACTATCCCAACATCCTCCATCGGTCTGCTCATACAGGGTCCCATTGGAGATATGTCAACAGCAGATTTCACAATCAGAGTCTGGGACAAGCGGAGAAGAAGAGTGGGCAAAGAGATACTTTATTCCCCTAATTTCCCCGCTCAGCTACCACCCGATGCTGACAGTCACACACAAGCGTCTAGTGATATCTCAGCTTGGAGACAAAGGCTTAACTAAAAGGAGCATCCTATACAACCAGGGAACTTTCCTGTCTTTGACAGACTTTCTGGATGATAGTCCTCTTCTAGCCGCCACATCCACTAAACTTCTTATTAGCACACTTTACAGGACAGACCAAGAGGAGACTGAGAAGATGCCCCAGCGAGCGAAGGCAGACTGGGAAATTGATTTAGGGTGCAAGATCTCGGAGGAGACCTGGTGATTCAGCATCGCTAGGATGAGTCTGGCATCTTCGAGTAGTCATCTTTGTGCCATTCATTATAGATACCAGCACCCAAGCGAGCCTTCATAAATGAGGACTGCGTAACGATGATTGCTGTACTAGATGCTGTGCTCATGAGGCGGAGTTCCTCCCACGGCCGGACTGGGAACAGAAACCGGCCCTGATAATTCTGCTCAACCTGTCCTGGGGAGGGTTGGTATGCTGCTGAGAAGTGCCGGCCGGGGCTACTTGCAGCCCCCAGTAACAAAACCGGTCCCCCGATGGGTCAAAACCAGCCTCCACCCTTCCAGCCAACTGGGAAAACACCCGATGCCCGCTACCGCCAGTCCAGCCCTGGTTCCTCCACTTAACCTAGATCTGCCCCAGCATACACAAACACTGGAAGGAGGTTACCGTGGCCTTTTTATACCTCATTGTGGGTCTACTTGCTTATGTGAAAGATATTGTAGCCTCATACAGAAATTCACAGCCCTCGCACTCTTGCTGGCGAATAGACTGGTGGCCTGCAGACAGGGCAGGCTTCAGGGCAGTGTGGCTGGTGCGGAGGCACTGGGTGCGGACCTGGAGAGGGGGCACTGACCTCAGGAGGGGGCGCTGTGTTTAGCAATAAAGTTCAATTTAAAAGCACTTGCTGCAGAGTTCCATGAGCTCCAGCTTTCAGGCAGCAATAAAAATGTCATGATAACTCTTGTGATTAATGTTCCTGCTAAAGCAAGAGATTGTAGTTTTGTCTAGCGGCAGTTTTGACAATCCATAAAGTAGCACAGAGGGTTAATATGCCTGTTGCAAAGAACAGATCTGTATTTTATGTGGATAGAAGAGTGGATTAGTAAAGACAGCCTTTTCCAGTGCTTTAAACAAATGAAACGTATTTGAGAGAGGAGCTATGGAGAGATGAGGAGCCCCTTTGCTGGGTGGTAGCGAGGGAATCCGAAGAGGGGGGGATGCCAATGCCAACAAACACTGTCGCACCAGGTGCCATCAGTGCTAAAGCCGGCCTTGCCCGCAAATAGGGGGAGAGCGCCCAAATTTAAAAGATCGATCGACGACCTAGTATATTGTCAAGAGCAACTGGAACGATGTGCTGAACTTACTCAAAGCATAAAAACTGTTCCACTTTGAGAAGAAAACTAATACGGTTTCTGCAAACATTTGGAAAAGGCAGGTAGAATAGTGCAGCCTTGACAAACATGGAAAGAGAAACAGGAGATATATTACCTGGACAAAGGGAAGGTTTTGTGAGAACTCAGCAGGGGTGGCTTCTCCGTTAGGGCGGAGGAGCGTCGCCCCACTACTGGAACCAGCAGACGCATGTAAAATAAAATTATCGTAGAACAATAAATAAAACTGCTTTATTACCATTATATTTTACTCCGGAGCCGCAGCCGAGTCATGAGGGTGGGCCATCAGCAGCAGGAGCAGTGGTGGGCACAGGGCACTGTAAGTGCACATGTCGGTTTGGCCAGGCATCTCAGGACGGCCAAACCGACATGCACACTTGGATATCTCCAAGCTGTTGCTTGGCGATATCGGCAGGGCTCAGAAGCACAGGCTCCCAGTCCCTGCTGGAGCGTGGAACCAGCCTGCTCTGCCCAATCCCTACACTTCTCTTATGCTGGTATTACCCAGCATGAGAGTAGCGTATAGATTGGTGCAGGGGAGTCTGCGTGAGCATCGTCGGAGCTGAAGAGGCTGCGAGGCGGCTGGCGTCAGGCTGCAGATACGTTTTGTTTTGTCCACCCGCTGTGACCCACCACCAAAATCTCCTGCTAGCGGCCGCCACTGGAACCCGGCACAGACAGACATGGGAATGAAAGCAAACAGCTTGGTCACAGTGTTGCCAGACACATCTCTTTATACACTGAAGAGGAGTGAGAAGTATATGTTAAGTGTATACCCTCAGCTTCCCTATTTTACTATGCAATAAACACAAGGAAAGAGGAAGCTCTATTTAATTGCAAAGAAAATTAGTAATTGCAAAAAGCAGGGAAAAAACGAGGTCCTGAGGAAAGCCTACTGACCCTTCACGGGCTATATAAAGGTTGAAACATGCAGACCTTTCGGATGCCTGGGAACATCAATTCCTAAAAGCATCACACCGATCTATTTTAACCTAGTCCTAAATCCCAGAATGATAGATTTGTTAAAAAGGATTTAAAGGCTATTTAAACACACTCACTCAACCCTGCCTTCACTCACTGCTACCACTCAAAGAGCTCCACTTACAAATGTGTCGAGCCCACCCATTCACTATATGTGATCAAGACCGTGGAAACGCGGTCGAAACGCGTCAGGCTGGGCACTTGCTGTTTAATTTTTGGATGCATATATTTCTGCAATAAAAGCACTGCACTGGAACTCTACGTTGTGGTCCGTACCTGTTTGTTGCTTTGGATATGGCAAATAAGGACTGTGGCTATTATATATATATATATATACATATATATATATATATGTGTATATATATATATATATATATATATATACACACACACACACACACACATACATATACATATATACAGGGTCACACCATCTTAGAGAAAATTTACTGTCAGAGAAATTGTGAAGCAAGCAACGATTTCCCTGGGTGCATTACGCTCACTTGTCTCGGATACAGGCAAGACAGACACTGTCACAAATAACTGGGTCTCCCCTCTTCTTGTGTTTATTGCCAGATACATCCCAACATGTCTTTGTATTCCCAAACAAGGAATTCTTACTTCTCCTCAAAGTGTTTTTCTTCCCTGTTTCTAAACAAGTTAGATAACATTGGTGGCTTAATTAATAAAGCATATATATACAGCATTTAAGAAAAAGATTTATCAAAAAGACTTTAAAATAAAGAGACTGTTTGCATGCACTGCATTTACCACAATGCATGTTGGCAAAATGTCTGGTGGTATGCCAGGCAGTGTGCTGCCTCCTCCCGTGTTTTGATTGGCTCCTTGTTGAGTTATTGGGCTGCAAGCTCATTAGGCTGCACCTGTGGGAATGGTACAGAAGACTATGAGCAGCATTGCCAGCACCCCCACATTTAAAGTATTACTCTCTACAGTAGAATGACAAACATCCTGAAATACGTGTCTAGAGATGCACAGCCCAGGCTGCACTAACAATGGTGAAAACTAAAGACTTTCAACTGGGGAGTGTTATCATGCACTGTATTTATCAGAATACATTTGGGCAAATTGAGTTCTGGCATGCCAGGCAGTGTGCTCCCTCCCCCTTTGTTTAGAGTTGATACCATAGCCCAGACGAAAAGCATGCTTCAGAAATTGTAGCTGTATTCATGCCATGATGAAACAATCACTCTATCCCACAGACAACTTTTGTATCCAGACAATCATTACATGGTATTCAGCTTTTCGTCTGCATGTGTCAACTTCATGTGAATGAAGTGCATAAAATCAACACAATTTCGAGTAAAGGCTGTGTACATGCAGCTGTTAGATTATCTATTTTATGAAGTACACTGTCACACAATTGCACAACAATACTATCTACCTCTCAGTGGCGTTTTCAGCCAGCAGCTACAAAGAAGCTCACCAGATTAAAACAACAATGGATCCATGAATTGCAACTTTAGAATAGTTCAGGCTCTGTGCCACTTCCTTAGTGTATTAAGGATGTGAGAAAGTGGATTATTAGTTAAGGTGGATGTTAGTACTCTTCAGGCAATAATGGTACTATTCCTGACTAGTTCCAGTTAGGTCGCAATAATTTAAACCCGAGTTCAAACCTTGGTATCTGTAGAACAGAGCAGACAAGCGTAACTTAGGAGACATGTATAGAGCATTCATCAAAACCAAAACGGTAAAAAGTAGAAAACACAACACAAAAAAAAATCCCACACCAATTTATTTAAAAAAATGGAGAAAATGTTAATGAACCAAAAGACATCAAAATGACAAAAATCTGTTGTAGGGAAGCGGAGATATGATTTTTCGAAGTTTTAGATGATTCTAGCGCCAAAAAGCACAAAGCACCAACCACAGGTATTAGGTCACGCTCAAAAGTCAAAGATCTAGGCATACTGCGATGGAGCATGGGTTGGATACAGGGACCAGGTTCATCCGGATGGAAAGTTTACTCTCGTACTTCGAAGAGGGACTCATAGACGGTGGCCCAGTGTAGTACAAGACCTCGTGGGAGCGTCAGCTCTGCCGAGAAGTTTGAGGCTCTTGATGTCGAAACCGGGAACACTCTGAGCGGTCAAAGTCTGATGTCGCAGCACAGTAAGGCATCGTCGTAGGTTGCAGCTCGGCATTGGTCCCGGGGAAATCCTCTACATTCAGATTTAGACATTTTTTGGGGAGTCAGGATTCTTTCAGTGGAGCAAACCAGCCAGTTGAGTCTGACCGGCAGTTCAACGTCAGTAGTTGTGACTCTGCGGCGGTCCGGTGGTAACCAATGGACCTTTTTGGAGAAAATTCAGAAAACGTTTCCAAGTGTCCTGTCTTGCAATTTTGGAGGGGGAAAAGAGCACACAATAACACCAGACAAGGGTCCAGGACCTTTCAGCACCACGTGGGGGGATAGGACTCAATCTCCCAGAAGCCACCAGCAGGTTCCAGCACAAATCCAGTTGGAACTGGTCAGCTGGGCTCTTGTTTGCTTCTTGCAGCTTTTGTGTTCCTGGAGCTAACAGGAGGCTAGCCAACTAGCCCTTGGAGTCCACTCTTATGCCCTGGGTAAAAGTAGGGAGCAGTTCCAACCCTTGGGTTTTAAATAGCAGGTGTAGTTCTTCTGTCTTTCACAGGTCCAGAGTATGCCAATTTTATGCCCAGTGCCAGCCTATGGGTGGGGGAAACTCCTGGCCACTCCTTAACCAATGGAGTAAATGTTTCAATGGATGCCCCTACCCACTTTTGCAGCACTTCATGTGTGTTTTACTGTAAAATATCCCACAGTACCCCTCATTACCGAACACCAATATGGCAGAACCTTTTGTCTCTTGTGCAAAGCTCTGGGTACACCCCTGGGGCGTGTCCTAGGGAAATGAAACTCCTCCTGCAAACCAGTTCTGGAAGCGGTTCCCCCCCACCCCACTGGGATTGGTGCCCCTCTGGCTACTTGGACAATGGCAAGTGTAGGCCTAGGGGCAAGTTACATCTACCTGTGACAGGGGATTCCCCTTTGAAGTTCGTGCATTTGGTGGGCACATCCCCCAGGACATCCTGTCACACTCAGGCTGCAGGGATAGGCCTGGAGACATATTTTACATTGTCACTTTAGCGGTGGCGCAATAGGGGCTGCAGCCCACAAGTGACATTTAACTTACAGACTCTGGGAACACTGGGCACCATATGCTAGAGACTTATAGGTAAACTAAATGTGTCAGTTTGGATTTTTAACCAATTTGACAAGATTTTAGTGGTCTGAGCACATGCACTGGGGCCTGGTTAAGAGGGTCCCAGTGTATAGAGGACAAAAACCAACAATATCAGTTCAAATAATGGAGATGATCATGCAAAAAGAGGCATTTTCTAACAATGGGTCACTGGGCAGTGCTATCCCCTAACTCTGCGCTGCAATTGGGGCAGCTACATCTCAAAACATTATTGATTGCTTTTATAAGGCAAACCAAAACTTTGTTCTTGTTGGTTCATAAGACAGTGTACCCAAAAACATAAAGGGAAAATAAAGTTCATGCCCAAGTTCACCTTACTGTCATCTACACCTGCAAAAAAAAAACAATTATATATATCCACACAAATCCAATGAAATAGAGTACAAGAAAACACTGGAGCCGCGGCCACAATTCCAAGCGTGTTTATTGCAACACTAGGTCCCGACGCGTTTCGGAGTTGCGTCACTCCTTTCTCACGGGCAAAGCTTAGTGCATCGTTAGTTTCTTTTAAAGAAGCCAGTGCTCGTTTTTGTGCAATAAACATGAAAAACATACTTGTGTTCGTCATCTTAGTCAATAAAGTTGTATTGTTAATATACATAAAATTGCTTTTACCTTGCAATAAAGCTGTTTGGGGAAGCTTCTCGCTGTTCGAGTGCGGTTTACTTGTTGGACCATCCCCACCGAGCTGAATGTAGTAGTGGCCGTCCTGCCGCTGAACCTGCACCACCCAAGATGTTTGGGGCCACGGAGCTCGTTATTCAAAGGGCTCTGGACGTGGGGCAACAAATTGGATTAATAGCAGCCACAATTCCCGGGGCTCATGCGGAGCTCCTAATCTGCACAAAATAAAGCGCTTCCATCTGGGGATAAAAATACGGACTTCAACTCCCATAAAGCAACGCCTAACTCATTCAGAGATGACCAATCATGGCAGGCGATATTGACTTTAAAGGACTGTGAAGACGTCAAAGCGCTTTTTGGACCGGATTACCCTTTGAAAAAGAGGATACTCGAAACGCGTCAGGATTGGCGTCCAATGCATATTGTGCTGGGAAGCGTGACTGCTTTTACCTTGAAATAAAGCTGTTTGGGGAAGCTTCTCGCTGTTCGAGTGCGGTTTACTTGTTGGACCATCCCCACCGAGCTGAATGTAGTAGCGGCCGTCCTGCCGCTGAACCTGCACCACCCAAGATGTTTGGGGCCACGGAGCTCGTTATTCAAAGGGCTCTGGACGTGGGGCAACAAATTGGATTAATAGCAGCCACAATTCCCGGGGCTCATGCGGAGCTCCTAATCTGCCCAAAATAAAGCGCTTCCATCTGGGGATAAAAATACGGACTTCAACTCCCATAAAGCAACGCCTAACTCATTCAGAGATGACCAATCATGGCAGGCGATATTGACTTTAAAGGAATGTGAAGACGTCAAAGCGCTTTTTGGACCGGATTACCCTTTGAAAAAGAGGATACTCGAAACGCGTCAGGGTTGGCGTCCAATGCATATTGTGCTGGGAAGCGTGACTGCTTTTACCTTGAAATAAAGCTGTTTGGGGAAGCTTCTCGCTGTTCGAGTGCGGTTTACTTGTTGGACCATCCCCACCGAGCTGAATGTAGTAGCGGCCGTCCTGCCACTGAACCTGCACCACCCAAGATGTTTGGGGCCACGGAGCTCGTTATTCAAAGGGCTCTGGACGTGGGGCAACGAATTGGATTAATAGCAGCCACAATTCCCGGGGCTCATGCGGAGCTCCTAATCTGCACAAAATAAAGCGCTTCCATCTGGGGATAAAAATACGGACTTCAACTCCCATAAAGCAACGCCTAACTCATTCAGAGATGACCAATCATGGCAGGCGATATTGACTTTAAAGGAATGTGAAGACGTCAAAGCGCTTTTTGGACCGGATTACCCTTTGAAAAAGAGGATACTCGAAACGCGTCAGGGTTGGCGCCCAATGCATATTGTGCTGGGAAGCGTGACTGCTTTTACCTTGAAATAAAGCTGTTTGGGGAAGCTTCTCGCTGTTCGAGTGCGGTTTACTTGTTGGACCATCCCCACCGAGCTGAATATATATATATATATATATATATATATATATATATATATATATATATATATATATATATATATACACATACACACATACACACACTCACACAATGACTTAGGTGCGGAAAGAAAAGCACAGTTTCTGTGAGGGCAGTGGCTCTACTGGCACTTAATGATGATTGTGGGGTTTCTGTCATTAGAGATTGCAAACTGATCTTGTCCTGATGAAACCATCATGGTCTTTTAGAAGCAGTGAAACGTATCGACCTCCTTCATTAGGGAGAGAGCTTGACCCAGGAACATTAGCAGTTGTTTGCACAAAGGGAAAAGGAAGACAGAGGTACAATGTTGTGAAGAGGTCGGTTCTGTATGAGCCTAGGGAGTCAACTTCATGAAGAACGGTCTCGTTTAAGCGCAGCCAGAGATAGTATGGGATGGCATTTTAGAAAATAGGGCTGCAGTGCTTGAAATATTTAATCATGAAGTAGGTGGATTAGGGCTTGGGTGCACTTAGACAGTGGCGGCTGGGTGAGCCAAAGGAGAGGGGTGGAGTGTGGTGCGAGACAAATCATGAGAGACAGGAGGTGCAGTGCAGTAGACTACTTTAAGCAGTAGCAAGAAAAATTTGTTTTGACACCTGTATTGGGCACTTAGCCACCCAACTCGGCTGTACTGGTTTCAAGTTGATGTGTCTGAGCAAGTTGCATAGTGTGCATGTCTCAAAGGGAATAATTTGTCCAAGGGAGTGAAGACATTTTGGGGGCAGATTGTCGTCAAATAGTGAAGAGTGATCATGAATTGATTGTTTTGATGGGAAGGTACTGGCAGAGTTTTCTAATATGAAGCAGCAGCAACCTAGCAGCTATTATGGTGTAGATGATACAAGACTCCAGCTGAATGCTGGTGCTAAATAGGATTCCTAGATGAAGGCATCCAAGTTGGTTTAAACTGCAAGCTCTGGTTTATAAATGTAGGAGGATTTTGGGAGGTGTTTTGTGGAATTTGGAGGGACGTATTGGTTTACTGAAGATGTTAAAAGGGAGGCTAAGGTACGGGGGAAACACCCAGTGGTGAGTAATGGGACAGTCAAAAAACTTGGGGTTGGCAACTGGATAATTGAAGCACAACAGGAGGGCGGGGTGTCCAGTTCTGTCTTTGCAAACACTAGACTGCTCCTTTAGTAGCTCTGTCTACTTTTTCTCCACAGTTGCAATAACATATTCATGGAGGCCATATTGAAAGTACCTTCAATGTCTCTTTATCCCTCAATTTAACTGATAGAGCCTAAGTAAAGAATTGCATTTATCACTATTGGCACAGTTACAGGTTTCAAACCTGCAAAAAAAACCTGTAAACCTACATTTAGTAATTTCACTGGTCTTCCACCCTTGGTGGAAGAACATTGGAAATTATACGTTTATTCAATACCTCTCCCCCCACACACTTCCACCCCCCACACTCCTCCTTGAAGATAGTTGAGAAAAATTCTATGGCGTTTACTGCAATTCTAAATAACACTGTTCTGGATTCTTCTCTCCTCGTCTATCACCATGGTGTTCTGCAAAGCCCCTTCCTCATTCACTCATTATTGCGAATTCTGGCCCAAATTCCTACATGATCACATACCCACCTATCGTCTCCTAGAAAGTCATCAAAACCTTTTAGCAGATGCTGAGAGAACATTCGGAAACAGTCATTATGGACTAATATAATAGTGCTTGCAATGGCCCACTAAAAGCAGATCTGATCTTCTTTTCTTATTATATCCAACTTTGATGAATCTATTCTCAAAATACATGAAAAAATCCAAATACTAAAATTCCCTATGGCTAAACTATCACTCTTATGATACACAGTGCACAAATGATATGGGCCAATGTGATCTAGCCCACTTCTCCTTCAGAAATGTACAGTAAATCCTCTGCTCCACCCCCCCCCCATGCTCCTACCTCACCAACAGCATCATGTCTCCTTTCCAGACAGTACCCTATCAAGTTCTTCTCCTCTTCATCCCCTCGCATTCCAGTTCATTTAACAAGGCAAGCATCTGTCCAATCCCCAGTCCCGACAGAGTCCTCAGCCTCTTCTCCACTGTATGAGTGAGTGTTACAAAGAAAAAGAAAAAAACTTGCTGAACTAACCTCCTGTGTGTGTGTGTGATGAGTTGACTCAATGAGGATCTCAACTCCAGCACCATTGCACGTTGTGCTGGAAACATGGATGAAAGTGGCATGATCTGTGTCAAGAGAAGCTGGTGTAACAGCAGCTTTCAGCCTAACCCAATAACAAGTGATGTAGATACGGGAGTGATAGGTGTCAGATATGTCATTTGCTTTATTGGATATGGATTAAGAGCTTCCAGTGTTTGTTGAATGTGAGCTGTGTGGGTGTGATAAGGTAGAACTGCTGAGTTACTATCAGTGCTGCCACTGTCTGAAAAAAGAATTTGATAACTGGATTACTTTGCAGACCAGGTGCCCTACTTAAAGTTTCTACGAGAGAAAGTTGTACACTAGAAGCCATCATTTATTCGTAAAGTATTCTTACTATTTCGTTTCTTTTTAAATGGCATAGTTCTACCATCTTTCTACTCCAATCACAATATGAATGAGAATCCCAGCACAGTGGATCTGCATTGGACCGTACAAGATTACCTGTACCAGAGGCCTTGTAACGTTCTTGCAAAACTATTTTTAAGATTCACCTTTGCACTCTAGATTCAGCTGGCGAATGCAACTTTTAACAACACATCAGGTGTTCCATGCCAGGGGATGTCTGCACACTATATGGTAGGCTCATGGGCTCTGGATAGTAAATCATGAGTGCACATTTGTTATGCAAACCTGGGCTTCTTTGCATATTTCATGCCAGTCAGTCAGTCAAATTCACTTTATTCGGTTAATTAAAACCATAAAAGCATACTACAGAAAACACAATAAAAATATTTACAAAAATATTACAAAATCACATTCATCACAGAATACCAATAGCAAGATCTAATTAATCAATATACACATTAAAAATAAAAAAGTAAAAATTCATGAGATTTCTAAAAGGGATGCTCATTATTAACAATTCTTCCTTTTCTCCTTAATCTGACAGCAGCGGTTAAAAAGCTAGCTATGTTAAAAATTTCCCAAACGTTGTTCAACATTTGTAAATATATAAAAGCTGGTCTAGCCTGGATAAAGCCTTTGCCTTTTAAAATGGGTAATATGAACCGGTTTCGGATGTGCAAAAAGTGGTCACAAAATAATACAAAGTGCATTGAGTCCTGAATGGAAAAATTATCGCAAGTACATACTTTCAAATCCTCCAGCTTTTTCCATCCCATAGGTTCAACAAGGAGCAAATGTAATTGATTTAATCTGAATCGCACCAGAAGAAAACGATGATGCTGATTTGTCACTATAGTTAAATATGGCTCAATCGTCTGTGATGTACATAACAACTGGTGTACCCACACAAGAGGTTTCCTTAATTCCATGGACTCTCTATCGCTTTGTGCTATCTGTACGTACGTGTTTTTAACCCAAAGCATGTCCGCCTTTAGGAGTTTCTCCGGGGAGCTAAATAGCTCAGGTCTCCCCAAATAAAATGCGATCCTTTTTACATAATTTAACCACGGGATACTACTAGCTAAATTAAGAGTTAAACAATCGCGAATAATTTCGCGGTTCATCTCAAGCTCCGGGTTTGTCCAGATACCTATCCATTTAAGTAGAGGAGCCATTCCTATAATGTCGGATATAAAACCTATACCCATTTCTTGGTGTATGATATAGGTAGATGTCGATGGCGGCACGGATAGCAAATTTCTTAGAAATTTATTTTCCACTATTTGGACATCCCCGGCATCCCTGTATCCCCAGAGATCAGAACCGTAACTAGCAATAGCGAGGCATTTAGCCCTGTAGATATTTAACATGGCATGTATAGGTTTTGATCCCAATCTGCGGGCAAAATCTAGGACTGCAATAGTTGATCTGGCCATTACGTTTCTTTTGGCTTTCATTTGTGGGATCTATGTGCCCCTTTCATCAAATAACACTCCTAAATATAAAAATGACGCCACCCGTGTTAGTTCATTCCCTTCACAATAATGGGTCTTACATTTCTTCGGCTTAACCCCCATGATCATAATGTGGGACTTAGAGAAATTAACATCTAAGTCCAAAGACTTCATAAAAGTGGCAAAGGTTGATAAAAGATGCTGTCGATTCAAGGTTATTAATATATAGGGTGAATAAAAGTGGGGCTAAAATGCAACCCTGTCTCACTCCTTTAATGATACGGATGCTACGTGTTAAGTTGCCTTTTTGGTCAAATCTCACTGTGGCTCTAAGATGTTGATGCAGATCCGCCAAAAAGTTTACAATATTTTCATCCAATCCTAACTTCAGTAGCAGATGCCATAACTTGGATCTATGAACACGGTCGAAAGCCGATGAAAGGTCCATAAAAGCCAAATGAAGTGAGCCCTTCTTCGCGATCGTGTATTTCCCAGATAATAGAAGCAAATTTAGGCACTGGTCCCTAGTACCTCTCCCTTTCCTAAATCCATACTGAAGATTTGAGAGGATGTTAGCGTCATTCAGCCACTCTGTAAGTTTGACCAAAACCACTCTGCCTAAAACCTTCACGGCTGAGTCTATCAAAGAAATTGGCCTATAGCAACGCGGGTCACTTCTATTCCCCTTTTTAAAAACTGGTACTATTACGGATTGTGACCAAGATTGTGGTATGCCAACTTCACAGGCTTTATTAAAAACATTGGCTAGCAATTTAGACCAGAGGGGTATATTGGTTATATAAAGGTCGGCAGGAACCCCGTCCGGGCCGGGGGCTTTGTTTCTTGACATTTGGGCTATGGCCACCGCTATTTCCTTATCTGTAAAAGTTAAGGAATATTTCTTGCCCACATAGGTGGGACTCCTGGGTTCGATATCACCCTGGTCCCCATATATGACCTTAAAATTATTGAACCAATCCTCTTCAGGAATGTTGCACTCCAGTAAACTGCCCTTATTATCAGAGAAGAATGGTCTGTTTACAACATTCCAGAACTTGGCGCTGTTCTTTATCACGTCAGTTGACATTAATTCATTAAAAGCGTCATTTCTAATCTCCGATTTACGGGTATTTGTTGTCAATTTATACTCTTTTCTGCAGACAGCAATCAGAATCTTATCTTGTGGTCTGTTTTTTAAAGTAGCCATTCATTTTTGATGCACCACTGAACATCTATGGTCAAACCACCCCTCTCCTCTATTTGCGTATTACTTACGGGTATACGAAAGGTCTTTTGCTACCTGCCTACAAATTTTACCATAGGCAGTTAAAACCCCATTTTCTCTAGCCCCACTGTCGCAGCACAGCTCCATTTCTGGTCCTACTTTGTTAACTAATTCATTACAGAAATCTTCTGGGATAACCATGCACCATTTCAATCTACGGCCCTGATCTGTATTCTTAATTACTGCTGTGGGCGCCCATTTATTGTCTTCCGAATTAAGGCCAATACCCCCCCTCCCCCCCCCAATATCAAATGTATGGGATTGTGGTCACTAAATTGTGACCACATGGCGGTATAGTCCTTAACATATAGTTCAAGGGCAGTGTTTATAAAAATATAGTCAATGGTCGTATGGTTTCCCCTTCCTTTAAAGGAAGGAATAGCATCCATATCACATAGATTAGTTGGATAAGAAAGACCCAGATCTGCTATGGTTTGCTCCAGAAAATCACCTTGTGATGTGTGTTCAAAATGTATCTCTGAGAACCTATCAGGCCCTAAACTATCAGAAACACAACAACTCTTGTAACATAAATGTATATTAAAATCCCCTAAAATAACAACCGAATAAGGTGTAGGGTGATTCTCCTTATAACCCTCTAAGTAGGTTTTAAGGCTAAACAAGTGTTCAGTGACTTTATTTCTATCAAATGAATTATAAAAATTAACAATTAAAACTTTGATTGAATTTACAGGTATAATTTCAAAAACTAAACAGTTTGCTAATCCTGTTTCTAGTTTACGATGACTCCCTGTAACCTTTAAAGCGATCAAGGTGATCAAACCCCCTTTCGGTCTTCCCATAACAGATGGTCTAGCAGGTTCATAGTAAGAGGTAAAGCCGTCTAACCATAGTGTACTATCCACTTCCCATGATTCCTGAAGCCCAACAATATCATAATCTTTTAGAAAAGTGATCCAATTAACATCCTCCATTTTGTTTCTTAACCCAGCAATATTCCAGCTAAGTATTTTTACTAATCCAACTTCATATGACATATGTGGTTGGGGCAAGTCGATTATCGGCTCCCTCTGTGTATCCTCCTCTTGCACCTGGGTAAGGGGAACGATGGTTAGTCAGTCATTACCATCTAACTGGGTTAGTGATTCAAATCTGTTTGATGTTTCCACACCACTGGTAACCAGGCCAACTCCCTTGGTACCCCACGAGGTAAAAGGGATTGTAGGGGTCCCGCTAACTAAGCGGCATATTTCATGCAACAATACTCCTTGGGCTTATAGTAGGTTCCTGAATAAAGACCGGTGCAACAGTATCAATTTATCAATATGCATCTGGTGCCAAAGGCTCTGATTGGGTTGATTACCTCCATGACATCAAGTCTGCCATAAGAAAAACAAATAAAGTGGTCACGACCGATTACGTCCAGTAATTTTCATTACACTGAATACTACTCTACTTCGTCGCAACCATTCTCTTCATTCTGCCCTCCAATATGGCCTGGCTCACGAAGTGGTACTTTTAATATTGATTACTTTAGACAGGTTTGAGAGGCGAGGGGTGTGATTTATCTCCAAAGTGGGACGTGTTATTAGCTTTTGATTTTGTTACAGGACTCAAGTGATAGTTGAAGGAGGGCTAGTGAGGCAGCATGCCTCCAGGGGAGGGTGCACCTCAATAATATAAAGGACAGGGACCAGGAAGAGCAGGGCAAAGCAGAATATGTACTGATGAAGTAACATTGGCTGTATTTGGTATTTTAGCATTGTCTGCAGGTGCAACGTTAGCAGCATTGTGAAAGTAGAATGCCGACAGGCAGCTTGTCCTATGTATAGAGAATGCTGTATGACCTGCAGAGTGTATTCATAATGCAAATTGTTCTCTCTTGAGGAACTTGCGTGTTGGTCTTTTCTATATATTTTACAAAGGGGTCTCGAACAGGTCGATTACAAGATACCAATAGCTCACAGGCTGCCCCCGAGTAGGTCGTACGTGATAGCAGCTTGACCGCTGATTTGAGAATATGTAGCTGTCCATTTGATAAGGCAGCTCCTCAAAACACTGTGTCTGGTTCTTTCAGGCTGTGGAATCTGACAGTGGAGGACCACGTACAGTCCACCTTCTTGTGAAAAATTCTCTTTTTTCCTTTCTTTCTCTCTTATAATTTGCTTTTCTGTATTTCATTTTTTTCCTCTCTTTCTTTCTCCATTTCTTTTTGGCCCTTTTGCTGCTTACTGTAATTCTTCCTCTGTTTATCATTTGTCTCTCCTTTTTTCATTCTTTCTTTACTTCTTTCCCTCTTCTTTAATCTTTTTGTTTCTCTTTCTTGTAGTCTTTCTATTTTCTTTCACTCCTTTGTTCCTCTAGGTCTCTCCTTTTAGTTATTTTCATTCCTGTTTTTTCTTGCTCTTTCTTTTAATTTTTCCTTTTGTTTCCCTCTCGCTTTTCTTTATTTCTTTCTTGCTCTTTCAATCTTTGCCTATTTCTTTTTTTTTTTTTATTAAACAATCTTTATTCAATTTTTACAAAAAGGAACCCTCCCATCACCCTCCCCTTGTCAGACAGGAAAATAGATCCAAATTCATTATATAATATTGAACATCCTTATAACACCATCCAACGGCTTATTGCAGCAAATCATCAAATAAACAATCCAAAAAAAAGAGAAGAGAAAAATAAAATAAATCCTGCAAAAAAAAAAAACATAAGTAACTAAATAAATAAATAATCCAGGCCACTTTATTTAATCTTTTTATCTGATATGCCTGGGATACGGATATTTATGCACTATTTAGACTCCATTCCAGCATGGGGGTCCAAATCTTTAACCCTCTGCTACGCTTTTTCCTACCCTTACTCTTATATATAGCCATTTCTAGATTCGAGATTGCTAACAACCTAGCTAACCATTGCTGAATTGAGGGGGGATTAGGGTCCAGCCAAGCGGTCGCTATACACATTCTTAAGACCGCCATGGCAATAAAAATGAATTCATGACCGGCTCTTATATTATTAGTGTTTGCCACCCCCAATAACATAACATCGCTGGTCAATACAATTTCCGTTTGTAATACTTCGGTTAAAAATTTCCCACATCTTTTTTGAGTGTTTCCAACTCTTTACAAGCAGAAAAAATATGTATGCTATCAGCTTTGTATAGCATACATCTTGGACAATATGTTCCCTTACCACTCCCCCATTTAGCAATTTTATCAGGCGTATAATATAAAGAAAAACAAGTTTTAAAAAACTGCGCTTGTAGTTTCGTAGACATGAGAATAGTTTGTGACATGGAATAAGCATAATTAAATTCATCGCCAGAAATGCCTATTTTCTCCTGCCACCGTAGTGATACTTTATCCAAATCATCAGGGATAGCCGAATTAATAAGAGAGTATATCTCCCCGATAGTACTTGATTTAGCGCGGAGTAATTTCTCCACGATATCAATTATTTTGAATTGTACCCATCCCCCAGTCTTCCGTAACAAAAAATCTCTGATTTGGAGATACTTGAAGAAATTTCGCCAATCTAAATTAAAATCTTTCTTTAATTCTTCAAAAGATTGTATCCCTGCAGGGGAAAATAAATTGAGATGGGACTATACTGACACACAGCTCACACCAGACTCAGTTACAATGGTCGGCACAGGCACTGGCAGTAGCAGAAAAGAAGTGGAACTAGGGGAGAAACGCGAACCAGATCTGGCAGTTGTGTTACACTCTATCAAAAACTTCCAGGAGGAAATCAAAGCGGATAGCCGTAGATCACGGCTGGCTGCCAAAAGACTACAAGGGTCCGTCAGGAGAGTTGGCAAAACCTGCGCGGAAATAGCAGATCGGATGGCTTCCGTCGAGGTGCGGACAGAACACTTAGAGAAGGATGTAGCCACTCTGAAAAGCCAAAGAGATGAACATAAAAGTATAGTCAACGACCTCATGTGGAAGATGGAGGTGCAGGAAAATAGGCAGCGCCATAACAACCTTCGCTTCCTTGGGATCCCAGAAGGTGTGGAAAAGGATGATCCCAGGGGTTATATGATTACTTTGCTTAAAGGGGCTTTCCCAGAACTACATTCTTGGGACTGGGAGAAAGAAGTTCAGCGGGCGCATAGATTCCCACTAACCCTTGCAAAACGAGCTACAGCAAACCAGCAACATCCCCAGGCTATGCTGCTGTTTTTTGGGAATTTTCTCCTCCGGCAAACTCTCTATGATCTGGCTAGACCCACTTCAAAAAGACTTTTGAAGGAACTACCTTTTACAAGACCAGACTTTGCCCATGCTACGGTCGAACGCCGATGGAGATTAAGACAACTCTTTGTCCCCTTTCAACAACTTGGAGCCGCTGTTTATCTTCAGAACCCAGCTAGATTAAAGATTGTTTATAAGGGGTCAACTCGCAGCTTTGCCTCAGAGATTCAGGCCCAAGCATACTTGAAGGAAATCACGGAGGAAAAGTAACAGCTTATACAGGAAATGTTATACGCTCAGGGAGGACCGAATGAAATATGTAATTTTGAGGTTATAGCTATGGATGTCGAAATATGGTGTTGGCCCAATGTACAGGACCACATTAGGGGGAAGATTTGGCGGGGTAGCGGGGTTTTGATCCCTCGCATGCCATCCTCCTGGCCTTGGCTAGGCCAGGTAAACCTCAAGGATTGGTGGGGGTGGAGGGGAGGGAGAGGGGGGACGGGGGTCAGACAGGTACCTAAAAAGATACATAACAGGAGTATATACGGCTTTGGACGAAGAATAGTCCGGCCTGATTGGTATGTTGGCAGTATTACAGAGTATGGGGCTTTATTTAGGATGCAAGTTTTTAACTAAATGGGAATATTAAAAGTTTTGTCTATGAATATTTGTGGTTTAAATAATGAAAAAAAGACAAACAGTGGCAGTAGGTTTGCAATCACTGGGGGTTAATGTAATATGTCTTCAAGAAACGCACATTGAAGGTTCTCAAATATATGTTTTAAAATCACTAGGGTTTAGGTTGATTTGTGCAACGTCACAGGGTGCTAGGGTCCGGGGGGTAGCTATTCTAGCCAAGGGGAGTGGGCCTGTTTTTGGCCGATCGAAAACAGATAAATTTGGTCGCTGGGCAGTTACCGAATGTCAGTATGGGGGTGGGCAGAAATTCACACTTT
This sequence comes from Calotriton arnoldi, assembly GCA_963921515.1. Classification (NCBI taxonomy): domain Eukaryota; kingdom Metazoa; phylum Chordata; class Amphibia; order Caudata; family Salamandridae; genus Calotriton; species Calotriton arnoldi. The sequence continues at coordinate 73,669 of CAWUFW010008655.1, read as the reverse complement.
GCTCAATCTATGGAAGTAATGATGATGATGCGGCAGTATTTGATGACATTTCAAATGAATTAACACATTGGCCGTTACCGATCATGGTCTGCGGGGATTTTAATATTAATCTACCTAATGACTGGTCTATGACAGAGGGCTGGCAGTACACAGGCCGCAAACCTAGAGTGTTCAGGGCATTCAAGAATATGTGTCAAACACATGGCCTAGTTGATGTCTGGCAGACCCTAAACACTAATGACCCAGGGTACACGTTTTTTCTAACCCTCATCGTACCCATGCTAGACTAGATTATGTTTTCATCTCTAATTCAATAAAAACAAAATCCCGAATTGAGAAATTGCCACGCATCCTATCAGATCATAATCCACTAATCTGTAGTTTAGAGATAGGAATGGGTAATCCTTCTATAAAATCCTGGACCTTCGAAAAATCCCTACTTTTAGATCAAGAATACTGTGTACACATGAGAGAATGGATCCCGAACTTTTGGAAGACAATCTAGGGAGTACATCAATTGAAATTGTTTGGGATACTTTAAAGGCAGGTGTTCAAGGGGAAACAGTAAAGTACTCACTAAAAAAATAAACAAGCTAGGGAATCTCTGAACCTATTATATGAGAATTTAAGGGTGGTGGAGGAAGGTTTGGTGAGAGCGGCCTCAATAAATAAAGAGATAGAGGAAATACAAAAGATACAAAGCAAGATTGCGATCGCTAAGGCCGCAATAACCAATACATTTACTGATAAGGCTGTCAAAAAGCATTAACTCAAAGGGAAACGGTCTATGAGGTAAACGAGCAAATCGGTCATCAACTTGCCGTCCGGACAAGACAACAGATCTCTTTAAATTTGATACGTGAGATTAATGATCCACTGTTAGGTCAGATAACCGACCCCGAACTTATAAGAGATGCCTTTTGAGATTTTACCGGGATTTATATACCGAAGAGCTGGGGGGACCAATTAGACGTCCAAAAGTATCTAGATAGTACTGTAGGTATAAAGTTTGGTATGGAAGATCAGGCTATCTTAGAGGATTTCCCTAATGAGGAGGAATTGGTTAAAACAATTAAAGGCCTGGCAAAAGGGAAAGCGACCGGATTGGACTGTATACCCTCAGAATTTTATGTTATCTTTATAGATCAGATTAAAATGGTTTTACTTGATCTTTTGATTCATATTTTTAAGGGTGGTCAACCCCAAATTCTTGGTCCAGGGCAAAAATAGTTATTTTTCCAAAGAAGAACAAACCACTAGAGCAATTAGGGTCTTATCGTCCTATTACTTTAATTAATACCGACTCAAAAATATATTCAAAAATTTTGGCTAATAGGATCGCACCTATCATCCATAAAGTGATTTCTAAATGTCAACACGGGTTCGTGCCAGGGAGATCTACCATAAATCACATACAAAGAGTAATTACTTTATTCGACATTATGGAGGTTGCAGGGGACCCTATGGCATTGGTGTTATTAGATGCTGAGAAGGCCTTTGATAGGGTCTCCTGGCAATATCTGTGGGCTTCTATGTCTAGTGTCGGTATTAAGGAGGGGTATATCCATGCTGCGCAAAAACTGTATATTAAACCTACAGCAGCCGTAATGGTGAACGGTACCTTATCTAAAGAATTTATTATCTCCCGTGGAACACGGCAAGGGTGCCCATGTTCACCATTGTTATTTGCGATTTACATCAACCCCTTCATCCGTAGATTAGAAGCAAATAACATAATATTACCCATATGGTCGCTAGATTTCCCCACTAAATCTCTGGCTTACGCGGATGATATTGCCATGATAACGGCTGATCCTAATACGGCTATGACAGCAATTGAACAGGAGGCCAAGAGTTTTGGATCAGTCTCTGGGTATGCTTTGAATCAAGGGAAAATTCAGATTGTTGTGAATAATAATACTAATATGACTGACGCACGGGTAGTAGATAAGGCCACATATTTAGGGGTTTGTATCTCATCTAAACTTGATAATGTTGTTGATCTAAATCTAAAACCAATTATGGAAGCTATGCAGAAAGATCTCCAACGTCTTGATAATTTGCATCTCTCCATTATAGGTAGAGTTAACGTTGTAAAGATGTTGTGTTTTCCTAAGATTTTATATTTATTTAGAGCTATTTGCTTAGAATTCTCAGTACAATGGTTTAAATCACTAGAGCGTATGTTCTGCAGTTTTATTTGGGCTTATTCACAACCTCGGCGAGCTTATAAATTCCTCACCCTCTCCAGGGATAGGGGAGGGCTTGCTCTACCAAATTTGAAAGCATATTATTGGGCCTCTGTTTTATTATATTCTAGAGAGTTATTACAGAATGATAGTGAAGAGGCTCTTTCGGATAATATACCCTCTAATTTTCAACTTATGTTAGGTAGTAAAAGTAATGGATGTTTGTGGCGTCATCTGCATGCTAGCTATTATAAAAAGTCCGGTATAAAACCCTACACAGTGGATTTAAAGTATGGAGTTCGCTTAGGAAAATACTTGGTATAGGGAGAATATCATTCTATACCCCCTTAATTGATAACCCAATCCTCCCGGAGATCTTTAGAGGGTTTCATATACAGAAATGGAGAGAAGCGGGAATTTTGCAGTTAGGCAATTTATTTGCCTATTTCTTTTAGTATTTCCTTTTTCTTTTCTTGTGCTCAATTCTTATTTGGAACTTTCCTTTATCATTTCTTTACCTGCGTTTCACCTTTCTTTCTTGTTTCAATTGTTTTTTGTCTCTCATCCTTCCTTTGCTTTTCTTTTTCTCCTTTCTTTTTTATACTTTTTTTGCTTCTGTCTATTCATCTCCTTTAATTATTGTATCTTTCTTTGCCTTATTTCTTATTCTCATGCCACTTTCCCCTTTTCATTACTTCTTTTCCCTCTTTCAGTTTCTATTTCTCTCTTCCCTCTCTTTTCCTTCTTTTTTCCTCTTCCTCTCCTTTCCCCTTTTCATCTCCTTCCTTTCCATCTATTTCGTCCTTTCATTCTTCATTTATTCCATTGTTTTTTTCTTTAAGAGTGCTTAAATTCCTATAGAAATATATTCCTGCATTTATTTATGTGTCATGGTTACCTGATAGGAATACCTTATGGAGCGAGTGCAGAGGTATGTTTACTTGGTGGCAGCTGTGAAGTCTGCATGTGCCTCGCCAAATGTATTTTCACGAATGACATGCTTACCTGTTGGCCAATGGGCTTCAGGGCAATTAGCCTGATTGTCGAAGTCTTTCTGGATCCATCACTCAAAATGAGAGTAGTGCTATCCGTGTCATGCAGGACAGCGAGCTCACCTGCCCAAGAGGGAAATTCACCTCTCAGAGGTGATTCATATACAAGAGCAAAGGAGCAAAACTGATCCACAGATGAAGTTTATTAATTCAGAACCTACACCATTATTGCTGTGTGTCCACAGGAGCAGGATTAGGATACGCCAGGGGTGGTGTTTAAGTTTCTTGACCCTTATGGGCCGGAGATTTATTGCCTTCTGCTGTCCGATTAAAGCCGACGTTTTTCAACTACTCCACGGCGCACAAAACAAGCATTGAAAATGCAATAGGTCTCGCCTTTGATTAAGTTAAAGCCATTTGCTTTGCTAATGGTATTGTATAGCAAAGCAAATGGCTTTAACTTAATAAAAGGCGAGACCTATTGCATTTTCAATGCTATTTTTGTTTACCCCATCTATACGCAGATGTCTTCATTTGCGGTCTAAGTAACGCGGTCTAATATAACCCATTCCGAGATGTCCGCCTGGAGCAGACCACTAACCCCCTTCCCCTTCCAAGATGGCCGTATTTTAGATCTTGAAGGATAACATTTTCTTCCAGCACCGGAGCACGACGGCCAAAGTGCTGCGCATATTCTTCCGATATTTTTTGTTCACATTTTGAGCAGTTGAGGCAGGACCCGGTTCCCCGCACTTTTTGATGCATTAGTTCTGCTCTCGTGCCAGGCACATCTGATGTTGTAGCTGTAATAACCGGAAGCTCCACTCTGACAGTCTTTCGTGTCTTCCGTCTGGATTTGTAGTTCCACGTCCTCTTTCTCTAGTGCTCTATGATCCCCCCTCGGTGTTGCGCATGCGCGTTCTAGAGTTTAAAGTTTGGTGTCGTGTCTCTTCATATTTGGAGGCAGGCAAGGAGCGGTGGGAGCAATGGGTGAGAGCGGGCACAGGGAGAATGGGCGAGGGTACAGGCGAAACTGGACTGTGAGTAAAAGCGTGTAAAGCACTGGGGCTGTGGGTCATAAAGGGGGAGCTGGATAAGTGCATGGGTGAGAGATCATTTATCAAGGTGAAAGGAATAAGATGGGGGCCTGGGCAAAACAAGGAAAGCCCGTCACCAGCGCATCACACAACGGAAACGAGTCTGCCTCGGAGCGGAGACTGCTGCTCCTTAAACACACCGCTCGAGACAACGGATCTAAAGAGTTAAATAGAAAAACACGTAGAACTTTGCACAAAAGCAGCTCTTAGTCCCCTTTCAATAAAACATATAGGCGGGCAGAAATAATGTGCGACGTATATTTTTCACAACGTTGCCGACAACTCAACCACACATAAAAAGAACGCGCCATATTTCAATGGACCGGATTTCATTGAAAGAAACAAACCGCAATGTACTAGTTACTAGATCCCGTGTCGGTCCTACCGAAAATTGCACTATTTGGATAGATTAACATTTCGCGAGATGATCCTATTTAAATAATTTTAAAAAATGCACACATTGAGTTTTTTTACATGTTTTCCTCAAAATCGAATAAATTTTAATTTAATAGTAATTTGTCGAGCGACGTACATTACACGCTCGTACACCAGCATAAACGCGACTTTTCAAAATCCATATTTTATGTCTACATATTACAGAACAAGCAGCTGTGTCTCTGAGAGAGACAGAGGGAAGGGTCTGCTTGGGGAGAAAGACAGAGGGAAGGGGGAACAAATAGTGCTTCCCCAGTAATTAAAGGCCATAGTCTAACGCTGCGGGTAAAAGATCCAATCCCGGTGGGCGTGGCTAAAAGGAGACAGGGTGGCAACAAGGAGGGATTGACATGCCTTCGGTGCAATCATTGCACTGCCTTTGGCATAATTTGTGACGCCAAACAATGCGCACAAATGAAAGCTGAAGGCGGAGCTGGGACACGGCTTCTGGAATCGTATCGATTCCAAGAAGCCCTCGTATGACGAGAGCAGCGCATGCGCTGCTTACGTCAGGCCGAGACCTAAAAACACGGCAGAAAATGTAATGGCACACTTAATTGCACAAACTGTATTTTTGTGAAAATGTTAAAATGTAGTTAGTCGTGTGTTACAGGTCTAATTTCTCCCAAGGCAATTAGTAGTCACTGGTATATAGTGGAACTGCAATGTTTGAGGGTAAAATCTCTTGCGCATTTCACTTTATTAACATTTATTTTCTTTTAAGTGATTTAGTGGCTGAAAGCAGAGGTGGGTGATGTTCTAGTTGCTCCAGAAGATGTGCCATGTCCTAGGTAAAATAAACATTTCCTTTCTGACTGGACAGGGTACTCGAATAACTCGAGTGTTTGTAAAAGGCAAGAGAAAGTTACATTAGTACGCGTTGTGAGGGAATGATGCCACTAGGCATTGTGCGGACAACAGGATAAAGCAAGATCTGGCCCACAACAAGACAGTATACAGAAGTTGAATCCTGGATCGAAATGAGGGCCGAAGTGCAGATCGTGAAGGGAAGAGATGATAGAAATGGGGTGGTCTACTGCCATGGAGAAACACACTTACAAATCTAGCATGTTTTATGCCTGGTTCACTTTACGATGAGAGGACCCATGCGGCGGAGTAGCAGATGGGTTAAGTGGTCACCAAAAAACTGTGTAGAAATATTCCCCTAGTCTTGCTTTTTGTTTATATACTGTTTCAATTCTGCACCTACTTGGATTTCCTATGTTTCTGCCTTGAACACTCAATTTGCTTTTCTAGTATAGTTGATTTTCCTATCAACCCGTTTAAGAAACGTTCTGACCCTAATTTGGTTCCGGATTAATCACCCATTACCCCGACCTCTTTGTATTCCAGTTTCCTCTCAGAGCTACATCCGCGCTCTTTAAGCATCCTTAATTCGTTTATACTCGACTCGCTCTTGTAAATAGGTCACTGTGCATATGCCAACGGAAGAGTGAATTTTTACAAGTCTTCTTTACAACCCTGGAGTGGCTGCATGCATGGTATCTGCCCTTGGCTTGTAAAATTCAAGGATAAAACAATGTAAGTCCCAAATTTCATAGATGCTTCAATCTGAAAGCCGCTGTATTACTCTTAATTATCAATCTGCAAAATGCGATATGGTAGTGGATATTACATTCCCGTCCTTTTGGAATTGTTTATGTATTCCTATCCGGTCTCTTCCCCCTCACATCAACCATGTCCCCCCCTCACTCCCCGCTCATGGACACCCTCATAAGCACTCATGTTGTAAGACGCTTATGGGGGGTTAGTCTGCATGTAGCCCTTAAGTAAACCTTAAATTGTATTGTACAGTTTTGCCAGTCACTGAAAGAAGAGTACTGCCCATGCAGAGTTTTGTGCTCCTTAGGCCCACAGATATTTGTCAACATGGATAGCTTACATTCGTGAAGAATATTTCTCAGCTGTTAATGCCAGGTATAACAAGCATTTGCAATGCAATAGGTCTCGCATTTATGAAAGTTTGAGCTATTGGCGTTGTAAATGACAATGCCTTACACCTATGTGTTTTGGTTTGGAGTGGAGTGGAATTATGTGTGTTGGATTTGAATTGTTAGTTGTGGAATTGAGTGTGATGGAATTGTGTTGTGAGTAGTGGATTTGTGTAGTGGAATTATGTGGCATGGTGAATAGATAGGGGTGAGAGCTGCACAGAATAGTTAGAAAGGAAGATAGAGAGGGATAGGTAGTTTGCGCATGAAGTGGTGAATGAACTGCAGATGGAGGCGCAGAAAGAGTGTAAGAAAGAAATAAAGAGGTGGAGAGCAGGCCACAGACGCATAAAGAGGGAGCGCCTGTGAATGCAGTAGACACCACAAGAAGAGGAGGAGAGGGCGGGTTTGAAGGAGGGTTCATAGAAGCCAAAAGTGTGAAACATTTAAAAGACTGTTGTGAATTTCACACCAACAGCTAACCAATTACCGAAATATGTAATTATTCAGGGCAACCTTGTGAAAAGTTTGCTTCACACACCTGTCTGCAGAACGTGTGCTTTAACGGTAGTAAGATGTTTGAGAGCTAAGATTGAGAAAGCAAGTGATTACTGGTGGGCACAGTTGGCACCAACCCCGGCACCCCTCTCGCCTGCTATGGGAAGCTGCAGTGAGCTGACTGGGAAGGAGCAAAGAAACATGGACATGGACATGGACATGCCTGAGAGGAGTTTCACACAGCTAGAAAATGGCTTATTTCTTTATAGCACTTCAAGCTGGCAGCCCAGCATGTCCCTAAACACTGGCACTTAACCACAACCCGTACCTCTCCTGCGGCAGCTTAGTGCCCTAAAGTGTCCCTAAAGGTCACAAATGAGCGCTCTCTAAAGCTCCAGAAACAATCATAGTACCAGCATTGGCAACCTACCCCACCCCTCCAACGTAACATGCATGCTCATAAATAAACACACAACACATTTCTTGTTTGGGTAAAATTGCTGCAGGTTTATTACATACACCGTTATGTAATATGGTGGGTTATCTTACGGGCGATCCAAGGGCAGGCAACCGTCTGGGCCGCCTGCCCGCCTGATGAGCCAAGCAGCACTGGGGCGAACCCCATCTGTGCTGCCACTTCTGGTGATCCTCTTCCCGGATCACGTGACACATGGTCCCTTGTTACTCACGCCCCTTTCAGGGCGGAGCGTAGCATAGCAAACCCCCGGTTGTTCAGGCCCACAACCGCCCGAAGGACTAACGGGGCGCCGACACGGTTTTCCAGGAACCTCCCATGAGGCTCCTAGGATTTGGCTCTGGCACCCACCATGGTGCCGCGCAGAGGTACCCTTCTGTACCCCTCTGCTTCCAGATCGCCCTGTAACTCCGCCTGCAACGAAAAAAGACAACATTACAACATTCTCTGCCTCCTGCCTGCCACGAACCACGCCGGGTAAGCGGTAGGGTGGGAGACGGCGTGTCCGGGCGCGCAAAAGAGGACGACAAGATGGTGGGGGAGGAATATATACCCCTCCCCCTGTCCTCGCGCCCGGAAGTGATGCTCGCCTAGCGCGCTGCGCCAAGGCTTGGGGGACTCCTCCCTGAGTCCCTGCGGGGGTGTGGGGTGCCCAGCTGGCACTAGAGGGCTGCCCTCGTTAGTGGCCCCCTGCGGGGGCCTCGGACAGCCGCATAGTACCAGCATTGGCAACCTACCCCATCCCTCCAACGTAACATGCATGCTCATAAATAAACACACAACACATTTCTTGTTTGGGTAAAATTGCTGCAGGTTTATTACATACACCGTTATGTAATATGGTGGGTTATCTTACGGGCGATCCAAGGGCAGGCAACCGTCTGGGCCGCCTGCCCGCCTGATGAGCCAAGCAGCACTGGGGCGAACCCCATCTGTGCTGCCACTTCTGGTGATCCTCTTCCCGGATCACGTGACACATGGTCCCTTGTTACTCACGCCCCTTTCAGGGCGGAGCGTAGCATAGCAAACCCCCGGTTGTTCAGGCCCACAACCGCCCGAAGGACTAACGGGGCGCCGACACGGTTTTCCAGGAACCTCCCATGAGGCTCCTAGGATTTGGCTCTGGCACCCACCATGGTGCCGCGCAGAGATACCCTTCTGTACCCCTCTGCTTCCAGATCGCCCTGTAACTCCGCCACAGCTCTGGAGGTGGCCACCGTCGCCGCCAGAGCCCCCACCAAAACAGCTCCTTTCTCACCTGCAACTTCTTATTTCCAGGCCTCCTGCAAAGCTAGGGAAGAGAACACTCCCACTGGTGATAGATGAACCCCATCTATATCATAATAGCCCTTGCTGATAGCCTGGATCAGCTAGTGTCTATTGCAACACAAGGCCCTTCTGCCCTGTGAATTTGTGTCAAGAACTATCAAACCCTCCTGTGGGAAAGTTCCACTACTTCACATAACTCAGCCCTGTGTCAACTCTGGGCGGGGCAGATCCGATTCCCTGGTTCACATTGCCCCATGAATTTGCTGAGCACACCTAGCTGCCGTCCATCTAGGACGGTGTGTCCAGCACACCTGTGTGCCCGCTTAAGGGACAGCTGCCGGCTTGTTGGGAGACCGCTCCTACACCCACCTGCCTACTTTTGGCTATTCGGGCGAGACGGATTATACTTTAACCTTTGCACCGTCCATTTGCTTTCTAACTCAGGACGCACAGGAATGTCCATAACTAGACGTGTGTGACGATGAGCCAGGGTGCCCTCCTGCCCTTGCATCCCTTATTTCTTATGGGAATTTCGCCAGCTCAGCTCCCTTCGTGGTGGACCCCCTAGGGATACCAGCTAGAGAATCCGTCTGATTAATGCAGTGCGCACTGGCTGCCATATGGTGCCTAACTTTAAGGATTGGCTAAGTCCTACTTTGCCCTTCATCCCAGAATATTCCCGAATAGGGGGGGATATTCACACTGCTCGCCTTGCCTTTTGTGCTTGGCACCTTGTTGCCCCCTTTCTTGGGGACGCAGCACAATGTGTTAGCTGACAGCACCCCCGCCCAGTGAGGCTAGTATAGCTAACCGGGCAGGGCATTTGACCTTAACTGCAGGAAAAGTCGACAGGCTAGAACCCTCCCTGCGAGGGCCCCCGGATAGGGGGCAGGGGCGTTCACACTGCCCACCCCAGGGCAACCCCAGCGGTGGAAAATTACCTGCTCAGTTAAATTTAGCTTTTTGTTGGTCACTGGACATGCCACATGTTCTTTTACATAGTAGCCTTTTGTGCTTGACACCTTGTGTCCCCATTACTTGGGACGGCAGCCCACTGTTGGCTGACAGCGTCACCACCCAGCGTGGCATCTATTAATGATCGGGCGGGCGGGCGTTTGCGCCTAACTGCAGGATCATAGTCAACTGCCCTTTGTTCTGGGGTGCACTTATTTCGCCCCTTTGCCCAGACTTAGGCACAAACCCCTTTGCTTGCTACCCTGGTGAACACCTTAATGGTATCGAAGCTGGTTTGCAACAATGTATGTCTTGCTCCCACTACTGGAGACACCTCACCCTTTTGTGTAATTACAACTTACTCAGCGCACCCCGCTTGCCTAACTGCCATCGGATCACAGATGCACAATACCTACTGTGCCTCTCCGACCCTGGATGCTTTAAACCTGCCACAGTGACGGAAACCAAGCTTCCCAGTTCCCTGTTTAGCTGCAGTACCCCGTCAGTGGGTCCGCTAGGATATACCACAAACGGACCACATATGTATTGTGCCCACTATTGGAGACAACTCACCCCTTCGTGGAGAGACAACTACACGGTGCCTACCCAAGTCACCCAACAGACAAGTAGGCCCTGACTACCTTGTGTTCTGGTGCCCGGTTTGGGAAGAGCCTTGCCTTCACTAGCTGCCCCCTGGGAGACACAAAGACAGTGCTCTAGCCGCAGCGCAGCGATGCCCTCGTGTAGCATCGAACCCCTGGTCCAATAAGAGTGACAACTCCAACTTACTTAAGACTACACCCTGCCCATGGGTGGAGTTTAGCTCTTCCCCAAACTTCTGCTAGCGTAACCCACGGTCACGCCTCCTGTTCAGTTAACTTTAGTAATTCATGGCACTGACCCACAAGGGCCTTATACTGGGCTGTGTAAATGGGGCCCTGGGTGACCTTAACACTCGGCTTGGTGTCGATGGGTGCTAACAATACCTGGCTGAAGTGCACCCTTTGACAATCACTCCAGTCACGATGTGCCAATGCAGGTGGAAGCAAGAATTATCCAGCCCACCTTACTTCCTGTCCCAGTGATCTGAGTAACTTAGTGAAAGATGCACCTTAGAACTGGTAGCGGGAACTGTTACTTACGCCTGCAAATGCTCTGCTCAGAGCAGCCCGCCAGACTAATGAAACGTTGTCAATTTGGCTGTCAACTTTGCTGCCTGTGCCACCCTTCCGCCCCATGGAAAATGTTCTGGGCTCTCGCCTACTACCCTGCTGAGTGAGCCCACTGTATTCACCAGATTCATTAACAATTTCCGCTTCTGACTGTACTTGGTGACACGTACACCCCATGGTATCTTGGCGCTGCATAACATGTTTGTTACTCAGCTCCATGGTACTTGTTTTATCGACCTCAGAAGGATGAAATGCTTGTTGATTGCAACCTTGTTGGTGTACATACATAGAAGAGCAGACTAGACACCTGAGTATGAATTACTCTTGTGCAGCTTACTGCTTTTTAAATTAAGCCCCTGCTCGCAAACTGGGAGAAGGATAGTGCAGTGGGCACAGTTAACAATGCTTCCATCAGGGACAAACATCTTGCTAACCTGGTTTGAGGAGCAAGCACGCTGATCATGGGCGGGCCCATGAAATCCCACCCTTGTCCGCCCCCGCCAAATTCTGGTGGTAGTGATCCTAGCACAATTGCAGCAATTTGGTGAAAGTGCCAGGATTACAATGATCTGTACTCGAAAATACCAGGACTGTGGAAGGTCTGACCTCGTTCTAGTGCCACATGGGACTCCGCGGGATGTCCTGGTAGACCAAGTGGTGGGGACTGGCCTGAGTCTCCCTGCCCAGAACATACCGCTGACACCAACCCAGCTATTGCTCACTGACCTGAACGCGGGAAGACGCACTGGCTAGTCCTAGGACCAACAGACCTCTAACCCCAAACCAGGCAACCTACCACAAACAACTCTGAAATTGCCATTATGGTCACCCCGCCTTCCCCGAACCGGACTGCTGGGAGCACAGGCCCCAACTTTGCTGACCACCGGCGACAGGACAGCCGTGCTCATGCCCAAACTGAGCGACACCAGCTACCCCACACGTGGCACAGTTCCTGTGATCTGCATTGTAAATTAGTGAAAGATGCACATTTGAACTGGTAGCTGATAATGTTAATTAAGCCTGCCAATACTCCGCTCAGAGCACCCCGCTAGACGATGGCTTCCCTAGAAAAGGCGGAGCCAACAGACCTCCAAGCACCGAAGGCTGTACATCTGAGTACCGCTCTAGTCTAACAGATGCCCCCTGCATCAGATATCAACCATACCATACCTGGCTGAAAGCTGCTCAGTGCTTCTGATGCATCGGCGCTCCCTGCCCCCCGCAAGCTCACCCTGATAAAATTAGCTTGTGGCTGGGGCATACCAGTGTGATTAAAGCACAAGACATACTTGCCCGACGTTAGCTCTTCAACCAGGCTCCCCCGCAATAGCCCTTCACAACCAGTGGCCTAAAGCATTCGTCCTGTGGGGCGGTTGCAAAACGGACTGCAATCAACCCTTATCCCTTCTCTACCAATGTTAAATTGGCGTTTAAGGTTGGGAACGGTGTGCACCTACGCGTGGCTGAGCCCACCATTAGTCTTGAGGATGGAGTACACACTTAGGCTAACGCCTGCTCGCCCCCCAAGTGGCTAGACAGAGCCTTAGGGCTTATCCCAGAGGCCGTGTAAAATTTTATGTGCCAATCGCACACCCACAGTAGCCAACTAGGCACACCCCAGCAGAGACTCCATACAAGGTTATTAAATTGTCCTTCGTATACTCCATAAAAGAAATAACCTAGTTCCCACTGCCTGTATTGCACTGTGCTACCAAATCTCGTCATGACTTCATAGGGATTACATAGATCACTAGCTCAATTGGGTCACTGTCCCGATCATTTTGCGCAACCCAGTAGCTACTGGTGGAACTGTACTTAACATGACACGGTATGCATCAACTCAATCAGCAGTGTACCCTACTAACTCTTCTAGCCGGGCGCATATCCAAAGCACCTCATGTCCGACCTAGGCATCACAGATCACCATAGCGTTACATACAATTGGCTTGACACAGGGGCTAAGGTGGAGCTTCTACACCCTCCTGTTGGCCAATCTCTGGTAAGATCATCGCAACGAGGAGCACAGAAGCCTCGGGGCCAGCCCCATGCAACTCTGCCTTTGGACGCTTCGAGTCAGAGAAATAACAAGCAAAGGACCTTCCTGCGCCGTCAGAAGTCGAGGTAAGACGCGAAGCCCTGGGAGAAAGTAACTGAGGGCCAGTGCCCCAATAGCCCCAACTTGGCTGTACTCTGAGTTGTGTCCCCGCCTGTCACTGCACAACTCAGGTGAAAGGGGGCTAAGAACACGGTGTTGTAGCGACTTGCTACAAATACAGACCAAGGTCTGACTACGGGCACCCTCGGAGGTGAACCCCACGGGACGGAGCACTAGTGCGCCGCTGTCCCCACCTCCCTCCGGTATAATATTTCCAGTGTCACACTGAGCGGCTTCTATGGGCAGGGGCTAACTATTCTTCCTGTGTATAACTTGCCAGGCCCAGGAGAAGCGTTACTATCTGCTCAGCGTCAGCATTGCTGACGCTACGTGTCCACTATGCCTGCCTGGGTGCAGAGCTGCCTATGTACCACAGATTGGCTATGCACAACGAAACTTTGGTGGTGAAACAACTCCTCCTGCACTGCTACACATGACCAACCAGGGTAAATACGAAGCAAAACCCGGAGGCCCATCCGCGAAAATGCAACAGGTTGTGGGCCCCTCGGAAAACAGAACAGGCCTGCTCGCACAAACTCCCCGTCCATGTTACCAGGGCCCTCCTCTACATCAGAGACTCCCCCAGCTCATGCCAAGCCATGATCCTGATTGGCGTCTCTCCCGAGAACAAGGACGTCTATTGCACACATAATCAATGTTTTTCTAATGCCGCGGCTCAACTGCTGGCCTCAGAAGGAGGAAGGCTGATTGAGCAAGATTGGAGCCCCTGCACCGGGTGCACTGCTCTCCGCTGCCTGTGAACTGCGCTTACTGGGCACCCTAGCTGCCCAAGTGGCCTACTTCTACCAAGCTGCCCATCCCCGTTAGGGTGGGGGGCCAGGATCCCCGAACATGGCACTCAACCAAATCCCATCTCCCAATACACCATAGATCTGGGGCAGCAACTCGGCCTCTCGTCCAGGAATAAGTGAAACTGTGCATTTCTCCAACACTCCACATGTGGCCGGCAGCAAAGAAAACTGTACCTGAGCACTCGTGCTCATGCTTAAAGTAACCAAAGGCGATCGCAGCATGTGTCCCTGGTTAGGCTACTCCGATTGACCCTCGTTAATGACGTCTGTTTTTGCTATTCCGCATTCCAGTCCTGACTCCTTAGCTATACATACCCAAGAGTCTGTCTGTTTATACTCGGACCGCGCTTGGCGCCAGGCACCCTGCCAGCTAACCCCATAGCCCGGAAAATCACTGAAATATTCAAATAACACCTCATTATTCTTTTAATGACCTGCTTATTTGTCGCCCTCCAGGCCCAAGAGCAGCTTCATGCTTTCACTAAATCAACTTCTGTACATAGCCGTGTTTTCCTCTGACTTACAATCCTGTACGATTATAATCTTTATTTCGAATATGCATATTGATATTGCGCGAGCTCGAACCGAAGGTATTGGAGCGTTTTACAAGAGCACTGTAATTACATTACACATACAGGCACGGGGAGATTAAGTGATTAGCCCTGAATCACAGGAAGTGGACGCGACCCTGAGACTCAACCTTGGTTTCCAGGTCCAGACCACCTCCCCTCCAATACTCGCAGAGTTCAAACACAGTCCCCTCACCAGGGTCGACTGTGACGCCAAATCCACGAAGCCCCCACCCGGTGAGATCCACAACATCCATAACGGGGGAATCCAGAACGGGAGCGTAGCCCCCTCCCCACAGATTCTATAACGCAGACTCCCCAATACACAAGCGAGGTGGACAACACGGGCCAAAACAAACCGTCGTCGGTTACCATCCCGTTAGGGGTCGGATTTCACAAAACAATAATGGCCCCCTGAGACCCGTCGGCCTCTGCACACACGATAACCAAGGGACAATAATGCCCTGGCAGAGCCTTACCTTAGTGAGAATAACTCATCTGCGGCCGAGTTCCTTAAACAGCTACCGCTACTTAAAGAGACTTATAGGAACGCCAGCCGGGGAGGGGGAGCCACGCGGCGCTCGCTGCCCTCCCCCAACACAGCCACAGGCCCCATGCCCCCCCTAACTGATAAGGGGAGGCCTGACTGAACTGGGGAGGGAGCCCCGCGACGCTCACTGCCCTAAAAGATCCCCTCGGGCATGCAGACTCAAGAAGCGCATGATCGGATGGGGGGGGTCAAGCCGCGAAAACAGTATCTTCCCCAAGCGCAGCAGTACTGCCCGGGCCCCTCCTCCAGGCCGCTCCACTAAGGGCAGCGGGACCGTGTAACCACGGAACAGGGACACTACGCCCTAGTGTCAGCATTCCGAAACCGGACCCTCCCATATACACCCCGCCGCTGGTGCTCCTTAACGCCCATGCACCCTTGAACCTACAGGGCCCATGTTCTCTCTCACCGGGGGCATCCCAGGCCGGAGAGTCTGCCCCCACCTAGCCGCCACAATCCTAATCAGACAGCCTGTAATCAGGGTCCATGCTCTGCTGAACCCTCGCAGACATGGAACCCACCTGGGCAAGCCCAGGAAGCCTACACCGCAAACCCGACCCCCGCTGCTCATGGGGCCTCGGGTCACACACCACTCCGCTCGAGTCCCCTGCACAGTTCCATAGTGACGATAATACTAGTGTGGGAGGGGTTCACAATACCCCTGCACTCCCCGGGACAATGCTGATGCGCGGACACGACAGCGGAAGGACCGACGCCAGACAATGGACAAAGCAGCTCCTCGCCTACTAATGCTGTCCAAACTTCCATCCCTCTTAGCGGTCAATCAACCACGACACCGCAGAGAGAGGCGGGGGCACAGGGAAGCCAGCCCTCCCTCCAGGACGACGGAAGGCAAGTCCGTCCTGTCCACCCAGGAACAAGGTCTGTGCCGATCTCAGCCGTATGCCGCGCCCGCTCTGCAACCGCCTGCACTAAACCCCAAGTCAAATTCCCACAAATACTCTGCGTTTACGACAGGGCCATGGCACACAGACCCGAGCTCCACTGTCCCCCACACGCCACATTAGGAGTCAAGCACCCGACCTCATCCCCCCTCCCGTCCGACTCGAGCAACCTGGCTCCCCCACAGGAGGACGAGGTCAAATAGAAAGCAGGGGGACGGAGGGGGGGAACGGACCATATCTCCGCACTCACCACACTCCAAACCGACGCACGCGGAGTCGCCGACGAGGGGAGACGGCGTGCCCTCGGCCCGAGAAAGGATCAACAGCGAGACGGGTAGCGGTCAGACGGCGTGTCCGGGCGCGCAAAAGAGGACGACAAGATGGTGGGGGAGGAATATATACCCCTCCCCCTGTCCTCGCGCCCCGGAAGTGATGCTCGCCTAGCGCGCTGCGCCAAGGCTTGGGGGACTCCTCCCTGAGTCCCTGCGGGGGTGTGGGGTGCCCAGCTGGCACTAGAGGGCTGCCCTCGTTAGTGGCCCCCTGCGGGGGCCTCGGACAGCCGCAAAGAACGCTGGATGGTGTCCGGAAGTACACTTGAAAATGCGCAAGTCACATGAATCCCTTTATATCTTTGACTACGGCGCAGGGCAGTCTTTTAGGAAGCAGCAAGAAAGTTCTAGTTCGGAGCAGTGCCAACTGTGCCCTTTTAATTAAAAAAAAATATTTAAAAAAAAAGAAAAAAAGATACTTAGCTTCCTAGAGAGAGCTTCGTGTTGATGTACTCATGCTATGCTTTAGTAAACGTGAGGAGAAATAGGCATTTTCTAAGATCGTTTCCTTGTAATATAAAAAATATATTTACCATGTTGAAAATCTCATTGGATTGTCACAGCCATCCGATCCGAATTTCATTTTGTTTGGCCATACTAACGTCTTAAAAAAAAAAAAAAAAAAAATCTCTAATGCTCAACCAAAGTTATCTTCATCCCGATTTGAAGACGTCCTTTTAATTATTCTACGCGCTGCCTAAACAGAACATAGTGTGTACTCCCTGTTCCAAACATTATTTTTAGGGGGCACATAACATTAGGCGAGTGCCCTACATTAACCCTTTTGGCCACTTCTCAAGTGCAGGAAACTGATGTGGTACTGTTGTGGGCTTGTGCCTTTTACCCTGACAGAACGATTGTTCAGATGTATTATTCTTTCAGAGAATCAAAGCCATAATTTGGGCACTGTTCCGCCTTTTGTATATAATGCCTGACACTTTCCTTTCCACCAACGTGTTGCATAAAAAATACTCAGGCAATGCTGCGAATGTCCATTACTGTGCAATATGCCTCGTAAAAGCACACTACTTTTCTCTCAAAGTATCGTAACACCTGCACACCTCTTTCAACAAACCGATTGCTGGCACCAGAAAACCACGTATTTTTTTTTTTTTATTGCATATTTATATAGCGCGAACTCGACCCGAAGGTATTGGAGCGCTTTACATGAGCACCGTATTTACATTACACATTCAGGCACGGGAGATTAAGTGATTTGCCCAAAATCACAGGATGTGGATGCAACCCCGACTTTAAGCCATGGTAGCCGGGTGGGGATGCGCAATGCGCACATGCTCCGCAAAAAAAAACAATTAAGAAAATTGAAACAAACTCACCGCCGGATGTCCCAGCGTGGCCACAGTCCTGCCGCAGGTATGTGTGCCCGTGAGCTATCTCTGTTGCTGTGGCTTGCACGCTTGTCTCTTGGCACAAGACGCCGTACGCGTGCACATCTCCTGTCCGGGTGTGCACATCTCCTGGGCCGCGAGATGCCTGTGAGGAGCGGGCGCCATCAGAAAGCACAGTCCCGCTAGTGGTGCACACACAAGCCCGCGAGTGGTGCGCGCGCTACAAGGCCGCGAAATCCCTGCGAGGAGCATGCGCCATGAAAAGAGCCGGCCTCTGTGTTTCTGTTTCCCGCCCACTGTGCGATAGGAGGAGCCACAGAAAGTGCTGGAAGTCTGCGCTACTCCTGGGTGACAGCAAACTGGGAGCCCAGAGAGGAACTCCGGCAGCACCCGGTGCGAGGCGGGACTGGCCTGCCCCGCTGCCACCTCGCCCGCCCGTCAGTCTCACTTGGAAGGAGGCAGCAGCGGGCAAGGGTGGACACTGACGGGAGCAGGAGCGGAGGGCCGGCTGAAAGTTAGCACTGGAGGAGCCTGGGAGAGGAGGAAGGGACCGACGCTTGAGGAACATGCTTCTGCTCCGGGGTAGCCAGGAAGCCGGCCGGGGCTCCTGCTTGATGCTGGGCGTGCTGCCTCTGCACTGCGTGCTGGCTGACACCCTAGGTGAGTCCGTCCATGGTCTCGTGACAGTGGGGGTGCAGTACGGGTAGTGCCGCTGGAGCAAAGTGCGATAGAGCGCGCAGTGCTGTAAAGTGCCTACTGGGAATACAGTGCTAAGGGGCGCTGGAGGAGGTGAGTATGCACACGCGCTGTTGTAAGTGCAGGGCATTACGTGCCGGGTGCAAGGGGGTAGAGTGAATGCACCCTGTGCAGCATGTGTGCAGCATGTGTCTGCCCCAGACGCGCTTAGAAGGAACGCGGACATCGGGAGGAGGGCGAGAACTGGACGTCAACACATGACGGGAGAGAAAGCGAAAGCGGGCCATGGGAGCATTCTGCTTAAACGCCGCGATGCAGTGCATTACGTGCCGGGTGCAAGGGGTAGAGTGAATGCACCCTGTGTGCAGCATGTGTCTGCCCCAGACGCGCTTAGAAGGAAAGCGGACATCGGGAGGAGGGCGAGAACTGGACGTCAACACATGACGGGAGAGAAAGCGGGCCATGCGCGCATTCTGCTTAAACGCCGCGACCTGTACGCGTGCACATCTCATGTCCTTGGAGTTGTGCTAACGCCGCCGTACGCGTGCACAACTGCAGTCCTTTGTGTGCTTGTACATGTCCTGTCCCGCTTCCGACCAAAAGTCGGCAACAATAGATCTCGCATAGCGAGCAGCGCTTTGCGCTGCATCGCTAGGCGAGACCTAAAAATGCAGTCACAGTGGTAGAGTAACACAGCCAGCGTCACCAGAGGAAGTGAAAAATGTATCTTTCCATAAGGGTACTTAGCAAGAATTTTTGTAGATATGAGATCAAGAACCCTACCAAGCAAATAATAAACATTTATTTTCTTTATTTTTTTAGTTTCCAAATTTTATTTTAATATTACTGTTTTTGCAAAACACTGCACTTTCTTAAAAGCAGGGTCTGAGGTCATGGTAAGGCGAGAGGAAAGGTTTCAGCTTTGAGGTTAAGGCATCATTTAGTTTGCATCTCATCTCCTTGCATGGCAAAATAGGTGTGGGTCAATATTCTTTTGGCTCATCTGGTAAGAAAGGAAGGTTATGGGGATAGGAATTCTATAAATGCCGAACAGGGCACATGGGCGAATATTCAACTTTGCTGTTTATACTGCCCTGGTTGTAATGACAGTTTTGGGAAGAGGAGCAGATGGATGTGGATAGTCGACAAAGGTGGAAACATTTGGAGATGCCTCTGATCTTACATGTGAAATGCTTTCAGAGCTAAGCAGAAGGTTTGAAACTCCCAGTTTTGCTTATTGGGGAGCCGCTGCAGAGGCATCAGAGAAGGTCTAACAGTCTTTTTAGATCGACTTGGTCTGGACAGAGTGAGTGGAGATCTTGCTATTGAAATGTTTTCTTGATGGAAGGCTGTAGGTAAATGCTGTTAACTTTGTATTGAGACATTACAACTATGCAGACCAGAGCATCCTTAAGACTTAGAAGAAGTGCAAAGACAATGCTACTGATGATGCACAGATGATACAGTACATATTTTTCTTAAATATTCAGTTAGCATTTCAATATTAAGTTTGCATTATAGGTGAAACTTAGGTTATGCACGCTGTTGTATGATGGTACGGGGGGAGTCCATAGACATGGACAGTGAAGTGGACATAGTTTCACAGGATTCATGTAAGAAACCTTTCTGGTAGGATAGGAATGAGAGAGTAGGAAGGAACTTTTATATGTGCTTTAGCTGAGCTTTACAACTCACTACCAGAAAAGGCCCAAATCCGAGAACTTCTAAGGTATCCATGTCTCTTGTATAGTAGCACTGGACAAACTCAGAACTTACTAGTCGGGCAATGCTGGATTGTGTAAGTACTTACAATTAAAAACAATCAATACAGACAAGACTATGATATGTTGATAGCAAGACGAAGCTGTGAAATGCTGAAAATAAAGCTATGAAATATTACTAAAATACAATGGAGAAAACCAAATAAAATTTGGTATAGCTATGTTTAGTTGACCTTAATGGAATCAGCACCTTCTATAAAAGTCTTAGAGTACCAAAGCAAGTTCATGGGGAAAGAATAGAAATGCAGCAATTTTTTTTAAATGTAATTCTATTTCTTTTTAGTAAGGCCAGAAAGTAAAGGTAGATTGAACAGATGAGGTCAGCCTGGTATTGAGGAGTTGGCCTGATGGAAAAAGGTACCTGTACACATTTGTCGTAGATGCGTAATCCTCTTTATAGCATTTGTCATATTGATTCATCTGGCATATTCTTCAGAAAGCCAGGTGGAATGCACAGGGGGAATCTTTGTTTTGAAGAAAAGATCATAAGAGGTGAGGGTAACTGCAGCAGACGTTGTATACTCTGGGGCACTTTCATTGGTTGATCTTTCTGATTATCCTTTTATGGCATGTCTAACATCCCCTCTTACCCCTCTTACACACATATACTATTCTCCACAACACATCACTACCCCTGTACTATTCAAATATCACTCACCAGCAGTACTGCACATACAAATCTTTCACAGAAAACCACAATATCTACTCACTATTACACAAAAACAAAACCGACAAATCTCAATATATTATATTCCTTACACATATATTCCCTTACTATGTAATCATGTATCTATATATTTATTTTAGTCCTATTGTACAAGTAATACAAGTAAAAAAAAATACTCTCTTGAAAGCTTTACTCTATGCTACCATCCCCCTACACCTCTATCAATTTATCCTCTATCTTCACTCTCTCTCATCCCAGACCCTTCTACTACTATGATCCTCAAATTAACCCTTCCAGACTCTTCCCTCCTCTACACCTTCTGGCTCACCCCAAACATCAGTTTACTATGATCTCCCAAGCAACCCTACTAAATTCTCCCCCATGTTATCCCTCCTTTGACTCATCCCAAACCTCATTTTTCTACTCAGATTCTTTTTCTCCCTAATCCCTTTCTAAAGGCTCTTCCCTTTACTCATCCCAGACCTCAACAGGGATGTGGAATTTCTATAGCCCGACACCCGGGACATATTGTTTGGAGTCAAGGGCAACAAGTTTTCATGTGTATTTTGTCCTTGGGACAAGTAGGCCCAACCCCATACAGCACAAACCCTTTGGCTGCCAGTTTACAGTACCACATTATGGATCAGGGAAAGGCATTGCCTGCAGTTAAGGTAATATTTGTGTCCATGTGTCAATGCTGTTCAAACTTGTATTTATGGTTCATTAATGCAAAGCCTTTATTATTAGGATGAGCGCTCTAAGTAAATGTTGTAAGCTCAGAAAGCACTACTGACAGTGGTTCCTGTATAAAAAATGTGTACAAACGTTTTCTATGTTTAGCAATATGAGGCTATGTATAATGCTCCCAGAATGCTCTCTGATTAGATGCAAATATTTGCAGAAGCTTGAAAGCAAGTTTAATTATTCTTTGCTTTCAAAATAAAATGTTCAGAAAAAAATGCAAAAACATTTCGCTAAACTACTGTAAAATTTTAGGTAACATTTCTTTGCACCATCATTTAGTAAAATGTGTTGATGTATGCTAGTATTTCCCAAAAATATTCATAATGGAAAATCAGTTTTAATAAGATTATGGGAAACATAAAAATAAACAAGCATTGGTAAAACCAGTAGGTTGAAAATTGTTGGTCAGCCTTTTGGTTTTGTCAATGCGTGACTTGTTTTGGCATGGTTTATATAAACCTTATTGATGTGGGAGCTGCCGGGCCCTCACCATTATAACAAACATTGCAAAAGCAAAAATTGTTTTGGTCTCAAAAAGCACACATTGCCACAGTAGTTCCTGCCATTGAACAGAGCTACTGTGTGTCGATATGCTTCTTGTGAAAGAACAGAATGCTGTCACTCACAGTGAACCTAGCCCATAGACAGAGAGAGACAGACAGAATTTTAATAAAACGCAAAAGGTCATGGTTAACACCAGACCTAATTAAGGGCCCAATTATTAAAGACAGTCTCAAAAGTGCACCCATGGTATATGTCCTTGCATTAAGTGCAGAAATACGGCTTTCGTGAGTTCACAATACTTTACAGAAGTAGGCCAAGAAATAGTACTCCTAGAAAATATTTGTGAAATGCATTTTAGCATGAGCAAATATGCAGGTGTAGATTTGCTCATGCGAAAATTTGAGTGTTTGCAAGTTCGCTTTCCCTCCAACCACTTTTTTCCCAACCCTGGAAGAAGGTTTATGTCTGCCATTGCCAGGAGTACATTTCCAACCTTTCTCAGTATGGTACTCTAAGTTTAGAGAATAGTTGGTGAAAACCCTTAAAACATGCAAGTTAGTAGGTTTGCACAGACTCAAAAAGGCATTCCTACCCTGGAAATGTTGCTTACTATTACCTTCAGCCCCAGTATGTAGATCTGCAGAAACGTGGTAACATAAGAGAATTGCTAGTATTCAAACCCTACTATGGTAAGAGCCATGGCATATTCAGAGCTCTTATATAATGAGATTGCTGCCATAATTTGTCGCCCATTACATTGCACAAAAGGGACAAGTGGATTTTGTTACAGGACAAGTAGATTTATGAAGCAACCTGCCTCATGGACAAGCAGATATTTTATTAAATTCCACACCCCTGCCTCAAATTACTACTATGATCTCCCAATTAACACTTCTGGTTTCTTCCCTATTCTATTCCTCCATTACTCTATTCAATCCAACTAACAGACTTGCATGTCCTCCGCTCATATTAACTCTTACCTCCCTATACTAATACTATACTCATATTTCCCTATACTAATCCACCACTAATCCTTTTGGGTTCCGGAGTAGCGTGTTACTCGCCAAAAAGTGCTTCAACGCCTCGTCAGGGGTAGTAAGCACTACATAAATACAATTACAATTATAACTATGTTAGGCATTAGCTCCAGATAAATTTCAGTGATCAGAAGAAAGAAGGATGGAGAATCCCGATTTAGGGTGATGCACAGTCATTAGTGAATTAAGTAGTAACATGCTTCGTGTTGCATATTCAGAATCTTACAAGCCTGGTGCCAGTCCTTTACTGTATTTTGGGCCTTAGAACACCTTAGCTATGACTGTACTGAGTATTGAGGACATTGCAAGTACAGTGCACGCCCTCCATTATGTGTTAAGCTGGGCGCTGATAACATGGAGGTCATGTTAAAGAAGTAAGCACCGGGGCAGCTACTTTTTCATGCTGCTCTGGTAGCTCCCCCATGGCATACCCAACCAGAGCCGAGCAGCGTTCTGCAACTGATGTGATCACGTCACAGATGCAGTGACTTCAGCTGCAGGACCGGGAACCCAAGAAATCACTTCCTGGTTTTCCCATGGCGCAGAGGGGGCAGAAACGAGCTCCATTCTCCGCACTCACGTGGGAGCATGCTACAAGGGAGGCTAATGCTGGAAAGCTGAGATTTTTGTCTTGTAAAAAGCCTGGCAATCACAGTGGGATGCGATCGCCTGGCGTTTCCACTGGACTACAGGTATGATGTGGTGGGGGTGTTGGCCCGGCACACACAAAATGCAGCCTAGCTGCTAAGATTTCAGAATGCTTGTGATATTTCTGTTTGAGCATGCATGGTATGAGCGACATTCTACTGTCAAATGTGGGACACCTTCTCATGAGTAAATCAAAGCAATGTCCAGTATTTGGGTGCTTCTCTGGCATGTCTGCGATAGCATCCAGACATATAACACTACAATGAACATACCCCTAAAACAAGGCAGATCTATTGGCGTTGCCAGAGCTTGGTAGCAGTATCAGAAGAATAACTAAAAAGACTGATTTTGTCCTGAACAGTTAGAATTACAAATATTTACATTCTGGAAAGGTGAGACTGAATTGAATAATACTCTTTTCCTCCATTTGCCACGTACGTTCTTTTTCTCCTGACTTCTTTCTGAAATTCTCCTCTGCATAGCTCACACGTCATCATCATCTCCTTCCTTTTCATCACTGCCTTTTCAATCTTTTTGCATGCACTCTCTTGGGCCTCCCTAAATCCTCCATCTCTCCTCACCTGGAAACAGAGTATTTTCTCTTCCTTGGGAGCTGCTTAGTATTTTAACAGCTCCTTCCCACACTTTCACATACAAGGGTAATTACTATTAGCACATGTTTGACAATCGCTCAGTGGACTCTGCAGGGGCCAAGGTACAGGTAGGCATGTGGTCTGAACAACACTTTCTGTCCCACAGACAGGCACTGTGAAACACTCGCGGCCTTCGGTGCTGGACTTCACTCACCTGCCCTGCAGTGACTGGTGCCAGGCTGCAATGCTGATAATTTAGGCTTTGCCATCTGCGGGGGCCTCCTTGTGACTGGCCTTGAAAGGTGCTAGGCAGCTCCTGGAGAGAGAGAGGTTGCTTGCCTCTGTGCCGCTTGCTGTTAGGCAGCACACTATCAAGCCGGTCAGGGCAGCTTATTTAGTTTTTTTGATTGCGCTGCGGGAACTAAGTACTTTATTACAAAGTAACATTATTGGCTGCGGGAGCAGCACTCAGCAAGCCAAAGCAGGCCGGCTGCTTTTCCTTTATATCCGCCAGTGCTCCTGCATACAGTGGCTTGTCGTGCCGTTAGCAGTTAGCAGAGTGACCAATGCATGCAGACACTAGCATTAAAATACTTTATGCTAACCCCTGGTGTGTTCTACCTGGCATGGCTAACAGGGTCCCATTTCAAATAGAAAAGGTTTACCCCATGTGAAAATCGGGCTGTTTTGAACTTGTAAAAGCGCGCTGTATATCCCCCCCCAAAAATGCACCCGACTTCTGTAATGTAATCGGTGCAAATGTACAGCGCTCTAATGTCCTCAGGCCAAGTTCATGCTATATAAAATAGCAATACATTAAAAACAAGCATTGGCATAGCCAATAGGTCTCGCCTTTGGGACCTTATAAGTATTTAGTTATGCAGCACAATATCCTTGGTGCAACAACATCAACTGTTGCATGGCTAAACACTTATAAGGTCCCAAAGGCGAGACCTATTGGCTATGCCAATGCTTGTTTACATAGCTACAAGTATAACTGTAATACAAGGAAACATGCATTGTGGCACACATAGGCCACTGTTGTATCATGCACTAATCTGAAAATGCGATAAAATATGTTAAAAAAAAACATAATAGATACCTCACTCAAAAGCTATCCAGATCTCTAGGCTCACAAATACTATGATCCAAATCCAAAACACCTGTCTGTTTCCCATGTTTCAAGAAGAAATGCATCTTGGCAAGTTCCTTCTTAGGTAGTGCCCTACGATTTGGAATGCTGTCTGCTGAACCTTTTCTTTCTCTGCCTTCAAATACCTATTAAGGATGCTAATAGTGAACATTTTCATGAGACTGAATACCCTCCTGTTGGGCCAGGCATGCCCTCCGCATTATGTTGCAAGTGTGCACCCTTGCCCCAAGTTACCCAAGTGCAAATCTCTACTTTGTTTTTGACTTTCTGGCCTCAACACACACGACCATCATACTGGTATGCTGAGAACTGCCTTAACTAAATGGAAGATGCTTCCAAGAAAAGGGCTCAGTGCAGGGCCGGACTTGCCGTTGCGGGCATATGGCGTTTTCCTGGGAGGCTGGAAGGGTGGGGCCGGTTTTCCAGCAACGGGGGCTGGTTTTGTTACTGGGGGCTGGTTTTGCAGCAGCACTGCACTATCAGCCCCCAGAAACAAAAGCAGCAGTGCACACTTGCGCATTTGCCACCCCCTCCCCCCGGGGCTGGTCCGCAAAATTACTACGGCTGCTTTAGGTTCCCAGTCCAGCCGTGGCTCAGTGGTCAGGAGGGGACGCTCCATGCATGCTTTTCGTAGCAAGTGAGACAACTGCCCCTGCTTGGTTCGTGCATGCTTGGCACTGATGGCAGCATTTGTTCTTGAATCCTAATTTCAGAGCAGGCCTCTTTCCTGTTCTCTGCACATAGGCAAGTGGCCTAAGAGTCTCCGCTCTCTAAAGTTCTGCTTAATCTCATGCAGCTGGGTCTGTTGCAACATTCTGTGTACCAGGATAATGCATGCATGTAGTGCAGGTGGGTGGTGTGTGTGTGGATTATGTGTACTGTGTGGATTAAACTTTAGTGGAATCCATCTTTGATTGACACTGAACGCATGTTGTACAAGATGGAGGTTGAAAGTAGCCTGCCAGGCTCTCATTGTGTATTGCTAGCATTCCTGACTTTTTTGTATAGCTTCAGACTCTTGGCATCTTTTAGAAGTGTATATGTGACCTTTTGCTGTCCTGTCTTTTGTTTCTTCTGGGTACACTTCCATTAGATTTGATGAAGGATGTGGGGATTCTGGGGACAGTGGCCTTCCCTTAAGATGCAGGGTTAGCCTCTTGAATTAGCCTGCTCCTTTTGGTCCCCCAGAGGATCTGCCCCCAAAAGGCTGATGGGTGTCAGGTGTGAGGGCTTTACTCCCCTTTTGCTCATGTTGTGGATTTCTCCCTGGACATTGGCAGCATCACCCCTTACTTTCTACCATCACCTGAAGACAATGAGTGTGTCTGCTTTGGAAGATGAGGGATACTCAAAGTAAAGGAACCATTTTAGTCTGGCTCCAGGGCCGCATGTGTGGAATACACAAACCAGGTCGGATAAAGGATTACAAGAGGATCGAAACTGCCATTGAGTGTTCCAGAACTTGTCACCGACACGTATAAATGACACCCCACATGGTGTCTGGGAAACATTCTGAGATTCCAGGGCTAGTGCCCTTGACAACCAACTTCCCAGAGGTGAGGTGAAATCATGTGAAGGAGTCAGCAACAACTTGAGGAAAAGGATTTTGCCTGGCCTGCTGAGAGAAGGGTTTCTGGACATATACTGGTAGGAAGCAATGTTCCTATGGGCACAACAGTAGCTGCCTGCAGTTAAGCTGTCCATAGGAAGTGGACTGTATGATCATCTTGACGATATTGCACCTAGCATGGGGGTGTGGCCTAACA
This sequence comes from Calotriton arnoldi, assembly GCA_963921515.1. NCBI lineage: Eukaryota > Metazoa > Chordata > Amphibia > Caudata > Salamandridae > Calotriton > Calotriton arnoldi. The sequence continues at coordinate 46,378 of CAWUFW010008655.1, read as the reverse complement.
AGATGGCTGCATAGTCACTTTTACCGGAGTTCCCTCCGACAGCCTGACAGTTTGCCCACATCCTACAATATCCTGGTCCAAAAAACTGAGCATATGAGAAAGGAACGGAAGCCTGATCCCACCAGTGAAAAGAAATAAAAGGAAAGTGATACCCACTTGGAGGAAGGCAGCATACTGGAGGAAGCCCCGGAGAGTCGGGCGGTGCCATCTTAGAAAACAGCGACGGATCGGAGATTCGAAACACAAAGGTAAAGCCTTGAGAAAAGGGAAACCGAGGATCGGGCAAGCGGGGAACCAAAAAAGAAGAGAGGCAATGCTGCCGGTGATCCGGGAATCGACGCGAGTTCAAGAAGGCCGAGGGTGAGCTCCTGCCGCATTGGTTCTGTGGCCCGTGTGCCGGAGGAGGAGGCGCCGCGGCCGCGAAGGGGAGGGTGCTGCGGGAGTCGAATAGACCGTCTCCAACTCAGGCGGGCGGCCTTTGAATGAGATGCGACTCACACAAGCTATAGACCGCACACATTGAAGGGGCCAGGAACCACTTGAACAAGAGAGGAGCGGGGGCGAGCGAGCGCGGCAGCCTGCAGAGCTTACCAGACGCTCGTGCGTCATGACCTTTTGCCTGCGATTACCCGCACGGCCGGCATGTGTTTCCAATTATCGCGCCCGCGTCTGAGCACGATAATTGGAAACACATGTCTGCCGCGCGCGTAACCGCAGGTAAAAGGCCATGACGCACGAGCGTCTGGTCAGCTTTTCAAACTCCCTAACTATAAGTCTCGCAGAGCAGCGCTTGCGCGCTACTCGAGGCTCGACCTAAAAAGTATATGTGTTTTGCAAGGCATGGGAGACAACATGCCTTTGTGCTTGCTGCAGACAACATCTGTGGCAATATCGGGGAAATCACCATTAAAAACCAGCCCCCCGGCCATCTAACAATCCCACACACTCACTTGTCAGAGCAGCACTTCTGCCATTGCCAGATACAAAGATAGGTCAGCCGGACCCTGCTCCCTTCCATGCCGCCCAAATAAACAGTGATACTGCTCTGGTTTCATTTTTCCCTTTACTTCACCGTGCACCTCGTAAAAGGATTTGCCTTTTCTGCATGGTATGTTTCAGTACTGTGTAGTTTCAAATGTAGCTGTTGTATAGGGGATACTGTACATTGATAATGTAATTGCTTCTATATGGTCATGATGGCGCACAAATAGAGAGCTGTGGAGGTAAGGCTGAAGGGAGTGCGAGTTTCTTACTTTGCCTGTCAGTGTGTCATAAATGTGTTTAGACTGCACACCTATGCAATTATTTGCCTCATTCTAGATCACACTGCGCAAAGGTAACGCATGTGGCAACTGTATTATCATATTTGTGAAAGTGTGTGAAGGTGGTAAGCACAGCTTTTACAATAGGCACAGCAGCTTACCCTGGATGTCTAAATTGTTGCTCATTTTACCAACATTCCTACTGTGCTTATTGTATGTACGTAGTTTTTTTCTTTTCATTGTGGCATATTGTGAATTCTGGTGTTAACATGAGTTGTGGTGATAAGCAGGTTTTTAGAGGCGAGTTTGTCTTTTGTTTCATCAACTATTGTGTGTTCAGTTGGAAAATAACCTATTTACTACAGTATTTGTTGTTGCTTTTTTGTTTTTTTAGCATATGTGGTATATTAGAATACAGTATTCAACTGTACTTTGCTTCATTGTTTATTCCATTTAGATTTTTTGTGTGCTCTTTTTTCATTATTATCTTGTGTGCTTTTTGTAACTCTGCAGGAGACACGTTTTTCTACTACTTAGGAAATGCCAGATTGTGGGGTTTTCCCCCAAACAATATTAGTGCTTCACTTCAGTAGATATTTTTTGTGTGTGTTTTTTTCTGGGCTATTCCCTTTTGGATTTCTTGCTCTCAGTTTACAGATAAGGCTTCGTGTTGGATGTCTGCTGCAGCATTGGAGCAGATTCTGGACTCTTGACCAGAACAAGAAACGAGGCAGGATTCAGATACTGACACAGCATCATATGTTGAGGCTGGAGATGGCTCTGGCAGCAATTTATCAGAGAGGAAATAGATTAATCTGATTTCTCTGTTGATGGTGAAAGATCTGATTTTACAAATTCAGGGTCTTTGTCTGTAGAACAGGAAGTGGAAGCTCCAAGTGTAAGGGCACCTCAAGCTTACCCTCAGTACATTAGACTTGTGCCTGCCGGAGCAAGGGCAGTGGGTCAGCTGATGTTGGTTACATGGGGTAAGGTCTAACCTGTTCAACCGCCTTTTACTGGAGATGTTAGCTGTTCTGGGAATGCAGACAATTTCACTCCAATTGATGTTTTCAATCTGTAGATTATGGTTTTCTCTGCAAGATGGCAATTCAAACAAACCTCTATGCCGAGCAGAATTTAACGCAAAACAGGGACCGGCTGCTGCCCCATTCTAGAGTTCATCAGTAGACTCCAACCAATATCCAAGAGGTGAAAAAGTTTTAGGGTTTTACACTTCTATTTACAAGCCATCTGTGTCCTCTTATCTTGTGAACCACTGTAGTATACACCACTGTTCTCGGTTGCCACGAGTAGATATTGTCTTTTGCTTCTGCAGCATATGCTGCATTTCAGTGATGACGCACAGCCCCTTAACAGAGACCATCCAGACTCTGATCATCTCTTTAAAGTTCGTTCTGTGCTGGATCACTTTGCTAGGCATTTTAAAGACATGTGTACACCAGGACAGAACATAGCTGTGTATGAGTCCATGCTGTTATTAAAGGGATGGATGCTGTTTAAGCAGTACATCAAAGCAAGAGAGAGTGGAATGGTATTAAGTTGTACCTACTTTGTGAGAGCTCTACTGGCTATACCTACAGCCTAATAGTCCACACAGGAAAGGACTCCACTACCTTGTTGCCCTGAGTCTTTAGCAGTTGAAAAATTGTTTGTGATCTTGTGTGTCCTCTATTTAATAAGGGGCACCACTGTAACTTCATACTTTCTACAATAAAATTCCACTTTTCAGGGAGTTGTTTTCATTGCCAAACCTGCTAGTGGTACAGTTAGGAGCAATATGATAGGGTTTCCTGTGAAGATGGTTACTAAGAAGCTTGCAAAGAAGGCAGTATAGCGCTTTGAGCTGGGAGGAACTGCTATCCTCAAATTTCAAAATCATAGGTAAGTGTATCTTTTGATCACCATACATGATGAGACGACATCACCAGTCTCCATGCGCGGTCAGATGGCCGAAACCCAAAGCCTACTTTATTTAAAACTATAACAAATGCATGGGAGGGGCTGACAAGCACGACCAGATTCTTCAACCTTGCAATGCTGCAAATAAGACCTGCATCTGGTATAAGAAGCTGGCTGTGCATTTGATGGAAATGGCAAACTACATTGCGCATGTTGTGTATTGCCATTTGGTTCCAAGATGCAAGATGCTCTTTTTTTAACTGAGATAGCAGTTATCAGCTACCTGATTGCAATTGAAGCTGGCACTTTTCCTACCGAGTTGGAGTATTTTTCAAGGTTGGTTGGGCGACACATTTCAGAACTTCTTCCTACAACAGAGAAGAAACACGCCAATCTCACTAGAGGTGTACAGTTTGCTACTGAAAGAGAATCAAGTGACAGGCAGGGTGCTACCACCTATGTTTCAATTTGTATCACATAATGGAGACATTTTTAGAAAGGAAGTTTTGTGGTGATACCAGTCCAAGTACTATCTGTTTGCATGATTTAGTAAATATGCACACATTTGTCTTACTTGTGACCTGTGACGATTTATATAATCCGTCAAAATGTGGTGAATGTTCTGTCCACCATATTTCAAGTGCATTAGAGTCAATGCTCTGAACAGAACAGTGGGCAGGATAATCAGCACGATTTGGCGCAGAGACCTGCCCGCCACACCTGGAACATAGCAGACATCCCATCTATTGTACTACATGTACCACAGACTGGTTCTTAACCTGTGGTTTAGGACTACTTGGAAAACTAAATAACATCAACAAATTAATAAAGTGTACATAAATAAGGAAGAAAAAAAAAGTAGAATTGAAAATCTTAAACCTTCTGTCAATACTAAAGAATGTGAAAATGGAGACTAAAAATTAAGTTAGTATCCTCAAATTATTTAATGGGAGCAGTGCAAGTGAATCAAACAGACTATGGTATGGACAATGAGCGGCCTCAATTGAATGTAGAAAAGCTCCAAACTTTGCATTAAATTAAAATTTTTGTTATATTTGTTTGTGAATTAAATAAAACATTTAATCATTTATTTATTTGTTCGATTAATGCTTATTTCTCTATTTTGTATGTATTGTTTTGCGGTTTCAATTATCAAAAATGCTTAGGTTTGAGATCCTGGCTTTCAGTAATTACATTGCGGGGCTCCCAAGGTTCCAATAAAGATTGAATGGGGGTCCCTGGGTTCCAGTAATGATTAAGTGGAGGTACATTGAAATCAAGGGCATACTTGGACACCCCCAACTTACATCCATACACTGGAAGGAGTTGGATTTATGTATTTAGAGAGTTTTCTATAGCACAGTTAATGTGCTTAAGGCACATGAAAGCCAGCTCTGCCTCGGTACACTGCCAGGCGGAAGTATTAGTAAAGGTTCATCTGGCACGCATGCAGCATTAGTCAGGACTCTAGATAAGACAGAGAGACGTAAACAGGTAGTCAAAGCTTAGCTTAGGCTTGTTTTCATAGGGATCTACTGCAGGTAGGTAGGAAGCAGATGGTCAGGTAGGAGTGACAGAATACAGAACCCACCAATGCTACAATTGGCTGACAGTACGTGTGGTTGTCGGCTGGGGGTACATATGTACTGGTTTTCTTGAGGTGTGTTTGTATGCAGGTTGGCTGATGACTGGGTGAATAGTGATTGTGATTGGTGCTTCAGTCGTGTGGGCGTATGAATGTGATGGGCCCCTGAATGGTGGCAGTTTGTTGATATATATTTGTTTTACCTGGGGCCCATGGCTGTCGGTACGAATGGCTTTGTGTGTGGCACATGAAAGATGTATTAGTGCCTTGAGGCAGCTTTAAAGCTCCCAAGCTGTAAGTCAGGGGTTCATTTTTTTAACACACAAAGGATCTTCTTAATTACGATTTATTTGTTTTACTTTACGTGAGAACATTTGTTAGTAGAATGTTTTCATAGAACCTTCCACTTACAACTGTGGTCAACCGAATTAGTATGAGTCTGTACTTGAGTAGTTGATGTGATTGTAATAGTAATTAGAATTGCTGTTCCTAACATTCATTCCCACATATTTATTTAGGAATTTGTAGAGCGCGCAGCTACCCCCAACTGGGGTGTCCCGGCGCTGAGGCAGTCAATTGATTATATAGGTGCGGGAAAGAAGCTAGATGTAGTTGAAAAGCCAGGTTTTAAGGGCACGGAGGAAGGTTAGTTCCATCTCCGATAAGCGGATCGAGAGTGGCAGGGCGTTCCAGAGTTGTGCGGTCCTGACCGCGAAGGCTCTGCCGCCTGTCCTAGCCTTACGAAAACGGGGAATGACAAGGAGACACAGATGGCTGGATCTCAGGGCCCGGACATGATGGTAGTGTTGGAGTCTGTTCCTCAGATATGCCGGGCCCAGTCCCCTGAATGCTCTGAATGCCAGAGTCAGGGCCTTGAATTCAATGCGCCTGATCACGGGTAACCAGTGCAGGTTCCTCAGGTGGGGGAGACCGGGTGGCGGAAAGGTATCTTGCAGATCATTCTGGCCGCCGCGTTCTGGATCATCTGCAGTCTGCGAGTCAGATAGGCGGGAAGACCCAGGTAGAGACTGTTGGCGTAGTCCAGGTGAGATGTAATAAGTGCGTGGACTACAGTTCTACGACATTCCAATGGAAGGAAGTGGAGGAATTTCCGCATAGTGCATAACTCCCAAAGCAAGAGGAGGAGACTTGCCTGATTTGGGATTTGCAGGAAAGTTTATTGTTGAATCTGAACCCCAGGTTTCTCGTCGAGTCGACCGGTACCGGGGGAGGATTCATCTCCTGAGGCCACCATAATGCGGGAGGGGACTTCTGATTGAAAAAGAGGACCTCGGTTTTGTCCGAGTTAAGCTTAAGACAATTCAGAGTCATCCAAGCCGAGCTGTTACTCAGGCAGCTTGAGGTTGGTGAAAGCTTCGTCTGAATGATCCTCGAAGGAGAACACCAATTGGGTGTCATCCGCGTAGGAGACCACCCTCACCCCGTAGGATTCAATCAGGGCCGCCAGAGGAGAGAGGTAGGCGTTGAAGAGGAGAGGGCTCAGTGCGGATCCCTGGGGAACCCCACAGAGCAGGGGTTTCTCGGCAGAGATGAAAGGGCGGAGAAAGACTGGTTGTGGTTTTCCAGAAAGGACCGGATCCAGGACAGGGCCATACCCTGAATACCCAGGTCTCTTAATCTGTCAATAAGAATGGAGTGGGCAACCGTATCAAAGGCCGCGGACAGGTCGAGCAGCATAAGCATTGCTGCTTTGCCCTGGTCGACCTTCTCGCGTAGGCTCTCGGATACTTCGAGGAGGGCGGTCTCCGTGCTGTAGCCAGCTCTGAAACCGAATTGGGAGTCATGGAAAAGGTTCCTAGATTCTAAATGATTGGACAGTTGATCCTGGACTATTTGTTCGAGGATTTTAGCCGGTGCCGGGAGCAGGGAGATGGGTCTGAAGTTTTTTAATTCAGCCGGGTCGGCATCCGGTTTTTTAAGGATCGGCAGGAGGTAGGCTTGTTTCCACACTGCCGGGAAAATTCCTAAACTCAGGGAGGAATTCCAAATTTGGTTTAACGCGGCGTTGATACACGGTGCCAAGAGTTTAAAGACCTGTGCTGGGCACGGATCGCCCTGTGACCCGGATTTATAGTTTAATAGTTTGTGCAGAGAATCATCAAGTGAGAGTGGGTGGAATTTGGTAAGCATGTCATTATTGTCGGGCAAGATAGTGGGCTCAGTGGTAGTCTGAGGGGAAGTGAAGGTGCTGTAGATAGCTTGGATTTTGTCTTGGAAAAAGTCAGACAGGCCTGTGCAGAGGGAAGCAGTGGGGAAAAACCGCAGTGGCAGCAGGCTTTATGAAGTCTTTTTTTGTAAATCTTTTTATTAAAGAAACAACATACAAACACACAATAAAAAAACAGGTGCAGTACGGTGCGGTAATCAACCTTCACAGGTGGTCATGATATGGTTATACAATCACGATACAAACTTTCAAAGGGTCCATGATGCAATCACTTTTGTCATAGTTTTCTCTGTATTCATACATCTAATATCTTCGTTATCTATCAGTGCTGAGGGAGAATCGGAGAAAGGGGTACAGAGCAAACCCCTACTTTCATTCCAAGCGCCCCAAATTCTCGTCCATTTATGCGGGCAGCCCCTACTTTCATAAATTACTCTCTCTGCCTGCATACCCAGTCCATATCGGACTCCAGTCAGTTTGGCGTAGTGGGACTTCCCCCTTCCATGTTCTTGCTATATTGCGTTTCGCCACCTTGCAGCCTAAAGAAACCCACAACCTCTCTGATCGGGACAGGTCCGTGGCTTCCCAGATATTTAAGACAGAGCCGAGGGGAGACATCAATAGGTACTTTACTAATCCGGGACATATCCGATATAACCCTGTCCCAGTACCTCTGAAGGACCGGACATTCCCACCACTGGTGTATGTGGGTACCAACGTGACCACATCTCCGAGAGCAAGCCGGGGAATCCAGTATCCCCATCTTGGCCAGCAATGAACTAGTATAGTAGACTCGATGGAATAGTTTAAGTTGAATGAGTTTGAAGCGGGAACGGATTGCCATCTTGCGAGGGGAGGCGAGGGCCTCCCTCCAGTCGTCATCGTCTATGTCTCCTATGTCGGCTGCCCATTTGGAGCGAATTCTCTCCAGGGCATCTGGTGTGTTGTTCAGGATTTTACGGTAGGTTAATGAGATAGCCTTCTCCTGGAGATAGTCGTCCAAGAGCCTAACCTCCAAGGGAGCGGAGGCCGGCAAGTCTGTCCCTTTAAGAGCATTGCGGGCCTGGAGATAACGAAAAGTCTCCCCTCCCTGTAGCTGGTAGTCTCTCTGCAAGTCAGTGAACGGAGTCACCCCACCCGCCTTCCACATGTCTCCGACCTTTGAGAGGTCGATCAATTCCCACTTATCGAACCCTGGTTGCTTGGACAACATCCCCAGTCGGCAAGAGTCAAGCAGCGGGGTAACCTGCGTAATTCTATCCTTCCAGCCAAGAGCAGCTGTTGCTTTGTTCCATAGATCAACCGTGGTGGAAGTTGGGGTGAATCTGGGCGTGTATTTCGCACCACCATAAAGTGCCCTGATAGTTTCCTGGTAGCTTATTATGTCTGTCCATCCTATAGGCGGGGTCTGCAATGGGGCGATGTGTCCAGTGGTTCAAGACCACTAATTGGGAGGCCCAGTAATAGGATTCAATGGCGGGCAAGGCAATGCCGCCATCATACCAGCCTTTTGTAAGCTTGGTAAGTGCAATACGGGGAACCCCACAGTCCCAGAGCAGGGCGCGTACCTCAGCGTCAATAGATTGAAAGTAGCGAGGTGGAACCAGGTGTGGCGTATTCTGTAGGACATATAAAAAGCGCGGGAGCGCCATCATTTTATAAAGGGCAGCTTTACCTAACAGCGTGAGAGGCAGTGTTTTCCAGTGCTGCACATCCGCCCGAAGGCGGCTCAGGGAGGGCCCAAGGTTCCTATCGTAAAAAATGGAGGGATCATGTGTGATATAGATACCTAAATACTGGAGGCCATCCGTAACTATTTTGGCTTCGCATCCCCTGGGGAGCAGTGGGGGGTCTCCACTCAATACATAGATCAAAGATTTATCCCAGTTGATAGTGTAACCGGAGTACCTTTGGAAGAGAGTAAAAATATGTAGTACCCTGTGAATAGAGAAGCGGGGCCTAGCTAGATAAAGCAAGGTATCATCGGCGTAGAGGGGGGATCTTGTCCCCCCAATCTACCGACCAATTGAGACCCGTAATAAGGGGGTCCCCCCTTATCCAAATAGCCAGTGGTTTCATGAGCCAAAGCGAAAAGCAATGGCGACAGGGGGCAACCTTGTCTCGTGCCTTTTCCCAAAAGAAAGGTTGCTGACCGGGCACCGTTTACCGCGATCCGGGCTAGGGGCTTCGAGTAAAGAACACGAACCCAAGACAAAAATCAAGGACCGAACCTGTATCTTTCAAGTGAGGCAAACAAAAAAGGCCATTCGATCATATCAAACGCCATTTTGGCGTCAAGTGACATAATTACGGAGTCCTCTTGGATAGTGGAGGCCCGCCCCAGAACCCCGTATAGGCGGCGGAGATTCAGCGCGGTGTTTCTAGCTGGCATAAAGCCGGATTGGTCCGGGTGTATCAGCTTGTAAAGGTAAGGCGAAAGGCGCCGAGCCAGGAGTTTAGCTAATATTTTGACTTCTGGATCCAAGAGGGAAATGGGTCTGTATGAACTGCATTGCTCAGGGGGTTTACCCTTCTTATGAATTACCGCAATAGTCGCAAGACGCTGTGTCTCAGGTAACACACCTTTCGTCACGCTCTCTTCATACATTCGCATGAGGAATGGGGCAATAGTGGAAGCGCTAGTTTTGTAAAGTTCAATTGGAAGGCCACTAGGGCCAATGGCTTTACCGGACTGCAAAGCGCCAATCGCTTTTGACACCTCTTCGCCCGTCAAGGCGGCGTCAAGATCCGCAACATCCTGTGGTTCTAGGACAGGCAAAGGCAAAGTCGATAACAGTTCCGCCACCTCCACCTGGGTGGATGAATGCGTAGTGGTATAAACCCGCCCGAAGTAGTTAGCAAATGCCCCCGCAATCCCAGCTCGGTCGTGTATTGTCATACCCTCACGGTCAATAATTTGAGCAACCCACCTTTTGGCCATCTCTCTCTTATCAAGCCACGCTAGTAGTTTACTGGCTTTGTCGCCTTTGTCATAGACCCGATGTTGCGTGGCCCGGTACTGGACCCTTGCCGATTCCTCCGCAATATCCCTATACTATTTTTGTTTAATAGCCAGTTTGTGCGCAGTATCCGATGTGCCCGAGGTCACCAGGGCCCTCTCAAGTTGGGCAATCTCACTCCCCACCACCTCCATCTGCATACGTTTTTCTTTTTTATGACCTGCTATCGCCGCGACCCCACATCCCCGGATCACAGTCTTATAGGCCTCCCAGAGTATTGCGTCTGACGCAACAGATCCGTCATTGTCTTCAAAGTAATTCTTTGTGGCCTCCGTCAGTTTGTCTCTTATTTGCGGCACTCTGAGGTACCAGGGGTTGAGCGTCATGTCGTGACGAGTGGGGGGTGGCACCCCCCGTAATACGCCAAGATCGGGGAGTGATCCGAGATGCTCCTGGGAAGGAAGGAGATCTGATCAAACATGGGAAGTTGGGAGGCCTTGCAAAAAAAATAGTCTATGCGGGAGAGACTCCCATGTGCCCCCGAGTGAAATGTGTAGTGCTTGGTCGTGGGGTTACAGGTCCTCCAAACATCTATCAGGCCTAGCGCCCCCAGAAAGTCCGCCAGTACCGGTTGGTTCCTCCCATTTAGTCGGCATGCGGTCAAGCTCACCATTTAAAGCTGTATTGCAGTCGCCCCTCATCAGAATGTCGCCCTCAGGCAGATTCAACATATGCGGGCCCAAATCCTGCATTGTAGGAGAATGAAGTCTAGGGGACACGTATAAGGAAGTCACATTAAGTGACCGACCCTCCCACTGCCCCGAGGCCGTCATGAACCAACCCAGTGGATCCCGCGTAACTTTTTGTATTTGGAAGGGGAGGGAGTTACGTACCAGGATACCCACCCCTCTGGACCCCTAGCATAGCCGGCGTGAGCCACCAACTTATAACCCCACCTATTAAGAGCGCATTAGGATACTCCCTGGATATGTGTTTCTTGGAGTAATACAAGGTCAGGGGTGTGGCGCTTCAAAAATTGCAGTACTATACTTCGTTTGATACGATCACCCAAACCGTTCACATTCCAAGAGATTAATTTGAGGCGGCCCAACGGTGGATTCGCATCGTAATCAGCACTCATTTGTACTGGGGGTAAGGGGCCCCTCCTCACGAGGGGTAACAAAGAAGAGATAACGTCTGACCATCACTGTTCCCCTGATAAATGTTAAAACTTGGGATAATGCATGTGTAAGCAATAGGAAACGGACAATTATACTGCTGACGACCCTGAATGCGTTAAAGAAAGCACCTTCCATTTGACTGCACTGAACATACGTGTAACAAAAACAAAACCCATTGAAACACCCCAAAACCCCCCCACTACCCTGCCTCCCTGCAACGTGGACGTAGAACTGCCCACCCCCAAATTTTGCAGAGTGCCTGTGTACCCAAAACAAACATACTGAATAAGGGAGAACGCTACAAGCCTAACTACCCAAGAACATGAGCATATTCCCCCATGACAACTATTACGTGAGCCCAAGCATATTATGCTGATAACAGTGAGCCCCTTCGAGCAGTGAGTCCCAATAGTCACAAGTGGCAGTCTCATCACGATCGAAAACCGGGAGCAATGTGCTTAATATAGGAACTTGCCCACTTTATACAGTGTCCAACAGGATAGATAAAAAGCTATACAGATCACAAACATTACTTCACACAGTATAGTCACCCTCGACCTCGTGGGGCCAATCGGTATTTGTAGTCACTGCAGCATGGCGAGAGATTCTGCCGAACATGAGAAAGAGGACAAGGCACAGTCTTGGAACCCGACCCATCCGCTATTAATCGGCATCACCTCGATCGATTCTTCCAAGACGGTTGTCTTGCCGCTGCTGTGGGTTGGGGAGGAACGTCCCCCACTGCCAGAGGAGCGCCAGCCTTCCAGCCACTCCCAGGATTCCTCCGGGGTCTGGAAGAACCATGATTTCCCCTCTGCCTGCACCCGCAATTTAGCTGGAAAAAGCATGGCATAGTTCAGGTTTTGGTTCCGGAGGGCCCGTTTTACCTCCAGAAAGGATCTACGTTGTTGTTGTACCTTGTAGGTAAAGTCAGGGAAAAATGTAATGGTAGAGTTTTCAAATTTGAGCGGTGGGGCGGTCCTTGCTGTCTGTAGGATGGCATCCCTGTCGCGGAAGTTGAAAATCCTCGCCAGGATGGGGCGGGGAGGGGCACCTGGTTTCGGGGGGCCCCCAGGCACTCTATGAGCGCGTTCCACCGAAAAGAATTGTGAGAGGGACCTGGGCTGCAGGTGATTTTGAATTAAGTCCTCTACAAAGAGATCAGTGGTTTGCCCCTCCGCTCTCTCGGGCCCCCCCAAAAGTTGCACGTTATTTATGCGTGCGCGCCCCTCGTAGTCCTCCAGCTTCGCCTCCAAGTCCAATGTTTGGACCAGTAATCGCTTTACCGACGTTTCGAGTAACTTTGTGGAAGCCTGAAGGGCTTTATGAAGTCTTGGACAATTTTAAAAAGTGTTTTCGCTGAGTTACCAGCAGAGCTGATCTGATGAGAGAAATAGTCCCTCATGATGTTGAACTTAAGTTTGTGAAAGTTTTTTAGAGCTTTCCTGTATGCCAGTTTGGCAGTAGGGTCATAAGATTGTCTCCAGGCGCGCTCCATTTTTTTACAGCGACTTTTTTCAGCGCAAAGTTCAGGGGGAGAACCAGGGGGCTGAGGTTCTCTGCCTGGAGGAGGTGGTTGATCTGAAGGGGGCGACAATGTCTAAGGCTTTGGACAGCCAGCTATTAAAGCTTACTGCGTCTTCGTCAGGGTTGCCCGACAACTGGAGAGGTGTAGCTGTGAATGCGGGTGTCATGCCTTTACTGGTAACGTTGCGCCACATTCTCCTTTTTTCTAGGGCTTGATGTGGTCTGGAGATAGGGTGGTTTGAGTTCCAGGCTGAAGGGTATAAGAAAGTGGTCAGACCAGGTGAGCGGTAAAGGGGGCACTGCTTTTAAATTGGGGTTATTCGTGAAAATAAGGTCCAGAGTATGGCCTGCTGAGTGCGTTGGGCCGTTTACCAGCTGTGTTAGGTTAAGGCCATGGAATGTTTCGGCCAGTTGACTGGCTTTGGTGCAATTGTCGTTCTCGATATGGACGTTAAAAATCGCCTAGGATCGTGAACCAGGCGTGCTTGAGCGAAAGGTGCTAGTCTCCCCTACACTGTGCTGTAGATGTTTTCTCAACAGCTGGCCTGGAAATTAATATGTTAATGAAAGTTCAGCATCTCTTAGACTATCTGTAAAATTGCATTCCAAATGGTATCCGACATGGCTATGATATTTTGGTATTGACTCGGTCATAACCGATAATAGCAACCCCTGACATTTTTGAAGACTGAACACTCAGAGGAATCCGAGGTGATATGACTTGTGTGGATCCTACTAAGTTTTCTTAACCAGAATGCCCTGCAAATATCCAACTTTGACTAAAATCTCACATTTCTGTGACCAAAAATTCCAGAATCTGCAAGGAGCCACAAAATTCATACCATGTAGCATTCCCACACTTCTATGATAAAACAATACACCATTTGTGTGGGTGGGCCTAGAGCCCTTAACAGGAAAGGCCCCAAAACGCAACATTGAGAGATCAAATGTTCCTAATCTAAATCAACCTTTTTTTTTTGCAATGTCAGTTTTAGGTCCTGGCATGGCCACCACCCAGGGAAACCTACCAGGGAGTCCAAGGTGACCTGACTTGCATAGACCTTCATTTGATCAGCTCTTGTCATGGGCACTAGGCCCACTCACACAAGAGGATTACTGTTTTTGTCAGGACAAGTGTGAGAACTCTAGGTGGTAAATCCACAACTACTTACATCCCAAAGAAAGGGTCGATTATCATTGGAAAAATGTGATCACTCACTCCACATTGCATTTTGGGGACTTTTCTGTTGTTAGGCCCACCCACATAAGTGGGGAACCATTTTTAAGTCGGCGAAGTGTGGGAACACTGGGTGGTTCGAATTTGGAGGACCCCTAAACTTTCTCTCACAAAAATTTGAGACAAATGTGTTCTTTGCCATAGTTTGAGGTTTGCAGGTCATTGTGTATAAGAAAGGATAGTGGGAGCCATGCAAGCCAGACCATCCTGGACTTCCCTGGTTGTCCAGATTTCAGAATCTCCGTTTCCCTGGATGGTGGCCGAGCCATGCCCAAATTCCACAGCTATTCATATCGAAAAAAGCTGATTGTGAAGGAGAAATTTGATATTATTTTGCAGTTTGAAGCATTTCTTTTAATTATAGTAAAATTTTTATTGAATTTTAATACATTGAGTACAGCTCTCTCAAGGTGATCTCAATGTATACAAAGCCTAATATGTAAAATTGTTTCCCACATGTAAAGAACATACAGTATGCGATTTGCAAAAATCAGCCCTGTCATTCTAACACATGATATGCCCACCACCTTCTCCATATCTTGATATATTTACAGGGACATCCACATGCTGTGTATATCGAATCCTCGTTTCACGCACTACTCCATGCCCTTCCACCACGCCGGGATGGAGAGAGCCCCAGGAGACTTCCAGTGTCTGACAATGTCTCTCTTGACCAACAATGTACACAGTCCCACCAGCATCCTGTCTACCCCACCCCCCACCCCCGGCAAGTCCTCTAGGATACCTAGTAAAGAGACACTGGGCATGGCCTCAATGTGTGTACCCACCATCCTGGATACTGAAGTGAATATTTGTGTACAATTATGTTGTATAATTGGGCATGTCTACATTACATAATAGAAGTCTCCTTTGGGTTCCAGGCACCTGAAGCAAGTAGATTTTGCAAGTGCCAGGGCTCTCCATACTTGGAGGGATGTGAGGTATGCTTGGTGTAAATAATTAAACTGAATGAACCTAAGTTGGGCAGGTTTTGCTTAGAGGCCTTTGGGGCTGATTACAATGGTGGTCAGAAAAGCATTCCGACCGCTGTGGTAGCGGGAAATTTCCGCCCGCAGGAACAGCGGCAAAACCGGCGTGCAGATTAGGATGCACCGCCTGGAACTCCCTACCGCGGCGGTCGGATCCCAGGATACACCGCCGGGAACGTGCGGAAAAGCTGAAAATCCGTCCGCAGCGGTCGGAATTGCAGCGGTAACACCCCGAACCGCCGTCCGCACTGCGGTCAGGAGTGTCCGGGAGTGGATCTTCGCTATCCGCAATAGTGCTTCCGCCGTCCTCGCATAGCCGGATTCTCCGCTGCGGTGTGAAGGGCTGTTTGTGGCATCGTGATTCGACCAACAGTCGTAACCGCATTCCGCACTGTGGTCCCTCTCTATTGGCTCCGTCCGCCACTGCTGCGGATGGGGATTTCTGACGGTTCCCGAAACACCGCAGGGGACGGGAAATGGGCTATATTTGCCCATCGTAATACGCCGGACGCAAGGACCGCCGATGGAGTGCGGAAAAGGTCAATTTCCGCCAGCACCGCGGTTGTGCCTCCGCCCGCCATCGTAATCAGCCCCTTTGTTATTGTGGGCACTAGGCCCACTCACACAAATGGGGTACCGGTTTTATTGGGAGAAATGTGGGAACAAAGAATAGTAGAACATTTTTAATTATCAATATGATTACTATCCATTTTAGGGTTCAAAATGTAAGCCAATGCACAAGAAAGAAGACTTATTGCAGAATGCCCTCTGAATCACATGATAGTATGGGTCACCCAAAATACAGATAACCACTGGTCCTAAAGTCAGCATCTTAAGCACAGTTCAAAGATGTATAGGTTTCTTTTATCTTCATTAGTCATTCATTAAATTTCAGCATATGAATTGCTGCTTTGTCATTACACAATGAAAAATCATTATAGGATGTAGATCAGATGTTGACTCTGGCTATAGTATGTTTTTGACCAACCAATAAAAATAAAAAATAAATATATTATATTTTATATATATATTACTACTAATGTTAATTCTTTTTTTTTTTAAATGTCAACGACTAGTCTGGTAAGACCATGAGCAAGCTATACAAATGACTTGTTGCTGAATTAAAAAATGTGCCCAGTTTTCAGAAATGCATTGCTTTCTGGGTTCACCTGTTTTTACCAGGTTCACTGATAGAATATCGATAGTAAAAATAACGATAGTAATAATATCGAAGTAAAACTATAGATAGTAAAAATATCGACTCCCTATACTTAAACAGGTAAGTACAAAAATATTGAATCAAAAATATCGAAGTTAAAAATATCGATGTAAAAAATATCGATTTAAAAATATAAATAAAATATCGATTTAAAAATATAAAATATTAATATTATCTTTAACAAAATAAATTACGTTTAATATACATTTGAACTAAATATAAAAAATAAACTTACTTTAAAAAACTATAAACACAAACATAATTTATACTAATATTTACTTTAAATAATGTATTAACTATTATCTTTATTTAATTTTTAAACTTTTAAATTATTTAAAAATAAAATATATACATATATCAATAATTTCAAATAGAAAAACCCATTCTATAATTAATTAAAACATTAAGGGGCCCATTACGATACCCGGCGTAAAAGAATCCGCCAGGCATGGAAGCGGCAAAAATCCGCCCGCACACACCGTCTGAACACCGACCACGCCATTACGATTACACAAACCGAAAACCGCCATCGGCGGAAAACCACACAAGATACCGCCCGCCATCGTCCGAGTCGGAGTCAAACCGCCCGCCACGGACGGAAACACGCACGACAACACAAAACCGCCCGCCCTCACGGCCGACACACCGCACGTGAGATTACGATCGCACCGCCATGAGCGCGGGAAAACTACAAATACACCGCCCGCCTGCGCAAACAACGCCGATGAGAATCGACACGGCAGAAGCCATGGCGCCCACGTCCCTGCACAGAAACCATCCGCTGACAAAAACAATCGCACACAACATGGCCAACAAGTCCACACAGCAAGGCACGCACAAATACACAAGCACAGTACACATCCCGAAAACACCCCCTGGACAAACAAAAACTACAAAGGCCAGAACCCCAGACACAACACACCTGAAAACAACAGACCATGAGGACACACCCACATAGGTAAGTACAAAAGCAGCACTCCCACAGACCACAACCCCTTGCAACATTGCAAACTAGAGAGGAGAGGAGAGGACACAGTGACACAGCAAGGACAGCAGCACACCACAGAAACGCACACATCACAACCACCACCACCACCAAACACCGGCACCACAAACCGCCTGCACATTACACAACACACACCGCACCAGCACCACAAACACCATGGCACCACAAAGAATGCCCAAGTTCACGCCCATTGAGCTGACGGTCATGGTCGACGAGATCATCAAGGTGCACCCACAAATCTATGGGAACATGGTCCAGCACACACCACTAGCCACCAGAAACAGAATGTGGAACCGGATCGTAGACCAGGTCAATGCAGTCGGGACCCTGCCCAGGAACAGAGTAGAAATTAACAAACGGTGGAATGACGTCAAGAGCCTGGTCAAGAAGAAGGAGACCAAGAACAGAGAGCTGGCAGCCGTCACTGGCGGAGGGAATCCCGCGCTCTTCAAGACCTTCAAAGCGTGGGAGGAGAAGGTGCGAGTCATCATACATCCCGAGATCCTCGCCGGATTAGCAGGGGGAGTGGAGGCTGGTAAGTACAAACTAATGTATACCAGCACACCGCTATGTACTCACATGCACTACCACCATGCCACAGCTCCCAGGGACAAACACCCCCATATCCAGCACACAATACACAACACATCACACACACATGCAACAGACACCACCACACACAGCCCAAACAGAACAACTGTAAGATGCGTGGGGACATGTGTACACTCAGCCAGCCACGTAACCACCAACAGGTCCCCAAATATGCCAGAAGCGCCACAACGAGCACCCACCACACCCATGTGTCCGCCATAGCTGCACTAACCGACAAGTAACAGGTAAGTGGCAGGAACACAAAGTGCAGTGGGTGGGAGGGTGGACAGCCCAAGTACAAAACACACCAGGCCCCTAGTCCCACAGCACAGCAAGGAGGAGCATCCCCCACACCCCACAGCCACGTGTCAGCCACCGCAGTGCACAACGACAGCCGAAAGGTAGACATCACGGTCCACAGCAATCGGTGTCAGTGGGTGTCCAGCCACCACCACGACCCACAACACCCCCCACCCCCACAGACCTGCAACATGGAGCACCCCCGCTTAGAACCATGTGGCATCCAGTACAGTGCACGCACGAACAACCTGCAGGTGGGAAACTGGACAGGGCTGGATTACTGGAGGCATGAGGACCGTAACACGACCAACACATGGGACATGTCACGTAGCAGACGAACACGCAGCACCGCCCACCGTCACGAACAAGTGAACAATGTGCACACGGACATGAACCACAGACTCACACCTCACATGACCCATCACAGACACAGCAACACCCAAGGAGCCACGTCTGCATGCACAAGCCACACTGAATATAGTACCACACGGCAGCCACTGTGCAACCCATCACACACAACCGAAACACCATTGAAGTCCTGTCCATGTAGCCCCTACTGCCTGTCAACCACACACCCCACAACTACGCCTATGTAAGACAAACAACACTAGACGCAACAGAGCGGAACAACATAAATGCACACGAACACCACTGAACCCATCAAACACACAGACACACCATGCACATACAACATACCATCCATCCCATCCGTCAGCCCCAGTCTCATGAAAGGCATGTCATCCGCACAGCTGCCACACATACAGCAGTCACGCTAAGATACATGCCCATGACCAACCATGTGCCAGAAGTCAATGAAGCGCACGACACACTGTGAGCAACAACACACAACATGGGCCACACCCCCCCCCGAGCACTGCAGTGATGCACATGGCACAGGGCAGCACGCACACCAAGGAGATGGGACAACTGCAATACGTTGGCTGGCACTCAACCATCACTCACTCATAACGATGCGTCCAATGCCATGTCCAGTAATCACAACAGACAGCAAATATGCAGGCCATGTCAGGCATGCACACACCTCAGACCATGCACTGTCATGCTGCCACAACACATGTCACGTTCGGCACCCATGGCTCACAGCATGTACCCCAAAAGCATATTCCCTCCCAAATGCGAATCTGGGGCATGGCCCCCATGTTGCCATATGCGTTCCTAAGCGCTCCATTTGAACCCCAAAAGCATATTCCCTCCCAAATGCGAATCAGGGGCATGGCCCCCATGTTGCCATATGCGTTCCTAAGCGTTCCATTTGAACCCCAAAAGCATATTCCCTCCCAAATGCGAATCTGGGGCATGGCCCCCATGTTGCCATATGCGTTCCTAAGCGTTCCATTTGAACCCCAAAAGCATATTCCCTCCCAAATGCGAATCTGGGGCATGGCCCCCATGTTGCCATATGCGTTCCTAAGCGTTCCATTTGAACCCCAAAAGCATATTCCCTCCCAAATGCGAATCTGGGGCATGGCCCCCATGTTGCCATATGCGTTCCTAAGCGTTCCATTTGAACCCCAAAAGCATATTCCCTCCCAAATGCGAATCTGGGGCATGGCCCCCATGTTGCCATATGCGTTCCTAAGCGTTCCATTTGAACCCCAAAAGCATATTCCCTCCCAAATGCGAATCTGGGGCATGGCCCCCATGTTGCCATATGCGTTCCTAAGCGTTCCATTTGAACCCCAAAAGCATATTCCCTCCCAAATGCGAATCTGGGGCATGGCCCCCATGTTGCCATATGCGTTCCTAAGCGTTCCATTTGAACCCCAAAAGCAAAGTACAAACCAGACCCAGGATGGGCCAGGAGCCCGCATACACCAGAGTCACAATAAGTAGGGGCACAGCAACACACCCATCGGCATGGCCAATCCGTCCCATGCCACATGTGCACAGCACACAGTCCCATTGCCAAGCACACACAACTACAAATGGTACAGCCACACACACGCCTCCGGGAAACCCATGTACGAGATTGCACGAACTGTGAATGTCAGACGACAAATACATACTTCGCCAGGTGCAACACAATAACAAATCTCATTCTCTCCACAGGTGACGAACTGCTGGATGCTGGGGATGGAGACAGCAGCCAGCACAGCCAGCCTACAAGCCCCCAACGAGGACACACGGATGTGGAGGATCTGTCCACCTCTTCGGACACGGACCACCAAGCAGGCCCATCTGGTGTGGCAGGGCCCAGCCGCTCCCCAGGACCCCTCCTACCCACCAACCCATCATCCAGGGCTGCTGAACATTCCCAGCCCCCTGCTGCCACTGTCATTGCGGCCACACCCACGGTCATTGCGGCCACACCCACGGTCATTGCGGCCACTACCACTGCCGCAACCGCCAACATCGCCGCACCGAGCACCACCGCCGCCACCACCACCACGTCTTCGCTGGCACCAGCCCCAGCGCAGGTGGTGGCCCGGCCGACTGGATCCACCCTGGGAGCCACAGCGAGGACCGTGGTGAGCAATGTGGCTAGTGGGCAGGCCGGTGGCAGCAGGACTGGTAGGAGGAGCAGGGTCAGGGAAACGCCAGCCTCCCTGGGAGCCATGCCCTGCCTCAAATGGCCAGAGTCCTTGGGGCCAATGAAGAGGCCCAAGGACAATGGGCCAGGTCAGCTACAGACACGCGTGAGGTGCTGGGGGTGCTGAGGTCCATGGACGCCCGTATGGGCCAACTCGTGGATCTCATGGGCCAGCTGATGGTGGCGGTGAGGTCACAGCCAGGGACAGCAGCTCCCCCTCCGCCACCACCTGCCGGGGCGCAGGGTCGAGCAGCAGTGTCCAGTTCCCCTGCGTCCACAGCCAGTGAGCACACCTCAACCACCAGCAGGTCGCAAGCAGGCACCCCCTCGCAAACGTGGAAGGGGCCGTCCGAAGTGGAAACAGATCTCCCAAGAGGACTACGCACGCTCCAAACGCAAGTGACGCAGCCAGCCAGCCTTCCTTGACCACCCACTGCATTGACTTGGACTACGATCCCACTCCACACAGCCATCTGGATGGCATGTGTGTGTTGGACTATGGACATAGAACCAGTGGGTACACCCTGAGCATCACGCAGCCATGACCGACAGCTCATTGTCACTGCACGCACCACTTTTGTCATCACCTTACACACAATCACATGTCACAGTTTGAAATAAATGCACCTCTTACACAAACTGCTGTTTGTGCCCTGTGTTTTATTTGTACGGAATACAACGGCCACCTTGGGCGGAAAGGCACCTGATGCGTGGCATGGCAATGGAACCGGAGGGCCTGTAGGGACCTAGGGGTGGGAGACAGAACAGGAGCACATTCAATGAGTGTGTCACACACCCATCACACAGTACATGTCAACAACTACAAGCAATGTACACACATCGCACAGAGCAATAGGGCACAATGCCACAGCCACCAACAGTGGCATACAACCCTGGCCATGGAGCGTTGACACACAGCACGCAGTGAACAAACGGCCACCCTGACACAGCACACACACACCTGCACAGATACAGCCACATCAGCCGTCGTACATGGACACTCACCGTCAAGTGAAGTAGTGGGCGATGAGCTGCTGCCGCACATTACCAGCTTCCTCCTCTCCGCTGTCCTCCTCACTCGAGCTGTCCTGGTCTGCGGGCTGGGGCCCTGGTTGATCTCCGTCATCCACGATGAGGGGGATCTGCTTCCGAATGGCCAGATTGTGCAGCATGCAGCACGCCACCACTATCTGGCACACCTTCTGTGGGGAGTACGCCAGCGCACCCCCGGTGCGGTCCAGGCACCTGAACCTGGACTTGAGGAGGCCAAAGGTACGCTCGACCACACGTCTGGTCCTCCCATGTGCCTCATTGTAGCGATCGTCTGCTGGGGTGCGAGGATTCCTCAATGGACTGAGCAGCCATGCCCCATTCGGGTACGCAGAGTCACCTGGGTGTGAGGGACACAGAGAACCGTTGCTATTCCAACTGGACAGGGGACAGCATCGCACAACCAGCACGCTACACCACTCCACATACTCACCGACAATACAGCCACGATCCTGTTGCAGATTGGACATCAGTCGTGGCAAGATGCTGTTGCGCATTATGTGTGCGTCATGGGCCGAGCCTGGGAACTTTGCACACACGTGGGTGATCACCATGTCCGCAAGGCACACCACTTGCACATTCAGGGAGTGCGTGTGCTTCCTGTTGCGGTACAGGTGCTCAGTGGCCTGTGGTGGAACAAGGCCAACATGTGTGCAGTCAATGGCTCCAACGACGTGTGGGATTCTGCCAAGGGCATAGAATGCACCCTTCACTGCCGCCAATTCACGAGTCCTGGGGAAGCGGATGTACCTGTTTCGGTACAGCATCATTGCTGCCAGTACATCCCTCAGCACCTTGCTGAACATGGGCTGGGACATCCCTCCTCCACTGCCCACTGTGTGCTGGAATGACCCAGTGGCGAAGAAATGCATGGCGGCCATCACCTTAGCCGTGGGGGTGACAGCTGTCGGATACACCCTGCGGGGACGGAGATGGGGTTCCAACATGGCACACAGTCGATGCAGGGTTGGCCTGTCCAGCCGAAACTTCCTAATGACCTCTGTATCGTCCATGTCCGCCAGCAATTGGTATGGGCGGTCAATGTTCGGTCTCCGCCTAGGGAAATTGGCAGTGGACACATGTCAAAGCAACACAACACATAGCAATTTCGCATACACATCACTGACATGACTGAGCAAGCACATGAGCCACAGCCCAGCTGTCAAGCTGGGACGGCACGGCCACAATACACTTACACAGGTCTCCCAACAATGGCAATGGCTAGTGATACAAACCACTGCCATGTGCATGCACATGGGGTTCTAGGCCCCAATGACTTGCGGGGCGTGCTGATGGGGACTGACTGCATATTCGTCAAGCGGCAACGCCACGGCAACATGAATGTCTGCTGAGCATGGAACTGCTTCCGAGGCTGGATGAGTATGGCACACGACGACGACGATGTGGGCACAGGCTGAGCGGCCAAAACAAGTGGGACCTGTGGCACGAGGGGATATGAGACAGTAGTAGGTGTCAGCACTGCACCCTATGTACAGCACTGTACGGATCACACCTCCCGAAACATTGACAGGTGTCCACATTGACAGCCCCATGCCAAGACGGCTGTGTGCTTGCAGTCACACGTCACAGGTGAGAGGTTACATTGCACGTGTCAGGTGGCAGACGTACATAGTGGGAGCTGGCATGTGTGTGCATGTGTCTCCTGTTCAGGATCCACCAGATGGGCGCTGACTTTGTACTGACCATTGGACACAGCATGTTCCGTGGAAGGCTTGTGTGTGTGGGATGGTGGCACTGGATGTGCCTCCGTTGGGTGGGGGGCCATGCACAGGGCGGGTACGTCGATGATTGCGCATTGTTGGTCACGGTGGGTGCACCCACTAAGATGTGTTGCCCTGTGTTCAATTCCTATGTCCGCATGATGATGGACTGTAGATGTGGGCAGACTACACATTGGTCGATGTGCTGTCTATATGCATGTGCCTTCACACCAGGCACAGCTGCCCCTGCACATGTGACCCCTGCTGGACTCGCTGCTGGGTCTGTGGAGCTGATGCACCTTCTGTGCGTGGGGCGGACAGCTCTCCTCACTTCCCTCATTGCGCATGTCATGACTTTGCCGCAGGTGACATGGATCATGGAGGGCCCACATGTACGCGTGGGTAGGCTACACATGATTGTTCACTGGTCGCCACCCCCAGTCAGTGTTTCGAATGGGAAGGTTGTCGTGCTGGTGGTATGTTCGATGTGGCGGATGGGCGGGCCTAGGTGCCGGCTTACATTCCGGACATGGGGGGTAGTTGGATTGGCGACTAGTTGCAGTACACACGGGACACGTCTCTTCCTTTCCACATCTGGGTCATCCCTTGTACTCACTGACAGTGATACAGTCATCTTCGCCCCAGCCCTCATGTCCTCCCCTCGCTCCCCCAATATGCATGTGCACCTGCGAGGCTAGCGCTTGCACAGGCAGCCCCAAGCTCGCACCAGAGAGGGCAAGGAGTGTATGTGTGGGTCCAGTTGCACGAGTGGGCTGTCTCAGGGTATGATGTGTTGCGGGACGCCGTCCACCTGCGTGGTGCCCCAAATGGAGACCCGGCCTGCATGGACTATGCATCACAGTCTTCGCCTTCCGGATCCGCCACCTGCGACACCCAGTGGCTGTGGCTGCCCTTGCGGCCATGCCGCGTCCGTCTGTGACTGATGGCCCACACATTCACTCTTTGGCCTCTCTGGGGAGGGCTCGGGGGTGGTGGCGCACGCGCTTGCACTTAGTCGCAATGGCATGTGGCGTGGTTGGTATAATGGGCAATGGATGGGATGGTGCGAGCCACCTCCCGTGACGTCAGTGCTGCTCGTGCTGTGGTGCGTCCCCCTACACTTCCATTTGACTTGTGCCATGCTAGACGTTGAGGTTCTATTGCCTGCGTGATATGACCAGGAGGAGCGCGAGGAGACCTCTCACACACCATGCTCCACTGCCATCCCGTGCCCTGTATCGCCTGTGCGGATTGACTATGTTGGGGTTACACCTGGTCGACTGGGGCTGTGTGTGCCTTGTCAAGGGGCATGGTGGGCGCACAACAGGATCCAGCTTGTCCACAGAGGGTGGGCTGAGGTGCGCCTGGTACCGCTTTGTACGTGTGCCCGGCTGCTGTGCACACACGTGTTCACTCCCCCCCGACAGGTGTCCTCTCACAATGCCCAGGGAAGCGGTGGTGTACTGTTCATGACCCCTCCCGACACGGCGTGCTCCAACTTGGCATGTGCGCATCTACCCGTCACACCCACCCACCTGAGCACTGCGTCCATACGACTTCACACGACACATGTGTGTCTTCCACAGTTGTGCTACTCATTTGCGTTGACATCCAATACCAGTGGACTACATGGTCATGTCACGACTGCCGTGTACTTCACATACTCTCATCCTCTCTCATTCGTACTTGTGAAATGAGTCAGCGGAGACAGTTTTGGTTTCAAACATTATATTGAGTCTTCTGTCCTCTGTGATGCAGTATAGTGGACACTACTGGCAGCGGAATACATGTTGAGGATATACTGAGCATGATTGCAAATGGGATAGGGTGTGGGGTTACATGTGATTGGCTGTTGCATGTGGGATGTGGGCTTCAGAGTTACATCTGCTTGGCCAAGGCTGTGCTAATGTACATTTACGTATAGCTGCGGAGCTGCGGACTTTGACACAGACGGTATACATGTAGCCTACCAGACCGCTTGGCATCATGGGCACAGTCCATCTCAGTTCCATGTGACAGGTTTGCTGCGGTTGTTCCTCATGCACGCGTGCATGTGTGATGACATCAGGGCATGTGCTTGCGTGCATGCAGCGGCGTGCCACTTGTTGTTGCACTGTGGTGGTTACTGGACATGTCACAGTCACTGGGGTCGTGTTGTTGTTGTATGCACTTGTCGTCCATGCAAAGGTCCTGGTATGGGATTCCCGGGGCGGGGTGGGAGGGGTGCAGCACCCACAGACTCCAGGCGACCTATTCATGTCCACTGAGCGGTGTGTGTGTCCATGGGCGCTGGATCCATGTCGTGTCCTGGTTGTACGTGCAGTTCCGTCCATGTGGGTGCGATACACAGACCCCATGCCACTGCCTCCCACGATGCATGCGGTGTTCCTGGATGTGATGGGGAACAGTGTGCATGTCCCGGTCATATCCGATGTCATGGCGATGTCGTTGATGGTGTGGTTACAGTTGCCGGTCGTTTGGTATGGCTGTTGTGGTGGTGACTGGCCAGTCCGTGCGGAAGCTAAGCATGGGTGCGGGGTTGGACATCATAGGTCAATCGGGGAACCTGCGTTGTGGTCCGACGAATTTACAGGTTGTCAGGTATGCGATGCCGTCCAGCAGGGCTTCCATGTCATTGGTGGTGTACATGTTTGCCAGCCAATGTAGCGGATGGTGGCTGTCAAGGTGTTGTTCGTAAGTTGTCCCTTGGAGGACCATGATGGGGCATGCTGGGTGACATTCGATGTAGCTGTTCTCGATGATCCGTCGTGTGGAGGCACAGTGGTCCCATTTCAGTGCGGGTGCGATGTTGGCCACATACGCCATGCCCCCATAGGCAGAGCAGGCCCTGTCGTGTGCGTCCAGAGGGAGGAGTAGTGGTAGCAGGTCCGCCTTTAGACATGCCGGGTTGGAGAGGCATATCTCCACGGGATGCTGGTAGGGACACCTCCGACAGTAGAAGACGGGCATGACGCAGCTGAACAATGTGATGCGGTAAGTCAGTCGGTAACTTACGTTCAGCAGGGACAGGAGATCGCATCCCAATATATGTAACAGGTTGGTTTTGTACAGCTTGAGCTGTCCGGCGTAGTTGGGTAGGTGTGTTGCGGTTGCCATTTCGCAGCGGTGCGTTGTGGTGGCGTGCTCCGGCTGTGTGTGCAGTCTGCAATGTGCATGCTCCGAGGTTGCTGTGAGCTCTGTGTAGTCGTAGGGAGACAGGACTTGTGTTCTGTTGGCTTGTTTGGAGGACACGGGCTCTCATCCCACATGCTTCTCAGACAGTTCAAGGTCAGTGATGTGTGACTCCTTCCAATTAACTTGCATGTGGCCGACATGGGGGAGTGTTTTCTTCTTTCTTCCCCGTCCGTTGTGTGCTTCTGTGATATGCGCTATCTGCCCTGTGGTCGGTCTCCTCGGCATGCCTGTGTTGGTCTCTTCTTGGACAATGGCTGTATTCACCGGCTTCTGTCGTAGGGCTGTGGTTTCGGAGTTGGAATGGAAGGTCATTCAGTGCTGTCTGCTCTCCCTTGTGTGGGCGGCAGGCTGCCTTTCCGCTCTGCGTTGGGCCTTGTGTGTGAATGTTATTCTTGGGCCACCTGTTGTCGGTCCCCGGGCTCTTTGGTGTTCCGTTTTATATGTCTTGTTCATATGTGCAGGGTGGTATGGGTGTTTCAGTGTGGTACTGGCGTTCCTCTTCCCGAAGGGGCCCTGCTTCTCCTAGTTGGTGTTGCCGCCGCTGTGTGCTACGCCATGTTTGTTACACTGGGGTGTGTCCTGCTGTTGCGTGACTTCACTGACATGTGTGCGTCGGTTGTGTGGCGTTGGGTGTTGTCCGTGAATTGGGCGTTGGGGACATGTCTGTGGCAGGCCTGTCACGTGTCATGTGCGTTCGGGGTGGGGCTGATGTGTGTGCTGCTTGGTTGTGTCCCTGTGTCTGTGTGCGACGCATGCATGGCGCTGCGGTTGGCCTCTGCGTTGTGCGCATGTGTGGCGGCGTCATCGCCGCTTTGGGGCCGTGACGGGGTCGTTGGTTCCTAGTCCCAGGTGGTGTGTACACATGTGTTACGCGATGTTACGATTTGGCCTGTGTGTCATATGTGGATGCAATGGTGGATGTGTAGTGTACACGCGCTGGTGGGGGTTGTCCGCTTTTTCCGCCCTTGCACTGTGTGCGCTGTTTGCGTGCACTTGTTGTGTGTGTGCCTACCTGCGTCTCCGCGGTACGTTGCGTCCTTGGTGGTGCATCAGCAGGAGCATGGGGAGGGCCTGCAGTGCTGGATTCATGCTCGGGGGAGCCGCTTCTTCGTTGTCCGTGCTCGGCGTCCGTGTTACCGCTTCGGTTTGTCGTACGGTATCTCTTGGCCGTGGGAGCCGTTTGTTTGCGGCATCGTAATTTATGCGCCGGGCGGGACGTGTTTTCGTCGGACGGTGTGTGTCAGTTGGGCTGCGCCGCTACGTGTACGGGCGCACTTTGATGGCGGACGGTGTTGCTGGCTTGCCGGCGGTGTTTGGCCTACTTTTCGCATCGTAATTGGGCGGGCGTGTGGACTGCTGCGTGCCGGCGGTAACTGGTGGTTTTTGCATCCGCCAGCACGGCGGTTGTGCTTCCGCCCGCCATCGTAATGGGCCCCTAAACTATTAAAACAAAAATAAAACGTACATTTCACAACACAATAAATACAACAGTAGGGAAATGTTGGATAGGGGAGGGGTAAAATCTATTATTCCCACTACAGTGAGTGCAACAGTAGGGAAAGTATTGGACAGTGGAGGGGTAAAAATTACTATTCCCACTCCAGTGAGTGCAACAGTAAGGAAAGTGCTGGATAGTGAAGGGGTAAAAATTACTATTCCCACTCCAGTGAGTGCAACAGTAGGGAAAGTATTGGATAGCGAAGGAGTAAAAATTACTATTCCCACTCCAGTTAGTGCAACAGTAGGAAAAGTATTGACTAGCGGAGGGGTAAAAATTACTATTCCCACTCCAGTTAGTGCAACAGTAGGGAAAGTATTGGG
This sequence comes from Calotriton arnoldi, assembly GCA_963921515.1. Taxonomy (NCBI): domain Eukaryota; kingdom Metazoa; phylum Chordata; class Amphibia; order Caudata; family Salamandridae; genus Calotriton; species Calotriton arnoldi. Next base: position 18,075 of record CAWUFW010008655.1, on the reverse strand, counting down.
TAGCGGAGGGGTAAAAATTACTATTCCCACTCCAGTGAGTGCAACAGTAGGGAAAGTGCTGGATAGCAGAAAGGTAAAAATTACTATTCCCACTTCAAAAAGTGCAACAGTAGGGAAAGTATTTGATAGCCGAGGAGTAAAACTTACTATTCCCACTCCAGTGAGTGCAACAGTAGAAAAAGTATTGGATAGCGGAGGGAAAAAAATGACTATTCCCACTACAGTGAGTGCAACAGTAGGGAAAATATTGGATAGCGTAGGGGTAAAAATTACTATTCTCACTCCAGTGAATGCAACAGTAGGGAAAGTGCTGGTTAGCGGAGGGGTAAAAATTACTATTCCCACTCCAGTTAGTGCAACAGTAGGGAAAGTATTGGATAGCAGAAAAACAAAAATTACTAATAACATTTCAACAATTAAAAAATATATATATTCTTAAGAATAAACAATATTTTAAAAATATACCATTAAACATATTAAACACAAAAATAACACATTATAATGTTAATTACATATAATAAAAACCTACAAATATGATATTAAAAAAAAGAAAATACAGTTATAAACATTTATTTAAAAGAAACAAATATTCACAAACAAATTATTTCAAACAAATGTATTTAGTTTATTTCCTACCCTTTAACACCACACCAATAAAAAACACATCAGCATTTTTATTAAAATGTATTTTCATAATTAACATAGTTAATATTAAATTTAAAATATATTATTAAAAAAAGATAATAAACATTCATTGATTACACATTCTTTAACACTATCCACAACACCTAAAATTAATTACACAATTATGATTAATTACTAATTAATTCATTAAAATTCATTAACAAATAATTAATAATTCATCAATAAAAAATAAATTACTTCCCACCATTTATACCTATAAACACCACAACACACACCTAAAATTAATTACACAATTACCATAATTAATTACTAATTATTTAATTTAAATTAATTAACAACTAATTATCAATTATTCATAAATTCATTTACACACATTTAACACTATAACATCACAATTATACAAATATGAATAAATAAAAAGTATTCAATAAATTGTATAAAATTAAATTACTTCCCACCCTATTCCCCTATAAACCCACAACCCGTTACGGAACTAAAAACGCAAAATTCAATTAATAAAAATGTATTAACTACTAACATTTTAACACGTATATTAAAAATACAAACAATTCTCATACAAAAAAAAAACATCACACAAAATATATACTAAAATACATAACATTCATTAAAAAAAAAATCGATTTTTACAAACGATATTTAACACTTTGATATTTTTTAAATCGCTATTACTTACCTAAAATCGATATTCTTGACCACAATATTTTTTCTGTTGATATTTCTGACCCACGATATTTTTACCTTGATATTTGTGCAAATCGATATTTTTACATCGATATTTTGTCTCTGCACCTTTTTACCACACACTGCAAGTAGACTGAAACTACAAAAAAAGGAAACATGGACTACCATTAAGAAAACTGTAAAAACTGAGTGGTATTTGTTTTTGGTTGTTTTTTACAACTGTGCTTGTTCCTGAAAGCTGGGAAGATAGTGATCTTCGCACAACAAACATTTTTGAAACAAATCCCCCAAATGTAGTTATAGATGGCTCATTTCTCGGTTCCCTTCAAGATAATCCCCTAACTATGGGTACCTTGATAATCCTCAGGACGTTCGGGGGGCGGGGGGACACATATTTGGCATGAATACCGATGAGGTCAGCCTGGTATTGAGGAGTTGGCCTGATGGAAAAAGGTACCTTTACACATTTGTCGTAGATGCGTAATCCTCTTTAATAGCATTTGTCATATTGATTCATCTGGCACATTCTTCAGAAAGCCAGGTGGAATGCACAGGGGGAATCTTTGTTTTGAAGAAAAGATCATAAGAGGTGAGGGTAACTGCAGCAGACGTTGTATACTCTGGGGCACTTTCATTGGTTGATCTTTCTGATTATCCTTTTATGGCATCTCTAACTTCTCCAGTGATGGATGGTTCCATGGCTTTAGATTGTCATTGCACCAGCTCTATCTTCTACTTGCTCCTAACAGTTTCTCTTTTATCATGACAAAACCTGTACTCAGCCTTCCATCACACCATCCACCAACACCCGCCTCCTCTTTTTACCAATTACACACAGCCATACAATCCTTACACGCCACTCCACTGCTTGCATTACCTATTCCAGTGATCAAATTTAACAAAAACACTCATAACTCTTGTCTATCCCCTCTTACACACATATACTATTCTCCAAAACATATCACTACCCCTGTACTATTCAAATATCACTCACCAGCAGTACTGCACATACAAATCTTTCACAGAAAACCACAATATCTACTCACTATTCCACAAAAACAAAACAGACAAATCTCAATATATTATATTCCTTACACATATATTACCTTACTATGCAATCATGCATCTATATATTTATTTGAGTCCTATTGTACAAGAAAAAAAATTACTCTCTCGAAAGCTTTACTCTATCCTACCATCTCCCTACACCTCTATCAATGTATCCACTCTCTCTCATCCCAAACCGTTCTACTACTATGATCTCCAAAATAACCCTTCTAGACTCTTCCCTCCTCTACACCTTCTGGCTCACCCCAAACATCAGTTTACTATGATCTCCCAAGCAACCCTACTAAATTCTCCCCTATGTTATCTCTCCTTTGACTCATCCCAAACCTCATTTTCCTCCTCCGATTCTTTTTCTCCCTAATCCCTTTCTAAAGGCTCTTCCTTCCTCCATCTCTCCTTTACTCATCCCAGACCTCAACTTACTACTATGATCTCCCAATTAACACTTCTGGTTTCTTCCCTATTCTATTCCTCCATTACTCTATTCAATCTAACTAACAGACTTGCATGTCTTCCTATTAACTCTTACCTCCCTATACTAATACTATACTCATATTTCCCTATACTAATCCACCACTAATCCTTTTGGGTTCCGGAGTAGGGTGTTACTCACCAAAAAGTGCTTCAAAGCCTCGTCAGGGGTAGTACGCCCTATATAAATACAATTACAATTATAACTATGTTAGGCATTAGCTCTTGATAAATTTCAGTGATCAGAAAAAGAAGGATGGAGAATCCCGATTTACGATGATGCACAGCCATTCGTGAATTAAGTAGTAACATGCTTTGTGTTGCATATTCTGAATCTTACATGCCTGGTGCCAGTTCTTTACTGTATTTTGGGCCTTAGAACACCTTAGCTGTGACTGTACTGAGTATTGAGGACATTGCATGTTCGGTGCACGCCCTCCATTCTGTGTTAAGCTGGGCGCTGATAACATGGAGGTCATGTTAAAGAAGTACGCACCGGAGGCAGCTACTTTTTCATGCTGCTCTGGTACCCTTCCTCCCCCCCCCCCCCCATGGCATACACAACCAGAGCCGAGCATCGTTCTGCAACTGATGCGATCACGTCACAGATGCAGTGACTTCAGCTGCAGGACCGGGAACCCAAGAAATCACTTCCTGGTTTTCCCATGGCGCAGAGGGGACAGAAACGAGCTCCATTCTCCGCACTCACGTGGGAGCATGCTACAAGGGAGGCTAATGCTGGAAAGCTGAGATTCTTGTCTTGTAAAAAGCCTGGCAATCACAGTGGGATGCGATCGCCTGGCGTTTCCACTGGACTACAGGTATGATGTGGTGGGGGTGTTGCCCAGGCACACAAAAAATGCAGCCTAGCTGCCAAGATTTTCAGAATGCTTGTGATATTTCTGTTTGAGCATGCGTGGTATGAGCGACATTCTACTGTCAAATGTGGGACACCTTCATGAGTAAATCAAAGCAATGTCCAGTATTTGGGTGCTTCTCTGGCATTTCTGCGATAGCATCCAGACATATAACACTACAATGAACATACCCCTAAAACAAGCCAGATCTATTGCCGTTGCCAGAGCTTGGTAGCAGTATCAGAAGCATAACTAAAAAGACTGATTTTGTTCTGAACAGTTCGAATTACAAATATTTACATTCTGGAAAGGTGAGACTGAATTGAATAATACTCTTTTCCTCCATTTGCCACTTACGTCCTTTTTCTCCTGACTTCTTTCTGAAATTCTCCCTCTGCATAGCTCACACGTCATCATCATCTCCTTCCTTTTCATCACTGCCTTTTCAATCTTGGGCCTCCCTAAATCCTCCATCTGTCCTCACCTGGAAACAGAGTATTTCCTCTTCCTTGGGAGCAGCTTAGTATTTTAACAGCTGCGTTTAGCTCCTTCCCACACTTTCACATACAAGGGTAATTACTATTAGCACATGTTTGACAATCGCTCAGTGGACTCTGCAGGGGCCAAGGTACAGGTAGGCATGGGGTCTGTACACCACTTTCTGCCCCACAGACAGGCACTGTGAAACACTCGCGGCCTTCAGTGCTGGACTTCAATCACCTGCCCTGCAGTGACTGGTGCCAGGCTGCAATGCTGATAATTTAGGCTTGGTCTTCTGCGGAGGCCTCCTTGTGACTGGCCTTGAAAGGTGCTAGGCAGCTCCTGGAGAGAGAGAGGTTGCTTGGCTCTGTGCTGCTTGCTGTTAGGCAGCACACTATCAAGCCGGTCAGGGCAGCTTATTTAGTTTTTTTGATTGCGCTGCGGGAACTAAGGGGCTGATTACGATGGCAGTCGGAAAAGCATTCCGACCGCCGTGGTAGCGGAAATTAACCGTCCGCACGTACCGCGGGAAAACCGGTGGTCAGATTAGGATGAACCGCCAGGGTAATCCGCCCACGGCGGGAGGATTCCACGAAAGTCCGCAGGGAGCATGCGGAGCAGGTGAAAATCCATCCGCGGCGGTCGGATTTGATGCGGAAAGACCCAAAACCACGGTCAGCGGATTGACCGCATGTGAAATTAGAATAAGATTGCGGTGACAGCGGAACGATCAGTTGTTTCCGACCGCCGCGATCGCAACCATTGATGAATGGGAGAGCCGGCGGAAGGGCTGTTGTATTCCGACCGCCGCGGTCGCTCTGGAAGAGTAATGGCGGTCGAAAACAACCACACAAGGCCACCAAGTATGGCCAGTAATCTGGCTCAGCCTCAAAAAACACCTAACATACCCCAATGACACATTCCCATGGCAAGTAAAAAATACAAATCCCAGGTCAACCCACACAACACACCTGACATGAATACTCCATTTTGACCCACCCACATAGCTGAGTATAAAACCAGCCCCTTCCCTGACTAGAATCCTTTGCACTACTCCACAACTGAAGGGCCCAACCCCACAGCACAAAGGAGAGACAAATCTGCACACATCACACAACCACACACACCTCGCCACCACCACCTTCACACCTGCACCTTTAACCCATTTGCACATCACACACACCATGTCACAGAGGAAAATGCCCAAATTCACTGACAATGAGTTGTCAGTGATGATAGATGAGGTAATCAGAGTAGAACCACATTTGTTTGGAAACCTGGTCCAACAGACACCATTAGCCACCAAAAATCAAATGTGGGCAAGGATAGTCAACAAGGTCAATGCAGTAGGGACCATCCCGCGCACCCAGAAGGAGTTCAGGAAGAGGTGGAATGACCTCAAGACCAAGGTGAAAGAGCGTAACAACAAGAACCGTAAGCTGGCTCAGAGGACTGGCGGTGGCCCTCCCATTCCACTACGAACATTCACCGTATGGGAGGAGAAGGTGCTTGCCATACTGCATCCAGAGAGTCTCACAGGAATACCCGGGGGAGTGGAGGCTGGTAAGTACCAACAAATGGCTATCATTACACTGCTATGTACTGTCTTGCACAACTACAAAGCAACACCTCCTAGGCCCAAATGCACTCATGTGCACCACACTCTCCCCAACACATGTCTCACAGATCTAACATTTACTGCCTCTGATTCACCCCAAAGGTAGGTAGCAATATTTCCATGGGGGCATGTGTACAGGCAGCCAGCACTACAACTCCCACCAGGCACCCTAGTCCCAAAGTTGAGCAGGATGGAGCACTCCCCCCACCCACAACCATGTGTTAGCCATTGCATTGCTCTCTTCAAACTCACAGGTAGGTAGCCATCTTAACAGGGAGGTGGTGTTTGTGGGTGGGAAGCCAGCACTACAACTCCCACCAGGCCCCCTTGTCCCACAGCTCAGCAGGATGGAGCCCCCCCCCCCAGCCAGAAGCATGTAGCAGACATTGCATTGCTCACCTTCACCTAACAGGTAGGTAGCCATCTTATGCTCTCTTGTCCCACCCCTGAGCAGGATGGAACACTCCCCCATCCAAGAGCCATGTGTAGCCTATTACCTTCCTCTGCTCCATTTCACAGGGAGGCAGCCATCCTAACAGGGAGGGGTGTCAGTGGGTGGGAAGCCTGCACTACAACTCCCACCAGGCCCCCTTGTCCGACAGCTCAGCAGGATGGAACACTCCCCACAACCATGTGTCAGCCATTGCATTGCTCTCCCCGCAGTTACAGGTAGGTAGCCATCTTAACAGGGAGGTGGTGTGTGTGAGTGGGAAGCCAGCACTACAACTCCCACCAGGCACCCTTGACCCACAGCTCAGCAGGATGGAACACTCCCCACACCCACAACCATGTGGCAGACATTGCATTGCTCTCCCCAAACTTACAGGTAGGTAGCCTTCTCATGCTCTTTTGTCCCACCCCTGAGCAGGATGGAGCACTCCCCCCACCCACAACCATGTGGCAGCCATTGCATTGCTCACCTTCACCTAATAGGTAGGTAGCCATCTTAACAGGGAGGGATGTTTGTTGTTGGGAAGGCAGCACTACAAAACCCACCAGGCACCCTTGTCCCACAGCTCACCAGGATGGAACACTCCCCCCACACCCACAACCATGTGTCAGCCATTGCATTGCTCTCTTCAAACTTACAGGTAGGTAGCCATCTTAACAGGGAGGTGGTGTGTGTGGTGGGAAGCCAGCACTACAACTCCCACCAGGCACCCTTGTCCCACAGCTCAGGAGGATGGTACACCCCCCACACCCAGAACCATGTGGCAGCAATTCCCCTCAACTGTGTCACAGAACAGGTAGGTAGACAGTGCATGCACCCTGCCATTCCTCTAAAAAAGCATGGACCCTTTTGACCACACCAGCCCTCACATGTCACCCAACTTGGCATAGATCCAATAGCCACTTCCAGTGTGCAGACAGCTAAGCGTATGTAACTGTCACAGAAATTAAAGTTTGAACCACCAAGTCACATGTTGAAGAAATTCAGGGCACAATCATGCACAGCACTGAATGCTATGTGTAAGTGCCATGGTGGCAGAGCATGAAGGCCCATATGAACACAAAACATGCATGGTCAGTTGGTAAAAGAAAGTAAAGTACATGATATGACAAGGGTATGCATAAGATTACAATGGCCAGTTCTTGCTCAAATCTAACGTCTTCCATGCAGAGCAAACCAAAAAGACGCATCACATAAAGTTGATGTGCTGCAAGTCGTTAGATGACGACATGTCCTTGTAATCACACAATCTGTACGTGGAACATGGTATCTATTTACATGTCACACCATGGACAAGTAATGTAGGTACCTCCACATCATGTCATGATGCCCAGTACCTTGCAGCCATACAAAGTGATATCAATGTAAACTGAGTGGTGTATCACATGTAACATCCAAACGTCTAACACCAAGCTTGTGGGGTGCACTTCAATGGCCATTTCACCTCTGTTCAACAGGAGATCAACATTTGACTGCTGCAGAAGACAACACCGACCTGCAGAGCCAGTCTCCCTCCCCAGAACATGGACTCTCGGATGCAGACTCCCTACGTTTCTCGGATGAGGAGCCCGAACCTGGCCCATCCAGACTGCCAGGGCGCACCACGTCCCAGGCCCCCACTGTCCCCACCACCACGACCTCAGCAACAACAACCGCGCTGACCCCTGCTGCAACGACCTGTGCGGACTCAACCACCACCACCAGTGCTGCCTGCAACACTCTCCCTGCCTCAGTGGTTACCAACACCATCACACAATCAGAGGAGGGCAGGGCGAGTCTGCGGGTGCGTCGAGTGGCAACGCCACAGGTCCAGGACAGCAGGGCAGGTGGGAGGGCAACTGGTGGACAAATTCGAGAGGACACTGGGACCGAAGCCCAGGCCAACATCGCCAGAGTCCTTGGGGCATACGAACAAAGCCAGGGACACATGGGCCAGGTTGTGGAAGAAGTGCGTGAGCTCCGCCTGCTGCTGAGGTCCATGGACACGCATATGGGCCAAATCGTTGACCTCATGGGCTAGCTCGTGGGTGTTCTGAGGGACAGTCATGCGGCCCAAAGGACAGCTCAACCCCCCTCCAGTGGCCCGCAGGATGATACTCCCACCACCTCAGCTGCGGCCACAGAGAGGGGTGAGCTGCAACAGGATGACTCCTCAGACACCGCTGAGCCCGCAGCAGTGGCCCCCCCTGCAAAACGCAAAAGGGGCCGTCCGAGAAACACCACGGGAGGAACACGTGGCAAAGCACCATCCGAACGCCAGTCGCACAGCCAGCCATGATGGCACCTCTGTTCCCCTTCACATTGACTTTGTTGACTATCCTTACCCACACTGCCATGTCGATGGCAGGTGTCTGTTGGACTGGGTCACTACATCAATGTGGTGACTACTCTATTGTCTCATTTACCGTCACTGACAACTCATTAATTCACTTAGCACCTGTTTTGGAAAACACCACTTGTCTGTCACAAATATTCATTGTAAATAAACACTCTTTACACACCTATGTCTTTGTGTCAGCTCCATGTTTATCACAGTATGTACAATGTTGACGCTGATTCCAATGTACCAGAAGCGCTGATTGTGATGAGGCATTGAGAGGCTGAAGGGACCTAGAAAGACACAAGAGAACGACACTTACTTGTCAGGTGATGGCATCACAGCCAGTACACAACACTAGTTATCAAGGTACACAAACCAGCACACATTACAATGAGAAACAATATCAACATAGACATCATGTGGCTGGTCATGACTACCCTGTGCCATCAGCACAGAGCCAACAACAGGCAGCAGTCAAAAAGTTCCTCTAGGCCTTTTCACTACCATCAAAGACAGCAGACAATGGCACTGTTGTACAATGTCACTCACACTCAAGGGAAGTAGTGGTTGATGAGCTGTTGACGCAGGTCGACACCTTCCTCCTCTCCACTATCCTCGTCACTGGACATGCGTGGGTTTGCAGGGGGGGGCATCTGCTGCTCATCATCGTCCAGGAGCAGGGGGATCTCTTTGCGCAAGGCCAGGTTGTGGAGCATGCAGCATGCAACTACGATCTGACACACCTTTTGGGGAGAGTAGAGTAGTGCACCTCCGCTCTTGTCCAGACACCGGAATCTAGACTTAAGAAGACCAAAAGTACGCTCCACCACATGACGTGTCCTCCCATGGGCATCATTGTAGCGGACTTCACCCGGGGTCCTGGGATTCTGCAGTGGGCTCAGCAACCAAGGCCGGTTGGGATATGCAGTCACCTAGGTGTGAGATACACAGACCAATTTTGTAATATAACTGTAGCTGAGGACAGCATGTCACACATACAGCACACTACTTGACTCTGCGTACTCACCCACAATTCACGCACGCTCCGGATGCAGATTTGCCATCAGCTGTGGTACTATGCTGTTACGCAGTATGTAGGAGTCATGTGCTCATCCTGGAAATCTGGCACAGACATGGGAGATCATATCCGCTTGGCATACCACTTGCACATTAATGGAATGGAAATGCTTCCTGTTCCTGTATATGTGCTCACGTGCCTGTGGTGGAACCAGGCCAACATGTGTGCAGTCACTGGGGTCAACAACATTAGGGATGTGGGCAAGGTCATAAAAATTACCCTTCACAGCTGCCAATTCATGTCTCCTGGGAAAATGGATGTAGCGGTCCTTGTATGTCATCATTGTGGACAGGACATCACGTAGCACCATGCTGAACATTGGTTGAGACATCCCACCTGCGCTGGACACCGTGTACTGGAACGAACCAGTTGCAAAGAAATGCAGGGCCGCCATCACCTTACATGTTGGTGTCAAAGCAGTCGGATAGGTTCTGCGAGGCCTCAGATGGGTCTCCAACTGACCACATAGCTCCTGAAGGGTAGGTCGATCCAAACGGAATTTACGTATGATGTCCTCATCCTCCATGTCCGCCAGCAATGTGAATGGACGATGCACATTTGGTCGCCTCCTACATAAGATAAAAGGGGACACATGTCAATTCAATTCCCCTATGAGATGTGTCCAACATCTTAGGTCTTGACTGAGACAGCGCCAACAATGACTGGCCTGAAACAACAGCTTACAGCACAAGTCACATGCAGAGACACCTTGATCTAAAGTAGTTGTACACGTGTTCAGTATGTACATAGTGAGTACCCCCCAAACAGATTCAGACTATGTGAATGTAAAATGGTACATTCCGACATCTTGTGTCACCAGCCCTGAGAGTAGTTGACACAGCACATGTCTGAAACAGCAACACTGCTGGCTTCTATGTAGCTGCTGTACCTGCCACACCTTCTTGCGTGAGTCGGACCGGGCACACATTAACACAATGAGCACAGTGTGTGCATGAAGATCAAGTATCAACATGAGTTCAGCAATCTACACAGTGAAATAGGCACATTATGTAGTCAGTCCATCATTACTGTGGGTTGCTTAGCCATCTCACACATTGACATGTTTACATTTTTGAGAGTCCATCACACAACAGATCTGTGTACATGCATAACAACATCATAAGTGACATGTGAGGGAGTACATGCCAATGCATGTAATCCTGTGCACTGACATGGCATGTGTAGTCATCAGTGAGTTAAATGTCACACTAGCATTGAATATAACTATCTGGTGGCATGATTCATAGTAAGTGTCTACTGTTCAAAGATGAGAACTGGCCATTGCCATTGCTACAGCAAGATGTGTCCATCGGTGCCGTAAGCGTGCACCACCACCGCAATCACGGTCATTGGCACCAATTTAAAAATGCCAATTTGCGGTCACGACCGCCTGGCCCCCGCGGTGTGACACCGCCAATGCCCATGCCCCTTAAGCCAATGGGAACCGCGATCGCGGTAGTGAAATACACTTTTGAAACCCGCGGTAGGCGTGCTCCGCTACCGCAGGCCCAGTCATTGGGTACAATTGAAAGATGCACGATTGCGGTAGCGACCGCCTGGGCCCCGCGGTGTGACGCCGCCAATGCCCATGCCCTTTCAGCCAATGGGAACCGCGATCGCGGTAGTGAAATACACTTTTGAAACCCGCGGTAGGTGTGCTCCGCTACCGCGGGCCCGGTCATTGGGTACAATTGAAAGATGCACGATTGCGGTAGCGACCGCCTGGGACCCGCGGTGTGACACCGCCAATGCCCATGCCCTTTCAGCCAATGGGAACCGCGATCGCGGTAGTGAAATACACTTTTGAAACCCACGGTAGGCGTGCACCGCCGTCCCGGTCATTGGTTACATTTGAAAAAAGCTGACCTGGAACACCAATTGCAGCAGCTGAGTACCACTGAAACAACCCCAGGGGGCTATATATGTCTGTGAGAGAGCCACACATTTTCACTGCATCCAGACACTGCTGCCTGCCATGCTTCATCCCCAACTGTTGCTGTTCCCGTCTCCTGGACCCAGTGATGGCGAGAACTGAGAACATCAGGGCCCGTCCCTTCACCACAGAGGAGCTGGAGGTCCTGGTGGACGAAGTGCTTTCACAGTATGTGAGGCTATATGGTGCTCCTGATGTACTGGTAAGTGTTTCAGAGTGAAAGTTTGAGAGTGCAAAGAGTGCTCACATGATGTTGCTCTGCTGTAGTATGTGCCTGTGAGTGCAAGTTAATGTGGATGCATCCTCATTTTTGAAACACCATGCTCCATACATGGCCTAGTAAATATTGCACTTGAGTATTTGGGGAGGATGGCAACATGGACATTTCTACAGCCCTTCTTCAGCAATAACAATACAAACGTTGGTCTGAGCCTGGGTAATGTAATTGTGTGATACACTGCCTAGCATGCTGACTTCTGGTAAATGGGGTGTGTAGCCTTATTTCCACAAATCCATGGCTGCATTTAAGGATGGGAGGGACATGCAGTGTTTTTGCAGCCATACAGTAACACTGCTGGTTTGGACAGTGGAAGTCTGAACAAACATTGCCTGTGCTAATGGATGTCATAGTCCATGATGTTTTCACATGCTCATTTGTGACATTACAAATGTGTTTCGTCCAGAGGGTACTGAAGGATGTGTGTACAATTTTCATATTGCCCCCATGGATATGTATGCATTATGCACAAGATTGAAATGCCTGAGTGAACACTCTTGGTGGAAATTAATCTATATCAACAACATAGAATCCGCGGGTCCTTAGAAAAAATATATATATACACAGACAAGTAACCAGCGCAACCCAACAGGATAACAAAAATTAGGGAAGTCCTATTTAAGAGGACGGAATCCCATCACCCACCGAGGTGGCATGCTTCATCATTTGGGATCTCCTCTTGGCCTCAACCTGGTGCAGCCAAGGAGCTAACAGCTCCTTGCTAGTATAAAGGAGGAGCTCACGGATGTTTTAGTATTATCCGGGGGCTAGATCTCCTAAGATCGATGGAGCATGAAACAGTGTGGTGAGAGTGCGTGATGCAGTGTATGAAATAAGTGAGTTAAAATTGACTACCAGGAGAAAAATGAATTTATTAGGTATCCCGTGGTGTCAAGGGTTAAAAGCAGTAAGAGCGCGGTCTGAATAAATGTACGAGCGCGCTGGTGAAAAATGCTGAGAAGGTCTACATGTTTCGGCCAATCTTGATCACAAATTGATCATGGCTTTCTTCAGGACCTAGTTGTTACTACTGCAGAACTAAGTGAGTGAAAACTATCACAAAAAAAGAAAATTACAGGATAATTGGAACGATACAACCAACAGTATACCTGTGTGATGCTTATAGTGGAAACTACAGGGATACGTGGTGAACACCTGTTGGAAAAGAGAAAAGACGAACTCAAGTATGCATACATGTTACTTGTCTGTATATAGAAGAACATTTTCAATCAATGAAAAATGTTGCATGTCTCAGAAAAAATGAGAAAAGACAATATGTCAAAGACCTTACCCGTATTAAATCGGGAGGACTACCCACCGCTCCTGGTAACAACTCAGGGCGTGAGGCAACGCTCTGTGGACAAAAAGGAAGAAACTAGTACCACGAATATGGATAGTTCTTATTAAAAAATGGCGGACCTTAATGGCACCACCACTGTTACTTGTTGACCAGATGAGGGTTTATCAAGATCACCAATATGGTGTAGAATATACAGGAAGACGGAGTCAATCTGCACATCCCTAGTCAGGCAAGTATTAAGCATGTGTCTTGTGCTGGGCAATTCCACTATAGTACCCATGTGTGTTTTAGAGAGGGCGCTACCTTTCCGTGTTGAATATGTTTTAGAGACGTTTTTACACTCACGCGTCTATTTCAACACGCTGTTTGTCATTGAAAAACTACATTACCCAGACTTTCTCCACTCGTGGGTAGTTCTACGAGACCACAACGAGCACGTTACGGCGTGCATCAGAGAGTCGCGGCTAGTATTACACGCCGCCTGACGCATGAAGACGCGCGACTGCAACGGTCCTCCACAGGTGAGGATCCTTAACGACCGCTTCAACTTCGTATTTAATGCCGCGCACTCGTCCGTTTGCTACCGCTCGTGACAACCAGGATCGAGCCCGGGGTAGCGACGGACAGGTAAGTGCAGTGGGCTGCTGGGGATTTTTCTTTTCTTCAATGTTGACTGAGGGCTATGCACGTTTGTCAAATCCCGGTGCAACCTCAAATTTGGCACTGTTTTTAGCAATATATGCTAGGGAGATGGTATATCTCCTGGAGTATTAATACTACAGTTTTTTTGACATGGGCCCTTAAGTATCATGCTATCCCTACTAGAGCCTAGGCATAATTTTCTACATGCCTGTGGCGTTTAAATACCTTTTGGTGTTAGTGTTGAGTATGTCTGACTATTATGTTTTAAAATGCATACACCTTTAGTGAATTACCTTCACTGATAGACTGCACTTGATTTGTTACTCTTCACTATACTCCTAAAATACTTGCCTGACTAGGGATGTGCAGATTGACTCCGTCTTCCTGTATATTCCACACCATATTGGTGATCTTGATAAACCCTCATCTGGTCAACAAGTAACAGTGGTGGTGCCATTAAGGTCCGCCATTTTTTAATAAGAACAATCCATATTCGTGGTACTAGTTTCTTCCTTTTTGTCCACAGAGCGTTGCCTCACGCCCTGAGTTGTTACCAGGAGCGTTGGGTAGTCCTCCCGATTTAATACGGGTAAGGTCTTTGACATATTGTCTTTTCTCATTTTTTCTGAGACATGCAACATCTTTCATTGATTGAAAATGTTCTTCTATATACAGACAAGAAACATGTATGCATACTTGAGTTCGTCTTTTCTCTTTTCCAACATGTGTTCACCACGTATCCCTGTAGTTTCCACTATAAGCATCACACAGGTATACTGTTGGTTGTATCGTTCCAATTATCCTGTAATTTTCTTTTTTTGTGATAGTTTTCACTCACTTAGTTCTGCAGTAGTAACAACTAGGTCCTGAAGAAAGCCATGATCAATTTGTGATCAAGATTGGCTGAAACATGTAGACCTTCTCAGCATTTTTCACCAGCGCGCTCGTACATTTATTCAGACCGCGCTCTTACTGCTTTTAACAATTGACACCACGGGATACCTAATAAATTCATTTTTCTCCTGGTAGTCAATTTTAACTCACTTATTTCATACACTGCATCACACACTCTCACCACACTGTTTCATGCTCCATCGATCTTAGGAGATCTAGCCCCCAGATAATACTAAAACATCCGCGAGCTCCTCCTTTATACTAGCAAGGAGTTGTTAGCTCCTTGGCTGCACCAGGTTGCAGCCAAGAGGAGATCCCAAATGATGAAGCATGCCACCTCGGTGGGTGATGGGATTCCGTCCTCTTAAATAGGACTTCCCCAATTTTTGTTATCCTGTTGGATTGCGCTGGTTACTTGTCTGTGTATATATATATTTTTTCTAAGGACCCGCGGATTCTATGTTGTTGATATATATGGTAGGGGGAATTATCCGCGCAGGTCTGTAAATTTCCCTCAGACCCTTTTCTTACCTGGTAATATTTTGGAAATTCACCTATGACACATCAGATTAATGTACTTCGGAGATATCATCCTTCCATTGTTTTCATTATGTGTTCTGACTCGCATGTGAAGGCACTGTTTGCCCTCTCATATTGTACACGCATGTGAATGTTCGGATGGCCCACGTTTAACCTCAGTGTGAGTCCCCCTGGCCTGCACAGATACTGCCCAATTTGACAAGGACCCATCAGTAAATGGACAGAGTGAAACATATGTGTTGTCTGCTACCCTATTTCTCAACGAGCTATCTTAGGCCTGAGGATTGCACAAGACAGACCTTGTGAGAAGAGTGTGAGAATGTAAGATCATGTCCCTAAATGTGACCTCCATGACACAGGTAGCCATTCACAGGCCAAGGACATTGAGGGGTGTGTAGTGTTGGACACAGTGAGTCTGCCCCGACACATAATTTCCAATGTATTGTATGTCTTGCTTACTCACATACTGCATCACAGATGAGGGCCTTCTTCACATTGCATTCTGTGCTGGCATTCTGCATGTGTATGAGATGGCCATGTACTGTGTCCATCATCATACCTGCATACATTTCTATGAGATTATCTGATGCAAATGTACTACGTGTCATGCTGTATGGCCTCTGCTCAACATTTCTGTATTGGTGTGCTATGTTTTTGCATGCTCCTGTACTGACACACAGTGGTACATAACACAGTTTCACTGAAACTTCCTCTTCTTGTCTCCCATGCCTGCAGCTTAAAGTCCGCCAGTGTAAGGCCTTATGGAGGGCCATTGCACGCAAGGTGCGGGCTCTGGGTGTCTCCAACCGACGGCACACACACTGTCACAAGAGGTGGGATGACTTCTGCCAGCTGAGCAAAAACGTGGCAGAGATGACGCTGGGGATGCTCCCTCGGACTGGAAGGTTGGCGCGCAGGAGCATGACACCACTAATGGCCCGCATCTTGGCAGTGACACAGCCAGAGCTGGATGGACGTTTGAGGGCCCATCAGCAGCAGGTTGGGGGTGAGTATTCTGCGAAGGGTGACTTTGGGTGTCAGTGACTGCATGTATCCCAACCCTGAGCCAGTGCGGAGCTCTGTGATGTTTCTAGTGTGATGCAATGGCTTCTAAGTGGCCTCTGTGTTGAGTGCAGCTGTCATGCGTTTTCGCTACATGTACTTTCTCATGTCTCATGTGTTTAATACAATGGCCCTTGACATTGCAAGATGAGATGTGGCCTTATGACATCTGCTGCATTATGGTTGTCAGACACCACCGGGCAGTGAACAGCACTGTGCATCATCTTAGTGTGCTTTCGTAGATGTGTGCAGTGCCCGACTTGGAAATTGTGAGAACTACACATCTGACACCAATGTACAACGGTCGTTGTGCTTCAAAGCACAACATGGTGGATATCAGTAGCTCATGGCCATTGTAAAAGGACATTTTGGAGTCAGTATCTGTGTTGTTCCCTTAAAGTGACTCCATATGTGACTGAGACAACATGTTGAGATGTATATCTATCTCACCCACAGGCACGTTGGTATGCTTACAGAGATCAGTATGTTAGGTTACAAGGAGGCACGGGCCAGCTATTTGGCTGTGTCAACGTCACATGGGTCATTAATGTCAACTATGCATGTTTCCATGCATCTTCTGAGTTTTGCATTAAGGTTGCACATGCAGACTGCACAGGGTGGTGTGCAACATGGGGGTATCATATTCTAGTTTTGTGCTTTGCTTGCATATGATGTTTGTGAGTATGTCACTATACTGAACCTACGTCTCTGTCTATTGCAGCATCTACAGAGGGCACGGAAGGACAGGGGACGGACACCAGTGGTGAAGCTTCTGGCACGACTGCTACACATGAGCTCACCGACACTGATGTGACCAGCGCCTCGGAGGGGGACCGGAGTGCCCTGGAAGAATCACGCCCAGAAACACCAACCTCAGCATCATCTGACTCCAGTGGTGACTCCTCGATGTTGGCGGGCACAGGGAGTTCGAAATCTGCCTCTTCTTCCACCACACATCGTCCAGTGCCCACCCTCTTGGCTAATACCACTAGTGCTGCCGTGCCCGCAGCCCTAGGAAGGGTGGAGTGTCCTCCCCCACCCCCAGGCACCGCTGCCCCTGCCCCGGTCTCCCCTGCTGCCCTCAGTGTTGAGGCGGTGGACCTTTTGCGCCAGCTGTGTGTGGGTCAGACTACTCTCCTGAATGCCTTCCAGGATCATAACAAGAAGCTGGCACAGGTAGTTGCCTTCATGGAGGGCATTCATTCTGACGTGGGTGGGCTACACAGAACTGTCCAGTCTTTGTCCTCCACAGTGACGGCAGCCATTCAGCTGTCACAGGCTCCCAGTACAGCTCCAGTCCCTTCAGCAACCACCCTGCCAGTGGCACCACCTGACGAGAGTGCCCACACGCCACAGCCCTCAGGCGCCAAGTACTCCACACGCAGCACACAACAGCAGGACTCCAGGCGGCCAAGAGCACAGACACCATCCCCAAAACAAAAAACAGACACACAGGAGCGCAAAGGCAAAAGCCCTTCACGTGACACTCAGGGGCATCAGGCCAAGAAGCAGGCCTCAAGCTCACATTCATCCTAATCACCCCATCCAAGGACACTCCCATCCCCACACCTGCTCCCAAAGACAAACAAACAGTTGTCCTGTCTGCTGTGAAACTGGTGCCTGCAAAGAGTCAGCACAAACAGCTCTCTAAGGCAGATTCACCCACAACGTCAATTCCCACCCACACCCCTGTGAAGCTGGGACAGAAGAGCAAAGTGAGGGGTTTACCTGGACAAC